>CAMTZB010000015.1:6965000-8215000 GCA_947086495.1 Morpho achilles
TACATTATTTAAGAATTACTTATTTATTACAGGTTAAATATGCTGCGAACTCTTCCGCCGGGAAGTGTCCACGAGCCTGATGATGCAGATGAACTTATATGAAGAGCTTCAGTCGAATCATAATTATTTAGCCTCATTTATTGACATTAGTAATAACATTTTCACAGCGCGAATGCTTTTATTCACTAACAATTTATTTTGCCGCCTGAACCATTCGGAATTTTGGAATAAGGCTGTAAAAGTCCGCTTCAATAGAGACTCAAGAGAAGGTTGTGTCTTCAAAATAGTATTCATATTAGTATAATTGACAAACATTATGAAGTTTGAAACTTCTTAACTAGGACCAAATGGATTTTTTCTCAAATCCGTGGATAAGGGGGCTCTAGCACACTAGAACGGATCATAATTTGGTTTCATTTTTTAAAACATTATTGGTTAATATTATTGTTTGATAGTTATAGTACCTTGTATTCCATCAGAAAATATTTCCAGACCCAAGCCATATCATATTACCGGTTCAGTATATTGATATATCGGTCATGTGCAGCAATAGCGGTAAACCTCAAAACTCATATTTTGAGATGAATGGGTTTAAAATTTTCATTACTAAGGAAAATGAATAACAATTGCTTAGTTGCTAGTTTAATTGCTAGTTTGCTTAAACGACGGGCTTATGAATTATGAGTTCTGCCTGTATTGCTGCTAAAAATTGTGTATTTTAACATTAACACCATTTATTCCTATTCAAAACACGTGTTTTTACTTGTGTAGCAAAACTAAAAACCTGAGCAATCCTGGGAGTAATATATTTTCAAAACAGGATTATTTAAATTGTGAAATTTTTATGAATTTTTGTGAAATAAAACTGAAAAATTTGATCTAGTTAAAATTATATTATCCATCACAAAAACTTATATCTTTGGAATTGCATTATATGGCATGTAAGGTGTTAATTAGTCAAAAATGTATATAACTTAAAAAACTATAATTCTTGGTTAACTTGCGTTAATCATAAATATGATTTCTTAAAAGTTTTTTTTGCATATTCGTTATCATAATGCGAGTTAGACAATGGTGTATTAATGTTAAGGAGAATTCACAGTACTACAGATACTTGAAAAACGATAATGGAAATGGAAAATTATATCGCAAGTAAAGTTATAGATCTATGATACATGAGGCAAAAGTAACTAACTAATATTAGTATTTTACTATACATACTCCATAAGTATAAAAACGTAACAAGATGTAAACAAACAAAACCATGTGATTCAGGAGTGACAAATATGTCATAACAATAATATTATTAACAAATGAAGAAATTGGAATTCAACTGCAGTGGTCCAAAGAATGTCTCCAATATTTATAAAAGTAATTTTCTTAAATTGATTGTTATTTTCTGAAATTAAATATTTATATATTTAGTATAGCAAAACAGCAATATTATCACGGTGGGTGTCAAGGTCACGGTGGAGCGCTAATATCAGTCACGATGGGCTCCAATAACACGTTGGTGGGTGACAAAATAATGGGTTCGGTTTCCCGAAATAAAAGAAATAGTTTGGGCAGAACTTCGTATACTATGCGTTGACTAAAACAAAACTATTACACTACAAACATAAAACAGTGATTATAACTAACTTTAAACAACAATACCGAAACTTAACCGAAACGTTATACAAAATGAGACTAAAGACTTGTATCAACGCCTCCGCGCAGGCGTAGTCTGACTCCAATTCAAAGATGTATCCGTGAGGCGGGAACGATTAAACAACTCTGTACTAATCTAAATAACGTGCGGGCTTCCCCGAAATACTTGGGTTGCTACATCCTCCCCCTCTAGACCATGCTCACGTCCTCGTGTATGGGCTAGCATCTCCTGCTGCCGAGGACGGCCGCGACCCTTTTTATGAATAATAGGTTTGGGGCAATCATCCCCAGGATTCTCAAAACCTGTAAGTTCCTGAACATGGAACTTTCCCAAAACTTCATCCGGGTTTGCAATGGTAGATATTTTATAAGAAGTTAGACTAGACTTTTCAACAACCATGTATGGCACATCACGTTTACGTTTACGTTTAAATTTTCTAGTAAAACCAATAAACCAAGCAGCAATATTTAAATTATTAGTATTTAGAAGAATAAGATCACCGACATCATATGATTTGAGTTGAGAACATTTCTCATCGGTGTCAAGTAAAAACATGCACTGCTGCATAGGTGTGGCCACAAATTGAACTTTACTATCCATAATTCGATGCGGTAATCCGAAATGAAAAAAATATTCCTCGATTAATAAAATCCACGTCTCCCCCTTGTCTCCTCCGGGTAGCGGACCAAAAAGGTAAATTGCTAAAACTTCATTTCTTTGATTAAAAAGTGGCGTTTGAATTAAATCCGGCGGTTTATCATTGAAAGGTGTGTATCGCTGGTGCGTCGTAGAAGATTTAACATAATTAGCAATAACCTTTCGCATTCCCGGGAAATAATATTTTTGTACAATCTTAATTTTTTTCTTTGCGGGTGTTAAGCGATACGGAGGCATAGCTATCGGCGAGTGACTTCCGGTGTCAATGTGATGCACCACAAATGGTGTAGGCTCCCCACATAAATTAAATGTACTGTTAAAATCAGGCAGAAAATGGGAAAGCTCATCACGTTCATTCTCTCTGAGACACGTCCCCTCATCATCGCGGTGAACGTCCACCGCGGCATAAGAAATGCGAGGCGAGACCGATTCAAAAAGAAGCTCATACTTTTTATGACTATCCTCCGAAAAATTCCAAAAAGATTTACCAAAATCAAAAACAAGCTGTGCTTGCATTATAAAATCAATACCTAATAAAGATTCGTTATTACGCGCTTCAGGTAAAATAATAAATTCAAGAGTCAAAACTTTATGAAGCAATTTCACCTCTAACAAAGTTGTCAATACATTCATAGCCCGAGTACATCCATCTGCGAGCTTAATATTTCTCGTAGAAGGTTGAAGAGGATGACCACGGCTTACAAGGAAAGAATGTAGCGAATTTCCTGCAATGCAACCTTTAGAAGCAATATCGACTAAGGCCCTACCCTTTGCTCCTAAAATTTCAATATTTAATATGGGTCGTCGATATAATGTAAGAGACTCCCCCTTAATACAACCCCTCGGAATAGCAACGTTATTCAAACTAATACAAGAATTTACCGCGGGCTCTTGTACTATATTTACAGGGCGATTAGGCGATTCGTTTGTCGACACTTCACTTAATTGCACTGCACTACGCTTTTTAAACTTTGATTTTGACTCAAAACAAAAAGGATTGTACTTACGATTTTCACTGCACTTTACAAACCCGTTGTTATAGTTGAATCGTCGATCTCTCGACGCATCAGGTTGCCGTCGAACGCCTGCACAGGCGCCAGGCAGTGAAGCAGTGGAAACAGTGTTGGATGTTGAATTCTCGTTCGTCGAGAGTATATCCGAAGTACTTCCAAAATGTGAAACATTATTGTAATCTCTTGAATTGCCAGTCTCATGATCTAGCGCACAAAATGCGTCCTTATTCTTATTACATTCCAAACAGTTACTACGAATAACGCCCTTAGCGCCGCAACCGTAACACGCTATTTGCGAGTTTGGAATAAGATCCGAATGAGACTTTGAAGTGGCATTCTTATTTATTAATTTTTGACAGTCTGTTTTTAAATGACCCCACTTTTTACAATAAGAACAAAAGGTGCGTTTGTTTTGGTATTGCACGACATTAAGATTTCTTTCATCTTGTTCATTATTGTTTACATTTATAAAATTTTGTTTAAACTCCTTTGACGAATTGAGTGTAGCGGCGAGCTCAAATGACGGGGTTTTATATGTCGGTTTGTTCTGACGAGCTTTGTTATGACTGGCGGTGTTTGTTGATTCAAGATCGGCCTCTTTTAATGATTCTTCGATACTACGAGCACGTTTAAGAAGCGTGTCAAAAGAATCTATACTATCACGATCTACGCGTTTTCTTATGCGCCGATCCAACAAACCAAATACCATGTCTAATTCCACTTTTTCAGATAAATCCCCTCTAGGTAATTTAGCGAGGAGTGACCTAGCCTTTGCGACAAATAAGTCAGTGCTTTCGTCACCTTGCGACAAAGAAAACAAATCTCTGTATATTCTGAAAGCAGGGCGGTGTTCACCAAAAGCACAGCGCAACTTCGTAATGGCGTCAGTCCATGAATCAGTCGTGGATTTCAAACCTTGCCACCATACACTTGCAGATTGCGTTAGCAACATTGATAAGCCTTTCACGGCATTTTCATCGGAAATATGTAAACAAGATTTACATACCTCTATTGCATCAATAAAACCTTCAACTTGTTCGCTGGGTGTCCCGCCAAAACGCGCTGTACACTGTGAAAAATTCGCGGGCGAACTCAGTGCAACAGCCGAAGAAGTCATTGCCTCTAATGGCGTGGAAGATCGAACCTCTTGGAGTAACCGCGAACAAAAATCAGCCTGCGATTGTTGAAAGGTTTGCAGCAGAGTTCGTAGTTGGTCTTGGCCAATAAATAATTGTGAATTGTTTACATCATCGTCTTCGGTTCCAAGCGAGCGGCGGCCGCGAGCTTTCTTTGAAGTCGGCATGTTAACTTTATGACAATAACAATACAGTCATAAGTAATTCACTGTGTTTGAGTAATAGAATAATGAATGTTTTCAATAAAGTCACTAATACACATAAATACGAAAACTAAAGTTCTGCACCAAAACACGTTGGTCGCCAATATCACGGTGGGTGTCAAGGTCACGGTGGAGCGCTAATATCAGTCACGATGGGCTCCAATAACACGTTGGTGGGTGACAAAATAATGGGTTCGGTTTCCCGAAATAAAAGAAATAGTTTGGGCAGAACTTCGTATACTATGCGTTGACTAAAACAAAACTATTACACTACAAACATAAAACAGTGATTATAACTAACTTTAAACAACAATACCGAAACTTAACCGAAACGTTATACAAAATGAGACTAAAGACTTGTATCAACGCCTCCGCGCAGGCGTAGTCTGACTCCAATTCAAAGATGTATCCGTGAGGCGGGAACGATTAAACAACTCTGTACTAATCTAAATAACGTGCGGGCTTCCCCGAAATACTTGGGTTGCTACAATATATAATTTAATTAATTTCAGCAGATACAAATTAGCCAAGTGAACTACCTAAAATAGTAATTGCATTAGATTAGCCGACGTAACATAATATCAATATTCTATGAGTTTCACTCTGTGATACTTAAATGTGTAGTATTTTAGTGTCTTTAATATTGTCCATAGTTTTCTTTAAAAACTTTATAATACCTTTATGTTTGGGTTCTTAAAAGTGGATATTACATAATATTCTTATTTATTTGTTTCAAAGTTTGTAAAATTATTGATGGCAATCATACCATATTTAACCTTATTAAGTGGTGCGAATACTATCAATAATTTTAAATTCTTTGAAAGAAATATAAATAACATTTAATATTAGTATCATGTGTTGTAATAAAAAAGATACTTTATACTAGGCAGATAATGCCTACTATAAAGTACCTGTTTTGACATGTTTACATTTAGTTAAATATTTAACCCATGGAGTATAGTTCCTCATGATATTTTCTTTCATCGAAAAGCTTGATATCAAATGGCACATTAAATATGGCAAAATTTCACAATTTAATTCTTACTTTATATGTATAAATCCGAAGTGTAAACTGATATGATGGAAAATATTATACTTAGAGATAAAACCAACTAATATTCTATAAAACTACTACTAATATATCTAAAAAAGACTTAAATATAAAAGAAATATTTATAATTCACCATCAAGTACACTCCTTTTAAGTATAATGTTTTTTCCTAAATACTTAAACGGTAAAAACGAAAGCATCAATTGTTTCAAATACTAATCTTGTACATTTGTTTTCGAGTGAATATTTTAAATTAATTTTGTTTAATAATAATATATAATAATTTAAATTACAATTTCTACACTTTCAAGATAGTTTGAGGCCTGTGAAAGCTCTGTTTGGATAATTTTTAATCAGCTTGCTGTTCCTGTTTCCTATTTAAAAATAGTAATAATTTTTGAAGTTGTACTTTTGGCGTGTTTAAGAAAAACGTTTTTTTTTTAAGAAGCATGCACTTATATAGAAATGCAAAACGGTTGTTGTATATATATTTTTTTATTGCAGTAAAAGTCTTAATAAAGAAGTTCCTTAAATATTTTGTTTTATTAATATTTAAAAATCATTATTAATATGTAATAGGAAAAGCGGTTATCAAAAATCGGGAAGAGCGGTGTGCGAATCGATAATCATATTTTGACATCACTAATTACGGTTTTAGCGCACCAAGTACATCACTAATTTTACTACGATTTTACGTCATACGTTATATATATTACTACTCCATATGTGAGAAAGAGTCAGAGCTGAGACTAAATCCGTTTTTATGAATGAAACGGGTGAGAGGCAGATAGTTTTTTAGGAATGAGAATGTAAGTAGCTATAGTGCTACTTTGCACCCCCCCCCCCCCATACCACCGAAAATAGGCTCGCGCCAATGTATGAATCTCAACCATCTATTTTATAGTTAGTAATCTATGCTAAAATATTTGACTTAAAAGATAGGATTCCAGGCTTTTAATAGATGTTCATTGTCTTTAATTTAAAAATGTAAAGTAAATACTATAAATAAACAACTGTCTAATTCAAGGTTTTTTTTGAACCAAAAAAAAAAAAAAAATAATATTATAAATTTATATAATACTAGTGGCCCGCTCCGGCTTCGCCCGGGTATAAAATATATAGCCTATGTCACTCAGTAAAAAAAATGTTTAAAATCTATCCAGCAGTTTTGTTTTATTCATTACTGCCCGTGGCCCACACGCGTCAAATTTGGAGTAAAACAATTCCCCTGGGGTGCCAAAGTGGTCGGCCTCCTCGTGGCGCACCCTGGGCAAGCTTAGTCTTGGCGAACGGACCACTGTGGGGTGGCCAATCCAGGTGTCCTTCTGATTAGCAGAGGGCAATCTGGACAGGCCGGGGACTCCGGGGGGGCTGGGGTGGGGTTCTAATGAGCGACGGGTTCGGTTGGGCTTACTCTAAGTCTAGCTGGACATGGTTACGGCCACCGTCGGCGAAACCCGGAAGCACAGCAATGGGAACGGGGACCTTCGGGTTGCGAGGAAGAAAACCTCTATACAAAATTACCCGGTGGGGGCGGAACCGCCCACCAAGGCGTTGTGGCCCCTACTTGGAGCGCGGTCTCTTCCTGTTGACCGTGACATAACAAACACGGTGGGCAGGGAGCGACCGTGGGCAGCGATGGCCTCCCTTTGTTCTGTGGAGGGGGTTGAAGGGAGGCGGTGGAGCGGTTCCACGAACTGTTGTTCTGGATCCAATCTGCTGCTGGTGAGTCCACTTGTTAGGGACTCGCCCAAGCCCATCGTCTGCCGCCCTAACTGGGGACCTTGGGGTGTTCCGAACGGGGTATATCGGACGCCTGGCTTACAGGTCCCCGAGGCGGTCGGTGCATCTGGTGCTACCGATGCACCGGTTAGTGGAGGGGGGCTTCTCTTTCGAGGGGCCCCTACCCGAAGAAGGTGTTTGTTCTCTGGGATCAGAGCTGTTGGCGGGATGGGGGCAATATGTACAATGATACCCTGTCCTTGCCATCGGCAGCGTGGTGGAGCAAACAGGTCGTTTTAGTCGGTGCGAGTCCGACATAACTGCCGCCTGTCCCCGTCGGGCGGCGGTACCCATAAGGAGCTTTTTTCTGTTTAAAAAAAAAACAATTCCCCTTTCCCTATACCATGAAGATTCCCTGCTATCTTTGGAATATCTAAATTCATATACTACATTTTTACTTATTTACTTTTACATTTTCCCTGAGTATTTTATTTTTACAATTAATTACAGAATTTCTTTATATACAACATTCACAGCTTTTTTGTCATAAAGAAAGAATCTTCATTACCCAATACAAACATGTTTTCTTTAGAGGTTACTCTTGATAAAGCGACATATAGTCAGCCATGTGAAAAAAACCCGTCCAATCGCAGCTAAATTCGAAATGCTATAAGACAAAGCGCGCAATCGCTATACCCTGTATTTTAAATCTGTAATATCTTCGAAAATGTTCATTTAAATTACAAATGAAGAAGAAAATGTAAAAAAAATGCTATTGTGGGTCCATAAGAGATAGACATAATATGTATACCATCGCGGAGTTTTCTGTAGACCTTTTCAAGGTGTACAAATACTTAGTACATTATTTTGACAAATATTCTAGGGTTCGGCCTGCGTTTGCAATGTAAACGGAAAATAAATGTAATTATTTACGACATCACATTAGAAACCTCAAAAATGAATGTATTTCTTTACTCCATATTGAATGTTTGTAATAAAAGTTTATAATATGTTAGATTATACATATAATAACTTACTTTCTCTTCAATCACTCTATCTATTAAAAAACCGCATCAAAATCTGTTGCGTAGTTTTAAAGATTTAAGCATACATAGGGATATAGGGACATAGGAACAGACAGAGAAAGCGACTTTGTTTTATACTATTTAGTGACGTTTAGCTATTATAACTAACGACGACATTTCTCCTTTATTCTTATGCAATAATAAAAATCAATTTTCCCAAAGTCAACTCATTTACTCTTTCTCAAAATCTACTCAATGACACATATGACAGCCACAATGCTTTTTCATATTAATGACTAACTCTGAAGGAGGTTGTATTAAAAACATGTAACAGTCGACCATCTTGACAACATTTGCGACCCCGCAAATCTCATAAGCTGACTTCTGGGAATGAATCTACCACTGATTCGGAATGCTGATTGTACTGAAAAGAATCGGCAAGAAACTCAATACTTGCTCTTTTAATCTGTAAAAGAAAAATCATTTCGCACCTTAAGCTCACCCTCAATCACTGTCATGGCATAACACAGCTCAATAAGTGGCAACCAACTCAGCAGATACATACGTAAACAGACTCGCAAATGATAACGCTCAAAGAACAATCACCACATCTAGGCAGAGTCTAGCTGACGGTCGTTGCAGATGGCCACAGTCTAGAAAACAATCGTTACAACTGGGACAGAGTTAATAAACCGAATACCAATTACCATTATAATATCATCATAATAATCTCTCCAATAAAAACTCCATTTTTTATTCCATAGCATCGCATATCGCAACTATCTCTCAAATTATACGAAATTCGCACTCTCCGTGTTGTCTCAAAATATTGATCGTCATTTGTCTTTTCCTTAAACTCTTTAAATTTCCAGATATTCCTTTTTTCCGCTCTATTTGTAAGTTTAGGTTACATCCTATTCTGAATATAATAAACGACGATATTTCTCCTTTGTACTTATTATATTATTATACTTATTCAATAAATAAAAACAGTTTTCCCAGAGTCAACCCATTTACTCTTTCTCAACAACTTAATGACACATATGACAGCCACAATGCTTTTTCATATCCATGACCAACTCTATGTATGAGGTTGTATTAAAAACATGTTGTAACACTATTATTTTGATAATTGTCAAATATTTTACCATACTTCACCAAGGAAAAATTACGTTTAGCTGTCATCTATGTTTTGTATTCCACTGACATTTGCGTTTTGTTATTCAATGTCATAGTCGTTCTTGTAATACCACGATTTATAGTGACTTGACGGGATAAAATAAATGCGGTCGAACGGGATAAAAGGTATCCTATGTCCGTTTCCTGGTTCTAAGCAACCTCTACACCAATTTTCGGCCGAATTGGTTCATCCGTTCTTGAGTTATAAATAGTGTAACTTAGACCAACTTTCTTTTATATATATAGATATAAATTCTTTGGCTCTTTAATTTATTAGAACCCATTGTGATAAAATGCTGTCGGCACTGATAAAGGAACATCAAACTAAACAAGCAGCAAAAAGAGTTGTACAAGGTAAATATTTACTTCAAGATGATATTAAAATTTTCTCGATTATAAATTTGTCCCATATAGGAGTCTTTCCTAATTAAAATCTATTATTCTTTTGTGTATAATGTTAACTGAAGTTTTATGTACTTATTCTTTTTATGGTTTATGTATTTAGAACAAAAACGGAAGGAATGCATCACTGCTGCAAATGATTTAACACAAGCTCTTGTGGATCATTTAAATGTTGGGTAAGATATTTTTAATTTATGGTATTTGACTATTCATAATCCTCCTGCCCTCATCCCACTCTAAGTGGGGTCGGCACAACATGTTATAATATGTTGTTATAAACATCTTGTTACATGATTTGGCTGCGTTTTTACGACCGGCCGCCGGCCTGACGTCAACTTACCTTAGTCGTATTTCACAGAATCTCGGTTAGAAAGAGGGTGATTTATTCTACTAAACTGTATACCACACGGTGGGTCAACTTACCTTAGTCGCCTTTTACGACACCTCGGTAAGAAATAAGGTTGGTCTATTCTACTCAGCTGGATACCACACGGCGGGGTATTTGACTATTATCACATATAATACTAGGTTAGGGATTTGAATTTAAAAAAAAAGTATTAACAAAAGCAACATTAAATGTAAGTTAAAAACATATTTTCTGAGCAACCTATATATAACAAAGTAATAACTGTATTATACGATATCTATCGCCTGAGTCGCTCAGTAGGTGCATAGCATACTGCAAACCAAACGAACTTCACTTCAATAATGACGCAAGGCCGATTATTCTGTTGCAGTGGGTTAGAAGGTATTTAATTGGTTTGAGGTGCTATTCACCTACATATACACAAGTCTACGAGTAAGCCGCGGTTGCACTAACTATGTCACATTCCAGACAAACCTCTTTGGTTTTCGGTTTGTATTTTCTGTTATGATTGTGTTTCTTTGGTTTAAATAAAAAAAAAAAAAAAAAAAAAACAACTAAGGTACATAGAATAACAAACATTGTTGTGTATTTTAAATGAAATTGTGATGTCCTTTACTTGTGTATGTGTACATTATGTTGTATCTTTATTTACATCGATATTGTTATATTGAAAAATATGTGACATTTTTTGTTAGAGTAGAGGCTTGTTACTGACTGGGCAAGAACCCCATTTCTCACAGAGTTAGACACATCACAATGCTCTAATATAGTTTACGCACAACTCAGTAATTCTCTAGGCATATGCAGGAATGCAATTCTGAATCATTATGTTCCTCCTTTACCATAAAGAATATTTTGAATAGTAAATATCATCTATTAGTGATTAGTTTTTTGTATAGAATATTCATAGCTACAAGCCCTAGGTACCTGAGGCTAGGTACAAGCCCTTGTTATAGGTGACTTTCTCAATATTAGATCTGTATAGTATGATGAAATTTATGTTGAATTATTAATAATAATATATAAATTAATAATAGAAATATAGATATTAATAATCTTATATTAGAAAATAAAATTACATTAAAAAAATATATCTAAGTTATTTAATGATATTGTTAATTTTTTTTGGTTTTTACAGTGTAGCTCAGGCATATTTGAATCAAAAGAAGTTAGACGCTGAAGCCAAATTATTGCATCAAGGTGCTATAAACTTTGCTAAACAAACACAACAATGGCTAGCACTTGTAGAAAATTTTAGTAGTGCTTTAAAAGAAATTGGTGATGTTGAAAATTGGGCCAGGAGTATTGAAAATGATATGAAAATTATAACTGACACTTTAGAAAGAGCATATGAAACAACTCAAGATAGTTCTAATGCAAGTTAATAAAGTAATTTATTTGATAATTAATCGGATGGTTTTATTTATGCTCAGCTATTTATTCCTGACTTAACTATCTATCTATCTAATCGCGGGGATGCCTGTCGTTGCAGGATGGGTGGTCAGCTCTTATTCTGGACTATCCCACCCATTTCCCCATGTTGTGATACGGGTTTCACAGCTGTCCCGACAGTGTCACCTGCTTCAAACTACCTGTTGCTTTTACTAACCTGATAATATACCTGAAGGGAATATTTGTTAGGTCCTCAACTTCATCCTTACCTAGTATCTCCCATCTTACCAGTTAGTACATAGGACACCCAGCCATAAGATGAAGACTTGTATCTCCACATTCTGGGCATGCTGCGTCTTCTTTTGTTCTCATTATTGATAGGTGTCTGTTTAACAGGCAGTGCCCAGTAGTAATGCCTGTTACAATTGCCACATTCTCCCTGCTGTGAGACATAAGCTGTTTTGTTTTCTTTGTGTTAAAATATTTGAGGAACACCTTTGATTGCCTAAACGATCCTGTCATGTAGACAGGGTATTATATAAATAGTACAAATTGTCTGACTTTGTCATAGTAGAAAATAATTAAATCTATATCTAAAGATATAGATAACATTGATTTATGTTATGAAATTTAGATTAACTTGACTATTACTTTAATATTGTTAAAAGTTTACATTTTGTATTATTAACATAGATGTAATATGGTTATACATTAATATTTAAAATTATGAATTAAAACTAATGACAATATTATTTTATTATAATTTGATAAGATTTTTATCCCGGATTATACCAAAATAATATTCTCATTACTTTTGAATTATGGACCTCCGCGTCCGCCTAACTCTATAAATTATAATATATACTATTTGAATAATAATGTCCTAAAACCTAGCCAAAACAATATTTTCAATCTTTTTTATTTTATCATTATATTTGATGATAAGCTGTGATAGCAGAATGGTTAGACTATGTGCCTCTCTTTGGCGGGTTACAGATTCTAGTCCGGGTAGGTACCAATGATATTTTTTTTTTAAACTTATGTGCTTACTTGATATTTTCAATTATATGCTTTTTATTGAAGAAAACCATCTTTAGAAAAACGTGATATGTGTAACCTACCAGTCCGCATTGGAACAGCGTGGTGGCTCGAAACTCCAATGCTTTCCTCCGAAAAAGGAAAGAGGAGGCCTATGGCCTCTAGGCTATTGGGATACTCATAGGCCATTACTTTAATTACGATAGAACTTTGAAGAATCTATTATTTTTTCGTAGCGATTAATGCATCTATCTATTTTCGTTTTTTGTTTTCTTTTTGTGGTCTTACGCTCTTGAATCTCTTTCTTTTCGATGCATGAGTTTTTTATTTAGTTTATGAAAAATATTTTAAGTAAAAAAAGTATCGTGTGTTATGTATGTCTCCCTCTCTCTGTGCGTGCATCTCCTTTGTCTCTCTCCGTGTGTCTTTACGCGTGTCCCTGTGTTTGTATATGTGTGTGTGTGTGTGTGTGTGTGTGTGTGTGTGTGTGTGTGTGTGTGTGTGTGTGGGTGTGTGTGTGTGTGCGTGCGTGCGTGCGTGCGTGCGTGCGTGCGTGCGTGCGTGCGTGCGTGCGTGCGTGCGTGCGTGCGTGCGTGCGTGCGTGTGTGTGTGTGTGTGAATTTGTTAAGCAGTTCCAAATAATGCCGAAGATTAAGAGAACATGTTGACTCGGAATTTTATAAATCTAAACTAAATAAATAACTGGTAATTCGTACTTTTACATTTTAAGTACAAGTTGCAAAACACTTAATACAGATATTCCAATTGTTTGAATTCATGCCCCGCTGAAAACCTAAACTAATTTACGGTACGTCACTATCTCTCTTATTATTGTAATTGATATATTTTTGTAGTAAAAATACAGTTACCAATATATTTGGCAGACTTAATTTTCGAGGCGATGTCTGTATAGTTTATATAAAGACCCAATAAATCTGCTTCGTCACACGCAACAAATTGAGGTGAAAATGGGGCTTAGTTTATTTGGCGTCTAGCCGATTTGCGGAAATTACGTGCGGCTCGCGCCACTCTGATCCAGTTTGAAGCTTACCCTCTCTGAGCGTACATATTATACGTAGATAGCTAACATGTTATTGTCTTCATATGAAGTAAGTATCAAGAGTACCTAGCTCGGTATTTTTTGTTTTAAATATATAAAAAAATGCAATTAAAAAAAAATTATGTTACTTGGAATCAATCCTAGTTTTCTGACATTGAGACCGCCCGCTACTTCTATGGGTTATTATGAATTTAAAATGAACGCATTATTAACGCTTGCTTTCCTGTTTTCGGGCATTGAAAAAACTGCTAAAATAAAAAATAGATTTTAAAGCTAAAATTTGCGCAATGGTAAACGGGCGGATGAAATATGTGAAAATACCCGGGTTCAAGTCCCAGTTGTCACTGACCATTTCTTTCATTTTTAATTTTGTATATCTTTTAATAAAATTACCGAGCAAGGCCTGGGTGACCAACCCAGGTACTAAGTATTTAAAGAATTTGATTGAATTTAAACCTGCTAAAGATTTACTCCGTTTAATCCTTTTATCCTAGAATAATTTTCTATGACCGAGAGCAATTTAAAACGCTATCACTGTAATCGGCTTCACTTCAGCCATTTCGACTTTCGTTGCAATCGTGAAAATCCATTTTCAATTTCTTTTTATTTTCTAACTAATTTATAAAAATTACTCTTTTCTATTTTATGTTTTACTTCGCAATTACAATGTAAAGATATTGCATTAAATTTCAAAGTTTAAAAATGTGTCAATGTCCAAACATATTAAATAATATTAAAATTAAACAAAAAAAATAGTAATATTAAATGTATTTTTTTTTCAATTTCAAACTATAGAGTAACATTTGGGAACATTAAATTTAATTCAAACTTTGGTTGTAGTGGAAGGTTTGCCGGAAAATATTTTATAAGTAATTACATTGATTTGCTTCTAAAAACCGGTAAAATGAACCTTTTTTTTCTGCTGAAACACCTGATCTTTTTATCTAAAACTACAATATCATTGTGTTCTTTTGAAAATCATTTTTTTGAACTACTATTATATATGCTATTATAATAATACGGTAATTTTATATTTTGAATTACGAATTTTAACATCCTTCAGGTACCTACAGAATGAAATTTCGAATTAGATTACCCTATATGAAATACATATACCATTCGTAACATTCGTAAACTGAAATTCGCTTGTTGAACGAATAAGCTTCAGCGAGTTTTCATTGTTTAAGTGAATTGGTTGGTCGACGAGCGATTTCTATTGAAATTGTCAGAGAGAAAATCGATGTTATGTAAAGAGAAGTTAGTCTCTAGCGTCGCATTAACCTACCTGTTAAAATCAAAGATTGTTTACTTGATTTAATATAACCTAGGATTTAACTATAAAGTAAAATAACCCGTTGGCTTTTTAATTAAATACCATTATATTGGCTGTTATTATGGCTATGGCTTAACTCTGACTCTAGGGGATCTTTTCGTAATATTGAAAAGAATAGCGATGAATTAAATAGTCCTTCGCCTATTTAGTTTAATCCTTGTATTTTCTGTTAATATGACTATATATATAACTCTAAACCCAGAGTTAAGCTAACTCTGGGTTTAGACTTATCTTTTCGTAAAGCTGAGAAACTCGAGCGATAAAACTTTCCAATATGCCAAATAACATCGTTAAAACGTGTTACCGGAAGTAGTTCATTAATTGTCATTATGTTAGTCCTATGAAAATGGTAAGATGAGCAAGTCCAAATAAGTTAGCAATCCATAAAATTCCATCATCATCATCATCCTCTTGCCCTTATCCCACTCAAAGTGGGGTCGGCACAACATGTAATAAACATGTTGACACATGATTTGGCTAGGTATTTTACGACTGACTTGACGTCAACTTACCTTAGTCGTATTTTACGACACCTCGCTAAGAAAGAGGGTGGTATATTCAACTCAAGCGGATACCACACGGTAGGTCACCTTACTTTTCTCCCCTCTTATGACACTTCGGTAAGAAATGAGTGTGATCTTTTCTATAAAATAAGACGTGAGTATATCCGGTTTCTATAAATTCATTATGGTTTATTCTATTCAGGCAGACACGCTTGGTGAATTTGAAAAATACATTTTTGGATCCACTGCATGCTTTGCCTTTGTGGGTATCGAAATACGATTATTATATAAAGAATTTGTTGAAAGGAATAAGAATACTCAATGAACTGGAAAAATCAAAGCGGTCCAAGTAAAGCTCTTTTAAATAAAATCTCCGTCCCACGCTCCAGTAAACCGACCGGAAGATTTGCCACTCATTCCCCTCGCATATGTTTTATCATTCACAACATAAATCTGGAATATGACGATCGTATATAGACGATTCTCCTTGAAGCGTTTTCCTTATTCACTTTAGTGATTTAGTTACTAGGTTGTTGAAGTAGGCTGCTTTAAGTTATTGGTAAATAGATATGTGTATATGAGATATATTATACCGGTGTATAAGGAATAAAGCTGTGATGGCCTAGCGGTGCGACCGTGTGAATCTCTAGAGACGATCATGGGTTCAAACCCGGGCAGACACCAATGAGTTTTTCTAATAAAACTTATGTGTCTAATTGATAATTGCAATTTATCAAACGCTTTTCGGTGAAGGAAAACATCGTGAGGAAACCTGCATATCTCTAGAGAATCCTAGGGATTTGTGTAACCTACCAATCCGCATTGGAGCAGCGTGGTAGGTCTTAGCTCCAACCCTTCTCTCCAAAAATGGAGAGAGGAGGCCTATGCCCAGCAGTGGGATAGTAACAGGCCGTTACTTACTTTTTTTAAGGAATAATTGTGCCAAATTTCATCGATATTTGTTCAGCGCATTCGCCGTGAAAGAGTAACAAACATACATCCATATTTACAAACTTTCGCATTTATTATATTAGTTGGGCTAGTAGTATCCGCGACTTTGGATTGACTTTTATGTTAAAATATTTGCAATTAGGTATTATACACATATTCCCGAAGATAAATCTAGATTTTTTACCTACACTAACTGTGCAGGATAAAAATCACCCAAATCAGCCTTCACCCTCTTGGAAATCAGTTTGTCACAAAGTTTTTGCCGCTTAAATCTCGACTTCTCGCGACCTCCGAATTATAATGTTCTATTAACCTAAACCTAATTGTAATGTTTTTAGTAAAAACCGTACAAAAATCCGAAAAATAGACAGAAATACAAAAAAAAACTGACAAAAGGTTTTGGGGGACTTTGTTTTATAATATAGATGTTGTTTCGGTATCTAAGCTTCAGTTAAACAATTAAATTTAAAATTTTCCAGTGGATAAGCCTTGAAAATGTAACAGATTGACAGTCATTTTCATTTATTGTATGGATATAGTCACATAATTTTTAGACGACACACATTTCGTTTTCAATGCGTCTTCTGTAATTTTTGTTCTGTGTGTACAATAAAGAGTATTCTTCTTCTAGAAAAACCAAGTTTTGTATTAAAATTAATTATTACTATCTCAGTTTATGAATTACAGTTAAAATCCTAAATGTATGTATATTTCATGCTATTTTATATAAATTGAAATCCACACGTAACAAATTGCGATGGAACGTTAGCGAGTTTCAACTCACGTTGGTGAAATGGATCGGATAGCTGGTTTGTCGGAAATTACATGTAGCTTGCTCTAATAATTCGATTTCAGGGCCGAGCTATGCCTCACCTTACCACATTCAGATCTGTGGTAATGATACTGATAAATTCTGATTTGATTAATGTTATAGGATGTTATATAAGTAAATAATGTTATATAAGTAAGTAAGTAGCGGCCTGTTACTATCCCACTGCTGAGAATAGGCCTGTTCTCTCCGTTTTTGGAGAGAAGGATTGGAGCTAAGACCTACCACGCTGCTCCAATGCGGATTGGTAGGTTACACATATCACCAGAATTCTCTAGAGATATGCAGGTTTCCTCACGATGTTTTCCTAAACCGAAAAGCGTCTGATAAATTGCAATTATCAATTAGACATACAGACAAGTATTAACAGAAGTCTTTTATATATATATATATATATATATATATATATATATATATATATATATATATATATATATATATATATATATATATATATATATATATATATATATATATATATATATAAAATACCTTAACTATCTAAAGATAAAAGGGAGCCATAGTATCTGTAGAAGAAATTAAATCATCATCCTCCAGCCCTTATCCTACTCTAATTGGTGGCACAACGTGTTTATAACATGTGCCATAATTTGGCTTTGTATTTTATGACCGGCCGTCTGCCTGATGTCAACTTACCTTAGTCGTTAGGACACCTCGGTAAGAAATGAGGCTGGTCTAATCTAAAGGGCGACTTATATTAGCCGCCTTTTACGAAAGCTGGTCTTTTCTACTCAGCTGAATACTACTTATCTTAGTCGTCTTTTACGACACCTGTAAGAAATGAGGGTGGCCTTTTCTATATAGCCAGATACAACACGTCGTAAGAAAGTAAATAGGATTAGTTAATATAAAATTAACAACATACAATTCAACGTGCGAGTAAATTGAAACTCTTCTGTACTCGGTCCCATTACGATTTCATGTACGAATATTAAGCGCAAAGTACCGTCAGTAAGTACATGATTGCATTGCATTAATTATATTCCGCTAATGGAAGAGGATGGTATTGATTTTCGCTTATCGTTTATTACGATGCCAGCTGCGACATCGGAAAAGATTTGAACCTTGTTCCAATTTGCTTTTTATGTACTTTTTTACTCTATCAAAGCTTTTCACCGAGTTTTGTTTCGAATTATTGTAAAATATTTTCTTCGAGCGATTTCAATAAAATTAATAAGCACTGAAGTTGTCTACAAACTCTGTTTATTTTAATTATATTTATGAGTTATTAAAACTAACTAGCTTTTTTGAATCGCCGTATTGGTCGTAAGTCCATTCATAGAAACTACGAAATTTATCCTTTTCGGTTGAAATTCTGAGAAGTTTTTGATGTAAACATTTAATATAAATTTTCTTTAAAAGAATATTCATTGTATATTGTTCAGGGTTTAATCCTACGGCCTAATAATAATTGATAATAATAATAACAACTTTATAACCAATATCTATGACAAATAATAGGAATCTTCAGCATAAGTAAATGTGGAGTTAGGAGTAGTTAGTAGAATCAGTTTCAAGAAGAAAAAAGCTTTAAATAGGCCACATCATTTGAGGATCCCGAATAATAATTATCATATCGTGTATCATTCATATGTACTAAGCTGTAGCAGGTTGCCTTTTAGAATTGTTAATTTTTAAGGCGGTAACTGATTATTTTAAGTTATACGTTCTGTTATTTTAACTTGTATATGAAAGAAAATAGAATAGAATAACGATTAGGTACTTTCCTTAAGCTAATATACTAGTTATGGCTCGTAAATTCGTCTAGTTGTACTGGAAAAATACTGTAATAGACGCCTAGTTATCGATCCGTTTTCCGTTTGGCGGTGAATAGAAAAACAAACGTACTTGGAAAAATATTACAATTGTTAGTAAACGAAGAAAATGATGATAAAAGAATAAGCAAGACTGACTTGGGCAAAAATTTCCGTAAAATTATTGTATCTTAGTCTTACAGTATTATGAAATGACAACATGAAAATGAGGAAAAGTTTATTTTTAATTGTTTATTCTTAAAATTACTTTACAATAACCTAAAACAAAATTAGAGGATACTTCAAACATCGTGTTTCATTGATTTCATAGAAAAAGTAAATATTTAAATCTTAAGCGATCAAGCTGTTTTTCTTTCAGGATTATTTATAACACTAAAGCGAGATTTCAATTTTTCAGTAAACTCAGGATCGTCCCAGCCCCAAAGATGATGAGTGCCATCACCAGTTCGTTGTGATCTTTGCTTGATAATATCTGGGGCAACCATCTTCAAATCGTAGGCCTGTCCAATCTGATAACAGAAATTATACATTAACAGCATAGAAAAATATTATCCGTGCAAATAGAAGAAACTTTAAAGTAAATATTAACACATTTTTAATATTAAAATCCTCAGTGATACTCCGCCATCTAATAGTATACATGAATTTTACATGACTTTTGCGTACACATTAATATAAATAAACTAGTTGAAAATTACAAAAAATATTTTTGTTAGTGATTTTTAGGTAATTTAGTAATGCATGAACATAATCATTGAAAAGTATTCGTTATTTTATCTCGACTAGTGCTCACAACTAAGACAAAACATTATCATATGTTTTTTATCCATCAGTTGGTTCATGCTATGAAACTTCGGCAACGGCAGAAAAATTTTCAAGTATAAAGTTATTTATATTAATACTAACTTACCAACTTTAGTACAAAGTATTAATTAAAATAATTACTTTACCTTGGCCATAGCATCGATGAACATTATAGTAGGTGTGAGCATGTTAAATAGAGGGTGTTCAGTGGCGCGATAGTCCCAAGGGAATGTGTGGTGGTAGTTATGAAATCCTTCCACGCAAATCATCCACACTCCGATGTTCTCTCGGGGGTTCAGTGACCTGGGAATATATATTATATTTCATTATTTACTATAGAAAAGGTAAAGTAACGATCAGTTACTTTGCCACAACTGTGTATGAGCCTCCTCTCTTCTTCTTAAAGAGAAGGGTTCGAAATAATACTGGAATCCGAAATAATAACCTACCAATGCATATTGGTAGGTTCCACATAACCCCAGAATTTTCTAGAGGTATATAGTTTTCGTTCATCAAAAAGCGTGTGATAAATTGTAAATATCAAAAATCTATTGGGAACATTAATTTTAAAAGAAAAACTTATTGATGTTTGCGCGAGATTTAAACCCGTGACCCCTTGAAAAAACCACATGGTTTTACCGCTCGGCTATGAGAGCTATTCAATATTTTTATTCAATATTAAACCTGAATAAATCTAGAGATTTTTTGCAATATTTGGGTGACTTATTAGAGCATTAGGTCTAGCATCCACTCTTTCTCTTTGAAAGAGAAAGGTGATTTTTTCCAGCAGTGTATTATATAGGCCCACTACTTCTCCACAATGGACTTCTTCGTAGCTATTCCATGAAACTATTCTATACAACGTCCGTTGAACAAATTCATAGGCGTTTGTCTCTATTTTTAAATGCCAAACAATAGTTTTGTTGACTTTAATTATTAGGAAGCCTGGCGCAGTAATGAGAAAACGTAATAACTGTAATAAGGTCATGTGGATAAGTAGCAATACCGTGTTTTTTTTAGACCAAGTTAATTGGTGATACGAGGATTACGTGAAGCCAAATGAGGTCAATCACATAAGCCGGTTTAGTATCATACATTTTGTGTCAAATAGTATCTTGTTTTGCCCGTTACTTCTGACTTTGGAATGTAGAAAAAATAAGTTTCCAGTCAAATAATAGTAAAACAAAAATCATCATTTTGTTGATAACGCCAGTGTATTTGGAAGTACGCGATATATAAAAATAACTTACTTGTCATAAGGTCTGTAGCCAAATACGTGTGCAAAACTGTTGACGCTCCATACGACATTGATACCGATTGTATATCGCAGTATAGTTGGAATTAAGAACGCATTCAACCATGTCTCATTCCAGTAATAGACTGGTATCACCGTCGGCAATACGAAACACAGCAAGGGCATCATCTTCATATAATGCCTGTGGATATTTATGATAAGCTTAAATAGCACTCAATGAAGCAAACAGACAGATATCCATCCATGATTAAATAATCCAGTACTACTTGCGTCCGTTTCTCAACAAAGAGAATCGTGCTTCGCTATATTTAGTGTTACGTTTTTTTCTTTTATTTTTGTTATTTGCCGAGCTGAGAGCCTGTTTAGCCCATCGGAGATATTAGGCTGCAAGTGGCTTATGATAATTCCACAAGTTTAGGTTTTTAAGTCATATCTACGTTTAGTTTACTGCTGTGAATAAACTAGTACGAGCTGTTTAATATGTCTAGTCCACTCGTTTCAACCTTGAATAATAATTGTTCAATGGTTAATAGGTAATAAAAAATACTTAAGACTTTATCATTTCCTAAGGGATTGCTTAAGATAAGAGATATTTGATGATAACCTGGAAAATGTCCAACAAAACTATCTCAGAAATAACAAGGCATTGTACCGGTAGGCTATATAAGTAATATGGATTGGCATGCGATAATAAGCCTTCCAAGTATTAAAAACCCTTAATGAAATCTGAAAATTATCAAAAAAATTATGACCCAAGTAATCGCACGATTTTGCCGCCGAAACTGGCACAAAATATATATAACAGTCCTTCAACGTGAAAGCAACGAAATTCGTAGCTAACGCATCCCATTACGATCACTCTTCGTCAGTTGTGTATATTAATCATAACATACCCATGTTATGTAAGCAACGCGCCTCAGTAAATATCTTACTTTTTCTGGAACATTACGACGGGGTCTTCATACAAGTCGGTGAGATCGATACGGCGTCCAGCTTCAATGACTTCGGGCAACTTTTTGCAACACAGCCAGCCCATGTGGGAGTAAAATAGACCACGTTCAGCATTGTGAGGATCGGCATCTGTATCCGCGTATTTGTGATGGGTTCTATGATCACGAGCCCATTCGAATATACTGTCCTGTTGAGAAAATAGATATACGTTGAAACCATCATCAGTTACAAATTATATTTAATTAATATATTGCCCATATCAAGTTTCTGAATGAACTGTTAAAGATTGGTAATTGTATATATAATAACAAATGTACATATATAAAAATTAAATGTTTAAAATTACTTTCCATGTTTTGAGAAAACAAAAAAAAATTAAAATAAGGAACTGTTGTAAACCTAAACCACGTATTTTTCTTGCATAACCTACTGCTCAAAATCGACAAGATTATACGCAAAGAAGTTTTAAAAATAAGAATAATTGATATATATAGAAACTCTAAAAGTGGTTTTCTTTTAAGTTTGCATTATGTCGCACTAAAAATTAGTGATATTCAAATAATAGAATTGCAAAAATTGTTCATACATTCTATTGTGTTTTGAAAAATATAAAATTGTACCGATATTTTTACTGGAGCTATAAATGAGCTTTGGCTAGTTCTTCCAAAAAAAAAACTGAACCAGTTCTTTTAGAAATAATATTAATTTTGACTTTAAGTTTTAGGATATAAAAACAGACCTGGAATCCCATAGTTTGCCAAATCATTAAAACCGTTCGTAGAGGTGTTCTTGCTTTGTAACTTCTATGTGTCCAAAGTCTATGTGATCCGGCTCCAATACCAATAGCACACATAAGATGTACGGCAAAAGCTTGAAATATATAATTAAACTAAATCAATCCAATTGTCAGATTATTGCACATCCCATGAATAAAATAGAAATACTTACCAAACATATTAGTTTGCCATTTGGCTGAAGCCAGCGCTAAGTAAATGCCGTATAGTGAGCCTATGTGCAAAAATAAAAACCAGAAAATGTTGAACCAAACGTATTCATATTTCCTAGGCTTCGCTGCTTTAAGTACTGATACATCTTTTGCTAGACCCAAATCTGCAGTTTGGGTATCTGTTTCGTATAGAACGCCACTCGGCGTAGGATCTACCAACGGAGGCATTTCTGAAAATACATGTATAGTTCGTTATCTTTAATATTTAAATGAGTTAATTTTGTATAAAAAAAAATTCTGAATCTCGGAAACGGCTTGGTTTTGGGGATAAAAATTTATCTAGCCAGGTTTTATGTCAAAGAAATCTCCTTTTATCCCTTTAACTGGGCACTAAAAAAATAACAAAAATAGAAATAGAAATCAAATAATATTTGAGCTGTCAAATGCAAAGTTATAGCCGATGGTATTATATATATGAACGATATAATGGTATTATATATATGATGGTATTATATATATTATATAAATATGAACTTTATATGATTTTAACTGAATTTACATATATATATATATATATATATATATATATATATATATATATATATATATATATATATATATATATATATATATATATATATATATTTATACAGGCTACAGCCGCGACTTCATGCGTGTTAAATTAATTAATAAAATACCTTCAAATTTATGCACGTATGATATAATGGATATACATAATACATTAACTAAGAAATTGAAAGTATTAACTTTCAATTTCTAAAGCACTAAGAACATATATATTCCGAAAAAATGGATGAAATAATTATAATAAATAAATTAAAATTAGTTTAAATTTCTATATTACTAAAATCAATGAAATGAACAAGTAAAACCAATAATTCACCAGTTTTTTAGACTATGTAACACGGCAGGTAACTTACTGGGGATTCTGATGAATAATAGATTTTATTCCACGATTCCCTTATATATGTGTTAAACAATCGGATTGATTTAAATTTACATTCGAGTACAAGGAATAGAGCTGTTGACCCAGTAATTGCTATTGTTCTCGTGGTCAAATAACCTATCTTGAATTGAATACGATTGCGTACTAGCACGTTAATATGACTAATTTTATGTACTTAATTTTAATTATATAATAGTATAAGGAACAAACATTTCATTTCTTACCGAGGTGTCGTAAAAGGCGACTAAGGTAAGTCGACCCGCCGCTTTGTGTATCCGGCTGAGTAGAATAGACCAACCTCATTTCTTACCGAGGTGTCGTAAAAGGCGACTAAGGTAAGTCGACCCGCCGTGTGGTATCCGGCTGAGTAGAATAGACCAACCTCATTTCTTACCGAGGTGTCGTAAAAGGCGACTAAGGTAAGTTGACCCACCGTGTGGTATCCGGTTTAGTAGAATAGACCACCCTCGTTCTTACCGAGGTGTCGTAAAACACGACAGAGGTAAGTTGATGTCAGGCAGGCGGCCGGTCGTGAAAACGCAGCCAAATCATGTGACAGCATGTTTATAACATGTTGTGCCGACCCCACTTAGAGTGGGATAAGGGCAGGAAGAATAGTATAAGGAACAAAATGTCTATAAAGAAGCAGCACATTTTTATTTTTTATAAGTGACATTTTTGTTTGCCCGCGAATTTATTGCAATTATAAACCTGCTAAACTGCAAAAGTGATAGTATTTGTCTCAACGAATTACGAAGAACTGAACTCAGCTCTTTTCAGGAGATAGTCATTTTTTTTGGTTGATGATTAATGATTTGATTTATCATTTGTTGAAATAAATCGGTATCTTCTAATAGAACCGATAAACATCTACTGTCGTACATAGGTTTCTTTAAGGGATCGCCACATCAACTCCTCGTACATTTTTGAGGTCAGACTGGCCCAATCGACCCTACCACCCCGTAAGAGGTCTACAAATGTTGCGTTTTTCGGTGAGAAGTCTCCATACTGAAACATTAACAGCCATCGGTTTTCTGGACTATGGGATTTGCCCGTTGTCACTTATCTTCTCGGCATGCTGAAGTATATCGGTAATTTTACTTATTCTACGGACGTTCTTATTGCTGATTTTAGCACTAGATATACTCCTAGCATAGCTCGTTTCATTGCCCGCCAGCCGGTACCATATCATCAGCAATCAAGTATGTAATCTTTGATATAATTTTTCTGATAGAATAAATCTTTATATTTAGATGAGTTAATCTTGTATATTTATATATTTTCTGAATCTCGGAAACGGCTCCAACGATTTTCCTGAAATTCAGCATGTAGGAGGTTTTGGGGAAGAAAAATTGATCTTGCTATGTTTTATGTAAAAAAAAAATTGTTTTATCCCTGTTTTTGGGCATTAAAAAACCCTAACATTTATATTGAATTGAATTTTCGCCATTAACTGTCAAGTCGACGTAGCTTATTCAGGTGACGGGCAGAATTGAGAAATGTGAATGCCAAGGATCGATCCTCAACTAAATAATTGTTTTTTTTTAAGTTTTTTTTTTTATAAAAAATTACCGAGCGAAGCTCGCTCACCCAGATATTCATTATAATACAATCATTAATCCCATTAGAACTTAAGCTGATTTAAGACAGATTCATGTCTACGCGCCATCTATACATAAATTAGTTCTATCCCGAACTAAAGGCTTAAAGCCAACTTCAACCGGATTATCTCAGTCTTCAGGAAACTAATGATTTTAGTTATAGAATGTCGAGGGTTAAATACGTCTTTCACAGCGGATAGATCTGCAATGGATAATTTAAGGGGAATACAATGCTATCGTTATTTCATCTTGTTAATATATTGATGCTTACGATGGTTAGTTAAGCAGATCGAGATTTGATTAGTAATTGACGCTTTTAAATGGTATTTACAAAAAAAACTCAATTTTTACGGTAGAGAATCAATAAATATATCTGGTCCACATATTCTGAGATATATTAGGAAATCTTCCGACATTCGATGTAACTAAGAATTCGATTTAGTAAAATACATAAATCAGCATTAATATTATGTTGAATTTATGTCCTATTTAGTTTATTCAAGAATCAGCATAATAATAAGAATTTTGTAAACTAGGACAAATTAACATCATTCTTGCAATTACAAGTATGAAAAGACAGATACTTTGGGTTTCTCATTTAGTTTCTGTCTAAATTTTAATAAAAGATCCAAGATGCTATTTTGGGATTGATGATCGTCTTTTCTACGTTCAGTTTAAATGAAGCTCGTCTTTTCCCCCTGGCCATTTGAAATAATGGTTTGTTAAATGAACATTGAGGTTCTCCATTTTGTTTCCAACATTGTCAAATTTTAATTAAAGACAAGCGAATGAGGTTTTACAGTATTGTATTATTTGGATCGCTTATAGTTTTTAATTCTAAGTATTCTTGAATAAGAAATATTCGAATGAAATTCTTAAATTTTATACTTAACTAATGTTTATTTGAGTTCCTCTTGCCTTCAAGCGGTATATAATATGTTTTTGTGTCGTTGCATTTCTCATATTATTACACCGAAAGCTTCGAGACTAAGTTCATGTAGAGGTTTGTTACGGAATGAAACTACAACTTAGTTAGTTGTAGTTTATAGTGCAACTTTGGTACAACTACGCATACTTTGCGAATAATTCATAGTAACAAGAGCGAGTAGGTCATACGAAGCTGGTATTTTGAGATGAATACTGATCTTCTAATTTAGATAAGTTCACATGAAATACTAATGTTTTTAATTTCTATATTTTCCTTTGCACAAAAAAAAAAAAATTGCATGAACTATTTTTAACAAAAATGTTTCAATATTGAAAAAGACACTGATTTTGGTAGGAATATAAAAAGAGAAAATTTTGTTAAATTTATGTTCAAGACTACTAGCGCTTTTTTGTTTAGTAAAACTGTAAAAATCTGCATATCTCCGTCGAAATCCTAGCTTAATTATAACCAGCCAATCCACACTGCATCAGCAATGTGGATTTGATCCCCAATATTTTTCTGCAGAGACGAGGCTCATTTAGAAGTAAATTTGGATCAAACCTAAGAAAGACATATATTTTTTTTATAATTAGCATCCTGCAGTAGAGCAATCCGATGATAGTATTTATGGAAACTGCATAAAGCTGTATAAAATCGATGAAGTTATTTTAATTAGTGAGTTGAAAAAGATTCTTGGCAAATGTGAAGATGAAAAAGGCTTAAATATATTGATGGATGGAGCAAATGTCTTTTCTATGGCACTCCTGCCGCCTGTAGCGGGTAAGTTAACATCCCCCGTTTCATAAATCACTCGCTGAAACAAATTGTAATCGAATAACAGCGGGTCAGCTGTATTCGGATCTTCAATTGATATAATAATGGTGACTTTTTGAGTGACACACACTGCTAATTTTAAAAGATTGTGAACCAAAATTGAACATATAATATTAACGTTTATCTTTTATATATAAATTTTATATTGAAATTCAGCATGTAGATGGTTTTGGGGGAAAAAGGGGAAAAAATGTCGTTTTATCCCTGTTTTCGGGCTCTAAATTTTTTTTTAAATTTACATTGAATACAATCACAATTTTTCGTTGTCAAACCTAAAGTCATGGTAGTTCATTTGGGGATCGGGCGGTCTAGAGAGGTGATAATGTCTAGGATCGAGCCCTGCCCCATTATTTTTTTCATTTTTACTTTTAATTTTTTTTTATTATTATTGTACTGTTATTGTCTCACTGCTGGGCATGGGAGGGGGGCGTCCCCTCGACATTTTTGGAGAGAAGGGTTGTTGGAGCTAAGAACCACTACGCTGCTTCACAGCGGATTAAACTAAATTCAATTCCGTAAACTTAAAAACACTTTCTTAAGGTCAAATAAACGATTCAACTCTCTGAGGTCCTAAGAGAAAATTTTTAAACAAGTATTTTTCAAATTGAATGAATCCGGGATTCTTGACGGGTTTTCATTTCATACATAAATTTTTATTGTATATTCGAGCAGTGTGTATACATAAATAGTATGTTAATAATTAGTGCTAACCGTAACAGATTTCGAAATTCTCATTGTTCATAAGGTGACTTCATAACCCTTATTTTATTGTATAATTATTTGTTTATTTAGGACAAATGAATTTGTATTTAAAAGTTGTAAATTATGAAAGTTTACCATTTTGAAATAGGTATTTGCTATCCAGAAGAATAACTGCCACCTGATCTACCTGTTAACTTATTAGGAACTTCAAGTGAGGAATAAGCCCGTCAGAAACTTGAGAAACGGAAAATTCCGAGATATGTGTCAGATATGTTTCGAATATCTGACACATATCTCGTTTATTGGTAACTTGTGAAACAGGGCCTAAACATACTAATATAATGAAATGATTGAAAATGTATGATTTTTGATTCCACGTATGTTGTAGTGGAATACGAACAAATGAAGGATATATTATAATAAAATCCGATTACATAAGTGAATTGTTCTGTTATTGCGATAGGTATTGGAACTATAGTTCAAGGGTCCCTATCTCGCCATCTCTAGTAGTGCAGCCTGTTAATAACTTTTGATCTCTTGGGGTACAAGTAAAAGCGCTTTAAGCGATTATGTTTTACATTGTTTGCAACCCGTTGAAATGTTGACAATACGTAACCCTTTCCGAGGGTCCTGGATGAATGGTTTCAGTTGTTCTTGACATTTTTATTGAATCGTTAAACATTATTCACACGGAGACGGTATTAAAATATTTCTGCTCTGGACTCGCACAATTTTTTATATGAGAATTATTGACAAGTTCGTTTATGTTTACTAGATTGTCTCGTCACTTTCGCGAACATTAAAAAGATAACAAATTTTTAGAAAAAATTCGTATAGAAATCTGATTAGTAGATTTTAACAAAATCGAACACATACAGATAGACAGCTTTTGCGGACTTGTTATATAATAAGCAGTACCTGATTGACCGAGCTTGCTCGGTAATTTTTTACAAAATAAAAAATGAAACTTAAAAAAAAAGAAAAACATAATTGGGTAGGTGGGGCTCGATCCTAGATATTTTAATTTTTCGCGGCGACCCGTTCTCCGAATAAGCTACGCTGAACTGACATTTAATGGCAATAAAATAGTGTTTTATATATTCAATAAATTAAAAATAAATTTTAGTATTTTTTAATGCCCAAAAACAGGGATAGAACGATTTTTTTTTAATAAAACCTTGCTAGATCGATATTTCTCCCCAAAAACCTCCTTCCTGCATGCTGAATTTCAGGAAAATCTTTGGAGCCGTTACCGAGATTCCAAAAATATATATATACATATATACATACAAGATTAACTCATTTAAATATTAAAGATAGAATATAGATATTACTATGGATTAAGTTTAAGAGATAGAACATAAGGTTCCTATTTCTCTAAATATAATATACGTTAAAATATAAAACAAATTAACATAAAATGTATAAATTCCCGTATTTATTAGCCGTTGCATGTGGGATTTTATAATTTTTTATCGTTCTTAACTTGCACCATATTGTATTGACCCCTTTGCAGGGCGGTATTGGGGTGACTACAACCCCAAATAAAAGGGATCCTAGAGAAAACTTTGCACGGCTCGACCTTTTGTTGCGAATCCCTTACAACTTACTTCAATTCTATATATGTGATGGTTCAAGGAGAGTATCTGCGATGGCGAATTTGTATTATGGCGTGGAATTAAAGTAATTTAATAATAATAATAGTCTTATAGCAGAAATGCAGAAGGCAGTACTTCTCGATAATGCCAGAATTGTACGTCGGTTTCTCACAGTACCGCCCTGAACTCTAGCCGTTTGTTCGCACCCGCTAGAGTAAAATCCCGGTTCTCTTTTGTACAAAAGAGCTGATTAGCGGTGAATTCAGGTCTATAATAATAATAATAATTTATTTATTTTTCGTTACATACATAAATGTTACAAAACGAAAGTTTGAGACCTTCTTTTAAGTGAAAAAACACCTGTGTCAGAAGGCCCCGCTCTCCATAACACATACTAAAAAATAAAACTAATAAAAATTAACAAAAGAAAAAGAAAAAAAAACTATTCATGCTGCGAATTCCAGGTTGTGCAGGTGTGTGCGTGTGTTTGCGCGCGTGCATGTGTATGTGTGTGTGTAGATGTGTGTGCAAGTTTTGTGTGTATTTTATATAAATTTAATCTTTAACAACTCAAAAAATGTTTGTTGTCCAGCTAGTATTTAAAATTTTGGACACTAACAGATCCGCTGTGTGGTATCCGGCTGAGTAGAATTTACCGACTTCATTTCTTACCGGGGTGTCTTAAAAGGTGACTAAAGTAAGATGACCCACCGTGTGGTATCCGTTTGAGCAGAATAGACCATTCTCTTTCTTACTGAGGTATCCTAAAAGGCGACTAAGATAAGTTGATGTCAGGCATGCGGTCGGTCGTAAAATTCCTAGCTAAATCATGTGACAATATTTTTATGACATGTCGTCCCGACCCCATTTAGAGTGAGATAAGGATAGGCGAATGATAATTATTCAGTTTGATAAGCAAAAACCACAACTAACATATTCTTAGTTGAATAAAAACGCTCTAAACTTATTCAAAATACTTTCTTGTATTTTATATTTTTCTTGCGTACATCCATACTCAGAACCTGCCTGGTTTTGAACCTGGAAACCCCCATGTTTATGATAACGTGCTCTAATTTTTGGGCCATCACTTTTTATGGTTTTATTCAATTTATTAGGTATTATCCGTGAAAGCGTCAGACATCAAACAATACAGACAGACAGACTTTCGCATTTGGTTATGGGAATACGGATGACTTTCCACCTGTAATAAAAAAAATGTACATTAGTTATTGAGGTTTCAGTGAAATTTCGGACCGTGCCATCAGCATTATTATAAAAAGTAAATAAAACTCTTTTGTATTTTGCGGAGCTTATTTCAATACTTTTATGTTGATAATAAAAAATTAACCCGTTAAGTCATTTTTAGATTAGTTGGCTTGTAAATACAATAGTCTTTTTTGAAGAAAAATGTTTTTAGAAATTTCCTATCGTAGTGAATTTTTATATAATATAAGAAAAGCAAAGAAATGATTAATGTCATTGTAAAAATTGACACCAAAATCACCTTCACGTACGTACACGGCAAGTTAAATAAAAGCTTTAAAAGACTGAGTAGTTAAAATTGAATACATAAAAAAATTACAAGAGCTAGTCATTAATTTCATATAACATCATTATTCTAATATATATTAGGGTGTACTTATTCGAATGTATTTACGTTTATTAATTAATTAATTTATTTAATAAATATTATGTCCTAGTTTTAGTGTCTCTTATGTAAGGTTGCTTACAAGAGATCACTATTAGTGAAAAAGCCGCCTATAAAGTACTTTAAAGTATAAGACTATTTAAATTTGTTTGTTTTTTTTCTAGTTGTGCAATAAAGTATTATTATTATTATTATTTTATAAAATTTAATAATAAGTTGCAATTTTTTTCTATAAAATATATTATACAGATTTTCCATACATTAAAATTTTTTCTTGATTAGTTATGATTATAATTCGATGGCTAGAAGTCTCTTAGATGAGAGTGCTAATAGAAATGGGAGATGATACAATTTTGTGATATTATTAAAGGATGTTACTACACGTTTGTCTTAATTATTGTGCGATTGCACCGATCGGCGGGAGCGAGCGACGTGAAGCGTATCGGGTCTTTGTGAGCGACGCGTTGACGTCACGACGCGCATGCGCTGTGCAAGACTCCTTGAAATGTAGAGTAGGCAAGATTAAAAGATAAAGCGTTATTACTGTTATTTCACATGTAACATATTTTAAGTGTACATTTTAATAATATTTTTAAATAATAAAATAAAATAATTCAAAAGTAATACTAAAATTAATTTTGTATTATGGATCTCCGCAAAGTAACGCCTAATTCTACAAATTAAATTAAATCTGCCTTTATTTATAAAATTATATTATATGTATATATTAACTGGGTCGTTGCAGTGGGTAGTGATGCTGCTTTCAGCTCCGCGGATCGTGGGTTCGAACAATTTGTATAAACAATTTGTTAGTTCCTTAAGCCTGGGTGTAAATTTATATTTAAAAATGTATGTATATGTATATATTCACCAGTTGTCTGTCACGACCTTTTGTCTGTCTGTTGAGTTGTCGACCTTGACTTTAAGTGTCCCATATATTTTTTGTATTATTCATATTCAATTAAAATTTATTAAAACGATTTCATGAAATCCATCAAATTTATATAATATTTAAATATGGATTAAACAGATATATCCAACATGTCTACAAATGAGTCGTCTATAATATAATGGTTGTTGTGAAATATAAATTAATTCAATTAAAGTACGAGAACTTGTTGCCGTCCCTATTATTTGTATTAATCTAAGTGGCACCAAATATGTTCATTCGTATACACGTTCTAAACGCATTTTAGCTGAATCTCGAAATAGTACATCACAATAATATCCGTGGAACAGTTTTTAAATTAAAGCTTCCACATATTTTGTAAAAAGAAATAGAAACCGTGCGCCCATGAAATAGCGGTTTATCTGAATATTTGGCCTGTACTGTGGATCACGATCCGTGTCCGCGTCGGCAGCGGGGCCAGTCGAGTCACTCGCGTGAGCTACGTGCACACGCTACGAAGCTCTACGTAGTACGTAGCCTCTTACGTCCCACGCACACTACGCGCCTGAAGTGTCTTTACCTGTGACTGTGTATCGCTAATGAAGCAACTACTTCCTTAGTGAGCGGTGTTTGTGCCACTTTAGGAACGAAAAAGTGCTAACTAACATTGTCCCAGCGAACAAGGTGGGTGAATATTAAGTAACTAGATAAGAATACACTACTCGGCTTCACGTAGGAGTTTCAAATTGATTCGAATGTCAAGGACACAAATATTGATCAAACGTGTTTTAAAGAGTTATTATGTTTATTTATTTGTTGCAAGAGTCTATTGAGACTACAACCTTGATGCTTTTTTATTTGTGAATTGAAAACGAAATTTTTCTCCGATCGCAATTAGATGTAATGCGACAATTGAATCAGTATTCGGATCGGGGTCGGAATAATTTATAAGGAAAGGCCGTTTTGTATGTACTTATACAGCGGGCTTTAAGTGAAAATTTATTGGAAGCCGCATAAAAACAAGTCGTCAGTTCCATCACGTTAATTTGACTCATTTAATATGCTGAATTTTTATGATACCATAAACAAAGATTACATTTTGTATCGTAAAAACGCGCAGTGACGGAGCTTCGTATAGCGGTCTCTTTTTTAATTTATTTGCATTGTAATTATATTAATGAGTTTTCAGAACTTTTATGGCGGAGGTTTTATTGCGGAATGCAAATCTATGTTTTTTTAAAATTTGATATTTACAGATCTTTGCAAGATATTGTTTGTTGAATTACTTTTTAAATTAATTAATTTAGTACGTTATATGAGCAGTTATAAATTAAACGGTAGATATATTTTACTACCGACGGCAATTTTTTTAATTTTAAATGCCTCATGACACGATGATGATGCAATTTTTGAAATGTATATTCTATACGGTTTGCAACAGGGTTCACATAAGTGGATACATTATTCGAAGGGTTCTTTGCATATTATGTACTCGGCCCTTTTTTCATCTCAATAAATTCACTGAAATAGACATTATTTGGGTGTTTTAGTTGCCAAATCATTCTAGGAGAGCCACTCCCAGGAGTCGCACACTTCATAGCAAGAAGTACTTCGTTAAAATATATACTCATAATTACCTTTACCGGCTGTTAAATCTTTATTGAATTCTTTATGCAGATATATTTACTGTTAAATTTAAATTTTGTTATTATAATTAAGAAGTATTTATTTTATACTTTTCTTTTATTTCAGCGGAGATTTTTGGTCATATTTCTACTTTTAAGTAATTTTTAATTAATTAGATTTGATGTCATAATTTTGCGTGTTGTCCGGCTGAGTAGAATAGACCACTCTCATTTCTTATGGAAGCATCGTAAAAGGCGACTAAGGTAAGTAGACTCGCCGTGTCATATTCGGCTGAGTAGAATAGACCATCATTTCTTAGCGAGGTGTCGTAAAAGGCGACTAAGGTAAGTTGACGTCAGCAGGCGGCCGGTCGTGAAATACCTAGCCAAATCATGTCACAACATGTTTATAACATGTAGTTCAGATTGCGAGTAGAGTGAGAAGAGTAGGAGAATGTGATGATGACATAATTGTTTCATATCGCGGTCTTAATACTTCAGAAATGCGATGATATAAAAATAACATATCAACTGTAACCTGGATGTAGGTATATGGCTTTTTTAATTAAGTAAGATGCGTTTATTCCAGAGAGACTTGAATACTAACAGCGTTATTATATGGCGCTCGAAGCGAGGCTAAAGAAATATTTGCATACCTTCCCATTAAAATCATGTGCCTTTTATCAGCGTTGTAAGTAAGATGCATAATACTGGCAATGCTTTTACTAGTGATTTTAAAACTAGCGAGTAGAAAATAAAAAGAAATATACAGAATAAAATATCATAAGAAAGATTAAGTAAAAAGGAACGATCAATCAAATTGTAATATTATTTTTTGAAAACATTATTCGCCGAGTTTCTTGCTGATTCTTCTCGGTAGAATTAAACTTCCAAATTAGTGGTAGCTTCTTTATAAACATTTGACGATTCTAGAGTATTGAAAAAGACCACTTGACTAAAGAATACTTAATTTTCACAATAGCAAATGTACAAATAATATAATCATTAGTATATTGATCCTTATCTATATCTAAACTAATATAAAGCTGAAGAGTTTGTTTTTTTAAACGCGCTAATCTTAAAAACTACTAGACCTATGTGAAAAATTCTTTGAGTGTAATATAGTCCATATATCGAGGAATATTACAGGCTGGATAACATCATGCTAAAACAAATAGGAGAGGAGCAGCAATAAAAATTATTTCGAAAACGGCAAAATTTAAAGCTTTCCTTGCTTGTGCTAAGTAAACGGTGAAATTTATTCAAAAAATCTGTTACAATTAACTCACGATAACTACATTTATGTTCATAATTTAAATTCGGGTCAAAAATTGTGACAAACTGATATACATGCGGGCAAAGCTGCTGGGCACAGCTAGTTTTATAAATCGCTTTTAGCTCTCCCTCCGTTGTTTTCTTTCCATGTCTTTTAGATCACTATTATTATCTTAAGCGTCCTTGACTGATAACCTTCTTCAGAGTATTTTCACGTCAGATAGCTGTAATGTCTTAAGTTGTATATATATGAAATAAATATGCTCGAATTATTTCCATACAACGAGTATATTGATATGTCGGGATGATGGCAAAAGACCAGACGGCTTAACGCTGGTTCCTTGGGAACGGGGACAGGCTCTAATGTAAGATGCAACAGGCGTAGATACGTTAGCCTCGTCCCATATCAGGGCAACAGCGTCCAGACCCGGAGCTGTTGCCGAAATGGCCGAATCCGGCAAACGGCGAAAGTATGCTTCTCTCATGGAGAGTTATATATTTGTGCCATTTGCAGTTGAGACCCTAGGGCCATGGAGTCAAAGTGCATAATTTTTTATCCGTTTTGACACCTCTGTTAATTGCCTCGTCAAGCGACAAGAGGGCTAGCTCCTTTTTTACACAAAGAATCAGCTTAGCGATTCAGCGCAAAAACGATGCCAGCATTCTTGGGACCATTCCACGTAGCCATGATTTGTATAGTCCTAGCGTGTAATTAATTTAAGATAGATATAACTTGTACATTTTTAAGAGTAAATGTTAAGTTATAACTGAAATACGAAAATAAATCTAAGCTGGTGCCCAATTATATTAATCTCCGTCAGAATTAGTAAGTTTACATTTCAGATTGGTAGTTAATGCTTCATTAAACTTTACCAGGTAGCTTGCTAATTAATTAGTACGCCAGCTTCATATTAATTCAAACATTTTCATAGCTAAATGATTGTATATTTACATTATTATGCAAATGTTATATTTAGTTAATCATCCTCAGGGATGCTATTTATATTATCTTTAGGTAACCTAGGTTTATTAATATAGATAATTAATATATACAATGATATTATGGTTATATTGTACTTGTGTAATAATAAGCATCATCATCCTCCTGCCCTTATTCCACTCTAAGTGGGGTCGGCACAACAAACATGTTACAAACACGTTGTCCTATGATTTGGCTACGTATTTTACGACCGACCGCCTGCCTGACTTCAACTTACCTTAATCGTATTTTACGACTCCTCAGTAAGAAAGAGGGTGGTCTTTTTTTCTCAGCCGGATACCATATAACGGGTCGACTTACCTTAGTCGTCTTTTACGACACCTCGGTAAGAAATGAGGGTGGTACTATTCTATTCAGCCGGATACCACACGGAATGTCTGTGCTAATAAGCATGATTGTAAAATGCTATGTATTTTATGCATAAAGGTAATTCTAGATACTAGAGGAGCCATGGTTAGAGTTGTAAGTAATAGTAGACACAATCAATAATCGGAGGGAAGATAAAACTCATATACTTCATCTTGTCTAATGACAAGAAAAGAAGACGGAAGGAATAAATGACCCTCATTGATTTCTCTTAATTTGTCTTTAGTGTAATATAAAATATTTTAGGCAGGTTCCCCTAATCTAGTATTATTATACTATACATAGCTATTGCTAGTACAGTATTGATATGTTAAAAAAGTCAAATTTTTCGTTGGGGAAAATAAAAAAAAACACCACATAATTCAGGATATTTTACAACTTAATACAATGTGAAAAAAGTCGCGTGTAAAGTCCTATACTATTTCCTATCCTATCCTACTAATATTATAAATGCGAAAGTTTGTAAATGTGGATGTATGTTTGTTACTCTTCCACGAAGAATCAGCAAAACAAATTTCGATAAAATTTGGCACAATTATTCCTTATACAGCGGAATAACATATTGGCTATAGAAATCCTGTCAATTCTATAGAAATAAGATGATACTAATAAGCGCCATCTATTATCAACCTATCACGTTACAACAGTTCAAGCGAACGAAGTCGCGGGTAAAAGCTAATTTGTTCTATAATAACAATCAACTAAACTAAGGAATTCTTAATTTTTTTTAATATTCACTTTAAAATTTGCCCTATACAACAAATAATTAAATTTTAAGAAATTAGTCTTGTACTTTCTAGTTCTACTATTTTATATAAATTGTATATAAATGTTCATTTGAATATTCTCTCGTCTCTGGTGTCTTTGTTTGCCACAAAGTGATAAATAATTTATTAAGCACTCCACTTCAAGATCGCAGACCCATGTAATTCCTTAGTGTATTTATAAAACTTGTATTCATTGTATTCATGAAACAATATGTTTTTCACCTAAAAGTATTTGTATTAATTTTTTATTTACAGCAAAAATGTACAAGTTATATCTATTTTAAATTATTTAAACGTAAGGACTATAAAAATAATGCCCACGTGGAATGGTCCCAAGAATGCTGCCAGCGTTTCCGCGCTGAATCGCTAAGCTGATTCTTAGTGCGAAAAAAGAGCCAGCCCTATTGTCACCTGAAGAGGCAATTATCCGATTTTTGCACTTATTGCAAATATATAAAAAAAAAGTAGTAAGTAAGTAACGGCCTGTTACTATCCCACTGCTGGGCATAGGCCTCCTCTCTCCATTTTTGGAGAGAAGGGTTGGAGCTAAGACCTACCACGCTGCTCCAATGCGGATTGGTAGGTTACACATATCCCTAGAATTCTCTAGAGATATGCAGGTTTCCTCACGATGTTTTCCTTCACCGAAAAGCGTGTGATAAATTGCAATTATCAATTAGACACATAAGATTTAATAGAAAAACTCATTGGTGTCTGCCCGGGTTTGAACCCATGATCGTCTCTAGAGATTCACACGGTCGCACCGCTAGGCCATCACAGCTGCAAATATATATATATATATATTTAAATACAATAATATTAATCTAGGTATATAGTTTTTCGTTATTATTCTTTTACTTTCTTCCTATATTACCCGTATTTCACTTCTTTCCTTTTGCTTCTGTTACTCGAAGGTTGACTGTAAGAGATCCCTTTTAGGGATAAGTCTACCTTTGTACATATGCTATTCTATTCTGTTCTAACAATATGTATGTATAATAAAGATATAGATAAATGAATCTTTGAATCAGCTCATTATCCCTTCTCCAAAAGTAATTAAAATATTATTTTGCTATAATCCACGATAAAAGAAAATATAAGTAATGCTAAATGTAGAGTGTACTATCTGTTCTCATACCTGATACATGCAGAATTTTTAAAAACTCATGCACTACCCGCCACCACTAACATAACAATACATATGAACTGCACTCATTCACGACCACAATCTCAACAATCGTTTCACCCTGTAACCGAAGCATCATCATGAGATAACACTCCACGAAATAACTCGTAAAGCAAAAGGGATTATAGCAAAACAATATTATCAGTACTTTTTTTTATTATGGACCTCCTCAAAGTAACGCCTAATTGTATAAATTATCCCTTCCCCAAATAAAAGCTTCATCTATAAGGCTACCTCAATGTAGGTTACTAGGGTGACATTTAATTTAGGTCTCAATACAAGTATAAGAGCTTTCTATAAACGTCTATTTAGATATTTTCCTTTCTTTTCGTGGCCTTCGTTCACCGCAAAGTGATAAATTATTTATTAAGCACTTCAGTCCGCTATCGCAGCCCCGTGTAATTCCTTAGTCCATTTATACACCTGGAATTTAACGTGTCCATTAAGGGACGACCTTCGTTTTATTTATCTTACTCTACATAGTTTTACAGAAACATTTTGCTATCTATACTTCTATAATAATATACTCGTATAAAGCTAAAGAGTTAATTTGTTTGTTTAAACGCGCTATTCTTAGGAACTACTAGACTGATTTAAAAAATTCTTTAAGTGTAATATTGTCCATTTATCGAGGAAGGCTAAAGGTAGCACGCTAAGACGAATGGGAGAGGAGCAGCAATAAAAAATGTTACGTAACCGGCAAAATTTAAAGTTTTCCTTGCGTGCGCTAAGTAAACGGCGAAAGTTATTGAAAAAATATTATGAAATTGTTTCCTTCTAAAAATTAATCTTAAATCTTAATCTCTTAAAATGTTCTTAATAAAAGTCCGCGACAGCATACGTAAAGCTTTTCCATTTAACCATTTTTATCATGGTTTAATACTATATTACGGTTTAAATCTTACCACGCGGGTGGAGCCGCTGGCGATTGCTAGTTCACCGACCGACCAACCGATCACCACAAGGCATAAGAATTGAATACTTATTGTGAAATCATATACAGGTTATGTTTGAATTAAAATTGGATATTTATACAATATCGTAAATATCTATTATAAAATATTTCTTTCTCTGTATTATATGTAAGTGGCATAGATATCTGAGATTTGTTTGAAAAATTTGTATACCATCCATCAAGGCTCAGAATTTTAAACAATTCAATATTTTTTCTAAAATGCGATATGACCCATATCTTTATAATTGCAATAGCTCATTATAAAAGAGATCATTATATAAAGCGCTTGTTTCCACTATTGATAAATGCAAGTCGTTAGACAGCTACTGCACTCTACTGCTCCCAAGAGAAATTTCTGTTATTACTCTCAGCCGAGGAAGTGTTCCACTGCGCATTCACAATGACATTTTGTGTTAAGTAATTCAGTGTCGTCGCTGACTGAGGAGCCTTATAAGAGTAACCGCCGAGTTTTGCTGGCTCTTCTCGTCAGGAACAGCTTGCCGGCCCAGCAGTAGAGTTGACGATTCAAAAGCGTACAAGTTTATTTGAGTAATGAATATTTTGAATTTGAATTTTAAATTTATGAGAATTCTCAGAGTCATTCAGCGGGCGATTGAGCAAGCTATGCTTGGAGTATCTCTGAGAAATGAGGAGATCCGTAGAAGAACCAAAGTCACCGACAAAGATCAGCGTGTCGCGAAGCTAAAATGGCGATTGGCAGATCATGTAATGCGGAGAACCGATGGGAGTTTGGATCCAAAGGTGTTGGAATGGCGACCACCCACCGGAAAACACAGCGTCCGTAGACCTCCTAAGAGATGGTCCTGACGATGGATCCTCAAAAACGTCGCGGGGAGCCATGGATCCAAGCGGCACAATATCGTTATTTGTGAAAATCCCGTAAAGACCTATGTCCAGCAGTGTACGTCCATCGGTTAAAGAAGAAGAAGAATTCAGCGTTTTTATGCTACAATTTGGTTATATTAACCCTATGATTATATTATGATATGATTATATTACGTTATGTGATAATTTACTTATTGATAGTAAGTGATAATTTTACCTTTAGATTTGAATGATGACATGATGCTTCTTAAAGATTTCTACACAGTATCGTATTATTTTTGTCGACACGGCGTTGCCAATTTATTTAACTAGAAACACCCAGAGTCATATCTTAGAATTAGCTATAACTCAGAACTTGAAAGTTTTATTTATAATTACTCAAACCGAACTCACAACCTCTGACTCACGTTGTAGCGCCATTGAGGTCATCTAGGACATCTGAGGTCGATGTATTTAAAAAAATATTCTTTAAGAATTATTCATAGAAAAAGTAATACTGATCAAAGTTTTTGATCTACTTAGGGGCCCCAATTTGGCATTTATTACAGTCGTAATAAATTTTTGTAATGACAATAGTCAGTTGAAATTTGAAACATTGTTCAGCTACATTTGTGTCGAAAATTATCGGATTGGCTAATGGATCCCATTCGTCGTTCTTGTTTCAAGTAGGCATCTGCCTGTAGTAACCCTTTGTATGCAGTTGGAAGGCAGTGGATCTGAGGGCAATCCTCTACAATACTTAAATCTGAAAGACTCTCGTTACTTTCATTCAACAGTATACACTTCAAACTAGTGAAATGAAGAATGGATGATATTGACACACACTCAATAAGACACCTTTACACACACACATTTATTAGTTAATTTATGTATATTTATATAGAGTTTATACATTCTCTCTTGCAGCAATGAAATGTTCAGTATCCAACTCGCCAAATCCCATATCGGTTTTACTTTGAGAAATAAACTATGTAAATGAATTTGAAACTAAATTCGTCTTCCCTTTAATTCACATTCAATTTTGCTTATGAGACTCTTGTCTTAACATAGGATTTCCATTTCCAATATTGGAGTTTCCATTAGCTTTGCATTCGTTGCATACATCTAAATAGTGGGGCCTATCTTTGCGGTTCAGCGCAGATGAATGCAGGTCGTTAGAGCACTTGTGTATCCTGCTGCTCGAGAGAACTTGCTCCACATTGAAACTATGCATGTGTAAGGATATTCTTAATAGCTCTTCACATATATAGTTATACGAAATAGTAAGAAAAGTAGGAGTTTTCAGTGTTTAGTTCAAATAATTTGCTAGCAAGTCAATCGAGAGTTACTAGTTGAACAACTTAACGATCTATTATCACATTTATTTTAGTTTATATTAATATTATTATTATTGTAATACTTAATTTTGAAAAGAGTGACCGCCAAGTTTTTGCTGGTTCTTCTCGGTAAGAGCACCTTTTTGAACCAGTCGTAGCTTCATTGTAATTTGACGATTCTTTCGAATCGTGCTTGCTTAAAAGCCAATTTGAATAAAGAATTATCTGAATTTGAACTTATAATAACTTACCATTATCTATACTGCATTCATCTCGGTACGTAATTTTTCGTTATTTTTCTTTTTATTTCTTTCTATATTGCCCGTATTTCACTGTTTGTCTTCTTCCTTTGGTTGGTTGGAAGAGATCCCTTTTAGGTCCGCCTTTGTACATGTGCTATTTCTTTTTCTCTTTTCTAACAATATGTATGTTCAATAAATAAATAAATAAAAATAAAAAGATGAAAGATATATAAGGTGTAAATGAGTTAGCAACATTTTCACAGCTAAACAACCTAATATATTATGTTGAAAAACGGGAGTGAGGTCGCTTCAACCTGAGATGGACATGGGTCAAATTGGCATGTTGAACCTCGTGTTGTGTGTGAAAAAGATTTACTTCTGTCTCAGTGTGGCTATAATGAAAACGGTCTTGAAAATAGTTTTTACATTTAATGTAAATGTAAAATGACATATGCAGATGTTTCAGTAAATTCAGAATGGCGCCAACGAAATACGGTGACATAGACTCTACAGTTTAATTAATTAATATAATACTATTCAATTGATAGTTTCAACTTAAAAGTATATTCTTAAAGTATTACTTTTAAGTTGTATTTTCTAAGTTAATGAGCATAGAAAGCTTAGGAGCTTATGTTATTAGAAAACATTTAGTTTATAATAGCTTTTAATTTAGAACTTATTTGACAATATGTAAGCATTAAAGTAATAAATAAAGTAATTTAAACATTCAAACCTGTATAAAATATACTAACTTACGAATATTAATGAATTATTTAGTTGTAATAATTCTTCATAAAGTGTATAATTTGATAATTACATTTTTGATAATCTTACAATTGTTAAACGTTTCAAAATAAAACCTCTAAAATATTAATAAAAAATAATTTTACACATTTTCAATTTTTTTCAATTCGCCGATATGTTTTTGCAGATGTGGCAACTATATTAACATATACTTGATATAATATAGACCTTTGTGGATACCATATTGTCTTATGTGTTTTATAATAAGGATTTATTGTAAACCCTCGTCTTAAGTAGCAAAATAGACTTAATCTTACGAAAACAAAACATATATTTCCCATAATATGAATGTAACTTTGTTTAATGTAACTTCCAATTTTAACCCCGCGTTAATTTTACCCTTTTGACCTATTTTGCCTCTTCGATAATAATCCGTTACGGGTTCAAGGAAGGTATGGTTCATTCCATTGAATTGTAAAGCGATATTGTGCGACAAAACGGTAAGGGTCGATGTCACTTCAATTTATCTTACTTTGAAATTCGGAAAATCGACTTAAGGTCCTGAACCTTGCGTCGAATTTTCCTTACATTGATTTAAATCTGAATCGATGTTGGGCACCGTCTTATATTCAGATTTAAAGTTTACTGAGGCTTAAATTATGTATGAATTTACATCTTGTTTTATAATTGTGCATATTAATATAAGCTATGATAGCCGAATAGTAAGATTACGTAATCCATATTTTTAGATACAACAACCGGTTTGAAGTATCATCTATGTGATTTTTTCTCCATTTTTTCTTTTAAAAATTAAAAATAATACCTTAATTATCTAATCGATGTTTACATTAACCACGAGTTTTGCGGTCATAAAATACATTTTAGTAAAATCTGCATATCTGTACAGGAAGTGGAGTCGGCACAACACGTTATAAACATGTTGTTAAATGATTTGGCTAGGTATTTCATGATCTGCCGCCTGCCTGACGACAACTTACCTTAGTCTGTTTTTAACGACACCTCGGTAAGAAATGAGGGTGGTCTATTCTACTCAGGCAGATACCATACGGCGGTTCAACTTATTTAGTCGAATTTAGGACACCTCCGTAAAAATGAGGGTGGTCTATTCTTCTAGCCGGATACCACTCGGTGGGTCACCTTACTTTAGTCGCCTTTTGCGAAACCTCGGTAAGAAATGAGGGTGGTCTATTCTACTCAGTCGGATACCACACAGCGGGTCAACTTACTTTAGTTGCTTTTTACGACACCTCACTAAGAAATGAAATGAGGGTGGTCTGTGTAGGAATATGTGTAAAATAATTATTATTAATAGAATGGCGAACCAATCATTCCCTGCTCAAATCCAAGAATCATATTTCCAAGGAGAGAAAAGGTGTTTGTCTAAAAATGGCATAATATCAGGTATGGCAATGGCATAATATATTAAAGTATGAAAGCTGTGTGTGGCCTATGACCAAATTCAGTATGATAAATTTTCTTTAATCATAATCTCTTACAACTGTTTGGATTATTTCACTGTATTGTGAAGCGATTTTGTGCGACAAAATGTAAACGCTCGGGTGTAACTTCAATTTATCTTCCTTTGCGTTTGCGAGGGTCGACATAAGGTAGGGACCCTCCTATCTCTAGATTTGAAGTGACATATGGACCATTGAATCAGCTCAGTTTACTGTGAGATTTAGATTTTAGAGTTGCTTTGCGATTTTTAGCATGTTGGTTTGACAAATTTTACTTTATTTATTGAGTTCAATTCCGTCACTCTCAAACCTGGGATGGATTGCAAGAACTTTTAACATTAATTAAATGAAGAACATTTTTACTAAGAGTCTAAAGGAATCAATAAATAACTTTTCCCTACTATAACGATGTCTCTTTCTAGGGTGTCATGTGTATAAAACTTAGACAGGTTCCAATGACTTTTTCCATTTAAACATGTATGCCTAATTAACATTTACGATTTGTTATGCGCTTTTCGGTGAAAAAAAAACATCGCGTGGAAAAACTTCATATCTCTAATATTATTTTTTAATAATTAGAGAATAATTACATTACACACACTCGCTATTTTTGATAATATAAAAAAATATTTTATGGTAAAAAGTCACCGATTTCATAGAAATTAAATTCATTTAATATAAACCACTTAAACCCAATAGTGCCTGGTTGACAGAGCCGTGCTTGGTAATTTTTTACAAAATAAAAAAGATACTTAAAAAAAAGAAAAAAATATTAGGTAGGTGGGAGGCTCGATGATTTTCATTTCTCGAGACCGCCCGTTCGCCGAATAAGCTATGCACGACTATACAATTTACGGCAAAAATCGTGTTTTATATTAAATTTAAATGTTAATAATTTTTATGCCCAAAAACAGGCATAAATTTTTTTTTTTATAAATTAAACCCAGCTAGATCAATTTTCTCCCCCAAAACCCATACATGCTGAATTTCAGTAAATCGTTTAAACTTATTTAAATATTAAATATAAAGATCGGTTTTACTTTACAAGAAAGTATTCTAGTTTGACTAAATACTATGTGCTGTTGTTGCATTGACGTTTTACATTTGATTTGCGAGGACCGACTCAAGAAAGTCGTTCTCCTACGTATAGATATATATATAATTTGTACAAAATTTTAATTAAGATTTTATGTATTAAATATTACTGTTTACAGATTTATTACAGATGAGCTATTTAAAAACATTCGATTTTTATTAACGGCCGTGACCGCATCAATTTCCCCAGAGAAATCTTCGACGAGGCGGAATAATAGCATCCTATGTCAATTTTTATAGCTTTTTTTATGTACGTCTGAGAATTTAGGTGTCTATTAGAAAACTAGGAGTTATATATTGACTCATAAATTTGCTCTAGTTTACAATACGCTTATGAGAGATTCCATGTATTTTCCAGGACGTACATTTGACTGAAAAAAATATGATATGATGACAAATATTAAATATATATTGATCCTTGACTCAGATTCTTCTAAGAATCATCATTGTCACATGATTTGGCTACATATTTTATGTCCAGCCGCCTGCCTGACGTCAACTTATCGGTAGGAAAGAGGGTGGTCTATTCTACTAAACCGGATACCAGACGGTGGGTCATCTTACCTTAGTCACCTTTCACGGCACCTCGGTAAGAAATAAGGGTGGTCTATTCTACTCAGCCGGATTCCATACAGCCGGTCGACTCACCTTAGTCGCTTTTCACGACACCTAAGTAAGAATAAGGGAGATCTATTCTACTCAGCCGGATACCACACGGTTATCAGATTCTACTAAGAATAACAAATAGATATTTTCAAACTCTCCGAGGAATATTTTTCCGCGAATTTGGCAATATTTTCGTGTTAAGTACCAGTCGACTCGGCATTTGAATGAAAATTGAAAAAGTTTTATCCCCTGGAGACATAACAAGCGTTTTAAGATATTTTACATTTTTGAGTCAGAAAAGTATAGGAACTGAGCTTGTCGGGATAAACTGATTCCGTATTAACTTAAAGTTCGAGGAGTTCGAAATTCAGATCGACTTTTAAACGCGAAATATTTAGTTGCATTGAATAATCTTTAATATTTAAATGAGTTTATTTATTTATTTATTTATTTATTGGCACGTTAACAGTTAATAGTCCAAGCATACACAAAAAACAGGTCAATAAAAAATTTGAAAGCTAGCCTACTTACGAATAAAAGGAGTGAATTCATAAACTGAATAACAAAAAAATAAACACATTTGAGATCAAAATAAAAAAATAATTCTAAATAAGTCTAAATTAAATATAATGTTGACAATAAAAATAAAAAATAAAAATAATTGAGAAAAAAAGAGTGAATATGAAAAAAATATTATGATAAAATACTGATACTCTTATCTGAATTTGGTTGCAGTATTTGATGTTTCCACCGCAAAAATGAATTCTTGAAAATATCAATTTTTTATATATATGTGAAAAATTGTTATAGGTTCTTTGGAGTCTATTTATAGGGGAATATTTACCGACATTAGTCCTGCTGCGGGCAGTGTGAAAAGTTGTTTTTGTAGAGAGTTAGAGACTATTAGTTTAGAGTCAATCTTATATGTATATATATGTATATATATATATATATATATATATATATATATATATATATATATATATATATATATATATATATATATATATATTCGGAATCTCGAAAACGGCTCCATTGATTTTCCTGAAATTCAGCATGTAGGGGATTTATGGAGAAAAAAATCGATCTAGCTAGGTTTTATGTAAAAAAATCGGTTTATTCCTGTTTTTGGGCATAAAAAATCTATATTGAATATTATTTTTGCCATAAACTGTCAGGTCAGCGTAGCTTATTCCGGGTACGGGCAGACAGATGGACAGACGGATAAATGTAAATACCTATGATCGATCCCAACTACCTAATCATTTTTCGGTCAACTAGGTATTTTTAAATCGAAAATTGAAAGTTGAAACTATTGCTAAGATATATCTTTTATACAATTTATAGAATAAGGAGCTACGTTGCGGAGGTCCATAATACAAAAGTTATGAAAATATTGTTTTGCAATTATTTTATCGTGAGGAAAAATTAGTGCCAAAATAAGCAAAACAATATTTTCAATACTTTCGTATCTTTTGTCTTTTTGGCATAAGAGCTATGCAAAAACTAAAAAAAATATATATTCCCAATAATATATTATTAATTTAATATTATTACAAATGATCTGTATTTCATCGTTCGCCTGCCCTTATCCCACTCTAAGTGGGGACACAATGTAGGACAACATGTTTTAAACATGTTTTTTTTATTTTATTCTCTTATTAAGGAGCTTAATCTTTATAGATTATGTCGCTCCGTAGGACGACTATTAAATATTATTTTATAGCTATATTGGCTAACTCTAACAGTGCTTTGGCCTCGTCTGACGAAGGCATGGCCAATGCGCTGTTACAGCCGCCAGACTCCCTCAGCAATGGAAATTTTACAAAATGTTTGCGTCTTAGAGATTCGTTCCGAACACATTCCAGTAAGACATGGTACACGTCCTCTACGCTATCACATGTTGCAAAGGTTTTAAACATGTTGTGAGATGATTAGTAATTATACGACCGGCCGCTGTCTGACATCAACTTACCTTAGTCGCCTTTTACAACATCTCAGTAAGATATGACGTTGGTCCATTCTACTCAGCCGGATACCACACGTTGGATAAACTTATTTAGTCGCCTTTTACGACACCTCGGCAAGAAATGAGGGTGGTCTATTCTACTGAGCCGGATACCACACGGTGGATAAACTTAATACTTAATTTAGTCGCCTTTTACGGCACCTCGGCAAGAAATGAGGGTGATCTATTCTACTCAGCCGCATTTAAATGATCTTTAATTATTACCATAAAATGTAAACTCATGTATACGTATTATATGTGCGATATATATAAACTATATTCTTAATACATCCATTTATTTAACTACCAAAGAGAACTTTTACAATAAAAAAAACAGTGATAAGTTTGTAGTTATAATAAACATTTATATTTCGAAGAGATTCAGTGAAATATGTCCACGCCTGTGTACCTTCGTGGAACCCGTAACTCAAAGAGACAAGGGTAACATCTACTTATTGACGTGGAGCAGCGGCGTAATATATTTTATATTACATTTGTTAAAAATAATGATAAATTCCTACGGTACGTGTCCTTTTTTATATGTATTTATGTTATCTGATAATATTGAAGTAATGAAATTTGGTATAGAAAGATGTGATAATTTATACATCATCGTATAACATACATCGTAACGATGAGTTTGAATAGTAATCACCAGCGGCTCCTCCTGTGTGGAAAAATTGAAACCGTGATATAGTATTTTGATAACCTTAATAAAGGTTAAAGTGAGTTAACCTTAAAAGTTAGACAAATGCTGTCGCGGACTTTTATTTAGAACTTTAAGAGGGGAACAATTTTGCAATACATGATTTTTGAATGACTATCACCGTTTACTCAGCGCACGCAAGGAAAGCTTTAAATTTTTCCGTTTTCTTAATATTTTTAATTGCTCCTCTTCTATTTATCTTAGCGTGATGTTATATATCCTATAGCCTTTGTCGATAAATGGACTATCTTACACTAAATGATTTATGAAATCGGTTCAGTAATCCTGAGATTAGCGCGTTCAAACAATCAAACAAACAAACTCTTCAGCTTTATATATTAGTATAGATATAAAAAAACTTAATCAATTTTAGCGTATACCATAGACTATGTTTCGTGGTATACGCACTCATTATCCTCCTGCCTTTATCCACTCTATGTGGGTCGGCACAATATCTTATAAATATGTTGTCACATGATTTGGCTATGTATTTTACGACTGGCCGCCTGCCTGACGTCAACTTACCTTAGTCGTACTTTATGATACCACTGTAAGAAAGAGGGTGGTCAATTTTACTCAGTCGGATACCACACGGTGGGTCAACTTATCTAAGTCGCCTTTTACGACAGCTCGGTAAAAAATGAGGGTGATATAATCTACTAAACCGTATACTACATGGCATTTAATGGATGAAATATATAGAAATATGAATTTAGATTTTACCTATTATCCAATGATAATAAAATAAATCTTTATTGAATCTTACATTGTCACGCATTACATAGATGAAGCAACCCTATTAAGTTAAAAGGATACTTGTGGTAGGGTTGTCTCGTATTTTTCCTTACTTACTAAGTATATAATATTTCTTTTGTAATGATAGAGTAATTTTTGTTTGTTGACCCTACCTTCAGCTCTTTGGGTCGTGGGTTCGATTCCCGCTGAGGATCAACATTTTCTAAGAACAATTTGTTAGTTCTTCGAGTCTGTGTATATTTATGTATTTAAAAATTATTTTGGGTGTAAAGGAAACACCATGGTACCTTCCGATTCAAAATTATAGCACTAAAAAAAATATATATAGAGGCGTTACTTTGCGAAAGTCCATAATAGAAAGTAATGTAAAATATTATTTAGTTATAATCCGCTATAAAAGAAAATATATGTAATGCTAAATGTAGACTGTACCGTTCTCATACCTGAAGAAGAATTTGTAAAAACTCATCAATTACCCACCACCAATAACACAACAAGCACTGCACACATTCACCACCACAATCTCAACAATTGTTTCGCCCCGTAACCGAACCGTCGTCAGGACGTATTTTCATTACTTTTGTACTTAAAAAATTCGAATAAGTATAGCTAACAAGGCTTTTTTGCAATAATGCAACGCAATTTAATTACAGTAAGTGTACTTCGCGCCCTCTGCGTTGTTATAACGGAAGTTTGAAGAGTCTGTCTGTGTTTTAGCGGGTATTTGTAATTGAACTTTGCCGTTAGACTATGGCAACTGTTTTAGTAGAACACCATATAATTCCTGGGTTTTATTTCTATTCAAGCTACTTGGAAAATTGTTTTTTTAAATATTTTTTTATACAATTACTGATCTAGGAAGCTTAAAAAAGTTACGGTCTATTACTATCCCACTTCTGGGTATAGGACTCCTCTGACCTTTTTTTGGAGCCAGGAGTTAGAGCTGAGACTTACCGCTTACTTACGCTGCTCCAATGCAAATTGGTAGTTTAAACAATACACATATCCCAAAGATTCCCATAGAAATATAACTATAATAAAAAGTAAGTTTTTTAATATAAACGTATTCGCTACCTGTTATAAATATATCCTAGAACTAAATTATATTCTATCTGTGACACACAGGACAGTTTACACCAGAATATCATAATCAATGTGATAATGACTGGCGATTCAAAATATTATTAATATTATGGTTCGGTACGATGATAAGCTCAAATTTAGTAGTATTCGCTGCTGGTTGTAAGTACTCGTATAACCTATTAGCAATCGCAAAAGTAAAAGCAAGCGGCTCCGCCTGCGTCAAAAGATTAAAACCGTAATATAGATATTGATAACCATAAAAATGTTTAAAGTAAGTTAACCTTAAATTAAATATGCTGTCGCGTTCAAACAATCAAACAAACAAACTCTTCAGCTTCAGCAGAACAGTTGACACAAGAATATAGTGCAGAATCATAAACATTATAATAATGACTGGCGTTTCAAAACATTATTGATATTACGGTGCGGGACGATGATAAGCTCGAATTTAGATAATAAGGCATAATTTTTAAATTCAGACGTTTTCGCTGCTGGTTATAAATATAACCTATAGCAAAAAGTATATTCTATCTGTGACACACAGGACAGTTTAATCAAGAATATAGTGCAGAATCATAATCATTGTAATAATAAATGGCGTTTCAAAATGTTATTGATATTACGGTTCGGGGCGATGATAGGATCAAATTTAGATAATTGGGCCTAATATTCAAATTTAGACGTATTCGCTGTCGGTTATAAATATATCTTATAACTAAAGTATATTCTATCTGTGGATCACAGGACAGTCTACACAAGAATATAGTGCAGAACCATAATCGTTGTAATAATGAGTGGCGTTTTAAAATGTTATTGATATTACGGTTCGGGGCGATGATAGGCTCAAATTTAGATAATTGGGCCTAATTTTCAAATTTAGACGTATTCGCTGTCGGTTATAAATATATCTTATAACTAAAGTATATTCTATCTGTGGATCACAGGACAGTCTACACAAGAATCTAGAGCAGAATCATAATCATTGTAATAATGAATGGCGTTTCAAAATGTTATTGATATTACGGTTCGGGACGGTGATAGGCTCAAATTTAGATAATTGGGCCTAATTTTCAAATTTAGACGTATTCGCTGTCGGTTATAAATATATCTTATAACTAAAGTATATTCTATCTGTGGATCACAGGACTGTCTGTACAAGAACATAGTGCACAACCATAATCATTGTAATAATGACTGGCGTTTCAAAATGTTATTGATATTACGGTTCGGGGCGATGATAAGCTCAAATTTAGATAATTGGGCCTAATTTTCAAATTTAGACGTATTCGCTGCCGGTTCATTTTCCGTCATAATACCGGGAATTGCTTTGTAACACCAAATACGGGCAACCGATCCCTTGATTAGAGGATTTGTTTATATTGCCCGATAATACCGTGGCCGCTCTTATTTTACTCGGCTTCTGTATTTACATACCTTATAATTTATCAAGGCTGATTTTTTTTCATTGTATATTTTATTTGGTTTTGAGGTATCTGCCATATCCCTTTTCAATTTATTTTATACTATTTGATTCCGTGACTTTGCTTTCGCGAAGTTAAGCGTTTAAGTACTCTACTTTTAAGTACGTTACTTTGTGCTTTTTTCTCTATTCTCGTTAGAATAACGGGACTTTTATATCCTTTAGGTCCTTCATTCATAGCTTCATTTGTGCCAAATTTCATTAATATTGTTTCTGCGGATTAACAATAAAAGCTTATGAGACACAAACAAACATACGTCCGGCCGCACGTTGCTGTGGCTCAGTCTAGATTTGAATTCCCCTCAAAACAGAACTCAACAGTTAAAAAAAAGGCTCTGATTGCCACCACACTTCACAGGATCATCCAATGAGTCATTCTAAAGTTTGCCTGAAAAAATCCATTTAAATTGGTATACGTATGTCTATAAAGGACATACAGATAAACATTCGTTTTTATGGATATGGATTCGTTATTATATATATGGATTAAAGTATGGAATCGAACCCGTGACCCACCTAGCTGTAGGCAGGCCCACTCTCAACTGCGCCAGCGCATGTATCAGGTATCAAAACGAATAGTACACTCTACATTAAGCATAAAATATATTTTCCTTTAGAATAGAAATAGAATAAATAGAACTACTCTTTATGGCACACAAATATAAAAGAAAAAGAAAAAAAAACAGCCTGTGTAGAACAAAACAAGTTACAAGCTTTTATTGTAGATTATAGAACTTACTTACTTTGACATTTCGATATTTTACTTAAACACTATTATCTTTATATTTAAATGAGTTAATCTTGTATATATATATATTTTCGGAATCTCGGAAACGGCTCCAACAATTTTCCTGAAATTCAGCATGTAGAGGGTTTTGGGGGAGAAAAATCGATCTAGCTAGGTTTTATGTAAAAAAAAAACCGTTTTATCCCTGTTTTCGGGCATTAAAAAACACTAACATTTATATTGAATTGAATTTTCGCCATTAACTGTCAAGTGGACCTAGCTTATTCGGGGTAGCGGGCAACCTCGAGAAATGTGAATGCCAAGGATCGATCCCCAACTCAATAATTATTTTTTCTTTTTTTTAAGTTTTTTTTTGTTAAAAATTACCGAGCGAAGCTCGGTCACCCAGATATTTATATTTATTAAAATTAAATTAAATATAATGGGTTTTTCTTCATTTCATGTACAAAAGTAATCCAAAGACCAAAATCGCAATGCATTGCGATTTTGGTCGTGGAGTCTATCTCCTGACGATGCGTCGGTTGCGGGGCGAAACGATTGTTGAGTTTGTGATAGTGAACGTATATTGTGCTTGTGTATCGTGGTGGCGGTGGTGGAGGTTTGTGCATGTGTTTTTTACGACTCCCGTATGTATCAGGTATGATAACCGATTGTCCACTCTACATTTAGCATTGTATATATTTTCTATTTTACTTCATCGCGGATTATAGCAAAATAATTTTATTATTACTTTTGTATTATGGATCTCCGCAAAGTAACGCCTAATTCTATAAATCATTTCACGTAGTTAAAACACAGATTAATACATAAACATACTTTACAATGTACATAAAGCTTACACTGCACACACGTACGTATATTTAAAACATGAAATATTAATACGTAAAGAGAAAACTTCATATCCCTTTCTAAGCATATTGCAAGCACGGATGAATGCGAGCTCTGGCGTAGTAAAAGTTTATATGGACGAGGGTTGCACAAAGTTAAAATTTATTCAATATTCTAGTATATAGCCGCTTCTTCTTATTATATATATATATTTTTTCTTTTCTATAATTAAATCATAGACGAATTTCGATATGTAATATGTACTAAAGTACATATCGTGTAAACTAATGTTGCCATATGTTACTATTTATAATCCATAAATTATTTCTATTGCAATCTTTAAAAAATATTTCCTGATCTGATTAATTAACTGGGTGACCTTGCTCGGTAATTTTTTAAAATATATATTAACCTTCATAAATACCTTGAAATATGAAATATAAAAAAGGTTTTAAAAAAAATTAAGTTAAAGTCGAGTTATAGTTTAGGATTTTGAATGATTTATTAATTTATTAATGTTATTTTTGATGAAATACTACTTAAAATATACTACAAAAAGAAAAAAAATTACTTAAACTGTTAAGGGTTTTATTTTGACTCCAAAAATAATTTTGTACTTAAGTGTAAATTTATGGCTAATTTTTAGTACAAATTTTCCATTTACATTTTAGTCAATTTATATACCAGTCAAAAAGTTTTAAATATGAATGTGGATGGATATATGAATAAGGTAAGGCTGAAAAAAATAAATGGTTTGCGTGAAAAATGATATGCATATTAAAGGACCAGAGTTGACGAATGATAGAGGAGAATGTGCATACATATTGTGCCGACCCCATTTAGAGTGAGATAAGGGTAAGAGAATGATGATGATGTATATTCAAAAACTGTCAACAAATACATGATGCTCATTTTACTTGCAGTTCAGTATACAAACGAAGTGTCAAAGTATCGCATAAAGCGCGTGGGCGACGCATTCCGGAACTCAGTACTTCACACCAATTGATACACGCATTGTTCGGTAAATTGTTCCTGATCGCCCGCATCTCTCAATAGGTATTGTGCATTCGTCTTTAATCTAAGGTACTATTCAAAATTGCAAAAGATGCTAACTACAGGGAGTTACAAGTTTTTGATTCACCCTCATCGGTATCCCTTCTAGTTGCTACGATTTTTACCCTCTAGCAACGGTTATAAATTGGCGTATTTTGATCTGAATATTGTTAGAGCGTAACAGATCTTGCTTATTGAACATTTTCATTTCCATTAAAATGCTCGTCCTTATCTACACTAATTTATACTAATATATAAAGCTGAACAGTTTGTTTGTTTGATTGATTGTTTGAAAACGCTAATCTCAGTAACTACTAATGGACGGGTTTGAAAAATTATTTGAGTGTAAGATAGTCCATTTTTCGAGGAAGGCTATAGATTGTATAACATCTGTGAATAGGGAAGGAGCTGCAATAAAAAATATTGAGTAAACGGCAAAATTTAAAGATTTTCTTGCGTGCGCTACGTAAACGGTGAAAGTTATTCAAAAATCTCTTATAATTAACTTACGATAACTAAACATAAAAATACAATTTGGGAAATAAATTGTGACACTGATTTTCACGTGGGCGAAGTTGCTCACACAGCTAGTATCAAATAAATATTGTAAATAAAATATAATATTAGTGAAAATGTCAAACAGTGTTACATATTTCGTGAGTAGCTACCTCTATGGGTCTTCTATAAAATTATGTGATTAATTATCTCTGCAATCCGCTATATGCTTTACGGTGAAGGAAATAATTTTAATAAAAGTCATGTCGACAGAAAATTCCCTTTTGTATCATCAATCTGTATTGGAACTAAAACTATCCTACAAATACTGAAAAGAGAATTCAAGAACACTGATATAAGAATAACGATCTACGATCGACAATTTCCCGTAATTAATGGCAGAAAAGCGTGATCAATCTAAAATCGTGGAGGTCCCAAGAAGAATCTAAATTACTTACATTAATCGTATCTGTAGCACGATAGGCGAGGCTCGTAGTGCAACGCTATATTTATGGATGTTCTATGGTCGGAGCAGCTATTTTAGTATCGAAAACGCCGTGATAGGCTCCCTATTCGGTACACATGACCTTAACAAGAGGGAGCTGAATTAAAGTAGTAAAAGATCGTGAGACGTAGCAATATTTTAAAGGTTCTTTGACCAACAGTTCATCAGTTGAAAACTACACCGAAATCGTAAAAACATATAAACGAGAAGAAAACCCAAATTTTATTATATTCAGTTCCACGTGCACCGTTCACTTTAAAAACCAGAATACCCAAGAGACTCTTTCTTCTACCGATATTTCAGAGGGAATATCCTTTCCCGCATACTGCCATGTTTTTTATCCCACCTTCGACAGTGTGGCCAATTCAAAATGTATTAAACAATTGGTAATTCGTTCAGAAACCGTAAAATCTACAAACGTATAATATAATATACAAGAAATGTCAAGTGATAATATTTTGAGTGTCATTTCAAATGACACGGCGCCAGTGTTCCGTGTTGCGATGACAATTGTTCGTGAGCGACCGCTCTGACCCGATAATCGATAACCGCGCTACCTTTGTAATTATAGCTCAGTCATGAATTTCGAGAAAACGATTTATCGCACTTGTTTCTCGTCTTTTGACCTGACTTGTTTGTAGGACAGTTAAACAGAGCTACAAAATAATTGGATTACTATTATTAGTGGTTGTGAGTACAAAGTGGTCTCTGTTTTATATATCCCAATTACTTTATATGTTTGCGGCGTGTATAATGCGCCCAAACGAATAGTCTGGTATGATTGGAGTTCGACTTATTTGAATGTGGATGGATAGGTGCCTAGAGAGGTCTAGGGAGGCCTAAAAAGAGATGGTTGGATTGTGTGAAGTATAACATGCATATAAAAGGAGTGGCGCCTGAGTTGACGATTGATAGGATATGATGGATTGATGGATAAAATGGAAGAGAAAAATATGTGTGCCGACCCCACTTAGAGTGGGATAAGGACAAGAAGATATATATAATTGGAGTTCGACTTATGACAAATATGGTATAGTGGCGCTACAAATAAAGATCTAAGCCCAGCAGTGTACGAGTATGTCTATCGAGTAAATAAACTACGACAAATCGTACAACCCGCCGTGTGGTATCCGGTTGAGAAGAATAGACCACTCTCATTTCTTACCGAGGTGTCGTAAAAGGCGACTAAGGTAAGCTGACCCGCCGTGTGGTATCCGTCTAAGTAGAATAGGCCACCCTCATTTCTTACCGAGGTGTCGTAAAAGGCGACTGAGGTAAGGTGACCCGCCGTGTGGTATCCAGCTGAGTAGAATAGACCACCCTCATTTTTTACCGAGGTCTCGTAAAAGGTGAATAAGGTAATTTGACGATAAGGAATTTGAGTGGGATAAGGGCAGGATAGGTTGATGATATGAAATTAAATTCGTAAAACATCTTAAGGTTGTATTCAATAAAAATTATACTTTGTAATTGCTATTCATTATATTTATTCATAATATAGAAAGTAGTACAGCTTAAAAAAGGCCAAAAGTTTTTGCAAACTAATAAAACGATATTCAAGATTGATGAATATTACATATTATAATGAAGTGTTGGTTACACGAAGCGTTATGAAAGTTTGAAGCAGATAATACTTTAAACGGTAGTATCAAATTCCAGAATTTACGGGCAATAGGCGGTAAGCGGATAATGTGACGGACTTATTTTATAATCATATTACCTTCGCTTGGGGCGAAACTCGCATACACTATTAAAAGTTTGTATGACGAACTTTCTATAGCAATCTTGCAATTTGCGAACTAATTTACGCTTACTTATATTTACGAGGAAGAAAACTTTCTGATTTACCGTGTGGATAATTGAGTAAAGAAATATTCAATATTTTGTAGATAATTATGCGCTATAGAAACTTAATGAAACCTATTTACTATCTTGGTCTAATCACACAGAAAAAACCAATGATAGATGATAACTTTCATTTGATTTTTCTTTAGTTTATGAACAAATTTGAAGCTGGCTATCTTACTATAGTAGCATCTAAGAATATTACACAATACATATAGTTTTAGTGTGGTATCCGGTTGAGTAGAATAGACAACCTTCCTTTCATACCGAGGTGTCATAAAAGGCGGCTAAGGTAAGTAGACTCACCGTGTGGTATCCGGTTATGTAGAATAGACCACCCTTTCTCTTACCGAGGTGTCGTAAAATACGCCTAAGGTCGTGACGTCAGGCAGGCGGCCGGTCGTAAAATACGTAGCCAAATCATGTGACACATGTTTATAACATGTGCCGACCACACTTAGAGTGGAACAAGGGCAGAAGTGTCATAAAAGGCGGCTATTGTAAGTCGACTCGCCGTGTGGTATCCGACTAAGTAGAATAGACCATCCTCATTTCTTACCGAGTAGTGGTAAAAGGCGACTAAGGTAATATGACCCACCATTTGGTATCCGGTCGACTAGAATATACCACCCTTTCTCTTACGAAGGGGTTGTAAGAAGCGACCAAGGTAAGTTGACGTCAGTCGTAAAATAAGCGGCCAAAACTTGTTATATCAAGTGTAAAACACGTTGTGCAGTTACAGTGGGATAACGGCAATGATGATCATGAATGACGATAAAACATAAATAAATGATTTTGAGAATCGTAGCTTCGTCTTACTAGTTTATAATTATTTGTGCCTGTTTTATGCTTTACAGTTATTTGTTAGTTACGAAATCAAAGTTCGACGATGAATTTTGATTCCGCATAGCACATCCCTGGGAGGTAATTTGCGTTTGATTTATTGGATTAGTGTTGAAATGGAGCTCACGAGACCCGACATTGTGCGTTGGTCATGCTGTTATTCATTACTCATCATTTAGACTCTAAATTTAGATGTTCGGTCGAATCTATTTTACGTAATTGTCGTGACCTTTGGAAGACAATGAACAACTTTATACGCTTTTCTTGAAAACTTTACGTAACTTATTTGTTCTTGTTCTTATTTGAATCCTTCAAAGTTTGTATTTCGAAGTAGAAACTCTTTTGTTAAATTCCTACTAAGTCTGAAGTATTTAATTTTTTATGTACAGATAAATTACTGAGTACTTTGGTTTAACCGTGTACTTCATTATCCTCCTGCTGTTATCTCACTCTAAGTGGGGTAGGCACATATGATTTAGCTACGTATTGTACGACCGACCTGCCTGACGTCAACTTACCTTAGTCGTACCTCGTTAAGAAAGGGGGTTCTACCCACCTATCTACTCTACTCAAACGAATACGGTGGGTTGACTTATCTTAGTCGGCTTTTACGATACCTCGGTAAGAAATGAGAGTGGTCTGTTCTACTCAGCCCGATACCACACGGCATGGTTTACCTCTGCACTAGTTACTACTTTTCAACATTTTGCTGTGAACATTTCGTATCGACATATGTCGAAAATTGTATTAACAGCGAATAACAGTATTAATAAATTTTAACGTTCTTAATTAAATTTTAATATAATTTAATAAATTATAGTATGTGTATAAATAAAAAAAAACCATTAAATTTTATTCATCATCCCCCTGCCCGTATCCCACTCGAAGTGGGGTCGGCACAACATGTTACAAACATGTCGTCACATGATTTTGCTACGCATTATACGACCGGCCGCCTGCGTGAGGTCAACTTTCCTTAGTCGTATTTTACGACACCTCGGTAAGTAAGAGGGTGGTCTATTTTACTCAACTGGAAACCCCACGGATTCCACAAAATTTTATTCGATAGACTTTATTATTGCTTCTCTGAAAACAATATGATGTATATTTTCAAAGTAAGTTTCCTTTTACATATTTAGATTAGGGTAAGCCCAATTATCATTAAAATCTAACAATTAGTAAAAATTATAAAGTTTCGTTAATTTTTTATCATTATTTTATCATATTTAGCCTTTGAAGAGCGTATATTTTATATTTTAAATTTTTATTGATAACAAATATAAAACATGTTACAAGTTTTTGAAATAAAAATCAACGTTACATATAAGTTAGAATAAAACTGATAATATGTTACCTACCAAAAAAGGCTTGCAAACAATTATATTAACTGACGCGTTACCAGAAACAAGCGTGGGTGTTCGCTACAACGTGACATGGGGCCAAATATTATCTACTGCCACGTGTATAGCTATAAAAAGTACCCTAATTCGAACTTTGATAGAGTACCTATTACTAACAAGACTATGATTACCAAGACCCAATATAAAGCTATAAATATATCAGTAAGTAAAAGATTATGTTGCTGTTAATAATATTCAAAAAAACTTGTAACCTTGTACTTGTAAACAATTACTTTTGAATCGTCAATTCTACTGCTTGTTCCGAAAGCTGTCCCTACCGAGAAGAGCCAGTAAGAAACTCGATTGTTGCTCTTTTCAACATATTACTTATAACTAGTAAATAGTTTAGTTAAATATTTTGTAACTTCTAACTTTAATAAACATAAGCTTTATGGGAACTGTAAGTTTGACATTGTCATGTCACGACAGCAATCAGAGATTCAGGCGCTGTTGCTCGAATGAGTGAGTGACTGGTATTTGGTCAATCTATAAATATTTGACTACATACTGACCTTCCTTGCCCCGGAGAATACGCAAGGTTGACTGTTTCAGTTATCGCCATTTAAGTTATCGATTGTAATTGTTTAATCTTAGGCACAGTTCCTTTCGCCTTTGGGATACGGGTAAGTAGAATAGACCATTTCGACCAATGACTGGCCCGTTGGAGCAGTGGGTAGTGACCCTGCCTTCAGCTCCGCGGGTCGCGGGTTCGATTCCCGCCGAGGGCCAACATTTTCTATAAATGAATTTGTTGGTCTTTGAGCCTGGGTGTATATTTGTATTTAAGTATGTATTTAAAAAATATATAAGTATATATTCACCAGTTGTCTGTCACCCATAACACAAGTATTAAGTTACTTACTTTGGGGATGGACGACCGTGTGTGTAAGTGTCCCATATATTTATTTATTTATATATTTATTTATTTATTTCTTACCGAATTGTCGTAATAGGTTACTAGGGTAAGTTGACCTGCCGTGTGGTATCCAACTGAGTAGAATATACTAACTTCATTTCTTACGTCATAAAATGCATAGCCATAGTTATTGTATAGAACCGGCTATACTCACGTCTTATTCTATCGGGTTAACACGACTATTTTCGAACCCGTCCGGGGCACTTATTCATGAGCTCTTTACACGACGTTATCGACGTTAAGACGTGAGTACAGCCGGTTCTATACAATAACTATGAATACTATTCACGATAGTTTAAATTTAAAAATACCTAGCCAAGTTATAATATATTTATAACATGTTGTAACGTGGCTAGGGCAGGTGAATGATAAGAATGATGATTTTAGGTACAGTTTATCATAACGAAACAGTAAGTCAGTAAGCATTAAAGATTTAATACAAATTCATAAAGGCATAAAGATGAAATAAGTTGTAATAATTTTTGTTGTGTCAAACCTCGCGAAAAGTAAGCGACGGCCAGCGAGGCCTAAAAACTTTACTTGACATTCAAACGGTTTAATTACAAACGACAAGTAGTAACTGCTATCTCTATTGCCATATATTAATATCAAATTGTATATATCTCAATTTTACTTCATATACTAACCATTCCAAGCAGTTCACAAACACGTTCAGCGTTTATAAGATAGAAATAATTTCTGAACAATTTTATAGCTGAGTTGTAGTAGTTATATTTTTTTTTTTTTTTTTTTATGGTATAGGATGGCAAACGAGCATGCGGTTTATCTTAAAGTAATCACCGCCGCCCACGACCTCTCGCAGAGCGAGTGCGTTGCCGTCCTTTAAAGAAGTGGAAAACACGTTTTTTGAAGGTACTTATGTCGTACCGATCTGGAAACACTGCCAAAGGAAGATCGTTCCATAAAATGGTGGTGCGCGGAATAAAATTATTTGAAAAACGCACTGTCGTGGATCGCCAAGCATCCAGATGATGAGGATGATATTTTAACCTGTGACGTACAGTGCGGTTATGGAATTTAGCGGCAGGAATCAGGTCGTGCAGTTCGGTGGAACACTCTCCGTGAAAGATGCGGTAGAAAACGCACAGTGATGATACGTTTCTACGCATCGCCAAACAGTCCAGTTGTTTGCTAACCGCCTTATCCCCAATAATACGAAATAATAATAATAACAATAATACGAATAATATTGTACAATAAACTTGCTTCTAGATTTTTATTTTATTTGTACAAAATTCATGATTTATTTTTTAAATTTACATTTCGAAAATTAAGTCTCTGTACAAGCCCATATGGATTAAAATTAGCATATTGTAAGTGACAAAACTGAACTTAATGTAGACAAACATAATTATAATAAAAGCATTAAGCTTTTACTATAAGTTCGTTTTTAATAAATTCATCATATTAAAACAGTGACAGAGATATGAAGCGAGTATCGCAAATAATGAAAGGGTGGGAGTGGGAGCTAGTAGGGTGGCTCAATCGATACGCACCCCTACGGTCTAATGCACCCCTAACACCGGCACTGAGCAATGCAATAGGGAGGATAAACTGGGTCGACGTGTTGTATTTATTGAAAATGTTGCGTAATGTATTCGACTCTCTCGGTTGTAAGATATTTTATTTCTCAGAAATAAAGTATGGAAGTTGGTAAATTGAGTAAGATGAAAAAGATAAGGTCGAAAGTAAATGTTCTACTAGATGTTCAGCGCTTCGGCCAAATACGTCAATATATAAATATACATTTCTCATATATTTGTCAGAAAGTAAATTTGCTTTCAATATATATCCTCCTGCCCTTGTCCCACTCTCTGGCACAAAATGCTACAAACATGTTGTCACATGATTTGGCCACGTATTTTACGAAGGGCCGCCTGCCTGATGTCAACTTACCTTAGTCGTATTTTACAACACCTTGGTAAGAAAGAGGGTGATCTATTCTACTCAACCGGATATCAACGGTGGGTCAACTTACCTTAATCGTCTTTTACGACACCTCGATAAGAAATGAGGGTGGTCTATTATACTCAAACTGGATAACGGCATAACCACACGGTTTTTTTAGACATGAAAAAACCTTATGGCTACCGCCGCCCGACGGGGTAAGGTGATGTCGGCATCGCACCGACTAAAACAACCTGTGTGCTCCACCACGCTACTGGTGGCGAGGACAGGATACCGGATACTACACGGTGGGTCAACTTACCTTAGTCGCCTTTACAACACCTCGGTCAGAAATGAGGGTGGCCTATTCTACTCAGCTGGATACCACACTGCTAAAAGTAAATTTGCTTCGAATGTTTTATTTATATTCCCTTTCCTTAGTTTCTGAAAGTTCCAATTCAGACTGTGCCAAAACTTTTAGGTTATATTTTACCGTTAATACTTGAGTAAAACGGTAAAATATATTTATATTGTTACCATAAAATTATGTCTCATGGAATACTGTTATTGGACAAATAGTACTGAAGAATTTTTATATTAAAAAAGAGAGGTGTGTACTTTTATTATTTGATGCGGCGCGATTCCCTTCGAAACAAATTTAAAGCAATCGGGTCTTTACTTTGGCTGTTCAAATTCAAATTCAAAATATTCTTTATTCAAATAAAGTGCTTTTGAATCGTAAACTCTACTGCTGGTTCGGAAAGCTGTTCCTACCGAGAAGAGCCAGCAAGAAACTCGGCGGTTGCTCTTTTTAAAAATACAATTCTTAATGCTAGTTAATTAATTTAAACATTTAATGTTTCTATCTTGTACAGGGTCGAACAATATTTATATCCACGCATTTTTATCGTCTAAATAATCCTCAACAGTATAGTAGGCTTTCTGTATCAGCCTCTCCTTAATAGTGTTTTTAAACTGCTGTAATGGCAAAGTTAAAATTGATTGTGGAATTTTATTATAGAATCTTATACCCAAACCCACAAACGACTTACGTACTTTTTCAAGGCGCAAAGCAGGGGCCGCAAGCTTATGTCGGTTCCTACTTTGTCTATTATATACATCGCCTATTGTTTTATAATTCTTTATATTATTATATACAAAAATTAAATTACTTAAAATATACTGTGAGGCAAATGTAAGAATACCTATTTCCTTAAACTTCTCTCGCAGGGAATCCCGCGGACTTAAATTGTATATGCCACGTACGGCTCTTTTTTGTAATACAAAGATTTTTTCATTATCCGCGCATTAACCCATAGCAATATTCCATAGGACATAACACTATGGAAGTAAGCAAAATAAACAAGTTTTGCCGTTTCGACGTCAGTAAACTGTCTAATCTTTCGAACGGCATAGGCCGCTGAACTGAGTTTCCCTGCAAGAGTTGTTATGTGTGTGCTCCATTGGAGTTTTGTATCCAAAGTCATTCCCAAAAATACAGTTGCATTATCTGTTTTTAATGAAACATCTATATATATACAAAAGAAAGTTGGTCTAAGTTACACTATTTATAACTCAAGAACGGATGAACCAATTCGGCCGAAAATTGGTGTAGAGGTTGCTTAGAACCAGGAAACGGACATAGGATACCTTTTATCCCGTTCGACCGCATTTATTTTATCCCGTCAAGTCACTATAAATCGTGGTATTACAAGAACGACTATGACATTGAATAACAAAACGCAAATGTCAGTGGAATACAAAACATAGATGACAACGTAATTTTTCTTGTATGGTAAAATATTTGACAATTATCAAAATAATAGTGTTACAACATGTTTTTAATACAACCTTCTTCATAGAGTTGGTCATTAATATGAAAAAGCATTGTGGCTGTTATATGTGTCATTAAGTTGTAGAGAAAGAGTAAATGGGTTGACTCTGGGAAAACTGTTTTTATTTATTGAATAAGTATAATAATATAATAAGTACAAAGGAGAAATATCATCGTTTATTATATTCAGAAGAGGATGTAACCTAAACTCACAAATAGAGCGGCCAAAAGGAATATCTAGAAACTTAAAGAGTTTAAAGAAAAGACATGACGATCAATATCTTGAGAGAACACGAAGAGTGCGAATTTCGTATAATTTGAGAGATAGTTGCGATATGCGATGCTATGGAATAAAAAATGGAGTTTTTATTGGAGAGATTATTATGATGATATTATGATGGTAATTGGTATTCGGTTTATTAACTCTGTAAGATCAACGTAACGATGTGCTATGTGAGGCCATAGACGCGCCCGTGACTATTGTTCGATAGAACTGTCAGCTAGAATGACGATTATTCTCTGGATTTGTTCCAGTTGTAACGATTGTTTTCTAGACTGTGGCCATCTGCAACGACTATCAGCTAGACTCTGCCTAGATGTGACGATTGTTCTTTGAGCGTTATCATTTGCGAGTCTGTTTACGTGTGTATCTGCTGAGTTGGTTGCCACTTATTGAGCTGTGTTATGCCATGACAGTGATTGAGGGTGAGCTTAAGGTGCGAAATGATTTTTCTTTTACAGATTAAAAGAGCAAGTATTGAGTTTCTTGCCGATTCTTCTCAGTACAATCAGCATTCCGAATCAGTGGTAGATTCATTCCCAGAAGTCAGCTTATGAGATTTGCGGGGTCGAAAATGTTGTCAGGATGGTCGACTGTTACAACATGTTTTTAATACAACCTCCTTCAGAGTTAGTCATTAATATGCATTGTGGCTGTCATATGTGTCATTGAGTAGTTTTTGAGAAAGAGTAAATGAGTTGACTTTGGGAAAATTGATTTTTATTATTGCATAAGAATAAAGGAGAAATATCGTCGTTAGTTATAATAGCTAAACGTCACTAAATAGTATAAAACAAAGTCGCTTTCTCTGTCTGTCCCTATGTCCCTATATCCCTTTGTATGCTTAAATCTTTAAAACTACGCAACAGATTTTGATGCGGTTTTTTAATAGATAGAGTGATTGAAGAGAAAGGTTTATATGTATAATCTAACATATTATAAACTTTTATTATAAACATTCAATATGGAGTAAAGAAATACTATCATTTTTGAGGTTTCCAATGTGATGTCGTAAATAATTACATTTATTTTCCGTTTACATTGCAAACGCAGGCCGAACCCTACAATATTTGTCAAAATAATGTACTAAGTATTTGTACACCTTGAAAAGGTCTACAGAAAACTCCGCGATGGTAAACATATTATGTCTATCTCTTATGGACCCACAATAGCATTTTTTTGACATTTTCTTCTTCATTTGTAATTTAAATGAACATTTTCGAAGATATTACAGATTTAAAATGCAGGGTATAGCGATTGCGCGCTTTGTCTTATAGCACTTCGAATTTAGCTGCGATTGGACGGGTTTTTTTTCACTTGGCCGACTATATGTCGCTTTGTCAAGAGTAACCTCTAAAGAAAACATGTTTGTATTGTGTAATGAAGATTATTTCTTTATGACAAAAAGCTGTGAATGTTGTATATAAAGACATTCTGTAATTAATTGTAAAAATAAAATACTCAGGGAAAATGTAAAAGTAAATAGGTAAAAATGTAGTATGTGAATTTAGATATTCCAAAGATAGCAGGGAATCTTCATGGTATAGGGAAAGGGGAATTGTTTTTTTTTATACAAAAAAAAGCTCCTTATGGGTACCGCCGCCCGACGGGGACAGGCGGGGACAGGCGTACCGACTAAAACGACCTGTGAGCTCCACCACGCTGCCGATGGCAAGGACAGGGTATCATTGTACATATTGCCCCCATCCCGCCAACAGCTCTGATCCCAGAGAACAGAAACCTTCTTCGGGTAGGGGCCCCTCGAAAGAGAAGCCCGCCTCCGCTAACCGGTGCATCGGTAGCACCAAATGCACCGACCGCCTCGGGGACCTGAAAGCCAGGCGTCCGATATACCCCATTCGGAACACCCGAAGGTCCCCAGTTAGGGCGGCAGACGATGGGCTTCGGCGAGTCACTAACACCTGGACTCACCAGCAGCAGATTGGATCCAGAACAACAGTTCGTGGAACCGCTCCGCCACCTCCCTTCACCCGCCTCCGCAGAACAAAGGGAGGACATCGCTGCCCACGGGCGCTCCCTGCCCACCGTGTTTGTTATGTCACGGTCAACAGGGAGAGACCGCGCCCCAAGTAGGGGCCACGACGCCTTGGTGGGCGTTTCCGCCCCCACCGGGTAATTTTTTATAGAGGTTTTTTTCCTCGCAACCCGAAGGTCCCCGTTCCCATTGCTGTGCTTCCGGGTTTCGCCGACGGTGGCCGTAACCATGTCCAGCTAGACTTAGAGTAAGCCCAACCGGACCCGTCGCACATTAGGAACCCCACTCCAGCCCCCACGGAGTCCCCGGCCTGTCCAGATTGCCCTCTGCTAATCAGAAGGACAACTGGATTGGCCACTCCACAGTGGTCCGTTTGCCAAGACTAAGTTGCTCAGGGTGCGCCACGAGGAGGCCGACCACTTTGGCACCCCAGGGGAATTGTTTTACTCCAAATTTGATGCGTGTGGGCCACGGGCAGTAATGAATAAAACAAAACTGCTGGATAGATTTTAATCATTTTTTTACTGAGTGACATAGGCTATATATTTTATACCCGTGCGAAGCCGGAGCGGGCCACTAGTTATTTATAAAAAGTCTATTTGCTGTTTTAGCAGCATTAGGTAATACAAATTCTATCCATTTTGTTTTATTTGAGTTCAGTACTAAATTATTTTGTCTGAACCAATGAGCAACCTGCGACAAACCACTGTTTACTTCGTCAAATTTGTCGTCATTTCTATTTATTTAAATATCAAAGATGTGTCATCAGCAAACAGTACAATATCGCATATGTTTATTTATGTTTATTTAGAGAAATATGTTTTGGTAATAAAATATATATATCATTATAAAGAAATTGATGTGGTAAATTACAGACAAAGCAGAAACAGATATTGTTTTCGACTCTTGCTTTGCCTCTTACAAAAGTGAGTTAATTATTTATAACTTTTGGTGGTACGATTTTGTGGCAAACAAGCTACTGCCCACGACTTCGACTTCATAGAATTCAATATGGAGGAAAAAGTAGCTAATGCTACTCTACTGTTCTTCAACAATCTTCATATTTTTTTAGGTTTAAGGGTGATTCTTAAACCTAAAAAAAACATAGTAACGCTCTGTGGCATTATTAGTAAAGATTTTATTTCTTTAGTAATGTTTATATTTATTTAAGAAAAAAATATGAACATTTGAATGAATTATTGTAAGCTAATATATAATAAACCTAGATTAAAATTATACCATAAAAACAAAATAGCCATTTCGCAAGTAGACCGCCAGAGTCAAAGGAGTTTTCAAGAAATACTTGAACAGTTTATCTGCTTTCACTAATATTGGAGAAAGTCTTGTAAATAGAGTAATTTTTGTAATATTTATAATCTACCAATCCTATCGGAGCACCAGAAAGACTCTAATATAACATATCAGAAAGGAAGATTACACTTAGCAGTCATACATTAACGTTAAATAAGGCTTCTTTATTTAGTATTCAAGGATACTAAACACAGTTCATATAAAATTGTAATTAAGGGTGGCAAAAATAATTCTAACGGTGTGGTATAAATAAGTAAATTTAAAGTGGGTTTGTGGTTGAACGGTGATAATTGGTTCATTTTATTCACACTCTTTCAAACTTGGCAACACAACCACATAACCACAATCAATAAATTTGATGTAACAGTTTTATTCGTTGTTGATTGGTTTACGGAAATACTATTGTTCTGTTAGGAGTATTTATCTAGCAAATGGTTAAATAGTCTTTGAATTCAGAGAGTTGGGCTAGAACTTTTGAGTGTTTTTATAACACGTAAATCTACATTTAGACATCGTACAAATGAAAAGTAAATATTAAAATACTTTATAATTATGACATAAAACATTCAATTTTGGAAATTTGAAGAGTTACTCCTTAAATCAGTTTTTTTTTTATCGAGGGGATTTAGTTCGTTTTCTTTTTTCAAGCAATAAACATTTATAGCTGAAGATCCAAGCTACAGCTTGTCTGATTTAGATTCAGCGGCTTCCACTACCTTTTTGGAACTATTTATCTAACTTGTGGGGTCTACCAACGCTGTGATTTCTAATGCGAGATCTTAACGTATGCATATTTTAAAGTATGCGTATAAGACCAAAGATCATCCTTCTCCTTGGTGAAGTAAAGAGCTAGAACAATATTCGATGCGTGGACTGCAGCTAATTTCTAATGCTTATAAGTAAGTTACAAATTTTCCTAAGAATTCACAGAGAAACACTAGCTCAACCATCACTCGCTAAATACTCCTGAGAATCTATAGGGACCAACTGAGCCGTAACAGTTCACTATTAAGGCAGCGTATATAAAATAATACCCTATCAACATCAAAGGTGAAATCTAAAAACGAAATTGACCATTGACCGTTCGTTTCCTCCATAACCGACGTGAAACCAAACAGTTTTATAAAATACAAACAATTTCAGAAAAATCGAGCGCACTGTGTCGAAATCCGCTTTGTGTGTCTCAAACGCAATACTGGCTTATTTTGCATTCAGAGCTCTGGGAAATGCTTAAAAGGACAAGGGAATCATTTTGAACAATCGTTTGTACGTATGCATTTCTTTGCTAGACAATTTTTCTGTTTACTTGGCAAAGTTTACAAAGGGAACCTTGTGTCATAGATTTTTAAAACTTCGTCACGAATTATTTGATATATCCTATAGGATTTTTTCGGACATTATTTTGTATCTAGAATGATAAATTAGTCTGGTTTGTTTGTTCAGATATTTTGATTATATTTTTTTACCCATTAACCCACTATTTATTTACGGATATGACTGTGGGTGGAGAGTTTTATAGGAGGTGATATCTACTACAGATTCAGGCAAAAATTTTGATTTCTGGCCACACATTAGAGCAAATGTAGTAGTGGAAACATTAAAGTCTCAAAATTAAAGTCATGTATAAAAATTTGTTTAGCTAACGGGGTGTTGACACAATTTATTGAATTATACGAACTTCTACTGCATTATATTTTAAGCGCATAATATTAATTTAGTAGTCCAAGCACAGCGTAATAAAAGAAAAATGTTCATAATGCTGTCGTTAGCCACGTGTATATATAGCTTTATGTGTATGTGTAAACTTTGAAAGTACAGACACAGAAGACTCTTACAGAGACCTTATACGACAGTGGTCGTCGCATCAAATCAAATCAAGCACTGAAAGTCGGAAGTTTGAAAGTTGAGGATGAGGAGAACAGCTTCAACTCTTAACCCAAGATATTGCCTTTCTTACAGACATATATACAAAAAGCCTACATACATTTGAGAGAGAGCCTATAAATAAACTAGTATGTTACATTGTAACAATATGCAAATACCAGCCCAGTGCAGTGTCACCGGCACACAATATTGCAGAATTTACCCCTGTTTGCTCTCTACGCCACCGTCGCTTCCTATTTTACCATCGGCAACAAAGACTACGAATACAATACATTTCATATTCAAATTTTGTCAAACGTTCCTTTGTTGGAAATTGAAGTAAATTATGACGGTAGTGATAAAAAAGTTTTTCCTACACTGGATTGTTTTTGCACTTCTTCTGATGCTCTAAGTAACGAAATCATATATTCTGCATGCAAAACTTTACGTTAATTGACTTGATCTACTATTTAGACGTATATATAACTGTAGACTTTCATATAATGTAGACAAATATTTTATTAAACTACTTAATAGTTTAGCAGTATGGCTTTAAAATAAATACATTAATAAACACTATTTCCGCCGTGAGGTATCGGACTGAGTAGAATAGACCACCCTTATTTCTTACTGAGGTGTCGTAAAAGGCTACTGAGGTAAGGCGCCAGGCAGGCAGCTGGTCGTAAAATAAATAGCCAATACATGTTATAATATGTTCATGCATCATTAATAAACACTATTGATTTATTAATTTCAGTTGATAAAAACTAAGGTTGCCAATGTAACTTTAATAATTTTCAATATACGCCACTACAGAAAAATATTAAAATGTCTGTTCTTTACACTTAATGATAACGTATCTTTTTACGCGTTTGAAAGATTGATTGCCTTCATTCCAAAGAATCATCATCATGCCAAAGAAAACTACTTTTTTTAGTACATTTTGAATCTATAGCTATATATCTTTTCACCTTTGCCATTACATAAGTTTAAAAACACTGTTAAAAAGAGGCTGATACAGAAAGCCTACTATACTCTTGAAGATTATTTGGAAGATAAGAATGTGTGGATATAACTCTCTTTGAACCTGTACAAGACAGTAACGACTTAATGTAAATAGTATTAAGAATTATATTTTTAAAAGAGCAACCGCCGAGGTTCTTGCTGGCTCTTCTCGGTAGGAACAGCTTTCCGAACCAGCAGTAGAGTTGACGATTCAAAAGCACTTGTTTACAAGTTTATTTGAATAAAGAATATTTTGAATTTTGAATTTATATCATAACATCGTATTAAAAATGTTCTACAAATATAAAGCCAAAATAAAATGTTTAGGCTTATAAAAAATAAATGTCTTAAAAAGACAAAAATTTAGATTTTATATTATTAGTTTAAGATGTACACATAATAAAAAATAATGTTTTATTTCTGGATTGCTAGACTAAATTTTAAAATATATAATAAGGCTTTTTTCTAGTGTTTTTGTCACGCATTATTACTGATTTATCTATTTAATCTTTAAAAAAATGTATATCTCGTAATATCTATAGCTCAAAAATATATCGCACTTTGATTGTTTTAACGTTGTACTGTATATTTAAAATATTATAGACGTATAGAAACTGGTAATAATATACGTGTAGTATAGACCCTCCATGAAAATTGAAGTAACCCTCAACTAAGGTCACTCCCCTTATAATAAAATATTTCTCTAAGGTAATTTATACGAAAATTTTTCGTATTTATGTTAAATAAAACATGACTATCTTAAATTGGGTTCAGATGTTGAAATTGTATTATGTACTGTATGTAGGGTACAATAATGAGATGAATGCGGCCTATGCCGTTCGAAAGATTAGACAGTTTACTGACGTCGAAACGGCAAAACTTGTTTATTTTGCTTACTTCCATAGTGTTATGTCCTATGGAATATTGCTATGGGGTAAATGCGCGGATAATGAAAAAATCTTTGTATTACAAAAAAGAGCCGTACGTGGCATATACAATTTAAGTCCGCGGGATTCCCTGCGAGAGAAGTTTAAGGAAATAGGTATTCTTACATTTGCCTCACAGTATATTTTAAGTAATTTAATTTTTGTATATAATAATATAAAGAATTATAAAACAATAGGCGATGTATATAATAGACAAAGTAGGAACCGACATAAGCTTGCGGCCCCTGCTTTGCGCCTTGATAAAGTACGTAAATCGTTTGTGGGTTTGGGTATAAGATTCTATAATAAAATTCCACAATCAATTTTAACTTTGCCATTACAGCAGTTTAAAAACACTATTAAGGAGAGGCTGATACAGAAAGCCTACTATACTGTTGAGGATTATTTAGACGATAATAATGCGTGGATATAAATATTGTTCGACCCTGTACAAGATAGAAACATTAAATGTAACTAGCATTAAGAATTGTATTTTTTAAAAAAGAGCAACCGCCGAGTTTCTTGCTGGCTCTTCTCGGTAGGAACAGCTTTCCGAACCAGCAGTAGAGTTGACGATTCAAAAGCACTTGTTTACAAGTTTATTTGAATAAAGAATATTTTGAATTTGAATTTGAATTTGTATACGTATATAACAAAAAAAGTCGCTTTTCTACAATTCCACAACATTCCAAGACCCTGAATGTAACGTAAAATAACAGGATTAATTTACATAGCTCAAAAAGTTATAAAGCATATTATAGAATATCAAAGTGTCATTTTTATATTTTTAGTTTAGTTATATAATTAAAATTAAGACGTAAATAATTTAAATCTCTTTAATTTTTTTTCCACTCTTCTTCCCTTATCCCACTCACAGTGGGGTCGGACAACATGTTTTTAACATGTTTTAAATATTACATGATTTGGCAATTTTGTTATGACCGGCCGCCTGCCTGAAGTCAACTTAGTCTCTTTTAACGACACTGATAAAAAATGAGGGTGGTCTACTCTACTTAGCCAGATACCACACTGCGGGTCAATTACCTTAGTCACCATTTACGACACCATTTTCGAGATATTGTCATAAAAAATAACTGAAATATCATAATTTTAATATCTATATTTATTGTACGGATCTATTTCGTACATAATCTTTCTTAAAAACAGCGAATTGGAATTTCATCGACTAAACCTGATTTTGGGAATGTCTAGACCTATTTCCGATTGTCCGAATTAAGTTATCGTTGCCTCTTTTTTCGTCCATAAAAATTCATGGTATTGGGAGGGCTAAAATCGAAGTGTAAAGTTTGCTAGTGTTACTCCGCACGTAGCGGGATAATTATTATCCATGTGAATATTCCTGATTTACGTAGAAATTTGAACGTAGTATTTAAGCTTTGGTACTTATTTTTCGATTCGATTAATCTCTCTGTCTCTACATATTATAAACTAAAGTCCCTGAAAGCTGTCTGTATGTGATCGATTTTCTCAAAATCTACTGAAGGGATTTTTGTACGGTTTTTACTATAAGATAGTGCAGTTCTTCCAGATGGTTTAGGTTTATATTACACTAGCCAATCGCCAGCGGTTCCACCTGCGTGGAAATATTAAAACCGTAATATAGTATTTTAATAACCATAAAAATGGTTACAATCGGTTAAACTTAAAAGCTAGAAGTATGCTATCGCGGACTTTTATTCAGAACTTTTAGACGGGAACAATTTTGTAATACACGATTTTTTAATAACTTTCATCGTTTTCTTAGCGCACACAAGGAAAGATTAAAATTTTGCCGTTTTCGTAATATTTTTTATTGTTGCTCCTCTCCTATTTATCTTAGCGTGATGTTATAGCCTATAGCCTTCGTCGATAAATAGAATATTTTACACTCAAAGAATTTTTCAAATCGGTCCAGTAGTTCCTGAGATTGGCGCCTTCAAATAATCAAACAAACAAACTGTTCAGTTTTATGTATTAGAATATATGACAGTTTTATGTAAATTATGTTAAAGAGGTCGCATAGTAAAATATTCGTCTGTTGGGAGATTTAATGTAATCTAGAAGAGATACACTTAAGTAATGTACTACAGAACTGTAGATCTACAAAATCTCAATGAATTAAAGTTACAATGCGTTGATATGAGTTATAAAGCTAGTTATATATATGAATAATCGCGAGGGAAGATGTCGTAATACCAGTGCTGTTAACGGTTTTAACATCACAACGGGATACTTAATGGCTCGGTGTTAATTACCAACACTCCATGCCTGACCTGTATTTTCATAATATTAATATTGGTTGACCTAATTGAAGCCCAAGGGGTTATTGCCGTGTACTTATGTATCCATATTAATATATAAAGCTGAAGAGTTTGTTTGTTTATTTGTTTGAACACGTTAATCTCAGAAACTACTGGACCGATTTGTAAAATTCTTTGAGTGTGAGATAGTCCATTTATCGAGGAAGGCTATAAAATATATAAAATAAAGCTAAGATGAATAGCAGAAGAGTGGCAATAAAAAATATTACGAGAACAGCAAAATTTAAAGCTTTCCTTTCACGCGCTGACTTAACGGTGATAGTTATTATAAAATCGTGTATAACAAAATTGTTCTCCTCTAAAAGTTCTAAATAAAAGTCCGCGACATCATATGTCTAGCTTTGAAGGTTAACCAACTTTAACCATTTTTATGTCTGTTTCATATGTTTATTTAAATTTAATCATTATATTTAGTCATATGTATATTTAATCTTTCCACGCAGATGCAGCCGCAGCGATTTCTAGTATCGACTATTTCTACATTGTACCTCATAGAATCTACTTTATGAGGTGCAATGTAGTATTATAAATAACTAGCTAATGCCAGCAGCTTCGCCTGCATGGAAATCAGTGTCAAACTTATTGTCCCATATTGAAATTTTGAACATAAAAGTAGTTATCGTGAGTTAATTATAAGAGATATTTGAATAACTTTCACTGTTTACTTAGTGCACGCAAGGAAAGCTTTAAATTCTGCCGTCATAAACATGTCACATGATTTAGCTATATATTTTACCACCGGCCGTCAACTTGCCTCAGTCGTATTTTACGACACCGGTAAGAAATGAGGGTAGTCTATTCAACTCAGCCGGGTACCACATAGCGGATCGACTTACTTTACCAGTTGTCTATCACCCATAACACAAGTATTAAGTTACTTAATTTCGGGACGGACGGCCGTGTGTGTAAGTGTCCCATATATTTATTTCTTTATAAATTTAACATCTCAAAATTGTAAAGATACCACATAAAATAGTCTAGACCTACATCGTCGTATGCAAAGCTTGTTTACGTTCTAGTAACTCGAAGGCGTAATAAATTTATACGGCCAGGGTGTGGTGAATGTGCTTGGGTGTTACAAATTCTGAATGCCTGAAGGCAGTAGACCCGCGTCAACGAACACATCCTAAACAAACAGCTACCTGTCTGTAAAATATTTTCTGCGAAGCAAACGAACTCAATTACCTTCGCCCTTTAAAGGAATAACTTTAGTAATACAGAAGTATAGGTACAGTATCTGGTTGACCAAGCCTTACTCGGTAATTATTTATTTCTTCTTCCTGCCCTTATCTTACTCTAAGTAGGGTCGGCACGACATGTTATAAACATGTTGTCATATGATTTGGCTACGTATTTTACAATCGGCCGCCTGACATCAACTTACCTTAGTCGTATTTTACAACACCTCGGTAAGAAAGAGGGTGGTCTATTCTACTAAACCGGATACCACACGGTGGGTCGACTTACCTTAGTCGCCTTTTACGACTTCTCGGTAAGAAATGAGGGTAGTACTATTCTATTCAGCCGGATACTACACGGCGCTCCGTAATTATTTACAAAATAAAAAAAAATCATAAAAAAACTTAAAACGAATAACTTTAGTAATACAGAAGTATAGGTACAGTATCTGGTTGACCGAGCTTTGCTTAATTTTTTACAAAATAACAAAAAGAAACAAAAAAAAAAAACAAATAATATGGTAGTTGGGGATCGATCCTAGGTATTTACATTTCTCGAGACTGCCCGTTCCCCGAATAAACTACGCTGACTTGACAGTTTATGGCAAAAATAGTGTATTAATATAAATTTTTTTAATGCCCAAAAACAGGTATAAAACTAATTTTTTACATAAAACCTAGCTAGATCGATTTTTCTCCCCCAAAACCCCTACATGCCGAATTTCAGGAAAATCGTTGGAGCCGCGTCCAAGATTCCGAAATAATATATAAATATATATATATATATTTATTTATTTTTTTCGGAAAATAAATACATACAACACGTGAATACATTGAACACGTTTAATAACTTAGTACCTGAGAGACCGAGCGTTCTCGGTAATTTTAATAAAAGATATAAAAAATGCAATTAAATTTTTTGTAAAGAAACAAGGAGCTAGTGACATGTGGGACTAGATCCCGGGTATTTGCAATTTTATAGTCCACCTGTTCCCCATTGAGCTATTACGTTATAAATGACAGCAAAGTTAAGCTTTGCATTATATTTATATTTTAGCCGTTTTTTATTGCCCAAAAACAGGGATAAAAAGTCATTTTTGTTAATGAAACTTAGCTTGATAGATTTATGGCCCCCAAAAGACCATACATACTAAGTTTTATGAATATTGTTGGAGCCGTTTCTTCAGATTCTATATATATTCAAAATCAAGATATAAATCAATATTAAAGATTATACGTACACAATTTACATAACCTTGTTTTATAAATTTTTATTGTCAAATAAATTTTCATTTCAGATATTTTAGCAAGCTTTCATGAGGTACTATGTAAAGGCCTGGTGTTCGATTACATTTAATTTTGAGTTTAACTTTACTATAAATTTATAAAATAGTGTACCAAAGTGTAGTACGTAATATAATCAGCCATATGCAATGGCATCGTTCTGAATGGAGGAAAGACAAGTTGCAGTGGCCAGATGTGTATTCCACCACATTTGTATGCAAAACTAGCGTGAATATGTACTCGTAGGAGTTTGTTAAACAAGCGATGAGAGGCGTTATAAAAGGTATTGTAGTCTACTTTATCTTATACCCGTCTGGACAGGGCTCGTTCCGCACTGATAATGTTCTATGCAAGTCTGTCTCATAGAATCGCATTACAATTATGTTAGGTACATATTAAGTTAAACACAAAATGTTATTAGAAGTGCAGTTGCAGCAGTGCAGAAAACTGTAAATGAAGTTAGATTTTTGCAAAATGATAATGTAAATAAATAAGACTATAAAGCGCATTTAAGTATAAAACTTTTAAAGTATGAAAAGCACACTGGATTCAAAATCCTTTTAATATTATAATTGCGAAAGTTTGTGAGTATGGATGTATGTTTGTTATCTTTCAGGGCGAATCCGCTGAACCAATATCGATGAAATTTAACACAATTATTCTTTATACACCGGGGTAACATATAGGCTATAGAAATTTTGTTAATTCTACAGGAATAGGGTGACATTGAACAGCGCCATCTATTATCAACCTATCACGTGACAACGGTTCACGCTAACGAAGTAGCGGGTAAAAGCTTTTTTTTAATATAAAAACAGTTAATTGAATGTGCTTTAGTTATTTTAATCCAGTAATTTAAGGTTGTGAGTTAAATACGATCTAAAAAAACTAAAAGTTTTCTTGCGTAGCGACATTGGCATTTATAAGACAAAAAAATATTAAAATGAATTATAGTGAATGAAAATGTGAATTAGTGTAAACGATGTTATCTTGAAAAAAAATCAATACATATTATCTTAAATGTATCACATTATCTTTCGGAACTTGTAAATATAATATCGCAATAAACTAACTGAAACGATAACGTCAATCCAAGGAATTTCATTTCGAGATATTGCTTATATATTTTTCAGTAATATTATCTCGTTCCTCCGAGAAAGTCATAAAATATGCGTGTTCGGAAAATATCTCGTTTGCATCAAGATCTAATGGATATTATTCGTAAAGTGTCTGATGTTTGTAACATTAACAATATTGAATATTTTATTGAGTTCGGTACTGAAGAAATAGACTGCTTTCTAGGTGGTATACATAAAGTTAATATTAAAGGAATACGAGATGGTGCCCCTGTTAAAATAAGGGTCTTAATAAAATGGCATTCTAATCCAGCCGAACGCGCTTGCTTTAGGGCATCTTATCAGAGAGAATGCATGTTTTATCGAAATATAGCACCTAAATTGTTACAAATACAAAAGCACTTTAATATAATTGAAGGTTTAAAAATAAAATTCATGAATTGTATCCTTTCTAACATAGAATATGACAAAGAGACTATCGTTATGTATAGTGCGAATGATTTTAAGTTTTTGAACCGATTGCAGTTAATGGACTTTGAGCACGCATCACTAGCTATCAAAAATCTAGCCAAACTACACGCATTATCATTTGCTTTACAAAGATTATTTCCAGATGATTTTGAGGTAATACGTAATGGTTGTAGTAAAGATGTCCAATATGCTGATCTGGAAAATATACCGAAAACTTTAATCAGCTATTTCAAATCTTCCGTTAATGTAATTTCAAATCCATTGATTAAAGCAAATCTAGAAGTTATCACTCCGCACATATTATCTTTGTTAAGTAAATGTTCGGCACCAGTACCCAATTATAGTACAATTTGCCATGGGGACTGTTGGACTAATAATGTACTATATAAATACCAGGTGAGATATTCTAATGTTTTATTATCCTTAAGACCATATAACTAGAAATATAAATCTTTATTTTTAACAACACGTAAGTGATGAGTAAATTTGCTGCAGAAGTCATTAATATTCTTCTAGTTTAAATTTAAATTTACCATACACATTAAAAACTTTCTACATATTCGAGTACAAAATATATATTTTACTTTAATTAAACAATTTTTTATATATTATTTTATATATTTTATTATTAATATGTTTAATATAAATTTAAATCCGGTTACTTATTAATATTAATTTTATTCAGTTTATAAAACATCACGCTCGCTATGGTTTTAATTTAATTTGCTGTTGTGTGTTGATAAATGTGCAATTATGACACGGATATATTTTCTATTATTACAACGCAACTTTCAATTACAGGGGAAGAGACCTGTGGATGTCCTGTTTGTTGATTACCAATTGGCTCGCTATGCGTCACCAGCCACAGATATATCGCATTTCTTATACATGTCTACAGATTATAAATTTATGTCGAGTCACTACTCTCAACTTCTAGACATATATTTTGGAACATTATCAGCTGTTTTGAGACAATGTAATTTAAATATTGAAGATATTTATCCAAGAATCATTTTCCTTGAGCACTTAAGACAGTACTCTGTGTTAGGGTTAATAGAAGCTTTGATATCGATGAAGATAATAACAGCAGAAACTGAGGAGGCCTTGAAAATGACTGAAATGAAATATCATTTCGAGGAACCGTGCCAGTACGAGACACGAAACCAATCATTGTACGTGGAGAGAGTTAATGGTGTCGTTACAGATTTTTTTGAAAGAAAACATTCCTTAGACGCAATTTTAAATCTCTAACTTTTATAGAAACATTTATTTAGAATTCTGAAAAATTGAAATATTTATTTAACTATATCAAGCAAAACAATTACTAAAAATTATAAGACTTCTGTTTTTCATTTACTCTTAAGTCTCCTGGATTCTGTTTTTGCAGTTAATAGTTTATTTGACGCAAAAACTGGACACTTAAGGGAGTTTCCCATCTACCTTACTTAGAGAGACTTGAAGCTGTACGCAGGAGGCGTATAATTAAACCATTGCTATACAGTTAAATTAGTGTTTAATAATATTATTTACATATGGTAAACTAAGGGTAAAATGTAGCATTTCATGCAAACATTTTACTAATGATTTGCTTTGGTTTCCAAATAAACACCAGTTCTATTTTTAGCTTTCCAACTGTTGCAGTAGTAATTGCTTGCTCGGTAATATGAATTTTAATTATAAGCTATGTGCAAATGGCGGTAGCTTAAATGAACTTTAATATTCAGTGCCTTTGTGGTTTCTCAGTAATTTTGCAACGGAAATTTCTTGGTTTATCTGTTATAGTAAGTAATTATTTATCTCCGTTTATAAGGTTAAATATATCTAAAGTAGATACAATTCTATTGTTTTCTATGTTTAAAACGTTAAACATTCGTTTTAAACATAGAAAAAATAAAATTGTGTCTTGTTTATATTTACATACTTACTTATTTACTATACTACTAAAATACAGTTATTTGAAAATAACGACATCTGTGTTGAAGTTAGAGTTATTATAGTATAGTACGGAAGTTAGCCTAAAATGTACCATATTACAATAAAGATTAATAAAATGAAAGCAAATGTATAAGCCGTGTGGTATCCGACTGAGTAGAATAAACAATCCTCATTTCTTATCGATTTCGTATCGTAAAAGGTGACTAAGGTAAGTTGACCCACCGTGTGGTATGCGGTTGAGTGGAATGGACCACCTTCTTTCTTACCGAGGTGTCGTATAAGGTGACAAAGGTGATGTTAGGCCAAATAATGTGATAACATGTTAATAACATGTTGTGCTAACGCCACTTAGAGTAGGATAACGGCACGAGGATGATGAAACCAATGTAAAATCACAATCTATATCTATTTTATATATTTTATCTTCATCAAAGTGTCAAGATGGCGCTTACTATCGGATTGTCTACAGTCCTCATCTCATAGTGTCGTCAAAATCTTATCTGTTATTGAACATGACTGTTACGCTTGCGAAAGATATTGATAAAATATTATCTACAGAACGAATGATGAAAATGCAAAATTTTTTTATGCATTTTCATCATTCGCTCTGTAATTTAAAAATTATATTTAGTACATTTTTCCACGGCACCGAGTAAGTATAATTATAAGAGAATTCGCGATATATATAGCTTTTAGACAATGGAAATTTGCCCGAGATTTTTGCTTGACTTGTAGCGGGTATTGATAGAGAATATAACTGCATAATTGTTGAAATTTCTTACATCAACATACGTCACCAGAATTTATGCCACATAAGGGACAAAATCGAAAATCGAACTGAATTCAAATATAAGTGAAGATATACACTATCGGCAATCGTTTCCCATGTCAGGTAGTGAACCCTAGGGATATTTAATGGCGTATCGATAACTTAGCAACAGATACCCAAAGTAGAAGAAGTTCCTAAATAATTCTTTCGATCTTTACGAACATGTATTGAATAACAATGCAAGATATCATAATCGATGTTATGCAAAACGAGTAATATGACGCTAACAAATTACAAACAATAGTGGTATAAGATTGCATATTTGTTGCGTTCACGCATGCTACCAATTTCAAATTGTTTACGCTCCACAGATTAAGAACAAAATCATTTAATTTAAAAAGTTGAGGAACTTTATTAAATCTTTCATATGGTCATTATTGAGGTTTAACTAAAATAAACTTGTGGTTTTGCTTTAAGGTCTCCTAAATAATTGTTATTAGGAATATGGAATGTACAGAAACTGCAAAGTACGAGTATGAAACTTTTACATTTTACGATCGGGTAGCGCGATTTTACGATGGAATTAAGACATATGTTACTGTTTTCTGCTAGAGAAATTATAAAATGGATAAATTTCATGAGTGGAATGTTGAAAGGAAAGGAACATGAATTGCGTAAGTAAAATGTAATGATAACGCATGCCTAGGTTCTGCTCTAGGGCTAGATATTCTATTTGGAAAATATATAATAAAGTTTACTACTGATGTTACTTTTGTTTGCACAATAAAAGTAGCATATGAAACACATACCTACCTATATTATGTGTGTGCCATGTTTCTTACCTATTGTTTTTTTTATATTTTAAATAGTATCAAAATCATGTCACACTTTTTTCGTTCTGCAGCGTATTTTTATGTAGTATAAGCTGTGCCAGCAGCTTCGCCCGCATGATAATCCCAATTTTTTACCCGAAATTTTGAAAATCTGAACGTGAAGTAGTTATCGTGAGTTATAAGAGAATTTGAATAACTTTCACCGTTTACTTAGCGCAAGCATGGAAAGCTTTAAATTTTGCCGTTTTCGCAATATTTTTTATTGCTGCTCCTCTCTTGTTTATCTTAACTCGATGTTATATAGCTTATGGCCTTCCTCGATAAATGAGCTATTTTATACTAAAATATTTTTTTAATCGGTCCAGTTCCTGAAATAAGCGCGTTCAAACAATCAAACAAACAAACTCTTCAGCTTTATATATTAGTGTAGACACAGATACATTACATGTTAACATTTTTATCAATTTTCTTTGAGACTATCATAAAACTGCTGAACATTACCCACGTAACGTTCTTCAATGTCTATCAGGAAAACCTCCTTTTCTGTTTAGTCTTCGCTTAATTGACCCTTCATGGTACTGACTTAACTTACATAATGAACTAGTTTAGCAATTCAACGCGAAAAACCATTCAGTAATCTTGAGACTATGCAAAACTAATTTGCATAGTCTCATTGCATAGCTACGAAAACTATATAAATAATAACTTTGTAATCCGTAATATTTCTGAAATGTAGAAAATATCTTTGGAATTCTTATAATACACATTAAAAGTGTTCTCAGAATCCGTCCTCTGCGAAGTTACATTTTCGCACTTAGTTATTTGAGAGGCGTGGTAGACGGACATTAACAACGAAAATTAGATTTCACCCCGTCGCTTCCATAAGCAGTGAACATTTTCTATGGAATGGAACCAGGGTACTGATAATTGTATTTATATTGGAAATATCAACTCGTCTATAATCCAACATCTGTTAAACGTATAATGTAAAATAAGTACAACTTTAACCGATATTAATTTTAAACAATTAATGATGAAAATCATGTGACCAAAAGAGTTTTAAATATGAATGTAGATGGATGTATGGCTAGGGGGAGGCCGAAAAAAAGATGGATCATCATCATCTTCCTGCCCTTATCCCACTCTAAGTGGGGTCGGCACAACATGTTATAAACATGCTGTCACATGATTTGGCTGCGTTTTTACGACCGGCCGCCTGCCTGACGTCAACTTACCTTTGTCGTATTTTACGACACCTCGGTAAGAAAGAGGGTGGTCTATTTTACTAAACCGGATACCACACGGTGGGTCAATTTACCTTAGTCGCCTTTTACGACACCTCGGTAAGAAATGAGGTTGGTCTATTCTACTCAGCCGGATACCACACGGCGGGTCGACTTACCTTAGTCGCCTTTTACGACACCTCGGTAAGAAAAGAGGGTGGAACTATTCTATCAAGCCGGATACCACACGGCGTGAAAAAAAGATGGATAGATTGTGTAAAATATGACATGCATGTTAAAGGAGTGGCAGCAGAGTTGAAGAATGATAGAGGAGGATGTAAGAAAAAGACATATTGTGCCGACCCCACTTAGAGTGGGGTATGAGAATGATCATTAATTTTAAACAATTCATACATTGACCATTTGCTTCTATCAGGGATAGAAAACATTTTTATGAAAGAGACCTGAGTTTCATTTAGAAAATGACATCAATCTAATATAATTTAGAAGGCATTTACGAATATCAGATTCCTTTTCTCGTTGTTTCACTAAACTATTTCTTTGTACAAATAATAATGAATACCAACTGTCACGCGGGATTTGAATTCTGGAAATACAATATCATTTTAACGTTAAATCTCTTTATTATACAGAGTATAATCAATTTCATTGAAATGGTAGATTAACTGTTTCGTAATAACTTTATTTGGAAAAAATTTTAGCTGAAGTTTGTTTATAAAGACTTTACTCAAACGAGTTATTTCGTATTCTTAATGGATGCCTTTATTTGGACTTGTAAATAATATATATATACTTTTATGGTCCTTTTTTAGTCATTTCAGCATTTGTTTGGTTTTATTTTTTACATTATGTTTTTGTAAAAGTTTTTACTTATCTGAGGTCTGGTTATTATTTTTTTTATTTCATTATTTTCTAATTTTAAATCTTCAATCTTAAAATTAATAATTAAGAAAGAAACCCTAACTAACTAAGCACATATTTGACTCTCGAAAGTACATGTTACTTATATTCTTATCCTGAGTTAAATAATAATTAAAAAATCCAAAATTAGAGTCTTAAATTATAAGATAAAAATTTAGAATATTTGCAATACAAGATATCACAACCATGCTACGACGAAAAACCAGTTTATAAAATTTCAAACCACAAAATTCAGGAGTCAAATCGTAAATTTCATTTAACTGAAAGCGCTGGGATTACTGTGGATTTGACTGGAACCATGATAAATTTATAGTTTAAATACTATCTAGGTCAGCCATTTAAAAATTTATGAAATACTGACGTAAATATTTATCGGGTCTCTTTATAAAATAGGGAAAAATAATATTAATAAACATGGTTAAGAATAAAGATATAAAGTGAGTCAGTTGGACTTGAATATATTGCTTATGAAATTTATAAAAAACCCGAAGATTGCTGCAACATATTTTATTTTAAATTAAAAATATAATTTTAAATTATATTAAAGTGATCATATTATCATCTTATTAAAGTCCTATAAAGTTTTTTTATTGGCATTATCTTCTATACGTTAAAATGACTTATAAAAAGCTGTCTTGTAATATATATAAAAATAGAATTGTACCTTAGTTAATATGCATACAATACAGTTAAAGTAGCAGCCTGTTACTCTCCCACTGCTGGGAATAGGCCTCTTCTTTCCGTTTTTGGAGGGAAGGTTTGGAGCTTAGACCTACCACGCTGCTCCAATGCGGGTTGGTAAGTTACACATATCTTCAGAATTCTCTAGAGATATGCAGGTTTCCTCACGATGTTTTCCTTCACCGAAAAGCGTGTGATAAATTGCAATCATCAATTAGACACATAAGTTATTAACAGAAAAACTCATTGGTGTCTGCCCGGGTTTGAATCAGTGACCTCCTCCAAAGAGTCGCACGGTGTCACCGCTGGGCTACCACAGCTTATACAATACAGTAATCGGATTGTATTAAAATAATACGACTTATAAGAATTATCTATACTAATATTGAAGAGTTTGTTTGTTTGCTTGTTTGAACGCGCTAATCTCAGGAACTACTGGAGCGATTTGAAGAATTCTTTAAGTTTAAGATAGTCCATATGTCGAGGAAAGCTATAGACTATATAACATCACGGTAAGATAAATAGGAGAGGAGCAGCAATAAAAGATATTGCGAAAACGGCAAAATTAAAAACTTTCCTCGCAAGTTATTCAAAAATCATGTCTTTCAAATAATGTTGGCCTGGTCAGCTAGTTACGTATAATATGATTTAAGGCATAGAAAACTACATGTCATATTTAATTTCGCAGTTAAAGCACAAAATTATCAGATTAACGTTTTTAAAACTTAGCTACTCTACCTTCAATTTAACTTCTACATAAGTGAACAATTAGTGGCAAACAAAAATTTATTTTAAAAAAAACCTACTACGTTACACAAGGTGCTTGAAAAACTTCAAGTTTCCGCTTGTCGCAAGCACACCGGGGCTCAGTATTTACGACCTTTGTTCTCAACTAAAAGGGTTAAGTCTAACATCGCACTTAACCCTCACGAGTTGAGCGCGAGACTTACGTGCTAACGGTTAACAGTGTATTACTTTCAAAGGGTGTATGACACATTGCTCTTTTTTTGAGATCTCTCTTTGAATCTTAAAATACTTATAAAAAAGTATTAAAAAAGTTTATAAAAGTATTAAAAAACTTATTAAAAAAGTATTATTGCGACTTTTGTTTTACAGTCATCAGAAGTTTTACCTGTCATTGTAAATTTTCATTCTGGGAAAGATTACAACTCGAAATTAAAAATCCTTCAAATCATCGGACAGGATTTGCGTGATTGACCGATGATGACGTGTTGGATTTCAACCCATCTATAGGCAAATTACTGGAGAAACAAGCGTCAGCAATATCCAGTGTAAATATTGTACCTTCTTTTCAGTTTACTTGAAAATGTTCTTATTCTTTTAACATGACCTTTGGAATTTAGTAGGGCTGAATTAAATGAAAATACCGCGTTAGAGTTGTCTGTCAGAATTACTTGTAGCGATAAGTCTACTAAGCTAATGAATTAGTTGAATGTCTAGTGACAGCGCTTGTATGTTTTTTAAATATTATAAAGCATTCTCTTTTAGTTTTAAATTAGTTGATACATTTATCTGTATTAATATGTATATATTATCCCATACATTAAGGTTTAAGTAAGTAAGTAGCGGTCTGTTACTATCCCACTGCTGAGAATAGGGCTCTTTTCTCCGTTTTTTTGAGAGAAGGTTTGGAGCTAAGACCTACCACGCTGCTCCACATAGGTTACACACATCTCCAGAATTCTCTAGAGACATGCAGGTTTTCTCACGATGTTTTCCTTCACCGAAAAGCGTGTGAAAATTGCAATTATCAATTAGACACATAAGTTTTAACAAAAAAACTCATTGGTGTCCGCCCGGGTTTGCACTCGTGTCCTCCTCGAAAGAGTCGCACGGCGTTACCGCTGGGCTACCACAGCTTTATTAAGGTTTATCTATGATTATTTTGCCGCTATAATATTTTTTTTGCCTTAAAACTTTTACATGAAGTGAAAAAAGGCGATATGCTGACATGATCCAAATTCGTCACTTTTCAATTACATCGGGTTATCTCTTGGGGAAAATTGTGTTGTATATTTACGTTACGGACTTTATTTACCCGAGTTACTGACGGCAGTGGTATAGACATCACACATGTCAATATGGACAGAGGAAAGGTAAAACTTTCAATACAAAAATACTGATATCTATACGAGTTTTTTGTAGAAGTTTATAAATCGTCAATTGACACAGAAAAACGAAAAACTTTTTCTATTTCTAGGCGTCTTCTTTTTGAGGCTTTGCGATTTTGTCGTGGAGTCTATCCCCTGATGATGCTTCGGTTGCGGGGCGAAACGATAAACGATAAAGTAAAGTGAAGAACTGTGGTAGCCCAGCGGTAACACCGTGCGACTCTTTCGAGAAGGTCACGGGTTCAAACCCGGGCAGACACCAATGAATTTTTCTGTTAAAACTTATGTGTCTAATTGATAATTGCAATTTATCACACGCTTTTCGGTGAACATCGTGAGGAAACCTGCATATCTCTGAAGAATTGTGGAGATATGTGTAACCTACCAATCCGCATTGGAGCAGCGTGATAGGTCTTAGCTCTAATCCTTCTCTCCATAAACGGAAAGAAGAGGCCTATTCCCAATTGGGAGTGTAACAGGCCGCTACTTACTTACTAAGTAAAGTCTCAAATAAGTCACTAGTAAATGTATTAGCTAGGTATAGACAGAAGTAACAAAACGTTTACAAATCGAACAACATCGTTAACATCGGGACGGGGCCAAGTGTTTATTCTTCGTTACTTGCCGTGTTATATTGTGAACGTGAACTGACGTGGATCTGAACTATAAATAACGTTGGATACATTTAACGATAGACGCAACATGAAATATTTACGTAACACAAAATGATGGCTTTATTTACACCAAGATTTATTTAATCGCACAAAGAGAAGCTATATTGCTTGTAACATTTGTTTTACACGCTTTATGTTAGTTTCACCTTTATGTGTTTGTGCTTGTTTATATGTATATATACATACAAACAAACATGTAAAGTGTGGGGCGCTTTGTGCCATCTTTTTTTGAAGGGAAAACTTCTTTAGCAGCGTTGTGCATGTTTTGTGATGGATAAAAAATGCACATTTCTTCAATTCAAGTTTTACTTCTGCTAGTACTCTCGAAGTGCGACCCGTTTTTTAATACAATATATCAACTTTATTATTATTTTTTACCAATAATATTAATATTTTCTCAATCATTATCTTATTTTAAGAATACCTATATAAACAAGCCTACCTATTTAGTATTTAAACCATACTTATTTATATTAAGACTCAAGTTAGCTCTAATGATCTAGGTAGTCCCAAAAATTATTGTTATCGACATGATATTAGCAATAAAATAAAATATTCTTTTTAGTCAGGCATTTTGAACTCAATTATGGTAAGAAGTATAAAATACTAGAACTTAAATCTTCATTCGTTTTATTACGGCGTGTACGTTGATACACCAAACTGTTTGTTCAGATAGCTTTTAAACAAAAGCCCTTGTTCAATACCTGTAATATAAATTCTATTTTCAAAGGCCATCCGAAATTAAATTTCAATCCGCCGTACCATTTTCCCTCCGGTTATAATTTAATGTACGGACAAGAGAGAAATCCATGAGAACTAATGGGGAGAATTTCGCGTCGATGCCATCGAGATTTATCTCAGCCAACGTATTTAACGACTGCGGGAGCTTTTATAAGCTTATTGCTTTCTAACCAATGATTGCTTCATTCTATTCTATTGGATTTTTTGCTTCGACTGGCTATAGTAAATGATATTCTGTTTTCATTTTTATTAAACAGTCATTGATACTTAACAAAATGTTACACAGTAAACAATTTACTATGGGTAAAATTTTCTAAGTGATAATCCATAAACTTTCGGACTTGTATGTATTGGATGATATATCATGTTGACTTCTATTTTAACTCGTCTTTTGTTTTCTAATTTATACACACGCTGTGATGGCCCAGCGGTGCGACCGTGTGAATCTTTAGAGACGATAACGGGTTCGAACCCGGGCAGACACCAATGAGTTTTTCTCTTAAAACTTATGTGTCTAATTGATAATTGCAATTTATCACACGCTTTGCGGTGAAGGAAAACATCGTGAGGAAACCTGCATATCTCTAGAGAATTCTGGAGGTATGTGTAACCTACCAATCCGCATTGGAGCAGCGTGGTAGGTCTTAGCTCCAATCCTTCTCTCCCAAAACGGAGAGAAGAGGCCTATTCTCAGCAGTGGGATAGTAACAGGCCGTTACTAACTTTTTACTTTTACTTTACACACAATTTTGAAATATTTTGCATGTATACGTATATAACTCTCTCTTGTAATATGATAACGTATTTTGGCTGAGTATTTTACCAGTCTCCCGCCTGAAGTCCACATTCCTTGGTCACCTTTTGCGACACGTCGGTAAGAACCAGAGTGGTATATTCTACTCAGCCGGATATGACACGGTAGGTCAACTTACCGTAGACACCTCGGCAAGTCTGCAGATCGAACCTACCTAATATTATTAAAAATGACTGCCGTTAGTGATGTCACATCGGCAAGAATTTTCAATTCTCGGGCAATGTAATTAAATATCTTACTCATAAAAACTAATTTGTTTAATCGACATTCACAATTAATTATGACTTTACTTTACTTTGACAGCAAATATCGTGACGAATCTGTATATGTATAGAGAAGATCTGTAAACAACGTAATGTGCCACCAAGAAGAGCGGAGGCCTTTATGTAGTAGTAAAATGGCAATTCAAAATTTTTACTTATACTCTAAAGTTGACTGGAAGAAAATGCTTTATGTATTTTCAAGCCAGTCAAGAATCTTAATAAACATAAAAAGTACTTTACGAAACAGTACATGTAAATATTAAAATAACTCTATAAACCAGCTATTACAAGGGAACATTATTTAATGCAAACTGAAGTCCAACTTTTTAAAGACTTTGTTTATCGTAAGCGGCCAACGACTTGCTGTGTTTTAATCTTTGGCTAATGGACGGCTGTCAATATTATTTTCCATATTTTCCGGTCAAAAACACACTGACGGTAGTGTTTGATGGTCTCATAAAATATTGTGCCGTGCCTTTGTAGTACCTTAATCCGCTTCCAGACCAGTGACAGCAGACAAAATGTTGTCCTGAATTTTAATCAAATAATTTTCAATTTCAAATAAAATTTTGCATGTTTTTATCATTGGTAACTCTATGATATGATATACGCCGTGTGGTATCCGGCTTAAAAGAATAGTACCACCCTTATTTCTTACCAAGGTGTCGTAAAAGGCGACTAAGATAAGTCGACCCGCCGTGTGGTATCCGGCAGAGTAGAATAAACCAACCTCATTTCTTACCGCGGTGTCGTAAAAGGCGACTAAGGTAAGTTGACCCACCGTGTGGTATCCGGTTGAGTAAAATAGTCCACCCTCTTTCTTACCGAGGAGTCGTAAAATACGACTAAGGTATGTTGACGTCAGACAGGCGGCCATATGACAACATGTTTATAACATGTTGTGCCGACCCCACTTAGAGTGGGATAAGGGTAGAAGGATGATGAACTGTATAATATGATATGTTTCAAACACTGATGCCAAAATGAATTAATAATTAACATATTAATAATTATATTTTATATATGATAATTAATTATCCTGGATGACTGTAGCTCTCTTTTCTTTTCACCCTAACTTTTACTTACATTACACGATCGTTACTTTAGATACTTTGTTATCATTTTGTGAATGTAAAATAAAACCACACTTTTTTTAAATCAAGAATTAAATAATAACTTACGTTTCATTTTTGAATCTACACTCAACAATTTACTAAGTTTTACTCCGTTTACGTAGGTGTAGTGATGGCTTTAGTTTACCACGCCTCTGTACCGTCTACGCTCATTCATTATGGGAGTTGCATTACCCTATAATCTAAAGACAATAGACACGCCCTTGGGTGTGAGAAACAACTTTAAATGCAAATTGGTTGAGACTGAACTGTGAGATGCTCATTTATAACAGTTAATCCTTTTAGCACTACCTGAGTATCTTGTAATTCTTGTTCTTGATATTGGGCACTGTAATAAACTCATGTTTCATGTTAGAAATTTCTGCATCTTGGGATATTAATTGAATTTTGTAATTTATATTATATTTAGATTATGCTCGTGTAAATAATCTTGCTATTCTAATCTATTCTTGCTTTTTGCTATTCTGTGATTTTTTTGTCTTGCAATTAGAATTAACTTAGGACACCTTCGTCGATATTTTTTTATTGCTTAGGACATAATTTATTAAGTTACACCTAAGCATGCATATGTGTCATTTGAATCATTGTGTTTATGAGTGGAAGTTATCGATCGTTAACAGATTTTTACCGGTTTGTAAACTAGGAGGTTCTAGAAAGATCCGGCTCCTTCCAATTCTACGTCTATTTTTGTGTTTATATTCTGCACCATATTTTCATTTTTGGACCAGTCAAATGAGCCTCGAGGTACAATGATAATCGGCCAAATATGTTACTTATTGAGGTCAATTTTATGTACTGAATTCGATTGTGACTAAAAATGTTATTGGCGTTGGGCCAAAACTTTCGAATTTATTTTGATTTAAAATATGTTTAGAAAAGGTTTTCATTTATTTCTTAGAATTGAAAAATATTAATCTGTACACTTTATAGGCAGGTGTGTAGTTAGTAGTACTGTTGATGTTGTTAAACATGTGCTTCAATTTTAAAAAATGTAAGAAACATTTTAAATTTCGGAATTAAAACATAGGAGTAAATATCATATTACAATTAAAAACGTCACTTAAATTGAATTTAATTGGAATATATCATACTTACGCTATAATTACAACAATATTTTGTTATTGCTTATGTAACTAAAAAGACATTGCTCGAAGCTTTTAATAAGTTTCAAATTAATGAGAAAGTCGCGGCGCGAGATGCCTCGTTTTGACGCCATTTTACATTAAACTTTACCCATCAAGTAATAGGCAGATGAGCTTCAACAAACTCTTCCGTTGTATTTATCCCATTTTTATACTTTTCGGAACAATATCGTAAGCATGTTTTCCAAAATTTACCTTATGAACAGCATCCGTGCAGTAATAAAGTTTTCTATACAATAAAATTACAATGTTATACATTAACACAAAATGGAATGGAATAGAATTGAAATATGTATCTTTATCTTGATCTTTTATATTTAAATGAGTTAATCGTGTATATTTTTTTTTCTAAATCTATAAAACGGCTCCAACGATTTTCATGAAATTCAGAATATACGGGTTTTTTGGGAGAAAAATCGATCAAGCTAGGTTTCATTTAAAATAAATGTCGTTTTATTTCTGTTTTCGGGAACAAAAAAAATACTAACATGTTGAATAGAAAAAAAAAATGATATTTGAGCTGTCAAATGCAAAGCTGTAATAGACTATATAACGACTTAATGTAAATAATATTAAGAATTATATTTTTAAAAGAGCATACGCCGAGTTTCTTGCTGGCTCTTCTCGGTAGGAACAGCTTTCCGAACCAGCAGTAGAGTTGACGATTCAAAAGCACTTGTTTACAAGTTTATTTGAATAAAGAATATTTTGAATTTGAATTTGAATATAGACTATCAATAGCTGTAATGGTAACGGGCGGACCAAAAAAGTTCATAACCTGGGAACGATTCCTACATATTACCCGGTGCTTTCCTTATTTTTTATTTTTATAATTGCATTTTTTTTATTTAAAAAAATTACCGAGCAAGGCTCGGTCAACCATGTACTGAATGTGATATGAGTAATTCAGCTTAAATGGAATAAGATGAAATACTCGTAGTAGAATTTCGATCGGCCCTGCACGTTATTGAAGCAATGAAAATAAAAAACGGTAAATATTTTAAAATATTGCAAAATCGCTTCAAGGGTTCACTGACATCTTTATCTTCAAGTTTTTTCTTAAGCACGGCTGCAGTATTTTCTTTCCGTTTAATCGTCGGCTAAGTAGTAAATCGCGTGCTTAAAGTTTACCTACAATAGACGTCTGGCTTCTAGAGCGTAGGTCGATCAAATCTTTATATTTAGACGTGGATAATAATAAAGAGCTATTTTTGAAATATGCATGTTACCTTTTGTTTTAATAGTCTATGGTATGTACAGAAAAGTACATATAACTAATTAATAATAATTAATTGACTGGCACTTTGCCGCAGGTGACAGTGACCTGCCTTCAGCTCTACGAGTCGTGGGTTCGATTCTCGTCGGGTCAACATTTTCATATCAAATCAAACCAAAATATTCTTTATTCAAATAAGCACTTTGAAGCACTTTTGAATCGTCAAGGATCAATATGATTAATGAAGCTACAACTGGTTCGGAATGTTGCTCTTGCCGAGAAGAACCGGAAAGAAACTCGGAGGTCTATCTCTTAAACATTATCACTTTTACATGATTAAACCTTTTAAGACTTTTTTATCATCCAAATATTCTTGAAATTTGAAACATGCTTTACGTATAAAATACAATTTGTTGGTTTTTTGAGTCTGGATGTACATATGTAGTTTTTGGGCTTCCAGGACAAAGTAAAACACTTTAAATTATATTCAACTTATTGTATTTACCAGAGAACACTTTTCTGTGCGTCCTCCCTCTTACGTTCTCCCTTTCTCCTCGCTCCCTCTCTCCTGTAATACTGTATCGCTCACAGACTCACCTGCATTCCGTTTCATGCACTCACTTAACGTTCCGTTTCCACATGTAGATCATCATCATCAACCTGTGTCTGTCCACTGTTGGACATAGGTCTCTCCATTTGCATGCCACTGAGCTCGGTCTTCAGCTCTCTGTTTCCAGCCAATACCAGCCACTCTGCGGATGTCGTCGCTCCACCTAGCCGGAGGACGTCCTACACTACGTTTGCCAAGGCGCGGTCTCCACTCCAGAACACGTTTACCCCAGCGGTTGTCGGTTCTGCGACAAATGTGACCAGCCCACTGCCACTTAAGCTTACTAATCCTTTGGGCTATGTCGATTACTTTGGTTCTCTGTCGTATCACTTCGTTCCGAATACGATCCTTCAGAGAAACTCCGAGCATAGCCCTCTCCATAGCTCGCTGAGCGACCTTAAATTGGTGGACCAGTCGCATTGTCAGTGTCCACGTCTCGGCTCCGTATGTCATCACAGGTAGGACGCACTCGTTAAAGACTTTTGTCTTAAGGCTTTGTGGTATGGGCGACGAAAAGACTCGATGAAGTTTCCTATATGCCGACCAGCCAAGCTGTATTCTCCTGCGAGCCTCCTTCTCGAAGTTGTTTCTACCTAGCTGTAGAACTTGTCCAAGGTAGACATACTCCTCAACAACATCGAGAGGAACTCCGTAGAGGGCAATCGGTTCCGGAATGACATGTTCATTGAACATTACTTTGGTTTTATCCAAGTTCATCCGGAGACCGATGCGAGCAGAAGACTCAGCCAGACTGGTCAGCATGTATTGCAAATCCTGTACGGTCTCGGCCACGATTACGATATCATCTGCAAATCTTAAGTGTGAGAGGTACTCGCCGTTTATGTTTATGCCCCGTCCTTTCCAGTGCAGCGTCTTAAACATATCCTCCAAAGCATTAGTGAACAATTTGGGGGAAATTACGTCCCCTTGTCTCACTCCTCGATGCAGGTGGATAGGTCCAGACTGCTGATTCTGTACTTGAACGGTCATAGTTGCAGCGTCATACAGACCTCTCAGCACTTCGATGTATCGCCAATCAATTTGGCACCGTTGCAGGGACTCCAGAACAGACCAGGTCTCGATAGAGTCAAAGGCTTTCTCATAGTCCACAAATACTAAGCACAGAGGCTGATTATACTCGTGAGTCTTCTGTATAATCTGCCGTACTGTGAAAATGTGATCTATGGTGCCGTATCCTCCTCGAAACCCGGCCTGTTCGGGGGGCTGGAAATCATCGAGTCTCCGCGCAAGGCGATTCGTGATAACCCTGGAAAACAGCTTATAGATATGGCTCAAGAGGGAAATAGGTCGGTAGTTCTTCAAGAGAGTTTTGTCTCCTTTTTTGAAGAACAACACGACAATACTCTCGCTCCACGTCTTAGGAGTTCTCCCCGAAAAGAGAGCAGAATTAAATATGCGCTGGAGCCGCTCGAGTATCGGTTTTCCACCTGCTTTTAACAACTCCGTCGTAATTCCATCCTCTCCGGGGGCTTTTTCATTTTTAAGCTGTTTCAGAGCTAGCACGATTTCGTCTTGACAGACTTCTGGCAGATCTTCTGTGAAGTGGCGGGTTAAGGTGGCTCTTTTATCTCCGGGATTAGGTGGGGGACGAGACGTTTCTGATGAATATAGCTTCCCGTAGAAGTCCTGAACCTCCGCAAGAATCTCTGCTTTGGAAGCGACGACTTTCCCGTTTGCTGTGGTCAACTTCGTCAGATGGCTGCGGCCAAGATGTTGGAAAAAGACTTTCGACCCCCGATTTTGCGCAATTGCTTGTTTAATTTTATTTGCGTTGTAGTTTCGGAGGTCGCGTCTTATAAGCCTAGAAATTTTTCTATTCAGATCTGACGAAGCGACTGTACGATTATCTCGTCGCTTCTGCATTAACTGCAAAGTCTCTTGCGAAAGTTTAGACTCCTTACCGGTACTTTGCACCTGATATAGCTTCGTCCCCTCGTCCCGTAAGATTTTCACTGCTCGGTCGAGTTCCAGGTCAATGTCATCGTCGGTTGTGGTTTCCAAGGCAGCAAACCGGTTCTCCAGTTTTAACTGGAACGTTTCAGACCCTACCACAGCTTGAAGCAGGTTTGGCCGGAGCGTAGACCTCATAAGACGGGCGCGTTCGAGCTTACAATCAATATTTAGAGTGCCTCGCACGAGTCGGTGATCACTTCCGGTGTTAAACCTAGTGATCACAGAGACATCTCTAAAAATACGCTTCTTGTCGGTCATTATGAAGTCTATCTCATTTTTTGTCATAGCGTCAGGGCTTCGCCACGTCCACTTCCGTTGAGGTTGTTTCTTAAAGAAAGTGTTCATACAGAACAACCCCTCTTTCTCTAGGAAGTTGACGAGCATTTGCCCCCTATGATTTCTGCTTCCAAAACCGTGTGGTCCTACTACCGATTCGCCGCTAATATGTACTCCCACTTTTGCGTTGAAGTCTCCCATGACAACGTTGAAGTGGGCCTTTTGAGTGGTGTGTAAGGCCCTGGAAATGTCTTCAAACAATTCCTCTACTTCATCATCCGAGTGTGACGAGGTCGGTGCGTACACTTGGATAACCTTGAGGTTATACCTCTTGGTTAGTCTGATCACAAGGTACACTACCCTTGTCGAAACACTGGAGATTTCCAAGACGTTGTCAATGAGAGTCTTGTTAACCAAGAACCCGACGCCACCTTGGGACTGTTTGTCTCCCTCTCTGAAATACATAAGATGACCTGATTCCAAAGTAACGGTGTCCTCCCCCTCTCTTCGGATTTCCGATAAACCTAGAACATGCCATCTTATGTTCTTCAGTTCTTCAGTGAGCTGCACCAGATTTTCGTCGAGCCGTAGCGTGCGTCCGTTATAAGTAGCCAAAGTCAGTTGGTGTTGGCGGCCTACCATCGCCCGGGGATTCTTAGCACCCCCTGCCCCGCCGTTACCATGACCGCCGCCGTGGCCAGGAATAGCGGGGCGACCGGGAACTGGGGGCCATTGTGTTGTGGTACTTGCCATTAGAGGTTTTGCCCATAATCACCACGCTGGGCAGACGTGTTGGTGATCGCAGAGCGTAGTTCTTGGCACCGGTGACGCTGCTGCCCGTCGCCGGTCTGTGGTATTTAACTACGCCAACGTTGAATGGTTATACCGCCATTAGTCGGTCGCCAGAGCCTCGTTCGCTAATCGGCAGGATGCACCACGAGCAGGTGAGGTTGACTGGGAGTAATAAGATGGAATTTTACCCCTTGCATCCCTGTACATGTAGATATGTATTTAAAATTATATATGTATATATTTACAAGTTATCGGTCAACCATTACATAAGCATTAAGTTACTTTGGGTACAAACAGCCGTGTGTGTAATTGTACAATATATTCATTTAATTAATTGTACTCACGACTTCGCGTCGCATCGCCTTAAGTGTAAAAATTAAAATACCTTAAATTATATATTACTTGATTTTACCCGCTAGTTCGTTCGCGTGAACCGTCGCGTGATAGGTTGATAATAGATGGCGCTCTTGAATGTCTACCTATTCCTGTAGAATTAATAGGATTTCTATAGCCCCTATGTTTTGCCGGTGTATAAGGAATAGTTGTGCCAAAATTTATCGATATTGGTTCAGCGGGTTCGCCGTGAAAGAGTAACATACTCACGAAGTTTCGTATTTATTATATACGTAGAATGTGTATTCCTGTTCCTGACCAAAATATATTTTATTAATAAACTTTTATCTTATATGTTGATGCTTTATATAAGCTACAATTATACAAGTTTCATCAATATCGCTTAAGTGGATTAGTCGCGGAAGCGTTACAGACCGACAAATAGTTAGACAGACTTTCGCATTTACAGTATTGATATGGTACTTAATGTTGTTTGTGTATAGTTTATCAGTAATTAAATAAAGCATTTGGTTTGTACATAATAAAATATCATTCTGTTTGTTTAATACACTGTTAGTTTACAGTATATATATCGGTAATCATACATTACTGTAGCAATTTACATTTTATATGCTTAAATTTAATTTATTCACGGCACTCAAAAACTAATTATAAACCGTTTCCCGTCAGATAATTATCGTGCATATCCAAGTAACTTCTGTAATCATAAATTTTATACCAAATTCAATTGAGTATAAAGTTAGGTATGATTAAAATTACTTCTTTTGGAATCCTATTCGAATTTATGAATAAATTATTTACTACTACAATACAAGTATAGAATATTTAAAGGATACATCATCATCGTTCTGCCCTTATCTTACTCTAAGTGGGGTCGGCACAACATGTTATAAACATGTTGTCATGTGTCATGATGTGATTTTGCCGGGTATTTCAGTCCAGTCGCTGGTAATATCTCTGAAGGGAACATTTGTTACGTCTTCAACTTCAATTTTATCCTTACCTAGTATCTCCCATCTTACCAACGAGAACATAAGGCACTCGGCCATAAGGTGAAGCCTCCTTCACTCCAAACACGGAGAGAGGTGTCCTATGCCCAGCAGTGGGCTAGTAACAGGTCATTACTTTACTTTTATATATATTATAGCAGACACTATAATATGGACCTGAGTAATTTATGTATAATGAGGGGTTCGATTGACTGAGTAAATATTAGCTGCCACACGCCCCAACCGCTTCGTTAACCGACCGTTGTGCTTTGACGCTATTTACCTGTCGCTACAATCATATGTATACATATATAATAATAGTTCATTGAACTCTGGTGACTACTACAATATTATACTGGTAAATGTGTTTGTTACTTCAGAATAAAAGTTATAACGATAGTCGAAGTTCAGGTTGTATGTTTATCAGAATATATAAAAAATGGAGCCATGTTTATTATCTTTTAGTAGGAATAATTATAATTTAATATAAAATATTGAGTTAAACAGGTTAGGGACTTAATTATTATAAATTATTATAAATCAAAATCAAATAATAAAACATAATATTATTTAAATATCTATAAAATTAAATTTCAATAAGTTATTTATTTAAACATCTAATTAATTTAGTTTGTGAAGTTAATTGTGCATAAACTGAGCAGAGCAAAACCACACTACATTTTAAGACAAGACAAGCTACTCCATTCTTAATCGCATGCTCTTGTCTTATTGTAAAGAGGTTGCTTATCTGATTTTGTTATATCTCAAAGGGATATGCAGCGTTTTCGATGAAACTGGTCATTGACTTTCTTAAAAGTATTCAACACTTTCCTCTCAATTCAAGTGATTAATACCAAACCAAACGAAGTATACATACAGAGAAAATCGCATCAAAATTCATTAAATAAAGTTTGAGTTTATCGAGAACAGATAAACAGACGTCACGTTTTTGCCAATATTGCAATTCTTTATTAAATCAACTAGAAATGAATCCTAAATCGTGTTATATCGTAAGATTATTCGTTCCATTTTTCGTACCATAAATAAAAGTCCCACGTTAAAAACCACAGACAAAAGCTAGTCTTCTATTTAGAGTGTATTCAATGGGGTCGTCGAAGGGATGTGAGGCAACTCTCATGGGGGACGGGTGCAGAATATTAACTTTCAATGCCTATTGGTGGCCTGTGGCAAGAGGTCTTTGGTATTGATTTTATATGGGATTATTCAGGCTCACATAATTGCGTTTTGTTTTAAATAAAAGAGAATTTTATGATACGACTGAGTTACGTTGGTTCGCTTAAGGAAACGAAACAAAAAGCGGCAAGGCCATATTGAAAAACGATATTTTTTATTCATTGGGATTAATAGCATATCGAATATTGGTATAAATTATGTATAATTTATAATATTTCAGGCATCTGTGTCTAGTATTAATATCGTTTGAAGTATAACTTATAAATACCAACATATTTTTTTGTGTTCAAATTTGTGTCAAACAAACCTTTTACGGGTTCAATTTAAGTCGATACGAAAAATAAATGATAACAAATAAACAATATTTTTATAACGTAACGAAAAAAACAAGTTTTCTTTTTAGGACAATGGAAAATCTAACAAAGACAATGTTACTTTGAGATAGTATTTATAAGTTACAAGCAATTCAAAAGAAAAGTAACCTTTAAAGAGCAAACAGCCTCACTTTTTCAGCTTTTTTAAAATTGTAAAGACAATTTGAATTGCAAAAGAAAACTTTGGACAATCACAACTCGTCCAAGTTTCTCTGACAGCGGCTTCCACAAAGGCACATTCACAAGTGATTTAATTAAAAACTCTGAACAAAGACTATAGTATTTTCTTTCTATTTTTTTATTGAAGCTCAAATCAAAATAATTTATATAGAGTTTTAAAAAATATTTTATTAATCATCTGAAAGTTTTTTACATGAGGCTCATAGTCACCTGGGTTCTCGAAATCATTTTATTACTTAGAGTGAAACTATTTTAACCCATACGTAACTATAACTCTATGAAAATCATCGACTGGTCCTTTGGCGCAGTGACCCTGCCTTCGGTTCCATGGGTGACGGGTTCGATTTCCTCCAAGGGCCGGTTGGTTTGTTTGTCGAGCCTGGGTGTATATTTAAGTATGCATTTAAAACTACATAAGCTGTGGTAGCCCAGCGGTAACACTGTGCTGTGGTAACACTCTTTCGAGGAGGTCTTGAGTTCAAACCCCGAGCAGGCACCAATGAGTTTTTTAGTAAAACTTATATGTCTAATTGATAATTGCAATTTATCACACGCTTATCGGTGAAGGAAAACGTGAGGAAACCTGCAACCCTAGAGAATTCTGGAGATATGTGTAACCTACCAATCCGCATTGGAGCAGTGCGGTAGGTCTTAGCTCCAATCCTTCTCTCCAAAAAAAAACGGAGAGAAAAGGCCTATTCTTAGCAGTGGGATAGTAACAGGCCGCTAGTTACTTAAAACTATACATGTATATATTTACTAGTTGTCTGTCACCCATAACACAAATATTAAATAATTTGGTGACGGACGACGACGTGTAACTGTCCCATATAGTAATTTATCATCATCATATTCAGCCATTTTGTGTTCCAGTTTTTGCCGTAGGCCTGAGATCTCTCCATGCCAGGCCGACTTATGGCCTCTATGGTCTTATGGACCTGCGTGTCATTTTATATCGTCTACCCATCTTGGGAGGACCGCCACGTGATCTGCTGTTAGCACGTGGTCTTCATTCCAAAATAACTCTAACTATCACTCTCACTGCTCATAAATCTTCTATTGTCTGAAAAACAAAGTAAGAAGTAAATTTTATTAGATTTATGATGTTCGTACTGAATTTGCATTACAAAAATCCCCTCCTTCAAAGGCCACATTTATCCTTGCTTCCAAAATGGTTACGAATTGTAATTTATCTAAGTTTCTTTAATCTCACTCTTCAATCCCCCGAGGGCTTCTAAATTTATTGGTAGTTCGTAATTAAAACTTTGACAAACCCCTTGGTACTTTGAATAGAACATTCAGGTGAGGAAGCTTTGATAATAGCTTTAATATTATTTAAGGTTTATATTGTATATTTAAAAGACTTACATTTATTACTAAGAGCTGATGTTACTTTTTCCTATAATAAAAATGTGATAACCAGGTTTAAATAATTTAATATTTTTTTATCTTGAAATTGCAAAGTCACTTATATGATAATTTCAAAAAGAGCTGAGTAACTTTCAAGTCGTCGTCTGAGTAACCTAAAAGAATATGTTATGATCCAATTTCTTGTGCAACTTGACTTTGATAAGTACAGTACTTTGAATACGTTGCCTCGAAATTAACTCGAACTAAGGTAAGTTCATACGTTCAATATTCAATCTTATTAACTTAATACGTACGTAATGCATTCATTATTGGAATAACATATTTGAATATTCCGCCGACTACAAAACCTAGGAGGAACTGATTGATTTTGTTATAAGTTATTATTGTGTAATAAGTTTATCTCTGGTTGCCCATGTTCAATTGCAATAGTTCTTATGCAAATAAGGTACCTAGGTACGGGTGAGGATTAAAATCAAAACCTAGCCTAACCTAGCCTAGCCTAACCTTAAATACCCGAAAAGTTGGCCGTACATTTGATAGAAATACTCGGTACTGTACGTTACAAATTATCTGTTCATGCAAAGCTGAACTATGGGAAAGCTAATTGAGGCTTTATGTATGTCCGTATACTTGAAAGCAAACGATTACAAATTTCCAGCCTTACAAGAACACTAGGGTCCAGGTGTTTTGCATAATTTAAAGCATATGCAGTGTATTCTGACTTTGATGTAAAGAATGAAAAGGATAGAATTATAAAAGTAATACGTTAATATAATGTAATACCAGAATATAAGTGGCTTTGTTAAAAGAAAAGTAAAATGCTTTATAAAATAAAGTTAAAACTTATATGTAATGAAGAAGAAAAGAACAAAAGGTGAACAACATTCTTTGTATATAAAATCCTAATATCTTTAGTTCTTGTACAGGAATCTTTAAAGAAAACTTTAACTTTTTATTAACATGGAATACAATGGATTATATTCATGTTATGTAAGTGTTTATTCTAAGACATGCAAATCTGACGATTTTCCTAATAAATAAGAATAAAATAAATATCACTACAATGATTTATGACGAAATCAATCCTATATACTAACGCACTAACACTAAAATTTCATTCGGTATATAGGTTTGGCTTAAATCCACCTTCCGAAAACAAACACCGGAGTAAATACGATGGTCTGAAATGCGATGTAAGCTCTTATTTGCGAAAATCAATTTACGAAATTTCACGAGGGCTTAGCTATGTTGTGATATAGATTATACTCCCCCTAGGAGAGCCAAATAGGCTAGCGGCGGTTCATCTATTCTTGTCTGGATTTGTAATCGAAAGCACTTGGTGAGTGATAACCTATTAAGCTTTATGCACACTGAAGTTATCCGATTTGAAATGATTTCTAGAGTAAAGCTTTAGTGAATCAAAAATCCTTCCTACTAATATTATAAATGCGAAAGTGAGTATGGATGTACGTTTGTTACTCTTTCACGGCGAATCCGCTGAACCAATATTCATGAAATAGAAATCCTGTTAATTCTACAAGAATAAAGATGACATAGAAAAGTGCCATCTATTATCGACCAATCATACGACAACAGTCCACACGAACGAAGTCGCGAGTAAAAACTATTATTAAATTTAAATATAATGTATTTTTGAAAAATTATCATAAATCAATTACGGTAGTTTATCCATTATAGTTATACGTTGTGATCAGATCTTCTAAGATTTATAATTTTGTTTATATTGGCGACGAACAGAAAAGAAATAATACAATTATTTTGATATATAACATCCAATCATGCAGAATTCTAAATAACATCACCAATAGATAGGAACAGTAAGTATATTGAATATATATCATATCGCAAAGCTTGTACATTTTTAATATTTAAATGACCTTATCTTGCATAATTATTATTATTTTTTTTTATTATCTTTATTATTCAGGACTTTTGTACAGTTAGTACATGTCAGTCCTATTTACTTAAACCTATACAATTTTTATATTACGTAAAATTATCTATATGCTAAACTATATATGGCAAAAATATTGTATAATTATATAATCTGAATTTCAGTATGCAGGGAATTTTGGGGATGATACATAGATCTAGCTAGGTTTTATATAAAACATGTCTTCTTATTAAAAAAAAAAATATCCCTATTTACGAGTTGTGAATTAATTGCTAAAATATAAATAGAATAAAAAGGATAATTTTGTCATTTGTAAAGTTGGGAACGGAACTAAAGAAGTGAAAATACCTCGATCCATCGATCACAAGGTCTTTCTTTCTTTTTATTTTTTTAATTGCATTTTTTATATTAAAAAAAAATACAGACCAAAGCTTGCTAACCCAGGTACTTACAATATAAAAAAAGCCAATAAAGTACATTTTTATATAGTGTATCAGTACTCTACCATTAATTTTGTGTATGAAACAAGACTTTGCTATTATAGAATTCTGCAGTATTTATAAGATTACCCGAAGAAAATACAGATAAATTTTCTTTGTTGAAGGCTGTATTGAAAAATAGATTCCCTTGTTGGAAAATTCCACGACAATGTAACCGCTCTTGTGTGAAGGACGCGCAACACTCGAAAGCGGAGTGTTGTGATTCTCTGCTGGCGAGTGCTTGCGTTGAGCTTTTTAATTAAAACCTCTAATTACCGGGAAGGGTTCATAAATTGTTTTATTGTGGAATTAATTTTTAATATCAGTTTTTTAAGATGTAATGTAATTTAATGATGTAAGAGATTTCTATTAGGTAATAAGTTACATAGAAACTATATTCGGCTTAGTAGAATAGATCAATCACCCTCTTTTCTTAACGAGGTGTCGTAAATGTTTTGTTATCTTATTAACAAAATTACAACCAAGTATATTTCATTTAAATTGAAAGCATATTTTCTTTAAACCCTAAAATAATATCATTTGATATAAGTTTAGTTATTTTACAACAATATTTGCCTATTTCCTTTAAAAAATAAATCAATAATACATACCGATTAATACTGTAGTATATATTATGATGACAGTAACACGAGGTACAAACCTTTGTGGTTTTTTATAGTGTGAAGTTACATTTGTTAATAAATTGTTAAATAAATTATAAAAAAAATAGTGGTGACTAAGGTAAGTTGGCCCGCCGTGTTGGTATCTAGCTGAGAAGACTAGACCAATCTCATGTCTTATCGAGGTATCATAAAACTAAGGCGACTAGGCGACTAAGGTAAGTCGATCCGCCGTGTGGTATCCTGCATGGTTACAGGTGCTAAATTAAATTTATGAATTTAATATATGAAAATGAATGTCGGTATGTCCTTTATATATTCCGAAACAGCTAGATCAATTTTAGTGAAATTTTCAGACAATATAAATATTAAAGTCCGTTAAAGGACGTCCTAACTGATGTTTCTGTAAAGTTTGATCGGAGAATTTTTTTAACTTTTCTGTTTTGAGGGGAATTTGAAACTAAACTAAGTAATAGCAACACGTGACAGCTACATATATTTTAATAAAAGCAACAGAACAGATAAACATTATATATAAAGTGCAGTTAAGATTATAAAAAAAATAAAAGACTAGTACACAAAAATAATTATAATATTAAATACACTTGCTAGAAATTATAATTATGACCAAAAAAAATAGCTCTAGCCTAAAAATATACAGACAACCAGGTGCTTGAAATTACGCAAATATCTCGACCCTCTCTTAGAATATTCGGTACAAAGCTTTAAAGAGGTTGAGGGAAGGCTTTAAAAGGTTTTTAGGGACATTTAAAGTTACCTCGCAATTAATAAGCACAAACAGATTGTGAAATATGGTATACAATTATTACCAATGTAAAAGCTTTGGGGTCGTTAATTAAACTTAGTCGAGTCGAAAAAGGTGGTAGATTAAAACGGAAAATTTCCTCACAGATGTTTTTGTTTCTATCCTTTTGACTTTATTGCTTATCCTATGTTATTTAAAAATACTTGTGAAAGTTTTTTATGATAATTTAATACCTATTAAACACACACATTCACACACACACACACACATATCCTATATATATTATATTATGCCCTTTTTCCGTTGTCTTCATCATTGTGAGTTCAACATAATCAGAACTTTAAAAATTTTGTATGGTTCTTTTAATGAAATATAATTAAAAATCACAAGTTGTGATAGCCAAGCAATGATACTGTGCGACTCTTTCGCGGGGTCACAGCTTCAAACCCGGCGCAGGCATCAAAGAGTTTTTCTATTAAAAACTTATGTGTTTAATTTATATTTGCAATTTATAACATGCTTTTCGATGAAGCAAAACATCTTGAGGATATCTGCATATCTCAAAAGAATTCTAGGGATAAATCTTACAAATAAAATATAATTATATATTATATACAGTATTCTTTGTGTTTTTTTATAATACGAGAAAAAAAATACTATGTAAAGGCACGCTAGAAGCTTCGAACATTGAATATTGAGGAAACTTATACAGTATTCAGTGAACGGTATAAACTTTCAGTACGCCCTAAACTTTTTGTATACGAGTTGCGACTTGAAAGAAGAAGTAACGATAAAGAGTTTGGAATAATATTTAACTTTTGCTTTGTAAGTAATTGTGACATTTGTTACTAGAGCCTTTTGTTGTCCTTTTAGAAGAATTAGATTTTTACTGCACCATATCTACACTATTTTTCATTCGTAATGATAGTTTCTATTTTGTCATTGTCTTTAATTATCTAACTATATGTACATAATTGTGTTTACTATCTTATTACTATGAATTAATATTATAAAACTATATTGAGAGCAAAAATGTGTGGTATCCGGCTGAATAGAATAGTACCACCCTCATTTCTTACCGAGGTGTCGTAAGAGGCGACTAAGGTAAGTCGACCCGCCGTGTGGTATCCCGCTGAGTAGAATAGACCAACCTCATTTCTTACCGAGGTGTCGTAAAAGGCGACTAAGGTAAGTTGACCCACCGTGTGGTATCCGGTTTAGTAGAATAGACCACCCTCTTTCTTACCGAGGTGTCGTAAAGTACGACATTGGTAAGTTGACGTCAGGCAGGCGGCCGGTCGTAAAAACGCAGCCAAATCATATCACAGCATGTTTATTACATGTTGTGCCGACCCCACTAGAGTGGGAAAAGGGCAGGAAGATGATGATTGAGAGCAAAAATGGATAATTACAGGTGTGAATATGTTGACAAGTCGACTTACGTCTTTTTAAATATATGTTTAATCATAATAGGCAAATAATCTTTCGACCAAATAGCCACACTATCGTCATCCTCCTGCCGTTATCCCACTGTAAGTGGACGGAACAACATGTTATACACATGTTGTCATATGATTTGTTTATGTATTTTACGACCGGCCGCCTGCCTGACGTCAATTTACGTTAGTTGTATTTGACGACACCTCGGTAAATAATGAGGGTGGTATATTCTACTCAGCCGAATACTACACGGCAACATTTACAATAGATGTCATTTAGAGATTGATAAGCAGTGTGTGATATTTCTTGTTTGCTACATGTCTTATAATATATTATTACAAAACATAAGGTAAAATAATGGTCAAGTATCAAACATAAAATATTAAATTGAAAAAAAATAAGATTGATTTTTCATAGAGTAAGCAAAAAAAACAATAAAGTTTATGCATACTCTTACAAAGGACCAAAAATACGGTATGTAAATTTTGTGACAGCAGAAACATTACTTTCCATAATACATAAAACATAAATGCAGTTGAAATAAAATAAAACCAGCCAAAGCATACAGGCTGCTACCGATTTTTTATACTTTTTCTCGTTTTGTACACCTACGGGCACGTTATGTTGAGGTTAAATTATGAGTATCATGCTCGAATGCAGGTCGGGGGTCCTCCCTCTCGTTAGAGTACATTACAGACTTTATTATTGTGTGCAAAATTTAACTTATGGACAAACATTAGAAACCGTTCATATATTTAGCACTATCATACTTAGTCCGCTTCGCTGGACTTAAATAAATTACAGTTTAAATTCCATTCAAATTCAAATTTAAAATATTCTTTATTAAAGTGGACTGTTTACAGTACTTTTGAATCGTCAAATGTTTTAAAGAAGACTCGGATGTTTGCTCCTACCGAGAAGAACCAGCAAGAAACTCAGCGGCTAATGTTTAAAAAAAATTATTACTATTATATATTACAAAAACCATCAATCAAGATGGTAACAAGATAATCGTTGTAGCTGGATGCGTAACTGACTGCAGTTAAGATTAATTGTATAGTAATTGTATTAAGATTATTTAATTGTATTGTAAGCTTTATGTAGCAACATTGTTTTAAGATAATTTCTAAACTTAACGTAAATGCATGTGTAGCTGATGTTGAAGAATTTTATTATAAAAACGTGTACCGACTGATGCATATTGCATAAAAACAGTTGATTCATGAGACACAGCGCCGTGTATGCGGCCATGCAAGTGTTCACGGCGCCGTGTAAGCGGCCATAGACGTGTCCACGGCGCCGTGTATTTGGCATTGAATGTGTTAAAAATGCTCCGATCGTAACCAAACAGTTACAGGATTAATATCTATATTTAAAAAAATTCTTTCACATTGAAAAGCTGCATATGTATTGAGCAACATAGGCTATATTACATTTAAAAATCTTTATATTCATGAGATTATGAATGTTAGTGTAATTAAATAAAAAATAAAACTTTGATGTTAACAAAAATAAATCTATAATCCAACTTAGTAGACTTTGCACTGAGATCGATATGTACGCGGGTGAAACCGCGGGATTTTACTAGTATTTTATATTTTGGAAATAACGGATTGCAGTTTGCACTTCTTTCCAGTAATTGAAGAAGAACGAAAATAAATTAATTATGTTTACGTGGTTTGTGAGACAATATACAAAAAAAATAATTTGTGAAGTTTCCTTACAATATTCTATGGTTAGTTCTATTTAACTTTGGGGTCTCGCACGTTCGCAGCAATGGATTATGGTACGATAACAATGGTTTAAGCGCCCTTTTGTACTGACAAAAGGGTATTCTTGGACTACAAACTTTTCTATAGCCCTGCTGATAGAGGCTTCATTGTGTGAACGGGCACCAGCGCATCTCTTAACCGCTAAGCGTGATTCAAATTTATGATTCGTAAAATTTTGGGTGTTAAGAAATCTTATTCAATCTGAGCTTTAAGAGCGCAGAATATCGCCTGATTATCGGATATGCTGTTGTCTTGTCTAATTTTTATTTACATTACTCATTTAAATTTATATTTTATGCCGTGTGGTATCCGGCTTAATAGAATATTACCACCCTCATTTCTTACCGAGGTGTCGAAAAAAGGTGACTAAGGTAAGTTGACCCAGCGTGTGACATCCCGTTGAGTAGAATAGACCACCCTCATTCCTTACCGCGGTGTCGCAAAAGGCGACTAAGGTAAGTTGACCCACCGTGCGGTATCCGGTAAAGTAAAAAAGACCACCCTCTTTCTTGCCTAGGTGTCGTAAAATACGACTAAGTTAAGTTGACGTTAGGCAGGCGCCGGTTGTGAAATACGCAGTCAAATCATGTGACAACATGTTTGTAACATGTTATGCCGAACCCACTTAGAGTGGGATACTATCCGTGGCCGTTCGAGCCAACTTAAGTTTTAAGGTACTCTCAATGATGAAAATAAATAATGCGGTATTTTTTTCTTTGACTCAAAAAAAACTGGATGTTGTTAGTTCATGCTACCTCTATATAAGCTGTTATTGAGTCCAATTTCATCAATATTGGTCTAGTGGATAAGCCGTGAAAGCATAACAGACAGACAGACTTTCGCAATTATAATATTAAAAATGGCTTTGTGACTAAACTATATGTAAAATGCTAAACAATACTGATCCGGCATGAGCTTTTCTTCCTTATAAAAAAGAGTTTTTTCGAAATTTTAATATTTACAAAATATAATTATATTAATATGCTATGATGTTTTTACTATTCCCTCATGCATTTATTTACAAATTAATTTACATTTTTAAATATTTTCTAAAATATACAGAAAAAAAAACATTTAAAAATATAAAAAAATTGATATCCACGGAGAGCGGAGAAAAGACCCAAGCTTCCAGTGGCTAGGAATACAGAGTGAGGAACCTCCTCACAATGCGTGCCGTCTCAAGCAACACCGCCTTCTGTATCCTGCCCTTGATCCAACAACTAAGCGAGAGCCTCTTGAGATGTTGGTCGAGGCTCTTCGCTAGTAGACCGTTTACCGATACAACAATTGGAACAATTATTGTTGAGTCAATATTCCACATGGCGGTAATCTCATGCGCTAGATCCAAATATTTAGTTAATTTTTCTTTTTTTGCTATGATGTTATTATTACGGTGATTTACACATAAGAAACAAAGATTTAATTGAAAGTTGTTTTTAAATGATCCTTTAATTATAAATTTGCGGTTATGGAAGGTAAAATATATTCTCCCCTACCGATAGTGCCTCCAGCACTCTAACCTTAGTTGCCTAAAGGAAACGCGGTACTCGAGAGCTAAGTGTTGTGATTCCCTGTTAGGAAGTGCTTGTTGCGTCGAGCTTTTCAATTAAAACTCGTAATAACCATGGAGGGGAAGCTGTAAGCTAAAAGCATTTACCCTCATCGGCGTTATTATCTATGATCATTATGTTTATAGAAGTTTATGTTTGTTTGTTTTAAAAAAAGCAAATACGTTAGTTATTTATTAGTTTTTACACACTTTATTTTACTTTCATTTATAATTATGTATGTATGTACAGTGCAATTATTTTGAACTCATTTTTGACCTTGTTAGAACAGATTTGATTAAAATGTACCCTTCAAGTAAACTGTATTGTAACTTAACAATACAATAATTTGGTAAAATTAGCTTATTTTTTTGAGTTTTTTTCTGATAATAACTGCTAACTAATATAAATTTACAACGTTTTATCATATTTTATGAATTATATTTTCCATCGTAATTTCGTTTTAGGTTTATGCTGATTAAAAATATTATGCAAATTGTGACTTTATAATATAAAAAGAAATTTTAATGCTAATATATAAACAAAAATATAGATTGTATGTGCTGTCAGAGAAAATATTTTATTATCTGATATTGTGAAAGATAGAATTGAAATTTATAATAAATGAAATAAATACATATTATATTTCAAAAAATATTGTTTCATTGCGTATACATTAAAATACGCAAGTTGATCTACAGACTTTAAACTTAAAATAAAATTATAAATTAAAACTAAAGTTTATTATTATTATTAAAAATATAGTAACAGTGAGCTGTGTTAATATATTAATAAAATTCTTACACAATATGATTTTTTACATATTGCAAATACAATCCTATAAGTTTATACATCCATACACACATTTTAATATATATAACTATGCTCTTATCCTTAAAAGAAAGAACCGTTTCTATTCCCAACGGCCTAAAAGTTTTTACGTTAAACGGAACAATTCCCATTAGTGCCGGTTGCTTTACTTTCGAACTTAATACGTTCACGTCTTAATACTTATGTTTAACGACTAAAAAAAACCAAAAATAAAGCCTCGCGAAACATAGTGAAACAATATTTTCCGAGGGTTAACTTGAACCTATCTTTGATATTTTATAATAATTGAAATTGTTTTGCTACAGGCAAAATAATTTCAAAGCGGTTTAACCCACAAAGATAATAGGTAACTATTTCGTGGGCAAAATAAATTGTATGTTTCATGGGAACCACGTACTTTAGCGTGGTAAAGTAGCCATTGTATCATTCCACTTTCAGACTTTCTTGTGTAGAAATCCGTTAAGCTATCGATAAACCGCGTTAAATGAATCTCTATGTTATTTTTAATTGTGCCGTTTGTCGCATCTATAATAATATATAAAGCTGAAGAGTTTGTTTGTTTGTTTGATTGCGCTAATCTCAGGAACTATTGGACCGATTTGAAAAATTCTTTAAGTGTAAGATATTGCATTAACCGAGGAAGGCTATTAGGCTATATAACATCTCGCTATGATGCACAAGAGTGGAGCAGCAATAAAAATATTGTGAAAATTTGTGTCTTATTGATTTCCACGTCTACGAAGCTGCTGACACAGCTAGCTGTAGCTGTAGCATAAAGATAACATTCTTTGTAGTTTTATAACAAAAAAAATATTGTTTTTTGTGTCAAAACTATATTTAGAAAAGAAAAATATATGTTTATATATCCTAGCCACAAAAGTGGTATGCAAGAACTTTTTGAATACGGTAATGTCGTGTTCCTTAAGGTTTTTACGTCATTCATCAAATCCCGTCATTTTACCATTGAAGCCTTCATAAAAGGATATAAAAGGAAGAAGTGCCAGGATGGAATGATTTTTTCCTTAAGTCTGTTGACATACGTTTTCGGTTACATTTGTCTTTCCATCACAATTCCCAAAAGGGATCTTATATGTTTCATATGAAAGCATAATCTATTGCCGTCAACGTTAAACGAAATAAGGACGTGTATCTTGGAAATTTATTTAATGTCACCTTACGGAATAGCGTACGTTAATCCCTTATTCATTTTAGCTACGCTGTTACAAAGATAAGGCAATTTAAAATGTCTTACTACGAGGATTTTCTTCCTGAATTACGTGATTAAGGAATAATCAAGGAAACAACATAAATCATAACTGACTTACTTATCTATGTATGAGATTATATTTTATATTATATATTTATGATTATTTTAATTTTAGTAAAGTTTTAGAATACTTTAATTCAATAATTGATATTTTATTGATGTTCTTGTACAAAAGTAATAATTAAATTATTTTGCTATAATCGCGATGAAATAAAATAATTCTATTAAAATAGTTATATAAAGATAGAACTATTTTGCTTCATCGCGATTATAGCAAAATAATTTTATTATTACTATTGTATTATGGATCTCCGCAAAGTAACGCCTAATTCTATAAATTATTTGATGTTCTTGTGTTTATCATGAAACTTTCACCAAGTTACTTTCTATTTTACTTCTCAGATAATTCAATACTAAGCTATCTAACAAAAGTAATAATAAAATTATTTTGCTATAATCCGCGAAGAAGTAAAATAGAAAATATATATAATGCTAAATGTAAGTGGACAATCGGTAATCATACCTGATACATGCAGGATTCGTAAAAACACATGCTCAAACCTCCACCATACATACTATATACGTTCACTATCACAAACTCAACAATCGTTTCGCCCTGCAACCGAAGCATCATCAGGAAATAGACTCCACGACCAAAATCGCAAAGCTTTGCGATATAAGCAAAATAATTTTATTATTACTTTTGTATCATGGATCACCGCAAAGTAACGCCTAATTCTATAAATTATTTACTAAGCTATCTATTTATAAATGCGAAAGTCTTTTTAAGAGTAATATTGATTGAATTTGATACAATTGAATTTTATATTTAGGGTTATACATGAGATGAAAAATCTTGATATTCCTTGGTTAACAAAAAACCTTATACTTCATAATTTAGGGTATTTAATTTAATACCAAGTTTTCCCGAACGAAGGCGTAAGTACAGCTTGTATTAAAAATATATTGTATAAAAAGAAATTACATTTTATTTTAAAATCATTCCTTAAACCTAAATTCTATAATTCGTTAAGTATTGTTCAAGGAAATACATTTTTTTACATTATTAACTATGAGAGGTTATCATAATCATATTTTCACAATCAACATTTTTTAGGATTGTAAGAAGCATTGTAGATTGTAACAAAGTATGTAACAACAAAATCTCAAACTAATAACTGTGTGGACAATCACGAGTAAACGATTATTCAATCTTCGTATACAATGAGGTTTCCCTAAACACACTCACAAACAAACTCTAAATACTTAAGTTCATACGACCTTCGCTAACTTTACAGAAGTTACATTCGTTATGCTTAAATATGCCCACATTATTATATGGTTTGCTTAGCCTTTTATGTTATTCATGACCATTATTATGTTTTGTACAAACAAGATAACAATTTACAATGAAAACTTCGCTTAGAAACTTGAATACACGAGAAAAGTTAGTATTATGTGCTTTTATGTGACATTAATTGCGTGTTCGTTACTTTGCTATTATGTCTCTTTAATCTACATTTATCTGGCGTATACATAAAAAAAAGTAATTTGAATATTATTTTGCTATAATCCGCGTTAAAAGAAAATACCTTCGTATTTTCTTCTCTTCGAAAATTCGTTCTCATACCTGATACATGCAGAATTTGTAAGAACTCATGCACTACCCGACACCGATGGCATAACAATACAGAAGCACTGCACACATTCACCACCACAATCTCAACAATTGTTTCCGTAACCGAAGCATCGTGAGAATGTGTGCAGTGCTTGCGTATTGTTGTGCCATCGGTGTCGGGTAGTGTATGAGTTTATACAAATTCTGCATGTATCAGGTATGAGAACGCATAGTACACTCTACATTTAGCATTACACATATTTTCTTTTATCGCGGATTATAGCAAAATAATATTCACATTACTTTTGTATTATGGACCTCCGCAAAGTAACGCCTAATTCTATAAATTGTATACATTTAAGTAACTAGGATAGCATCGGCGGACTGTAGTAGTATCTATTATTAACCTAATACATTATAAACTGTGTATATATGGACTATATTGAAGTATATATATACAAAATTATGTCCATGTATGCCAACAAAAAATTACAAACTAGCTAAGACTATTGTTTGATATTAAATTTTATTGTGTATCTTAGAACCAAATAGAATATGTTTTTTGTTTAGACAAGTAAAAAAATATTTTTGTACCTAATATCATTATTCAACTTAAATGTTTTTCATTTTTCAAACATAAAAACATTTATTACATTTATAAGCCAAACGTTGAGACCTTGTCCACGGGTCACGGGTTCAAACTTCGGTAGGTAACAATGACTTTTTATGAAAACTTACGTGCTGTTTATTAATCATCGTGCGCTAAATGGCAAAATTAAAAATCGTAAAACCTATGTTCATATCTTTGAAGAATTCCATGATTACTTGAAACCCACCAATTCATATTCTATTAGCGTGGTGGGTATAAGTCACAATCCTTTTTTCCTTGTGTAAAATAGATTCGTAGTCTTCGTTAGTCTTAACATATACTACAAAAGCAAATAGTGTGTAGAAATTAAATATCATGATATGTTTAATTACTTCGCCATATTTGTTGTAAATAGATGTGTAAAATTAATATATAATACAGTATAATGCTGTGGTAGCCCAGCGGTAACACCGTACGACTCTTTCGATGAGGTCACGGGGTCAAGCCCGAGCAGACACCAATGAGTTTTTCTGTTAAAACTTATGTGTCTAATTGATAATCGTAATTTATCACACGCTTTTCGGTGAAGGCAAACATCGTGAGGAAACCTATATATCTCTAGAGAATACTAAAAATATGTGTAACCTACAAATCCGCATTGGAGCAGCGTTAGGTCTTAGCTCCAAACCTTCTCTCCAAAAACGGAGAGATGAGGCAATTCCCAGCAGTGAATTAGAATTCTTTATTTGCGGAATATGAGTACAAAGTTCTTAAAATATAGCGTGTCTTACATATTCTGCCTTGCAGGCGTGCAAACAGTAAATTATTACCAAATTAATATTACAATACATTACAACAAATTAAATTATATAAAAAAAGAAAGTCAAATTAAATTAATTTAAATTTAAAAAATAGTCAGATTAGTTATATAAAAAAAATGTCATGTCATAAATTACAATCTGTCAGAAATTCATTGATGTTATAATAAAGTTTATCCAATAAGTAATTAAATAGAGTTTTCTTAAAATTAAGTGAGATAGTAACAGGCCGCTACTTACTTATTTTACAGTATAATACTGTACTTCCAAGGTTGAGCATCTCGGTTCACGAGCAGACACGTATTCGCCGCTGTCTTCAATTTGCATATGCAATTAATTAGCTTTCCAAGTACAGCCCACAATAACAACAAAAGCTCGGAACGAATCGTCATTGTTTTACTATCAATACGACTGATGGAAACAAAATCATGAAACTAATTGGGGTCGCTTTTTTTCTGACGCTGCTGATAATATAATTATGTTATTAAGGGTAGTAGAATATACGTTTCAATAATTATATTAATTCAATAATTAAATTATATGAATATATTGTTAGGAATCCAGACCTCTAAGCTGTGACAGCCTATATAAGATAACAGCTAACGTCACTCGTTTTTTCCCACGATAGCCGATCTTTTCAGACGACTTACTTCGAGAAAGCGTCCATCCACCCAAATCCCCTTATAGTGGCCCGCGTCCAACAATAAGGCGTTTAGGCACCCCAATATTATTCACAGGCTTCCTACGAGCGTCCTTAACGACCCAAACGATGCTATAACAGCATCCAACAAGATATTCACACAACATACACACAAACAGCGTCTTCGCCGGCGAAGACGAGGTTCCCGCTTGCTTGTGTCAAGTGGCCGCAGCCCTCAACCGCGGCCGCCGTGACTTCTTCCAAGTCGATTATTAGATGTAGTCCTTCAAAAACGCGCCACTTTAAGCCGAGGATCGGTCTCGCAGGAGACACCCTTAAGGCAACGCCCCCTGTAAGGCGGGTGCGAATAATGCACTCGCTCTTACCACCCATTTCTACTCCTGGCGATGTTTCTGCGCTCGCCCTTTCTTATCGGTGACGCTGTCAAAGCCATTAGGGCTAACAGCATTAGACATATTCGAAAAAAAGTCACTTGTTCTCTTTTGACATGCGGAATTCGTTGGAGGTAGACGTGTTTGGGTGACCTCTTATATATTTCGTGTTCCAAATGCTAAATGCAATTGTTTAGTTTTGTATTATTCATTTTAAATTGAATCTATTTAATTTTCAACATATATTAATATTAATCGTGGTTATTTTCCTGAGGTGTTATTATACTGGCTGATATATGTATAAACCGTCGGCACAATGAGGTGAAACCTATTATAAAAAATAACATCAAAAGATATTGATTACAAATTATATTTGGTAACAATAAACTTAACGGCCTCAATTAATAAAACGAGTGTTATTTTTTTAATACAGCAAATGTATTTAAAATTGCTTCAATAAGCAATTTAATATTAAATTTTAAAGACATTCGCTATATCAATTGTAGTATTTTAATAAATTTAGGTAACATTTCAACCTAGTAAGACAAACATATTAATAGAATAAAACTTTACTTCAATGCTTCATTAATAAGTTTTGCTTCAATAAGCAATTTTAAATACATTTGCTATATTAATTGTAATATTTAATTATCTTTAGGTAAAATTCCAACCTATTAAGACAAAAATATTAATAGAAATTAATTTAACAACATATACAAAATGTTTTTCTGAATTCTAAATAGATTGTAGCAAAGAGCTTTTGGCATAAATTTGGATTTAAGAAGTGCCATAATGTGAACGACCGTAACGTTTACAACCGTTTATATCAATATACACAAGTTCCATTGCGTGTTCCATAGTAATATAACCACCCCATTTTTCTACCCATTCGTAAAATACCCACTGATAAAATGCTTAGCACAATAAATATTTACAAAAACCTGTTAAACAAAAGTAATTTTATTTGCAACAAACCTCTATAAAACCATAAAGATAAAGAGCATATAAAACATCTATACAGTGGTAATATTATCAAGTAATTGCTCAGATATTACCAGGGAATAGTATAATAACAAATCAAAAACTATAATTATTACGTATAGTTTTATGTCCTTTAGTTTGGTAGTAGCTAACTTTGTAATAGGACAGTGATAGAACAATAGCATAGAAGCAGTTAAGTTACTAGGCAGGGGAGCCATAGCTAAGCCCTTAAGTGAGTGTCGCAAATAATAAGAGAGTACAATATGATTTTGATATTCAATCAAACTCATATTATACTTATCTTTGTCTAATCACACATAAAAGACAGAGATAGATAATAACTTTGCTTTCTCTTTATTTTAGATTGCCGACTCTCCCACTCTGTTATAATAACTCTATAGTGTCAACACTAATTCTAATTATAAGACACCTCTTGACATAAACATAGACAAACTCTGAAGTGAAATCTAATAAGGAAATTGTAACAATTTTGAAATTGTTTTTAATTTAAATAAAAGTGTTTAATCTTGCATCAGGATCACAGAATCTTGCATAGGATCACATAATTGATAGAATAAATTAAATGAATTTGAAATTTATATATACATGTGTCTATTTTAAATTATTGGTCACAACCGTAGCATACTTCTCTCTATACTTATTATAAAACAAAGTCCCCAAAAATTGTCTCCCTGTATGTTAATGATTTTCTCAAAATCTACTGAACGAATATTTGTACGGTTTTTACCAAACGGTAATGCAATTCTTCCAAAGCTTTAGATTAATAGAACATTAACGTTTTATGTAAATTGTGTTGTAGCGGTCGTGTGCTTGTAAAAAACTCGCTTACTTGGAGCTTTAGTCGCATGATAAAAAGTTCGAGACAGCATGTCTCTATCTCTTATGGTTAACTCACACTAACTAATTTTGTGACACAGTAATTTCTACACAGGAAAAGCCGCTCACACAGCTAGTATACAATATAATAACCTTGTTTAATGCAGCATGGAAAGAAATTCCATTTAATCGTAACAGAAAATATTTATATAGTCATATAAAATGCGAGTATTCTTTACTTCTTTAAATAAGTCTGCTTTGAATAAAACGAATGTACAGTTCAGAATTTTAAAGTTTAAATAAAATTTATTTGAACTTTAAAGTGTTTACACGTTAAAGCTTTGCTTGGCTTGGTAAAGGCAGTTAATGGATAGTCGAGACTGTTTGAAGGAGTCTAGTTTAAATGCAAAGGTACTATCCTGAATCCAATAGATAGGACGTTATCTACAAAGTAAACTGATATTTGATCCATTTCTATCTGTATATACAAACACGAATACATCATATAATTTTACATATATAAATTTCATTCAATTTTAGTAAAAGCATTATAATAACTCAATAGTTCTTACAAACGTTTTCATCAATGTTCTGGGAATAAGTCTTAACTCTGAAATTATCTTATTAAGAGGAGGTCTTTGCCCTCTAGTGGGATACAAAAATGCCATTACTTTATTTTTTACCAAAAAAATAACTATGTATTTAATGCTTAATTGAAAAACTGATTTATCAAGTATATTAAGAGAGTGTCTTTACACTCTCGTATCTAAGTATCAAAGTATCTAAGTTTATTTCTTTCTCTCTCTCTCTCTCTCTCTCCGGCTATGTATTGCGCATGGTGGTGGGGTCAGCCTTCCTTATGAATCTGCTCCACTTCGCTCGGTCATGGACATCGTCATCGGTAATTTTGCATACACTCTTATTTTTACCACTACTTCTTTCCGCCTTGTCTTCGGTCTTCAAAAAAAAGTGGGTTAAGTATCGTTTATTTTGTTGTTTCAATAGATTAACGGTAGCGAGTGTAGTTCTGCAGCTGATGTATACACCCATCCGTTTATATCCCCACTGAATTTCAAATGAATTGCGGACAACTATCCATTTGAAACTTTAAATACAGAACAGCTTTCAATCGATTTGGCTCGCGGTTTTCTATTTAATCCAAAGGTGCTTAGAGTTCGACTTTATTACATTGTTACGCATATTTTAGCCAATGTAATAAATCTACATATTCATACTAATAATATTTTATGCACCAAAGTAAATTGTATTTAATAATAAAGTTATTTGCCTTGTTACTTTCCCACTTGGACAATGCTTAATATGTATTTGGAGGGATGCGTTCCCATGTGATGTAGCTATTAGAAGTGTTTAGAGCTAAGAAAAAAACGATATGTAGCTTCCGCCAACCATGTTGTTGTAATTTAAACATAGTTGACGTATGAAGTAGTTTAATTGCACTATTATTTAAAAAATAATAATAGATATTTTATTCATGATTTATTTTTTTATTTCATGATATCAAATGTATGCATTTTATTTCTAGTAATTATGTAAAAGATAGCAATAACAGAAACCTATATTTTAATACATGATATACTTCATATCCAAATATCTATTAAATTTATTTAATTGAGTATTTTCTATTTTCCATTTATTGTATACTAGTAATACCCGTAGTAAGCCCGTGGTTTCAGCCGCGTACATACCAATCTCATGTATCTATAGATTTATTTTAATAGACTGTAGATTTATTTTTGTTAAATATATCATTAATAGTTTCCGCAGCTCATGCGATGACAGATTTTTATGACAATTTTTTTACACATTAAATTTTTATTACGGATCCCGATTTTTCTAATGTAATATAGCCTATGTTTCTACAGATGCAGCTTTCTAATGGTGAAAGAATTTTTGAAATCGGCCCAGTAGTTTTGTGTGAAAACAGTAACAAAACATACATACAAATTTTTCCTCTTTATAATATTATCTTTATAGTATAGATTGCTCCAGCGGATAAGCCAAAATGCCAGTCTGTATGTAAAAGCGTTACCTACAGACCGACTTTGGCATTTAAAATGTTAGTTTGAATATCGATTGTTCATTTTGAAATCTAGTTTTTCTTCCAAACAGAAAAAAACGTTTAGTCGTTTAAATGTTTGTTTATCGAGTCTACTGAGTATTGTTTCAAATATCGCCAGCAAAGTTGAATTTATGGCCAAGTAGTTTCAATAGGTTCCGTGCCGGCCCGCAACGAGGCTCTGTGGCTGATGGATACTCCAGACTGTTTGTATCCGAATAGATACTATTCACTTCGAACGAATTGCGACCGAGTATCCAATTGAAACTTTAAATACAGAACGACTTTGAATCGATTTGGCTTGTGGTTTTGAATTTCAATAGCGTTTGGATTTGCGCTGTGGGAAATGGGTTTTTTATGTTATAGTAGAAGAAATTCATACTAGTGCTAACAATTGGGGTTTGCTGCCTGTTACGATTTCAAAGCTAATCCGCTGGTGCAATATTGATGAAATTTGGTTCGACTGAAGTATACATACCGCGTTAACATGTAGATATACTATAAAAACAGCAATTGAAATAATCTTCTAAGCTGGAACCAACTGCTGGAAATATTAAAAAGGGTATTGAAGAGAAAGAAAAACTTACGAAGAAAGTTAACAAAAGCTTTAAACAAAGAATAATGGAACAGCCGTGGTGTATCCGACTAAGTAGAATAGACCACTCTCGTTTGTTACCGTGTTGCCGTAAAAGGCAACTAAGGTTAATTGACGTAAGACAGGCAGGCGGCAAAAAAGGTGGCAAAACTAGCCCAAACATGTAACAACATATTTCAAACAAGTCTAACTTGACTTTCTAGCGTTACTTAAGTAAACAAATGTCTTTAAATGGTTACTAAACATATAATAGATACAGATTAAATTTCCCAATCCAAATCTCAGATCCCAGATCTGTGAATGTTCGCAGGTTCATAACGATACCCTACCCTAACTTTTACCATAAGCCATCGGAATTATCCGAACTCCTGATAGCATTTAATAAAGCTTCCCCGAACTTGCACTGATTGGATTATAAATTGAAAGTTGTTCGGCGGTTCGGTAAACTTTAAGTTTAATGAAAATTGGGAGTTGGTTAATTTGCAACTTACCTTTATCCAGCCATATGCTGTGACAGCACAGCGGTGAGACGGCGCGAGTCTTTCGAAATGGTCACGGGTTCAAACCCAGGTAATAAATAAGTTTCTATTAAAACTTATGTAACTAATTGATAATTGCAATTTATCTCCCGCTTTTCGGAGAACGAATATCGTAACAAACTTGCATACATCTGGAGAATTGTTGGGATATGTGTAATCTACTACTGTAATCTACTAATCCGCTTTGGAGGGAGTAGTCCTATCCAGCAACGGGATAATAATAGCTTTCTGTAATCTTAAATTCAGTTAGGTCGTTGAAAATTTGAATTAAATAATGGAAGCTTCCGATCTTTATTTTATATAATATATTATATAAAACCATGATATTCATTATTCCGTATAAAAAACTCTAATGACAAGGCTTGATGTGAACGCGATGTTTATGAAGTGGGTAGTGTGTCTGATCCGGTGATAATTATATCTGGGTCAAGTAGCGAGTATAAGCGCAAGTACTAAACATATATCGATATTAAGTTGAATTCTATACTCAAATAAAAAATATGCAAATTAAAAAAATATTTCAAAAATGGAATTAAAATTATCAAATGATTTATAAAATGATTCACGTTTGCTTAAACACACTTAATCTCACTTATTGTTATTACTCATCACGCTTATTTCAGATATGAACCAAACCAAAAAGCTTCCGCTTACTTCGGATCGCTGGCCCAAGGACGCTTTCCCACCAATTCCCCATTAGAAGTTTTTATAGGTTTTTAATTAACAATTCAGATTTTACTTATATTGACACTTCAGATACTTTCCATGTTATTATTTTTAAATATGATGATCAACATCCGGGAATGGATGTGAATTGAGCTGCCTCGCTGTCCTTACTACCTCTACCTTCCATGCCTGCAAATTCTTCCATCTGCCCAAAAATAGGAAGGCATATGCAGAGCTGAATGCCAATCTTCCTTAGTTGGCAAGTCAAGGGCTTTAAAAAACCATAATAAGGGGGTGATATATATTTATATCTCAAATATAAATATATTTAATTATAAAAAACAACAAAGGTTAGCAAGATAAAATTTAAATGTTTTTCTTGTCTAGACAATACACTTATGTACCTTGTAATAATCGTAAAAAGCTTTATAGGCGTTACATTACCAAGTCTAATAAGATCTGCTAATATTACGTCTACAAAGTATAATAAGAAGAGTCCACAAAAATAATCTCTATATTAATCAAATTTCATTAAGTCAGTCTACAAAAAAGCCTTCCTTGTTGCCCTAGTATTAAACTTAGATATAAATATTGGTTACAAGGAATGCCATATTGCAAATTTCTTAAATGGGCATGAAACCATAGATAGATGCAATTATAGATTTCGATGACTCTATTATCTTTATTACTTGAGAAACACATTTACGGTGTTATGTTTTAAAAATAATTCAAATTTATTTTAAAAATTAGCGAGTTAAACTACTGCCAGTAGGCTAACAGCCTACTGGTAGTAATACTCATCCACTAAGCGTCAAAGTTCAGTGGCTAATTTTCATCGTATTTTTCTTGGCTCTAAAAACTTTCGCCGAAACGTATGGTTTCGATGTATCCAGAATGCGAATTGCGGTCTGTTTACGCTAATTAATTTGTGTTTACAATAAAATTGAATAAAATTTCTAAACTTATGAAACTCTAAACTTATGAAACTTTTATGCGTCAATCAAAAAGATAAATTACGAGGTGGATTATATTGGTCAATGTTTCGCGTTTGGTATACAAAGCACCTTGGAAATGCCAGTCGTGACAAATGGCATCGCTAACCAGGTGGCATCGGATAGGTATGACATCTGAAATGGATTGCTTTTTGATTTATGAACCGGTAGATTAACATCCCTGCGTAGCAGATGGTATGAAATGTCTGCTTTGAGTTCATGTCTCGCTTTGAAATGCCTAGTTGCCAGGGTGTTAATCTCTAAGATGTTTCAGGGTTTTATTATCTATCGTAAATACAGCAAAATTTTCACGATATCATTAGACGGATTGTCAGCAAAAAAGTTATTAACTGTATATCAAACATTTTAAAATAAGTTTATTTTAAAAATACGTATAGCTGAGAAAAAAGTGTTAAATATTTAACCATCTACGTGATTCAAAGATTTTACCCTTATCTAGTCGTAATCTAATGTGATAACTTTAAAGTAATTTAAACCTATTAGCTGTTATTGAAAAAGTTACTTTAGTGTTTTGAAACGCGTGCATGTTGTGAGTAGGAGTGATAAGTGAGTTTAATTTAAAAATTTGTCAGTGGTAAGATGGCAGTGGAATATACAGGGTGTTTGGAAGGTCGATGCAAAGCTGCAAACAGGAGCTAGTATAGACTATTTAGAACCATTTAAACTGAACTTATGTTAGGCGAAGTGCGACTATTTTTTTTATAAAATTTTAAAGATTTTTGAAGAAAAATCCGAAGTTATGTCATAATTTGCTAATAATCGGCCATTTTGAAGCCAAAGTCAATTATTTTTTATTTTATTTTATTAAACTAATGTGTAAACAGTGTAATAAAACATGATTAAGGTATCTGTGTTAAGAGATATTTTTTTTACAGATATTTGAAGTCAATCATTTCTTTTAAGATCAGAGAAAGCTGATTTTTGATGGCATTTAAAAAAAAAATAGATTGTGCTTTTTTAGTTCAAACATTTTATTAAATATGCCTGGTCATTGTTCTTTATTTTGAGGTATCAACTATGCGGATAGCCCGCAAATTATTGAAATTAAGATCTACAAACTAAATTGCGAGAGAAAATTAAAATTTATAGGCGAAGTAATTAAAACAAAATTTTAATGAAAATCATTTATTTTTCGTGTTCAAAATGTCCGCCGCGGTTTCTAACACAAGCACGGGCCCGACTTCTCACTTCTGTTGTTGTTATCTTTAACTTCATTTCCACTTTCATCGTCGCGAACGCTGAATTAATTCTGTCAATTAATTCTTCTTTTGTGTTTATTTCCACATTTGTGTATACTAGCTCCTTAGCCCGACCCCACACGTAAAAGTCAAGCGGAGTCAGGTCAGGTGAACGGGCGGGCCAAGGGATGGGCCCATCTCTGCCGATCCAGCTATTGGGGAAACAATTGTTTAAGTGCTCCCGTACATTTAATGTCCAATGCGCTGGACAACCATCTTGTTGAAAAATGAGCTCTCGGTCGCTAACGAATATCAAGGCCCCAGACTCCTCTACAAGCTCTGGAAGATCATTTTGCAGGAATTCTAAATAATTATTTCCATTTAAATTATCTGGTAAGAAATGAGGCCCAATCAAAATTTTGCCAATAACTCCGGCCCACACATTGACCGAGAATTTCTTTTGGAATGATTTTTGCGTTTTCCAATGTGGATTATTATGTTTTTCAGCCCATAGATGAAGGTTATGGAAATTAATAATGCCTTCCCTTGAAAATTTACTTTCATCTGTCCACAAGATTGACTTCAGGAACCATGCATCTTCAATGTCTGAGTTGAGAAGAAAACGACAAAACTGAATCCTACTCTGAGGATCTCGCTCTTCAAGGCCTTGAACACCCGTACCATGAAACGGGTACTTGTTGTTTTTGTGCATTGTATTCCACACCTTCCAATGACAAATGTTTAAATTTCGTGCTACTTTTCTCGTGCTAGTATGTGGATCAGCTTGAAACGCCGCCAAAATATCATCCTCAATATCAGTACTATGTCTACCTGCATTGTCTCCAGGTTCCACACGGTGTATCCCATCTTCAGCAAGCCGACGAAATGTGTTGTAAAATACTCTCACATTCGGTACTCTGCGATTAGGATAGCGTTCTTGGTACATCCTTCGTGCTAAAGAACCATTGCCGTCTGCTTTGCCATACATAAAAACGATGTCAGCATATTCTTCGTTCGAAAAAGTAGCCATAGTCACTTCTCAAAAAGACGGGCCGGACCTGTGTTAGACACCGCGGCGGACATTTTGAACACGAAAAATAAATGATTTTCATTAAAATTTTGTTTTAATTACTTCGCCTATAAATTTTAATTTTCTCTCGCAATTTAGTTTGTAGATCTTAATTTCAATAATTTGCGGGCTATCCGCATAGTTGATACCTCAAAATAAAGAACAATGACCAGGCATATTTAATAAAATGTTTGAACTAAAAAAGCACAATCTATTTTTTTTTTAAATGCCATCAAAAATCAGCTTTCTCTGATCTTAAAAGAAATGATTGACTTCAAATATCTGTAAAAAAAATATCTCTTAACACAGATACCTTAATCATGTTTTATTACACTGTTTACACATTAGTTTAATAAAATAACATAAAAAATAATTGACTTTGGCTTCAAAATGGCCGATTATTAGCAAATAATGACATAACTTCGGATTTTTCTTCAAAAATCTTTAAAATTTTATAAAAAAAAAATAGTCGCACTTCGCCTAACATAAGTTCAGTTTAAATGGTTCTAAATAGTCTATACTAGCTCCTGTTTGCAGCTTTGCATCGACCTTCCAAACACCCTGTATAACAGAAAACACGATATTGCGATAGCCAGGATTTATTTAAACATATCAAATAGTATTAAACAATCTACAGCACAAGCAGATGATAATGCGTTCAACAGGAAAAGGAAGTAGGCTAAATATGACATTTGACGTATACACACATTTCAAAAACAGTGTTTGAGTAACCATAAATACTACAACATTATTAAATAGAAATTTCGAAAAATCAACAAACAAAAATTAAAGAGCAGAAGGTGATTTCTAATATTATTCAATTAGAACGAAACTTTTTGTATTATCTGTTACATAAATGCTTAAGCTAGCAGAAAATTATTTATATTTAATATATAATATAGAATTAGCAAGTCACGTAACCAGCTAATTAGCGCACAGAACAAAGTTCGAAGTTTTCGAATAGCTTCGCAGGTTGCAAGCTGCAAACACCAAGTTCAGAAACACTAAGTTTCAGGCGCGTGTTATTTTAACGACACCGACAAGTCTCGAAAGTCGCTAAACTTTGAACTTAATAGTGTTTGTAGATGCATTTTCTATTAAAATCGGCAAAAACTCTGAAACGATCATTAATTAACGACTATTTAATTTTGTATAGCATTCATATTAAACATGTCAATACGAATTTATTTTTGCGTCAGAATTAATGATACTATTAGCTTATTATTGAACTATTAAATCGACACATTCGTACCTTTTATGATTAACGTAACACCGTCTAAAATTATGAACTTTTACTTCCTCTGAAACTTGAAAGCCAATGCACAATTGTATGTTATGCATTTATATATTTAGCTATAACATAAAACGTAATGTAATGTTTCTATAATTTATAGCAATAATGAAATATTATATTATATATACAATTTAAACTAAATATAATGAATATTGCTTATTGCAGGACTTAGACCGAAAAGCATAGATTTGATTGAGTCTGGGTTTAAAACTACCGCTCAGTTAACATACACAATTTATACCTAACCCACCCAAACAAATTCAAAATCAGTTTGTAGTCATAGTTTGTACAACAACAGTTTTTGCGATTGTAGTGTTTTATGACTTATGAAAAATATTTTCAATCTCTTTTTACCATTTAAAAGCTGCGTTCCGTTCCTTATTTAATATACCATTTTAATATAAACGTAAATAAATATAATCTATAATTGCTTTTCTGATCGCTTTACTTGCTTTGAAATAACATCAATCATCCCTTTTATCCTAAAAAAGTAGCCATGTAAAATGGAAAATTGATGTTGAAGCCAAATTATATCCTAACAAGATCCATATGACAACAACGCACGTATTTGCTATAATTTATATATATATATATATATATATATATATATATATATATATATATATATATATATATATATATATAATACAATATTAACTCATTTAAATATTAAAATATTATTAACATACTCGTAAAACGGTTCTCAACTCCCCCCTTTACTATGCTCTTCATGCCGCGGAGAATAGGGCTGGTTGGTGAAAAACCATTGAAAATGTCCTATCGTCAAAGAGCCACGATTCTCATCAATGAGATAACGATGCAAGAAGAAGAAGAAAAACGGTTCTATAAGATTAAAATTAGCAAGACTGAGTTTCATGGGCACTCTTTTATTTATAAAGAACTAGCAGCCTGCCCCTGCTTCGCACGGGTATAAAATATATATCCCATGTCGGTCAGTGTAATAAAAATGATTAAAATTGATCCAGTTGTTTTGATTTATTCATTACTGCCCGTGGCCGTAGCGTTAAATTTGGAGAAAAACAATTTCCTTTCCCTATACCAAGAAGATTTCCTGCTATCTTTGGAATATCTAAATTCATATAGTACATTATTACTTATTCACTTTTACATTTTTCCCTATGTATTTTATTTTTACAATTAATTACAGAATGTCTTTAAACAAACTCTTGAAAGAGCGACAACGCTGCTAAAGTCGAAGTGTTCTAGGGCGAAGCGCGGCCTCCTCACGGCATTTTAAATCTGTAATATCTCTGAAAATGTTCACTTAAATTACATGCTGTAAACGGCCATATTGATCTATATTAAATCAACTATTTATTTAAGGTACTTAATTGGATAAGGATTAATGCTGTATTGTATAAAAATTGCTTCAAAAATATGGCATTATTTTCGTAAAAAGTAACCGACAAAAAATGCTTTAGTGGGTTATCCATAAGCGATAGACATATACCATCGCGGACTTTTCTGTAGACCTTTTCAATGTGTACAAATACTTAGTACATCATTTTGATAAATCTCGTTTAAAATAAATCTCGTTTAAAAAAAATAAATTATTTACAGAAACCTCAAAAATTACAGTATTTCTCTACTCCGTATTGAATGTTATTATACGTACAAACCTTCCTCTGGAATCACTCTATCTATTAAAAAAAACCGCGTCAAAATCTGTTGCGTAGTTTTAAAGTTTTATGCATACATAGGGAAATATGGACTTTGTTTTATAATATGTAGTGATTGTTATTTTCCTCGAGAGAATAACAATAGAGAGCTGCGATCATAAATGCGTCCGATCGCTGCTAAATTCAAATGGTTAAAGGGCGAACCGCGTTTTTTTTTTTCGAATTTGACTAATGCTGTTAGCCCTAATGGCTTTGACAGCGTCACCGAAAAGACGGGCGAGCGCGGAAGCATCGCCGAGAGGCGAACCGCGACCTCCGACGCGCTATTTATAGGCTCGCGGCGCGGCCCCTGCATTTTAAATCTGTAATATCTTCGAAACTGTTTATTTAAATTACATGCTTGCAAAGGGTCATATTGATCAATATTAAATAAACAATATATTTAAGGTTCTTAATTGGATAAGGATTAATTCTGTATTGTATAAAAATTGCTTTGAACATAAGGCATCATTTTTCGTAAAAAGTAAATAACAAAAACTGCTGTTGTGGGTTATCCATAAGAGATAGACATATACTATCGCGGACTTTTCTGTAGACCTTTTCATGGTGTACAAATACTTAGTAAATCATTTTGATAAATCTCGTAGGATTTAGCCTGCGTTTGCAATGTAAGCGGAAAAAAATGTAATTATTTACGACATCACATTAGAAACCTCAAAAATTACAGTATTTCTCTACTCCATATTGAATGTTATAAGACAAGTAAACCTTCCTCTAAAATCACTCTATCTATTTAAAAAAACCGCATCAAAATCTGTTGCATAGTTTCAGAGATTGAAGCATACATAGGGATATACGGACATAGGGACAGACAGAGAATGCGACTTTGTTTTATACTATGTAGTGATATTATTTATTTTTACAATTGATTAGACAATGTCTTTACATACAACATTCATAGCTTTCTTTTCATTAGACAATATAAACTTGAAAGAAGGACATTTAGTTGCGCCTCCGGTCGCTGCTAAATTCGAAGTGCTTATAGGTCTAAGCGCGGCCTCCTCGCGGGAGTTTAAATCTGTAATATCTCCGAAAATGTTCACTTAAATTACATGCTGTAAACGGCAATATTGATCTATATTAAATCAACAATTTATTTAAGGTACTCAATTGGATAAGGATTAATGCTGTATTGTATAAAAATTGCTTTGAACATAAGGCATCATTTTTCGTAAAAAGTAAATGAAAAAAACTGCTATTGTGGGTTATCCATAAGAGATAGATATATACCATCGCGGACTTTTCTGTAGACATTTTTAAGGTGTACAAATACTTAGTACATCATTTTGATAAATCTCGTAGGGTTTAGCCTGCGTTTGCAATGTAAGCGGAAAAAAATGTAATTATTTACAGAAACCTCAAAAATTACAGTATTTCTCTACTTCGTATTGAATGTTATTATACGTACAAACCTTCCTCTGGAATCACTCTATCTATTAAAAAAAACCGCATCAAAATCGGTTGCGTAGTTTAAAAGTTTTATGCGTACATACGGAAATATGGACTTTGTTTTATAATATGTAGTGATATATTGACAACATTTACAAAGCTTCGCACGCGGATTAGTGAACACAACGCTGACCCTCGAACTAATACGGTTCTGCACTTTATTGTTCCATATTGTTTAGTTCAGCTGGTTAGTTCTCAATGCTTTCAGTACATACCTATTGCAATGCGTGCCACTATCATTTTAACTAGTGATTTAAATATTGGATTTTTTTTATTTTAATCATACTATAGAGTATAAGCGATCACGCCGTGTGGTATCTGGCTGAGTAGAATAGACCAACCTCATTTCTTACCGAGGTGTCGTAAGAGGCGACTAAGGTAAGTTGACCCACCGTGTGGTATCCGGTTTAGTAGAATAGACCACCCTCTATCTTACCGAGGTATCGTAAAATACGATAGATGTAAGTTGACGTCAGGCAGGCGGCCGGTCGTAAAAACGCAGCCAAACCATGTGACAGCATGTTTATAACATGTTGTGCCGACCCCACTTAGAGTGGGATAAAGGCAGGAAGATGATGAGTGTATTAGCGATACAAAAATTTGTCTGCTTGATATGCTTTCACGGACTGCCGGACCAATACTGATGAAGTAATGTAAAATTTCAGTTTATATACCAGATTCAAATGTGGGAAACAAAACTGTTTTCCCGTAGATAGAAGGAAGTAGTCGCCTTTTAAGACACCTCGATAAGAATTGATGGTTTGTCTATTCTACTTAGCTGGATCACATGGCGGAAAAGATAGTAGATCATGACCAGAATTTATTTAAGCATGCCTTTCGTATATATTTTTGTACAGAAAATAAAAGTGTAAAAAACTAATTAAAACCATTGAAATTACGCCTTTCTCCTTCTTATATTGGATAGTTGTGACAAAATGGACTTTAAAAAAGATAAATGATGATAATAAAGGAAAAATTACAAGCAAAATACAGTATATCATATTATAATTACCAAATTTATTAAAATATTTGTGATACCTCTAAAGGCCCATTTTGCCGTTGTTATTTTAACACCTCCCGATTTCATAATTAACAAACAAATTTAATTAAGCTTCGAAGTATCGTAAATTGATTCAAGTCCTTTGAAGCTTCAAAATTAATTGATGCACAATATAATAAAAGACGATGAATTATATATTTTATATATTTCATAATAATGGGAAATTTTAATAGTATTATTTATGACAACGAGGTTATAATATATGAGTATATATTATAAAAAATATAAAATTTCATGAAATAAAAATTTAAAAAAATATTATGTTTTATTTTAAAGAAATAATTACTAAAATAAGCATGGTGTATGGCTAAATACCGCCCTCATTTCTTACCGAGGTGTCATAAAAGGGAACTAAGGTAAGTTGATATATCAGGGAGACAGCCGATCGTATAATAACTAACCAAAATATATTACAATATGTTTAAAACATGTGCTGACTCCACTTAGAGTGAAATAAGGGCAGGAGAATCAAAATAATTAGTAAAAATAATTACTTTGTTTCGGCGTAATCCAAGCGCATCTTATTATTTGTCTACCTTTTTTCTATCTTGTATTTCCGATGTTCAAATATTTATATAAATATTATAATATTATTATTAATATTTTTAAGTTAATAATAATATTATTAATATTATTAATATTTTTCTCTTCTGTTAAATGTCTGTTAAGTACATACTTTTTTGGAAAATTGTTATCTACCCAACAAGTAAATCACAACATAAGAACTCTACTTAAAAATATACGAAAACACTTTTTAATCAGCAAAGATTGGCGAAGAGTTAATGAAGCTACTAGGTAGGTTAATTAGCAAACAAAACCTTGTAACATGCGACCCGCGTTAAAGCTATATCTTGGTAGTGTATTGTATAGCAGAATTCTCACTAATTACGCTTAATAACACATAATAACTGAGATGAGAAACAATTAGTTGTATCATAGAAATAACAGTTTATTAAGTACGTCCTTACACATGTAAGCTTGAATGCCGTGTATTCTGTTCTTGAGATTACCTACGAGATAAATTCAAGAGTATTTTAATATATTAATTTTGTGTTACAGATATCACCTAATCTAATAGATCACTAGATTTATCTGTTTTCGATACATTAAGAAGGTATATACATAAACAATTGCAATTGCAAGTTACAGTTAAAACTCAGTTTCTAACTGTCCAATTTTTTTAATATGTGCTTGATGGAGGCATAACATAGCTATCTAGTTTTAAAATTCCTAAACAACATAAACAGTCATAGCGTAAAGCTGTCATCATCTCGAACGATTATTATTATTTATCATAATTCAACGCTTTTCTCCTTTTTTCTGGACCAGCCCACAGTGAACATCGCCTTTAATTCCCATTCTTTAAGGTTTATTTATAAACATGCTGTACCTATAACTTCTTTTGAGTTAAAAAAATACCTTTTATTTTGTAATAGGTGATTTTTATATTACCGAGGAAAAATATTAAATTTTATATAAACCTTAACTGTACTGTGGGATTCATCCAAATTGCTACAGCGGATTATACCGAAAGCGTAACATAAAAACTTTCGCATTTATAAAGGAAAAAATATAGGCACTAAAATCGTTTATTCTCACGTTATTGACATTTCCATCAACGATTTTAATGCTTACCGGTATAATGGTGAGTTATTAAATTCCACCGGAATCCGTTTTTCCTATCAATGAATAAATAGCCGTATCCGAAGAACAAAGTCATATCTCCCATATATAAGCATAGGAAATGTGACATTATTTTTCACTATGATAGGGCTTTACTTGCTACAAACAAACAAGAGTACGATGTATTTAAACGTTACATTATGTAAAAAGTAAAAATATATTAACGCTCTCCTCGTTTTGCACCCAAGCATCGCAGTAGTAAAGGTATAAAGTATTTTAAATATGTAAAATAATATTAAAATGTTAAAATGAAAAATCAACGAAACGAATATATGAATATTTTTAAATGAGGGGGTTAGAATAAAAAATAGCTAAATCCTAGAGTCACAATGAAATTCACCTAATTTTAAATATTTGTATTACAGTTTGCAGGAAACGTAAAGATTGATATTACTTAAATTCACAGTGATTAAATCTGTGTTTATTATTTTTTATTTTTCGAAACTCCAAGAATTAAACACATAAAACAAAATTTTCATTTTACTCAATATAAATTATTTTGGATATAGCTAGGTTTGATTCTAACCCCCTGAAATTAGAGTTGTATTTTATTACTTTAGCCCCGGGACTATTCTATAGATTGAACTAAATTCAAATAAATATCTAAATATCGGGTACACATTGTCAAGCTAACGTAATCATTTGATATACTTTGTCTAAACTAGGTTAGAATACCCTTAGGTGTTACATATTTGAACCTACATTTACAGGTTATACAACTTCTGACATTTCACACCACTCTATCGTCAAAATTTTAAATTCCATTAACTTTATGGGTCGTTAGGGTGTTATAGTGTCATTACTCGTCTCGTAGCAGTTAATCATCCATGGTAATTTTTTTTTTGGGCTATGTGTTTATTATAAAAATGCATAATACGGCGTTATTTTAATTAAACGTTTGTTTTGTTCTAGTTCCTCTGATATTGAGGTCAGATACTTTATACTAAGGTTTATCATTCTTGTTATTATTTTTTACATTTGTTAAAACTATGCTTATGTACTAACACATTTCCCATTTACATTTCTTATTTTACTCAACATTTTATTTTTCTTTACATTACTTATGATTGCTATTTTTACGTTGCAGTTTTTATTAACAATTTTTATTATCATTATGTACATATAGAGCTGGTATTTACTTTTTTATTTTTCTAGTAAGTATTTTATTTAAACGTTGTTTATTTATTCTCTGGGCTCTTTTCTTAACAATGGTCGCCATTATTTGACCTATCTTAAGGACAGGATATTCAGATACATAATATACAAGATACACAGATTATTAATATGTCTTTCAGGGTTTGCGCTTGACTGATATTTCACCTGATGGTGAATTAAAAGGCTGTTTAAATAAGCTGTGATAGCCCAGCGATCTGACCGTGCGACTCTTTGGAGAGGGTCACGAGTTAAAACCCCGGCATACACCAATAAGTTTTACTATTAAAACTAAATGTCTAATTGATAATTACAATTTATGACACGCTTTTCGTTGAAGAAAAACATTGTAAAGAAATCTGCACATCTGTAAAGAATTCTGGGGATATGTGTATCCTACCAATCCGCATTGGAGCCATGTGGTAGGTCCTAGCTCCAACCCTTCTCTCCAGGAACGGAGAGAAGAGGCCTATTCTCAGCAGTGAGATAGTAACAGGCTGCTACTTACTTACTTTATTAATTTATTAATGTGTAAATTGTATCAGATAAATTTATATCCTTAAGGAAGACGATCGTCTGCGTATAGCCTAAACTGATTAAATGCAATATATTAGAAGACCTATGCCCAGCAGTGGGAATGTAACAGGTCGTTACTTTAAGATGGAAGCTCATCGGTTCTACGGTCGTCTTATTCTTACGGTTTCTACTCAGCACTGTACAGTAATACTACATCGTTTGACACTACAGTTGTGAGTAAGTGAAGGATAGACAGTACAGTTGCGTTTGACAGTACAATAGTGAGGCGATAACTGGCTGCGGCTTAATTAGCTTCTCTCTAGATCAGACTAGAGAAATCAATTTAATGTACGTAGGTAAAGTGCATTTACCTACCATTGAAAGTTTCGATTTACAATAAACAGCCCATATATAGTTCAAATAATTACGCCGTGTGGTATCCGGCTGAATAGAATAGTACCACCCTCATTTCTTACTGAGGTGTCGTAAAAGGCGACTAAGGAAAGTCGACCCGCCGTGTGGTATCCGGCGGGGTAGAATTGACCACCCTCTTTCTTACCGCGGTGTCGTAAAATACGACTAAGGTATGTTGACGTCAGGCAGGCGGCCGGTCGTAAAAACGCAGCCAAGTCATGTGACAGCATGTTTATAACATGTTGTGCCGACTCCACTTAGAGTGCGCGATATGGGCAAGAGGATGATGGTATAGTTAAAGTAATTGTTCGTAACAACATATTCCTTTTATTGCAAAGTTGAACATCATCATAGTTAAAATCAAAACGACCTTAGAAATGTAGGGGTTGACAAATGGAATAGCTTATCGGATGGCATCTGATAGGTATGCCATCTGAAATAGATTGCTTTATGATTTATGAACTCGGAGACTGACAATGCCATACGGCTAATAATACGATATACCATTCTAAGGGTTGTGATGTTGAAATGCTACCATATTAATCCGCGCGTCTAACAGAACGCGTTATTACCTCTTATATGTGTTTATTTAAATACAAGATCCAAACCAAACACTTACACATTATATTTTTATAATCATAAAGGAAGTTATCATAGTATTTTAAAATTAGTCGTATGGTATCCCGCTGAGTAGAATAGACCACTCTAATTTGCCACCACTCTAAACCTCTAATCATCGAGGTGTCGTAAAAGGTGATTAAGGTAAGTTGACCTGCCGTGTGGTATCCAGTTGAGTAGATTGCCTTCTTCTTACTGATTTCTTACTGCTTACTGATTTCTTACTGAGGGAGAGAGAGAGCGAGAGAGAGAGAGAGAGATATTTTCGGAATGTCGGAAACGGCTCCAACGACTTACGTGAAATTCAGCATGTTGGGGTTTTTAGGAAAAAAACTCGATATAGCGAGGTTTTATTTCAAAAAATATAATTATATCCTTGTTTTTGGGCACTAAAAAAACTTCTAAAATAGGAATAGACCCTAAATAAATTTTTGAGCTCTCAAATGCAAAGCTGTGACAGCCTAATGTATACGAAACCTAGGTTCGATACTTTCATGCCACCCGGCGCTTTCTTTCTTTTTTAATTTCTATTATCTTGAAAAACTCGGTCACCCAGGCACTACTCGATTATTTGCGAACAGAAAGACAATTAGAATAGACTGGGCCAAGCTGCAAAAAGTCTATACCATGATAATATTTTAATTAAAGATGTTGCGAGGGTAAAATTTTGAATATTATAATTCTGAATAAACTTATATCATTTATGTGCCGTTAAAACATTGTGAATATACTGTATCATACAGTATAAAGTAGTTATGAAGTCACGTTCGCACGTAGTTAACGAACTGCGACTATGTGAATAGAAGCGAAATAAAGTTTGAGAATAGCAATACGTTACGCGCTGACAGTACTCCGTAATGCTAAAACATTTACACTTTACGAGTACTTTTAGTTAGGGAAACCCATTATCCCCTTTCTATATTAATGTTAAATTGATCGACTCAAATATTCTTGATATTTTAACAGGAACTATATATTCTTTTATATACGTATTGTTAGGTAAATTAATACCAACATAACCTTTTTAGACCGTGCCGGATGTCACTTGGGTAGACCACTATCCAACCCACGTGACATCCGTCAGACAATCATAAGACGACATACAATCAGTTTTGACGGGCTTGGCGCCATCTTTTTGGAATCGGGCAACGGGCTAGGAAATATTGTGTAACTGGCGTTCTGTGGTTAAGAATACACTGTACAAAGCTGTTCGAAGTTTTATTTGAGGCATATCCTGAACCGTTATGCTTTCAATATAAATATAAGGGACACTTCCACACTCGATTGTCGCCCCCAAAGTAAATACTTACTAATAGACTTTTGTAATTGATATACATCATCATCTTCCTGCCCTTATCCCACTCTAAGTGGGGTCGGCACAACATATTATAAACATGCTGTCACATGATTTGGCTGCGTTTTTACGACCGGCCGCCTGCCTGACGCCAACTTACCTCTGTCATATTTTACGACACCTCGGTAAGAAAGAGGGTGGTCTATTCTACTTAACCGGATACCACACATACATATACTTGAATACTACTTAATAGATTTTTGTTTTTGGTGACAGGAAACTAGTAAATATATATATATATATAGTTTTAAATAACTTAAGTACAAATATATATCCCGGCTCGAAGAACCAACAGTTTTTTTTATAGAAAATGAAGGTCCTTGGCGGGAATCGAACCCGCGACCCATAGAGCTGAAGGCTGGGTCTCTGGCCCCTGCGCCAACGAGCGAGACAAATATATGTATATACATACAATCTTATGTTAAAATAAGGAATTAGTTAATAATTTAACACTAAACTAAATTGAGGTCCGTGGATGTACGAGTATCGTTACTTGCCTTAAACAATATCTTAAGCTAAGTTTGCGTATTACGAGGAAGCATATTTGAGGCATGAACATTGACGTTCCAAATGTTATCAAGGCGAGAGATATTCTGCGTTAATAATGAACATGCCTCTTCACAAATATATTGGTACAGAAATTTCAAATTATATCTTTAATATTTAAAAGAGTTAATCTTGAATAAATAAATAAATATATATATATATACATATAAATAATTGAATAAATAAATAAATATATATATATACATATAAATAATTGAATAAATAAATAAATATATATATATACATATAAATAATTGAATAAATAAATAAATATATATATATATATATATATATATATATATATATATATATATATATATATATATATATATATATATATATATATATATATATATATATATATATATATATATATACATACATTCGGAATCTTGGAAACGGTGCCAACGATTTTCTGAAATTCAGCATGTAGGGGGTTTAAGCATTTTTTATTATTATATATTTTTTTAATGCCCGAAAACAGGGATTAAACAACATTTTTTCTTAATAAAACCTAGCTTCCAGATTTTTTCCCCTAAAACCGTTCACGGGATTCAGAAAAAAAATATATATACAAGATTAACTTATTTGAACATAACACATTATAAAATTTTAAATATAGAATGGAATTTTTAGGGTTATGCGTAATTTGTCAGTGCGCATTGGAATATACTGGCCGGTGAATGTTCATCATTGTCTGTCCAATCTTTTAACTTTGTTATTTTATATTACTTTAATCCATTTACTACTATTAGTGATTAGTCGATTGCTGTCCAACGACGGGATCCATTATCTTAATATAAACGAACCTATTAGTCATTGTCAATGGTTATCGATTTATTTGTCTATTATAGTCCATTATTAAGGTCATCATAAGACATTTTAGCTATTGATAATAAGTTGTAGCTATACTTCATTCTCGTTTCTTAAATGTTTTCTCAAATATACATTTTTATATATATTTTGTCAACTTACGTTAGTTGTATTTAACGACACCACGGTAAGAGATGAGGGTGGTCTATTATATTCAGCCGGATACAATAGGGCGGGCCCATTTTATCTTGCTCGTTAATTAGGTGGCCATTGTTATATTTTATTATCTCAAGTTCCTCCAAAATATTAAGACGAACGCTGTTATCGCATATGTGAAGAATATAAAAAGAATAGTCTCATTTTTATTAGTATGGCGTTAGTTGAATGAAAGGCTGGAGCTTAAAAGTAAATTTTGACGATACCAAACAAAGTTTCAGTATGCAAAGACACACTAAAAAATCTCGATAAAATTTTATGTACTACTCTTAACAAACGCTCTAACCATAGATGATAGAAAAATTAAAGCCAAGTTCACTAGTTCTTAAAATAATTCAAAGACCAAATTGTCGTATGTAAAAAAATATGCTCGACGGCTGTTTTTCATGAATGATAGTGTGACCAAATTAAAACATTCAGTGCTTTTAGGAAATTAGTAATACAAAGATAAAAATTACTTCACTGTAACTGGGGCAGCTCATTTTCCCGACCCGAAAACTTTTTTATGCAAATTTAGGAAAATGTGACCTGATTTTTAATGATACCGCAATCGCTTTGATGAACGCCGTACACGTGTCAGATTTTCATAAAAGCCGCTCTTAAAATATATGTCATGAAATGAAGTTGGGAATGTTTTGCTCTTTTTGTTTAGAGTGCTGCTTCATTAAAAGTTCGCATACCTGCGTGAGTATTTTGAACTACAAAATCAACATAAACAAAACATAAAATAACTAGGATATACTCTATTATTTCGTTGATTTTAAAACATTAAAATTATACAGATTTGCTAGATACAAATATTGATAATATTATAAAACCCTGTAGCTATACATACATCTACTATACTAAGTAAAGTCTTCAGAGATTTATAAGTAACATAACACACAAATTCAGAACACACAACACAACATCCATCAACAAAATAAACTATGTCTTATCTCCGATCTGTTATCAGGGTTTAAATAAATAACTGCAATATTACTAAATAAAATATTTGGATTTCAAAATCTACTACGATTTAATAATGAATATTAAAAATGTTTAAGAGTGCCGAGTCTTTTGGTGGTTCTTGGGCAACATTCCGTACCAGCTTTGGTTCGGAGCAGCTTTGATCCTTGACGATTCAAAGTGCTCTGTACAGCTTATCTGAATAAGGATTACTTTGATTTGATTTGATTTGATTACGTGCCAAGTGTATTGTGACAAAATCACTCACACCGGTGTCTACTAAGCAAACACACCAGTGTGATTAGTCGTGTTATAAGGTAATAATTTTTATTGTGTATTATACTTAATTATGTATAATGTATTATACTTAATCATCATCAATGATCATCATACATCACAATATGCAATAGACACCAAGCACTTTTAATTGTTAAACACGATAAAATCAACCAGCACTAAGTTTTAATATTGTTAGTATTGAAGATATAAGCAACAAAGACAAAAGAACAGAAAACACACTATAATGCAAAAAATATAATAATGTAATATATAATTAATGTAGCAACTGTTATGATATTAAAATAGAAAGTGTCCGTAATACTTGGGAATCTCTTTTTTAAATATTTTATCTTATAGGCAGTAAAGATGACGAAGTGCTATCTGGTGAGTAATAAAATATGAAATGGCCTCTAAAACGGGAATATAATTAAATTTCGTTACAAATTGAATAAGAACTGATAATTTTAACTTTGTTATAACCAAAATTTTAATGGTCAAATAGTTAGTGATGTACTTCATCACAAATAAATTCAACTTTTTGTTTTTAAAACATCAGGCATTTATTTTAATCTAATATATATTAATGATAACGATTAATCTATATTGTCTTCTAATATACAAGTTATGTATATCTCAAATTACTTCTATGCTAGAATGTACAAATCATGCCCACGTGAAATGAGCTCATCATGGCGGCGTTTCCGCGTTAAATCGCTAAGCTGATTCTTCGTACGAGAAGGACCCCAGTGCTCTTGCAACCTGAAGTAGCAAGTAACTGAGGTTTTAAAACGGATAATAATTATTTAATTTTGGACTCCGAGGTCTCAAAACTAATTTCAAAATTTAACAAAAAATCATTTCTACCTAAGATTTGAATGTATTAAAAACTATTGACATATAAACAAAAGAAATGAATCTTAAATTTATGCAAGAGTACTAAGTGCATTTCTTTTTTGAGATCTAATAAATTTACTATTTTAATGTCATTTTAATGGAAATTTAGTAACAGAATAATCTCTTCTTTCTGGTTGATATAACATGTCAAATTCACTAAAACATAGAACACGGAAACGTGCTCCGTAATGTAAGTGGTGTTATGTAAATCACCAACCTGAACTCCCCTTTTTTAATTTGAGGCTGTTATCCTGACGAATATAGTCAAGGCAAACACTTTAAGGCGGTAATTTGCGAAAGTTTTTCGAGCCCGCTTTAGTATTGGGCGGAAAATTGATTAAAATTCCGACGGCGTAAGACCTCGACGATGTGCTTTTTTATTAAATTGCCTCAGAGAGTCGTGGTCACGCATTTGATTTATATTTCAACTGTTCTTATGATTTATGGTTAGGAATGTTCTGATTAATTTACATTGTATTAGATTGCTGATTTTTATGAATAAGTATCAGTAATACAATTGATGAAATGTAAATATCAATGAAGTTGTTGTAAAATAATAAATTTGACGTTTGAGATAATTGCTTCATATTTATTGAATAAGTGTAAAGAAAAATATCGTTGTTATAAAGTTACTTTAGAAAACTTATTAGTGATAACTCAAGGTTTTTGGCACTTAATTTCTTTGTAAACATCACAAACTTTAAACTTCTGGCTATCACGGCTTTCCAATTTTATTGAATGGTACAAATTATATTTTTATTTAAAGGAAGAGAGCAACTAAATTAAATTTCCAGACATAAGTAAAAAGAGAAACTCATTAAACATTAGAGAATCAAGTAAAATTGAAGCCGTTCTCTCAATCGTGAGCCGGCTCAATTTCCTTTCTCCTTTAATACAAATATATTGAAGAAGAATGGCAATACGAGCCTATTGTGTAAACGTATATCGTCTTTTATGAACTGCGCTCGAAATTTTACTAGTAAAGTGTAGGGATATACGTTTAAATATTTAATTCGATTGCAGTTGTAGTCGTATGAAAGCAATTGGTAATCTTGTTCTTGTAGAAAAGTGCGCTACAATAATTGACTCCATACATCCATACAAATTTTATTTTATACAGAAAAAATCAGAACAAAAAAACATTGTCATACTGGTATAATATATGTATCTTCGCGGTAAAGTAAATAGAGAAAATAAATAAAGAAGGCAAAGTCTTTGCGATTTTGTCGTGGTGTCTATCTTCTAATGATGCTTTGGTTCTGGAGCGAAATTAATGTTGAGTTTGTGATAGTAAACGTGTAGAGTAATTGTGTATTGTGGTGGGAATGGAAGAGGTTTGTGCATGTGTATTTACGAATTCTGCATGTATCGGATATGAAAACGGATGGTCCACTCTACATTTAGCATTATATTTGAATTTTATTTACTTTATCGCGGATTATAGCACAATAAGTTCTTCGCAAAATAAATATTATTAATTCTATAAATAAATCATTTTTACATTATAAAGATAGCAGACGTAAGTTTCAAATCTAGCCAAGTTCAAAATTTGTTTACGTATTTTTATTGTTAAATATTTGTGTCAAGGATGTTACATTGTATGATGAATTTTAGATTTTAGCATCTACGTTGTAAAAGGTTGTCACGTCAATTTTAAGACCTTTTTGTATACAACAGCCTAAGGCAGTCTAAAAGGGTTTGCTGAGTGTTTTCATTACACTTCATAAAAGAAAATAAGGGTCTTAGGTACGGTAAATCACTTAACAACGTTGAAACTGGAGAAAATAATGTTTATAGCCGACCTTTTTTGTTTATTCATTAGAGTTCTGAATTGAGCAAGCAAAACTGATTAACTAGTCTCAGTGTTCTAGTCCCGAAGAATAAAAGTCTCTAATAAGATATATGGGATTTGGACCCGGGTTTTGTACATTTTCAGTCCGCCCGCTACCCATCGGCTATCACAACATCACGTTTGACAGCAAAAACACCCTTTGCTTTCAATTCTACATTATACTATATTTTTAATGCCCAAAAACAGGGATAAAACCATTTTGTTTTCAATAAAACTTGCTAGGTTACTTTAAAATTTTTCTCCCCCAAAACGTCCTACACGCCCCTTCAGAAAAATCGTTGGAGACGTTTTTGACGTGAAAATATATTTATATATATACATACATATATAAGATTAACTAATTTAAATATTAAAGATATGTATATTATTCCCAATAATAAGTATAAGTGCCCGCTAAAGATGCTAAAAATGGCCCATTTACGATATTATTTTGTTTATCTATGTCATCATGCTCCTTCCTTTATACTACTCTAAGCGGGTTCAGCACAACGTGCTATAAACATGTTGTCACGTGAATTCGCTACGTATTTTATGACCGGCCGCCTGCCTGACATCAACTTAGCTTACTCGTATTGTAGGACAAGATAAGAAATGAGGGTGGTCTATTCTACTCAGCCGGATACCACAAGGCTGATACATTTTACCTTAGTCACCTTTGACGACACCTTGGTAAGAAATGAGGGTGGTCTATTCTACTCAACCGGATACCTTACGGTGGGTCAACTTACCTTAGTCGCCCTTTACGACATCCGGTAAGAAATGAACGTGGTCTATTCTACTCATCCGGATAACACACGACGTTTTTGTTTATCTATGTTATTTACAAAATTACAGGATTCTATTGAAATGTTTGTGACTTAACTAAAAAGAGCTACATTCCTTTTTTGTTGGGAAATTAGGTGGTAATTTAATATTGTGCCGGGCTTAACAATGTTGGGATGTTTACAGCGCGCTGTTGTATAGTATTTTGTCGTCCTTTTATTACCACTGAATACCACAGCGGCTTTGTTTACCAGAAAGTTAAATAAATGTACCTACGACCGCTATAAAAGCACATTTATTGAAGGGGAAAGCGCTTGTTTTATTGAAGCAATAAATAATTGAGATTGGAAAGGATTGTGGTTTTTTTATTGATAGAATATAATAGAATAGAAATATTGTATTGTATATATTGTACACCATAATCCTAATATACAAAAAAAATAGTTTGAACATAAAACATTTTTATATACATGATTAAGACATACAATGGGCGGCCTTATCGCTAAAGAGAGATTTCTTCCAGGCAACCCAAGATTCAAGGACAAGATAGAAATCACAAAAATAGGGTATACGTAAACATATAAAATTATACATGTAAAAAAAAAATTAAAAAGTATACACGTAAAAAATAAAAAATAAAAATAAAAATAAGCTGAATAAAAAAAAATAATATTGAGTACATATAGTCAGTAGATTGATATAAAAGAATAAATTCTATGTCGTCCCGTAACTACAAAACAATAGCGGTACAGCCACACGTTGTTGTGGTTCAGTCTGGTTTCAACTTCCGCTCGAAACAAAACAGTTCAAATTCAAAAGTAATAATAAAATTATTTTGCTATAATTATTATAGCAAAATAATTTTATTATACCTATTCTTTTATGGATCTCCGCAAAGTAACGCCTTATTCTATAAATTACGGTTCAAATTGTTTAACAAGATAATTAAAATATTCAAAATAATTATAAGATTTCATTAAAATCAGTCGGGTCGATTCGGAGTCTATCAGGAACATACATACTTTTTCTTTTACATATAGAATACATATATTTTTTACTATGCCCTAGTCTATATAGAAGTAAAGGTGTCTTGTTGGTTTTTAAAACTATATATTTTTTTAAATATTTTTTATTCTTTATTAAATTATTGCTTTTTTAAAACAATTTTGATACAATTTTTTGAAATGTTTAGTTTCTCATACTATTTCTACAAAAGAAATTAAATTTTTTGCGGCCATTATTTTTAAAACGCCAAAATTTTCTTACGAATAATAATATAATGTAGATATGTATTATTTATTGTATTGTAAAGAAAATAATATTTGAAGTTTGAAATTACTGTATTCTTTATTTTATTTTACCATAAAATTTGATTACTATAAAAGTTGAATGATAAGAATAACTATTTCTTTAGATTTATCTTGAACGTAAACATGCATCGTCAATTTAAGATACCAATAATGGTTTTTGTATTTTTATAATATTTTCTTCAGATATAATATTTTCACCAGAATTTTGATGACGTCATAAAATTCATTTCCATATAATTTATAGGATTTTCCTTTGTTTCAGATTGCCCCAACTCGAGAAGTCGAGTTCACAAAAGGGTAACTATAACAAAGTGGAATAGTTCGACATTAATAAGGGAAAGTTGTTTGACGTCCGGGTCTGCTGGCAACGATGAGGGGAGGTTCGGGAGGATAGCATGAAAACTCCAGCCACGGCGGCCTGATGGCGCTTGTGCGCCGGATACTAGGCGACGCCCAGGTAAATGAACAGTTTATAACGATAATTTATTTAATTAATATTTTAATAAGTTAATCTTGTATATTTTTTTTTCTGAATTTCGGAAACGGCTCCAACGATTTTCATGAAACTTAATATGTAGAGGGTTTCGGAGGCGATAAAATCGATCAAGCTATGTTTTATTTTAAAAAAATGTTGTTCTATCCCTGTTTTCGGGCACTAAAAAACTACTAAAATAGAAATAGAAAGACAAGATTACATTTGCTGTCATTTGTAAATTTTGTGATAGCTCAATGGGGAACGGATGGACTAAAGAAGTTAAAATACCCGCGATCTAATCCCATGTCACCGGCCCTTTCTTTCTTTATACTTTTTTTATATCTATTAAAAAATTACCGAGCAAGGCTCGGTTACCCAGGCACTTAACTTTATACGTTATCATTATAAAACATAAATTTCGTGTATGTACTTTTTTATTTCTTTTTCTTCGCGAATTAACTTCTAGGGATCCATTAGAGAATCAAAATTCCCTCCTGGATACAATGAAAATGGTTTATTCCAAGAATTTATTTACTTTTTTTAATTGGCCAATACCTATTTTACCGGGTGATTTGGAGCGTGGTTCTTTTCGTGGAATTATAATTTGTTATATACAAATCCTATTTCTTATAAAGTTATTTCTTATTGTGGAATATATGTGGTAAATAAAACATTTATAGATTTACATATATGGCGAAAAATAGGCAAGTGGTACGGAAAATAGCAGCATCGTAGCAGCGTGATAAATTATTAGGAAACACACATATAGGTAAACATTTTCAGGGAGTCCTTCAGGGATATGCAAGTTTCTTTATGCAGTTCTTGCTTATTTAATAGCATATGGGCCCATGAGATTTCATTAAAAACTAGTAAGGCAGTACTGGCCGAGATTTGAACCCGCAAACTCTTGCTAAAGATCATGCGTCTTAACTTTAGACCATCACGGGTTTCACCCCTACTTTTTGGTACTTAATAATTATGCACACAATATCCGTAATTATATACTACCTTGTCGAAGTTTCGTGAAGTGTTAACATTAATTACAAAGTTTGTTTCATTGGGTAATCCACCTTTCCAAGGCTATTAAACTTGTCGATTGAAACTACCATTACGTAAAAGTTTACTCGTCAAAGGGTAATATTCAGGTAAACGGATAATTCTATACAAATATGATTAATGATAAGATAAATATCAATATCTATACAAATATAATTCTATGTACTAACTTGTATTATTAAGTAGAATAGTTGAAGCTTGTTATGCTTCTTTGACTGACCCGTTGGTGCAGTTGGCAGTGATCCTGCCTTTAGCTCCACGGGTCGTGGGTTCGATTCCCACCGAGGGCGAACATATTCTATAAAAAATTTGTTGGTTCTTCGAGTCTGGGCGTATATATGTACTTAATATAATATACGTATATATTTACCAGTTGTCTGTCACCCATAACATAAGTATAAAGTTACTTACCTTGGGGACGGACGACCGTGTTTCTATGTGTTCCCTAAATTTATATTTATTTCTACTTATTATTAACTATCGATCGATTTTTATACGATAGAATACGTCTAGAATACGACGATAGAATACGACTAGAATGAGATTTTCCTGTATATAATACAAAGAACTCTCAATACAAAGAAACTAACGTCGAAGGGGGAAAGCCTACAATAGCAAATATGGAGTTTTGTGGTTATTATTTAATACTATGAATTGAATTGTCAGGTCGACTCCTTTTCTGGTACGAAATTTGCGGTTTAAAAATTTTTGTTAGACTAAATTTTATTTCTACTTGAATAAATAATATTTTTAATATGAATTTAAATAAGGATAGAATTTAAAAGGTAACATCTTATTTCATTATATTTGTTAAGATATTCATACTCACACTTATTTAATTCAAACTTTACACAAACGCGCTTCAAAATGTTAAACCTACTTCCACTAGAAATACATAATACTAAATTACAACATTGGATTAATTTAGTAGACATTTAGATTAAGACAAGTTACTAAAGTCTATGTAATCCCTATTAATCGTGTAAGACATCATATTATTCTCGATATATTCCGCTCTTAATATAAGCCCGCTCAAGAGATGAAGGCATTTGTTGAGCCAGATAATTCTCCGACGAAACGAGAATAGCTAAAATGTTTTTCTAGGCATCTTTCATATCACATGTATGACTTGCCGCTTACATAAAAAATTACAATATGTCCATTTATATTAAAATATAGCATTGAATCTTTTTAAATGACAAGTACCAATAATTTTGTATAACATTTTGGAAAGGGCGCCAACGAGTTTCATGAAACTTAGCATGTAGAGGATTTTGCTGCAATAATCGATCGAACTAGGTTTTATTTAAAAAAATGTCGTTTAATCCCTATTTTCGGGTGCTGAAAAATTCTTAAATATATAATAGAGTGCAAAGGTTAATTGAGCTATCATTTGTAAATTTGTAATAGTGGTTAAAGGGCGGGCTAGAGATATCGAAATACTTGGGATCAATTCCCAGATATCACTAGCACTTTTTTCTTTTTTTTTATTGCATTTATTATATCTTAAAGACCGAGAAAGGCTCGGTCACCTAGGTACTTAGTATATAAGTATGCAAGTGGCAGGAATTTACCTCAAAATAATGTAAGAGATAAATTCACAATCAGATTTTTTATTTCTTAACTAATTGCGTTATGATTGCTTAAACAGAATTTAACGTGTTTTGTATTACAGGCGAAACTGCGAAAAATGGTTGACGAACAAGTATCAGTAGGCACAAGAGTGGAGGCTGATGCAGAGCCCGAGCCTGCGGATCCCCTCATCACCCCTGCGTGTTCCGCACTCGACAGAAACGATGACCCCCGTCCTATTCCTCCCGAGCGCCGCCTTCTCATCAGCACCCTTGATAAACCTCGCAATGGTTCATTGAATGGAGATAAAGAGGGCACGTTGAATAGATCAACAAGGCTCTCTATTAAGAATGGCAAAGATAATCCTTTTATCGGTTTGTATAAGCTTTTTATTATTGGGTATAATAGCAAAATTATATTCGTAATGAAGGGGTTTCGGAAAAGGGATCTTATTGTATTAGCTCTTGATCCTATAGTATTTATCTTTAACGAAAAGAATATTGTCGGATAAAAAAGCCACGAGGTTATCCCATAATATTTTATTTAAATTGTCATGATTTTAGTTATAAGGTCATCACTAATAAGAATAGGCCAACGTGATTACGTTGTGGTTGAGGATGAGGAACGAGAAGAGAAAAGCGCAGAATCTCTACTCGAGTTGGAGAACATCACACTTAGGATGCCTCCTTCGAAGTCAGATAATGGCCATAGAGTACTTTGGATCTTGTATTTTTAGCGAAGACGCTGCTGCGTGTGCGTATTATATGTGTCCATGCTTTCGATCGTGATATGATCGTCATTTTTTGAACGCCTGAATTTTCGGTCGATCGACCTAATTTGTGTATTGGGGTATATATATGACTAACAACATTTTGTCAATCGATGAAAAAAGACGTGATGATTCAGAAATCTCTCAAACTGTATCAACAGTTTTCAGTGATTGTAAACTTATTTGAATATGTATTTTTTACGTACTTGAAAAGCGAATAAAGGATGTGCGTATTAAATGTGACTAATACCATTGTTGACAGTCTCTTCGCCAGATGATGATAACAAGGAGAATCAGGCAAACGGGAAAATCGATTCTCCAATCAAATGGTCAGTTCAAAATGGAAGCGACAGTGGAACATACGCTGAAATTGGAACAGGTGTCAACAGTAACACCAGCGAGAGAAATGTACTGGATCCTGCAGATAGTTCTGAAGAAGAGGTTCCCCTGCCCGATGCTACTTCTCCGGGTAGGAGTAGTGATGGCCCTGAACCCAGAGCAGATATAACCGCTTCTCTTGATGGAGGTATGTACTCGCATGTATGTAAAAAAATTAAGAGACATAAATGTGACTTTGAATAATTCCAAGACAGGTAGACTAAAAAGACTTTAGTATCATTTCATAATCTAATAAATAAGCAATACCCAGTCCACACGACTTCGTATGCGACAAATTAAGTGGCCTCAATCGAAGACCTTCGATTATCTTTATTTTTTATCCTTTCTGTTGGCTCGGTATCTAAGCTTCAGCTGCCCCAAATTCTCCATATTGATGAAGTCAAGTCAAGCAAGAAAAGCAGAAATGGTCAGACGTTCATAATCACATTTAAAATATTAATAGGCAGGTAGATACATCCGCCGTGTGGTATCCGACTGAGTAGAATAGACCACCCTCATTTCTTACCGAGGGTCGTAAAAAGCGATTAAGCTAAGTTGACGTCAGGCAGACGTCCTGTCATAAAATAATTAGCCAAAACATGTACAACATTTTTAAAATATCTTATGCCGACCCCACTTAGAGTGGAATAAGGGCAAGAGAATGAATGAGTGAAGTTGTTACATACATCAAAAACTGGTCATGCAAAAATAGTTGGTTTATAAAAAAAAAGAACAAGCTTTAAAAGTAAAATCATATTTTAAAGGATATGAAATTAATTATATTCAAGATTGTTATCATACAAGAACACTTGGTTACAATAATAAAAAGATCTTGTTAAGAAACTGAATATATTGTATGAAGGAAAGAAATCATATTTTTCCTCAACGTAAATAAACCTGTAAAAATCACAAAAAAATAGTATTATAAAATATTACAGAAGCATAGAATAATACCTTATAACTTATAGTCTTAGTTATCTTTTTATTTTTTAAACGTAAGCTCCTGTTTCTACTGTATAAGTCTTCATCTGGACGCTTATAAACGTTGTGTTAATATTAAAGTAAAAGGTTTCCGACGTGATCCATTATACTGTCATTTAGCAAAAGGTTTCTGCAAATAGGATTCCCCCTTAAATAAGAAAACAAACATCAACGACTGGGAATACAGTATATTTATTAAAATATTAAATGAGATTTAAAAAAAAAAGATAGTAGAACAAGCTAAATGCTTCTTAATTTTTTTTCTGTATTATCGCTTATACTAATTTAATTGTGATTTACTGTTCCTATGGAACGGTATTGAATAAATTACATAACACTCTTGTTTAGAAATACAACTTCATATAAAGCAAAGTAAGACCTAAATACGATGATGGGGTTGAATTTTCTATACATATTACAGAAGCTACAACAGAATTATTTTGCTTATTATTTTGCTGTAATCCGCGATTGTTAAGAGAATCTATGCAATGCTAAGTGTACGAAGCATGCAACATTCACATACCTTATACATGCACGACAAGTTACCATAGAAATCGCAAAACGCCGCCACTCCACACATGTTACTACAGACACTCACTACCACAATCTCTATAATCTTTTAGCCCCGAAACGATTTTGTAGTGTTGTGTATCTCCCTGATGATCCTTTGGTTCCTCTATGTATATATTTAAAATAGGCTTAAGTTTGATTGTTTAAAGTATCTAATCAGTGTTTCAATTTTCAAAAAACCCAGATTCGTTTTTTGAATAACGCAACGCAAAAAGTTTATTAAGTTAAAATATGTATAATAAGAGTTATTGTGTATTTAATGTTGCTTAGGCAAATAATCTTCTCAAATAATGACGATACTTCTATAATATTTCTTTTACTAACTGCTCGGTTCTTCGAAACTTCCTATTCTTTAGTGGAAAGGAAAATTCCTATTCTTTACCTCTATTTTTTGTTAATGGAAAGAAAAATACCTAATTATAAGTTAGTTGTTTCGGTCTATAATACTGAAGAAAACAGTATCTAACTAGTCGGCCGTGTTTGTTTTGCTGATGAAGTTCCAAGTTAGTTTAAGATTCTTCAAAGCTACTGCAAGCTGTTACGGACGTTCTCTATATAAACTAGGTTGAATATAAGTTCAAATTTTATAAAGTTGTTTTACATTTTGCTTCAGCTTATTTATTATCCATGACTTTCTAGTAAATATATGAAACTAGCAATCGCAAGCGGCTCCGCCCCCGTGGAAAGATTAAAACTGTAACACGAGTATAGTATTTTGTTAACCATAAAAATAGTTAAAGTGGGTTAACAATTTACAAAATTGTTTCCCTACAAATGAAATAAAAATTCCCTACAAAATACATGATTTTTAAAAACTTTCACCGTTTATTTAGCGCATGCAAATGCGCATGAAATTTTGCAGTTTTCGTAATATTTTTATTGCTGCTCCCCTTCTATTCATCTTAGCGCGATGTTATATAGCCCATAGCCTTCCTCGATAAATGGACTATCGTACACGCAAATAATTTTTCAAATCGGTCCACCAGTTCCTGAGATTAGCGCGATTAAACAATCAAACAAACAAACTCTTCAGCTTTATAAATTAGTATCGATAATATTTAATAAATTATGAAGACTTAATAAAACTGCCCGGGGATGAATTTCCAAAATTTTCTTTTGAATTTCTGAAAATACTATCTGTCAGATGTTATGGTACGTGAATTGCAATGGTATTATTTTTACATGATTATTTCACGCAGACCACTTTTGTGATGTCTAAAGAAGAGTATGAATCCATTGCAAAAATTGATCTTTATTTGTTCTGAAAAATATTGTGAATGAGCAAAATGATTTAAATAAAAAAATTATAACATTTATAAATGTTTATTCCTTAAAATTAGTTCGTTTCTAAACTGGTAACTTTCTTGTATGTTATAAGTAAACTGAGTCCTATTAAGGAGACATTTTTAAAGCAGAACTTTAAATTAGTGTTAATACTTACTTAGTGTTGTTTCCTTTCAACTTTCCAAAAAGAAAAGGACTTAAATAGAGGAAAATAAAGGGCAACCAAAAGAATAACTGAAGAAAATTATAATGACGTAATATTAAATTAATAATTAATAGTTACTTAAAATGATTATTTATGTATCTTAACGTTGCCAGCTTGGTTTTTTATCTCTTTGGGTGAAACTTTTTTGTGGGCATTCTGCATATTTTTATTTGTTCTTTTTGTTTTTAAACTGAAAAAGAAGTTTTGAGTACATTAGCCGTCGCCTTAGCGGAAATTTTCCGTACTAATGAGCTCACCGCCGTAGGGAATAAGCTCATTTGCGATTGCAGCGAACTTCGCAACGATGAAACTTTCCGTCTGATGTTGCAATTTATCATTTTACTTAACGTTTTTAATTAGCATCTGATAATAATTAGAAGTTGTGAACTCGCTAATATTATTATGCAAATAATGATATTCTAATTGCAGAACACTTTATTTACACAGGTAAATTTTCTTTTAATAAAAAATACACTACAATTTTAAAAGAAAATTTAATTTGGTTTGTTAATAACGAAGATTGTTAATGAAGTTGATGTCTCCGATGAGAACGCATCTATCTTTTAATACGTTTTTATATCATGGAAAAAGACAATAAACGTACAATTTAAGTGTTCAATATGATTGAAAATTTTCGTAAAATTCTGCCATTACAAATGAATAATCACTGGCATGTAAGTAATTTAATTCGTAAGTAGAAACGAAGCGCAATAAAACAGGCGGCGTACACACCTGCGTCCCGCACTCTGGCACGATAAAACGAATAATCGATTTGTCTGGCCGACTCATTCGTGACTGAGAGAAATTTCGTTTTGCAATGTTTGACCTGTTACTGCGGGTTTGAATCTAAAACGCAACTGAAAAATTGAAATAGAATAATAATTCTTTAATCTGATATGAAGCTAAGTAATGCAATATAAAGTATTATTGTAAACTAAACTAAAACAAAGTGAATAAGTCCCTTTTGAGACTACCGTATTTTTTAGAAAACTGTATAATCGGGTAAAAATATTAAAGGTATTTTTTGTCAGGTTTGCAATTATACACATAATTTTGTTTTTATAAAAGAGGCACCTAGGTCTTTTGTTATATACTTATCATACTTAATTATTAGTATTTTATAGTTGAAGTTACAACTAGTTTATAAGAGCAAAAACAAAAAATGAAAAGGGTATCTCAGCTGACAAATTTATTATTATTTATTTCTTTGTGCGAATATCTCAATAAAAATAAGAGCAATGATAAAATAAGATAAAGTGAAAACAAAATTGAATCAAATCAATAATTATCTACGAAATTTTAAATGCATGTTAATACAAATTAATAAAACACCTATAATAAAATGAATGTTTTTTTTTTAACTTTATTCATAGTTTCGCTTACAAAAAATATAATTTCAATAAAAAGAGCAAAAATTAATTAAAAGAAAAAACGATATTTATTTCATTATTTTATTACACAGGCGATCAGTTTTGAATTTTTTATCAATAAGGGTTTTTAATGGAACAAGTCACGTAGCGCAATAAAATAGGCGGCTTACACATCTGCGTCCTGCACCTGATGTATGATAAAACAAATAATCGATTCGTCTGGCCGTGCTTTCACGATTAAGTGAAAATAACATTGTGCGATGCTATTACCGGTAATCAGTGATGATTATTTACATGTGTAAACATGATTTATTACGATAACTAATGTTTTGTATAATCATGTATAATAATGAAAGCGATATTTTTCAATATGGTTTAGTAACTTTTAAAAGCTTAAAAATCTCAACTAAGAAAAAAAAACATTTAAAACCTCTGCCCATGACTTCGTTCGCTTGGACATAAATATTGGCGAAAAAGTAGTCTACGCCACTTCTCAACTCTTTCCAGCTTCAAATATCTCCATCCTAAAAATCATATCTGTTCGTAGCGTTAAATTTGCAATTATTGATAATGCTTTCGTTCCGCGAATGTGTTTATTATTTCGGGATTTTATTGCACTTCTGAAATTTATAAAAATTGGGTTTTTCCATCCAATCCAACTCTAAGCGGGGTCAGCACAACATGTTACAAACATGTTCTCACATGATTCGGCTAGGTATTTTACGACCGGCCGCCTGCCTGACGTGAACTTACCTTAGTCGCCTTTAACGACACCGGTAAGAAATAAGGTGGTCTATTCTTCTCAGCTGGATACCACACTGCGGGTCGACTTACCTTAATCGCCTTTTACGACACCGTAGTAAATTTTTTTTTTTATTATAATATAAATAAAATATTTTCCTAACTTTTTTATTCCTATCTACAAAATGGACTTTTTAGCCTAATATTAATTTGATATAAATTATTATTTATGGTGGTAATGTAATTGCTAAATACTTAACTGTATAAAGGTAACTACGGTTTAAAGAACACTACTGAAAGAAAGTTTAAAGAACTGTGGTGACAGTTTACTAAGTTTCCCTCGAGCGGTGTGAGGAACAGAGGATAAAATCAGAATGAAATACTTTACACTCAATAAGTATTCCAAGCCAATATAGATATTAAGCTTTATAAACCTATGGAAAATTATTCAGGGGACTATCTTTATTTACGTTATTAATAGATACTAACATAGTATTAAACGATATTTCTAACACTGTAGGATAATATGTCCGTATTATGTTACATAGATAAAATATCATTTTACATGATATAGTATTAAAGGTTTCAAAATAACATGTACTCTATTAAAATATATAAAAATAAAATAAATTTCATTTAAAACCTAAAATATCTATTAATGTAAGTATAATTGCTAACTGAAATTTTTTTAAATAATTAGGATCTGGATCTCCAGGCGGTAGATCAGACCGATCTAGACAAGAAGAAGTTCCAGCATCACCTGGGATGCTCAGCGCTGCACAGCTAGCCCGTCGATTGAGACTTGAAAACGAACGCTTACAGGTACATCCTAGTTTACATCCTTATCCTTATCCAAGGAACGAACGCTTACAGGTACGAAGGTTAGGTTAGGAAACATATACGTTCATATGCAAACTATTAATGGAGTAACAATATTATATACTATCCAATAAAATAACTAATAGATTCCTGTTCCTTTAAGCACTGATGTAAAACTTTCATGAACGAAAAATCTTTTATTATTTATATACTCGTATATTCGCATTCTTACTAATTACATTCGTTAGAACACAATTGATTATTTTATCATTAAAATTGACTTAATTATAAAATAATCAATAATGTTCTTGCTAATTTCCAAAGATTAAATGGGAATTTTTTTTCTATATTGAATTTTTCTTATCAATATAGCCACGTTTATTAGCTTAAATTGTATCAAATTCATTGTATCATTGATATTGCTCCAGCGAATTACCTGTAAAGGTTTAACAAATAAAGACAGATATACACGTACATAATTTCGTATGTAAATTTTTAATATACAATCTTAAATTAATACTAACTACTAAAACTGTAGTAGGGACGTAGTTGTATAGGAAAAAATTAACGGTTTTTGTTTTGTTGTTGCGGGAAATAAAATTAAAGAGAAATTGAGGAACAATGTTACATCTCAAATATGATACCAGAATAATCTAATCTTTTAGTATTAAATATTAATAAAAACGCATTTTAGTATTTGTATAAAGGCCTAAATTAATTTTTTAATGTGAATTTTTCGCCGCATTATCTTGTTATTTTCATTTGCTTATTAAAAAACATTGATGATGAAAGACAAAAGAACAGACGTCTGGCGTCCTTAAGGATATTGCATAGGCCTACCCGACGACTGGGTCTTTAAAACGAGATAGCCTTTATATTCATTATTTGCTTTTTAATTGTTAAGATAGCTGACTTTACACAAAGAACTGTGGCCTTTTTTATTCCAGTATATATTTATTTATTTCCAAACAAGTAATTACACTGGTAAATAACTTAAAAAAAGTTCTAAATAAAACTGAATAAATTTTTAAATATTATACTACTAAATCTCACTGAATCTTCACCTAAAACCAATTTTGAAGTCTAATCAAAATTTTCCAGATAGAAGTGGATTAAAGCATTTGTCTGGTATTGTCTTTAATTTACAAGACGCAGCAATATTTATATATATTTTAATTGTTTCTTATCAAATTAACATCTATATAAAAACTGTTAAGAAACATAATACAATATTTCATATACATATGTACTCAAAATTCTAATTTATCATGTGCATCTTATAAAATACGAGCTGCATCCGAGGCTTTGCTCACGAGAGTATATCGCAGTATATCACAAAGTTTTCCCTCGTAAATCCTGACCCCGTACGAGCCCGAACCTGTATGTTGCTCCACAACTTCCTCTACCTTCCATTGAAAGACACATCAAAATCGGTTAAGTGGTTCTGGAGAATATAATATTAAACCTAATCCTTCCTTAAGAATTGCAGATCTATATATAAACATCATATAAAACTCCTTTAAGAAGATTTTGAGAAAATCCAACATGCAGGCTTTTGAGGACTTTGTTTTATAGAAGTAGGCGTTACTTTGCTGAACTCCATAGTATAGAAGTTTTAATAAAATTACTTTGCTGTAATCCGCGTTTGTTAATAGAATACATGCAATGCTAAGTGTATGAAACAGGTAACAATCACATACATGCAGGACAGCATTTACACGTATAGACATGACAGCATTGCATGTATTCTCTTAACAAACGCGGTTTACAGCAAGATTATTTTATTGAAACTTCTATACTAAGGAGTTTCGCAAAGTAACGCCTGCTATTCTATCCTGCTATTATAAATATATTCTATGAATCATTTGAAAGACTTTGTTTTATGATATGTATAGGTGTATAATTTCAGATACCTATTTACACAGACACATACATACACACTACTACCTCTCTGGCATTCTAATTATAATAACTATAATGTTAGCAAACTTAAAATCCGTTACATGTATGTACAAACTAAGTTAATACTTTGTAAGTTATTAGATTGAGCTGTGGATTTTGTAAAAATAAAGTAATATATACGTCATCGCGTGACTTACTTTAGCTTGTTTTATATGGAGAGAACAACATTCAGAGAAGTATATAAATCGATAGCGATTAATCGTAATGCAGCCGGAACGGGCGCCGGTTAGAATAAATAGGTTGACTAAACTTTATTGATGGAATGGATACATTTCGGTGAATTCATTTATCAGGCGCTAACAGTTTTAAATGTAACAAAAGTAGAATAGTAATTTGAATGTATATGCCTATTATTATATGATAGATATGATATACGCGTGGAAAGATTAAAAACCGTAATATAGTATTTTGATAACCATAAAGTCAGCATGACTTTTATTAAAAACTTTTAGAGGAAAAATTTGTAATATATGATTTTTTAATAACTATCACCGTTTACTCAGCGCACGCAATGAAAGCTTTGCCGTGTTCGTAATATTTTTTATTGCTGCTCCTATCCTATTCATCTAAGCATGTTATGTTTATGTTATGTAGCCTTCCTCGATAAATGGACTATCTTACACTGCAATAATTATTCAAATCGGTCCAGTAGTTCGTATTATTATTCATATAGATATATTTTTCTATTATTATTGAGTAGAGAAGATTCGGAAATAAACACTGTACGTTAGTTTTGAATTGAATTATGATGAGTTTTATGATTACATACACGACAAAAGTTTTTGCAATATGTTAGTATGTATATGTATATCGTTGAAAAATAATAGTTTGACAAAGAGTGTAATATTTATTATATTTATATAACTGGCCGCAATAGGCAGTGACCCTGCGGACCTCCACGAGTCGCAGTTTCGATTTCCACCAAATATTTTCTAAATACAACACAAATGCAAATACACATACAAATACAATTGTTGGACCATTTTTCTGTCACCCATAACATAACACACGTATTAAGTTACTTTGGGTACGGATAGCCATGTATTTAATTGTCCTATATATATTTTTTTTATTTAGGCGGAGCTAACACGAGTGCGACGTCTCCTGGTATCAGCAGCAGAAAGGGGAGAAGTGGGCAATACCTTGATAGAACGAGCTCAAAGCGACAACCAAGATGGACCACCTATCGACCATCAACAGTTGGAAAAAGAGCTTCTGCTTGCCAGAGAAGCCGTTAACTGTAAGTCGAGTACAAATACTTTATAATAAACATATCTTTATATTAAAGGTATTCATAATATACCTTTTAATGTTTTTTAACATATAGAGATGGTTTCTTAAATAAATGAGTTTTGGAGAAAAATAATAAAGGAAATAAGGAAAGGAATAATAAGGGATAGTAGTAGGAATAAGGGGTAATTCGAATTTAAGCAACGAAACGAGATTTTTGGAAAAATAAAGTTGATACGTCACGTCACGTCACGTCGACGTGAGTATAGCCGGTTCTATACATTAACTATAAATAATACTCACTATATTTTAAATTTAAAAAAAGAAAGTTGCGCTATTGGATACACTTGAAACGCCATCTAGTTCAGACAGGTTCTAAATTAGGAGAATTGAAATAAAATATTTAAATAAAATATTAAAATCACTACATATTATAAAACAAAGTCCATATTTCCGTATGTACGCATAAAACTTTAAAACTACGCAACCGATTTTGATGCGGTTTTTTTTAATAGATAGAGTGATTCCAGAGGAAGGTTTGTACGTATAATAACATTCAATACGAAGTAGAGAAATAATGTAATTTTTGAGGTTTCTGTAAATAATTACATTTTTTTCCGCTTACATTGCAAACGCAGGCTAAACCCTACGAGATTTATCAAAATGATGTACTAAGTATTTGTACACCTTAAAAAGGTCTATAGAAAAGTCCGCGATGGTATATATCTATCTCTTATGGATAACCCACAATAGCAGTTTTTTTCATTTACTTTTTACGAAAAATGATGCCTTATGTTTAAAACAATTTTTATACAATACAGCATTAATCCTTATCCAATTGAGTACCTTAAATAAATTGTTGATTTAATATAGATCAATATGGCCGTTTACAGCATGTAATTTAAGTGAACATTTTCGGAGATATTACAGATTTAAAATCCCGCGAGGAGGCCGCGCTTAGACCTATAAGCACTTCGAATTTAGCAGCGACCGGAGGCGCAACTAAATGTCCTTCTTTCAAGTTTATATTGTCTAATGATAAGAAGGCTATGAATGTTGTATGTAAAGACATTGTCTAATCAATTGTAAAAATAAATAATATCACTACATAGTATAAAACAAAGTCGCATTCTCTGTCTATCCCTATGTCCGTATATCCCTATGTATGCTTCAATCTTTAAAACTACGCAACAGATTTTGATGCGGTTTTTTTTTTAATAGATAGAGTGATTTTAGAGGAAGGTTTGTACGTATAATAACATTCAATACGGAGTAGAGAAATACTGTAATTTTTGAGGTTTCTGTAAATAATTACATTTTTTTCCGCTTACATTGCAAACGCAGGCTAAACCCTACGAGATTTATCAAAATAATGTATTAAGTATTTGTACACATTGAAAAGGTCTACAGAAAAGTCCGCGATGGTATATGTCTATCGCTTATGGATAACCCACTAAAGCATTTTTTGTCGTTTACTTTTTACGAAAAATAATGCCTTATTTTTGAAGCAATTCTTATACAATACAGCATTAATCCTTATCCAATTAAGTACCTTAAATAAATAGTCGATTTTATATAGATCAATATGGCCGTTTACAGCATGTAATTTAAGTGAACATTTTCGGAGACATTACAGATTTAAAATGCCGTGAGGAGGCCGCGCTTCGCCCTATAACACTTCGACTTTAGCAGCGATGTCGCTCTTTCAAGAGTTTGTTTAAAGACATTCTGTAATTAATTGTAAAAATAAAATACATAGGGAAAATATAAAAGTAAATAAGTAATAACGTACTATATGAATTTAGATATTCCAAAGATAGCAGGAAATCGTCTTGGTATAGGGAGAGGAAACTGTTTTTCTCCAAATTTAACGCTTACGGGCCACGGGCAGTAATGATTAAATCAAAACTACTGGATCGATTTTAATCATTTTTTTACACTGACTGACATGGGATATATATTTTATACCCGTGCGAAGCAGGGGCAGGCCGCTAGTATTTAAATAAAAACCTACCTATGAACACCAAACTGCGGGTCTACGGTGCCTACGTCCGCTCGCGCTTGACGAATGCGGCACCCGCCTGGTACGCGCTATGTTCGGCGTACCAGAAGCGAAGACTGCAAGTCCAGCAGAACCGCTGCCTGCGACTGATCGTAGGAGCCCCGAGGTATGTGCGGAACGACGTCGTGCATCGGGATACCAAAATGCCGACCGTGGAGGAGTATGTCCGTCGCCTTGCGCGCCGGATGTTCGCACGTGCGGACAATAGCGCGCACGTACATCTCCACGGCATCGCGCCACTCCATGCGCGACCACCCGATGAACGTTCCCTGCCTCGCGAGCTCCTGCGGTCACCGTCTCCGCGGCCCGATGCGGATGACGACGGCGACGATGAGGACGACGCGATGGGCGAGAGGGCGAAAACACCGGATTTGACACCCCCGATCATGACACCACCCGACTTAGGACCACCTGAAAAAGACTTTGAGGTCTGGGAGCTACCATTCCCAGACCTCACCACCGAACCAGACATCCCTTAGGTCACCTAGGTGACCTCGGCCTACAAGGCCGAAACACAGACCGGGCTTAAGTGCCCGCGAGGAACTGCCCGGGCAAGGAGGTACGCCTCGAGGCCCGTACTCCGCCTACTCCCAACGGAGTAAGCGAGACGACCCTGCTGTTAAATCAAAGGACAATATATACAGTACTGAAAAGTTTATTTTTACTATCAGATTTGAATGCTAGAGTTTCTTACAATACATAATATATCACTTTTCACTGAACACCGTCTGCTTATCCATCTATTATAAAACCTTTCGGTCGTATCTCTTTCCTTATTTTACCATCGTATTTAGGAAAATGTTGTTTCAAGATATTTATTTAAAGAATCGGGTCTACAATCTACATCTGTTGCAAACAGTATATTATGTATATTATATAAGTAGCTTTAAATGGGTCAGAATAGCTTAGTTTACTGACTCGTGAATATAAAAAGAAATTGTTTTTTTTTTGTTTTTTTTCTGCACAAAACCTTTACTCACTTTTTAAATACATGTGGAGTTCATTCATGGATAAGAAATTTGCTATCCCGATGTTCATGACGGAAAAAGGCTGACAGTTTGATAAACTAAACTCGTGCTTCGCAGACAGTTGGTGAAATTGTGAGGTCAAATTAGTTCGCAAGTCACGTCCACTTGAGGGTCGCCTTTTGACTTTTATTGACGCTTTAGCATTAAAGACTTCACTATAGAAACTAAAGAAAAAACGTGAGCCGACCAAACCGTAGTTTCATTAGAACTGATCTCTTTAAGCCTTAAGTGAATTAGAAAGTACGTAAGGTGAATAAATTGACTTATTTCAATTGTTAATTCGCTGCCCATATCCTTCTCCAAGTGTGGTCGGCACAATATATTATAAACATGTTGTCACATGATTTGGCTACGTATTTGAAGGCTAACCGTAGTCGTATTTTAGGACACCTTGGTAAGAAGGTCTATTCTGTTCAGTTGGATACAATACGGCGTTTATTTCAATTGTTAATTAATTATTATTATTAATTTGGAGTAGAATGAATATCGTTGGCACTAGAAAAAAAGATCTCTAAAAATAAATATATTTTAGCATTCTTTGATAATTCTTTTTATTATTTACTAGATATGCTTGATACTCTGCTAGGGAGCTTTGGTCAGGATCAAGTCTTTTTATATTCGGCTTAACTGTATTAAAAACGATTTATACTTATATATATACTTATATATATATATATATATATATATATATATATAACGATATATGTATATATAACAGCAATGACAAAAATAAAAATAAAACATCATATCTCCCGAGAATTCTCTAGAGAAATACAGGTTTCCTCACGATGTTCTCATTCACCGAAAAGCGTGTGATAAATCGCAAATATCAATTAGAATAAGTTTTAATATAAAAACCCATTGATATTTGAACCCGTGACCCCCTCGAAGGAGTCGCACGGTCTCGTCACTGGGCTATCGCAGCTTCGAATTAGCACTTAAAAAATGTGATGAAAAATGGCTCTGCCTAAGCTTGCGCCTTACACTTGGTCTTATATAAAATTGCTTAAATGTTCAGTAACTTAATTAAACATTGACATTGACTGGCCCGTTGGCGCAGTCGGTAGTGACCCTACTTTCAGCTCCGCGGGTCGCGGGTTCGATTCCCGCCGAGGGCCAACATTTGCTATAAATGAATTTGTTGGTCTTTGAGCCTGGGTGTGTATTGGTATTTAAGTATGTATTTAAAATAGGTATATAAGTATATATTCACCAGTTGTTTGTCTACCATGACAAGTATTAAGTAACTTACATTGGGGGTGGACAACCGTGTGTGTAAGTATAAAAAAAATAAAAATATTATATGGCACCTCACATGTTTAAACTATATTACGCAACAGTAGTAAAAAAGATTGCTAGCAATCCAATACGTCAAAATGGTTCACCCTATGTGTTGAGCCTTAACGATAGCCGTTAACATTAATAGTTTTTACAAAGTATCACTGGTATGTCACCTTTTGTGACTAAAACATAATAGTCTCTATTCTGTTGTGACAAGGTACAAAATGGTGTACATTAATCTGGGGCTTTTCAATCATGAATCTGTAGTTATAGGTTTTATGAGTTTCGAATCCGATCGGATCCAATCGCATCGATTTTATTATGAGTTGATAGGTTTTATTGCTAATAACAATCACCTTGATGACATGTCGTGTGACATTCAATCATGATAGATAAAATACTTGTTTTTTATAATGGTATTTATTTGAAGAAAATTTCAAATCGTATTCAAATTTGAAAATTTTAAACAAAAATACATGTTGAATTTTTTAATATATTTAATTGATAATTAATTGCTTTCGTCGTAATTTCCGTAACCGGCGTGAATATGTTGATAAGTCGACTTAGAACTTTTTATATGTTTAATCATAATAGGCATTAGACTGGCTAATTTATATGGTGAATATTTCAGTAAAATCGATAATTCTTTTATATCGCCCATACAAACTTGTGAATATTTAAATAACTCTCTTAAACGTATACTAAACGTGTACCTGGCTGTTATGGCTGCCCTAAAAAGTGGGTCTTTTAGACTTGTTAAGTTAATCACGCCTAGTACGGATTTATACTTAATATTATAATTATAATGTTAAATTATCACTTTTGAAAATTTCATACACAATCAAGCACTATACATATAAAACATCTCACGTCAAAATTTAAATATTTCAAGTATTAAAAAGGAATAATAACGAAAAACTGAAAAAAGAACCACCATTTTATATATTGTAAATTCAGGCCACCGTGTACAAAGTACAATCATTTATAAAGACCGTAGCGCACAATTAACAGCTCATTATCATTTATTATTATACTGTGATACACAAATATCGTTAAATACAATCGCCTATGAAACATTGGCAAAAACCGAAGCGCTCTTACCAGCAGGTAAGCTTTACAAGCTTTCTAATTATATTATAGGAACAAAAGACACGTCGAAATCGTTTAATATAACACCCAATAATATTCATAGAGCTTTTACTCTCTTTTACAGTCTAAAATGTGCCCTATTAAAATAAAGAAAAAGCAGATGAGATATATCTGTCACACTTTTTCATGAGTGATTAGACAAAGATTACGAGTTTCATCTTCCATTCATCCATCTTCATGATAATATCTCCGCAAAATCTCGAACAATATTTGTCCAATCCAGTGTTTAGTAGACCGCAAAATTACTTTTTTAGTAATGCTCCTATAAGTATCCCCCTATAATAGTAATAATTATAAGTAATAGTTACTTTTTTGGTCAAGATCAAACATATGAATTTATACTGAAATACATGAATTTAAAAAAGAAACATCCAAATTTTATTTGGCTTAGCTTTCAGTTACATAAACACTGAATTCCTAACAGGGTCTGACTGCTTCATTAATATTTATATATAAGGAATTATGTAAATGTGGCTAAATCGCCAAACATAGAATGATTGTGCAAATATGAATTTTCAACAAAAACCGTAAATTTACACACATAATTTTGAAATTTGGCTTCCTTTTATCCCTTTTATTAAATGAATAGAGTCTGAATCCATTGTTAGGAAATTTTATGATTGTTTAAAAAACACAAAACATTCCATAAACGAGATTTATCAGACCTAAATAAATAACGGAAAATTAGGAAAGCTACTCTGGAATAACGGTGCCTTTTACAAGGAAGAAATATAGAAACATTTCTATTCTAAATAAAAATTTATGTCTGTATTCTTTCCTATACCTTTAACACGGCCAGAACTGCAAAGATAAAGTAAAGAAATATTAAAGCATTTTTATTCCCGATAGAGCTTTTCCATGTACCGAAATAGTGAAGGAAGAGGAATAAAACACCCGACGTGGGAGTACCAAGTGCAAAACTAACAAGTACATTTATTACAGCTCTGAAAGCCGACAAGAAGAGGCTCAAAGCCGAAAAATTTGATTTGTTGAATCAGATGAAACAGCTGTACGCAACCCTAGAGGATAAGGAAAAAGAGCTCAGGGATTTCATAAGAAATTATGAACAGGTATGTTTACTTTTAGTGTTTTAGTGTATTTTCACTTTAACGAAAGCTGTGGGAAAATTATGATACACCGAAATTAACTATTAGCGTATATTGTAGAATATTTTAGCAAAAGGTCGAGTACAAAGTAAAAAGTACGCCACAGAGAACATAAATGTAAAAAAAATATTAATCTGTTGGCATTGTGCTTAGTATTTTTCAACAAAAACATAATCGTAGAATAAAGTTGAAAATAGCTGTATTAAAACAATAAGATTTTTATCAGACTTCACTTTTCATAACAATATCAGTTGCGTAGATGTTTAATTGTTAAACGAGTTTAAAAAAAACAGGCTAGTTATAGTAACCCTCCCAATTGCAAACCTCAGCAGCAACAGATATGTTTCTTTAAAAGTTATGTACCTATTTGCATATATTTACTAATCATCCGGCTTTTGAAGAGAAGCAACTAACACCTATAGTATTATAAAAACGATATTCTTCCTGATTTATTTATTGAATAAATAAGAAACGATTTTCTCCAAAGTCAAATCAATTCTTTTTCAACAACTTGTTAGCCCCCCCGCTCAAATCACGACTACGTCAAATGGCGTTACTACTCTCCGCTCCGCATCTCTCCTCATCGCAACTTTCCTCTCCGTGCCGTATCGTATCTTTCCCAAGTCACGACAACTATCTTGACGTCTCTATGCTGCAACTTCCGCTCTCCTGTTTTTCCTTCCGTTACGTATTTATCAATCTAATACAAATTAAGTTAACACGTTGAGTTAACACAATGTATATGTTTTATACATATTTGGTTTACATGGGAGGTCACACGTATCAGAATAACACTAAAAGGTCGCCTTAAAAGCGTCTGTATCATCTAGATACATGTTTTAGCTTACTTTGAATCAGAAAATGACCTTGAATATTCTCGTGCTGCGAGATGCCATATTTAGGAAACAAAAAACTTTTTTTGGCGTAGCGCTATAGGTGTTAAACAACTTGCATATCTCTAGGACGTGTTGGGTTTAAACTGTAGTTTTTGAGACATAGGAGCATTTTAGCTTAATAGTATTATACAGGCCATTATGTACTAACATCGGAAATACTATTAAGTATTTTCTGTAAATAAGAAACTTGAGTTTTGATTAGACTTATACTTCACTTTTTAGCATTAATATTGCAGTTCTACATAACGATCTATTTTACGAATATTTCTGTCTTGTTACAAACTGTTCACCTGTTATTTTTAATACATGTTAGTGAAAATAACTGCCATTGTTTTGAATCGATTCGTCCGCTCCATAGCTCTTCTGTTTCAAGTAAGGACTTTCAACGGAGAAAATAAATTATTGTTTTCATTTCAACAATGATGAATGGTAGTTCTTGCATGAAAATATCGCAAAAACACGTAGGTATTCAGTTTATTTCATGTTTATTGTATTACAATATGCTATAAAATGAAAATGCAATAACGATATAATAAATGCGAATGTTTGTTGTTAGTTTTTTTTTGTCTTTAGATTAAAATTTCAAATTCAGATTTAGATTAGATTTATCATTTCTTCTGCTTATTCATAATTATGAGTATATATAAAATACTACATACTATCATCCTCCTGCCCTTATCCCACTCTAAGTAACGTCGGCACATGTTATAAACATGTTGTCACATGAGTTGACTACGTATTTTACGACCGGCCGCCTGACTGAGTCAACTTACCTTAGTCGTACTTTACGACACCTCGATAAGAAAGAGAATGGTATTCTACGCAGCCGGATACTAGGTACACGGCTTAGTATATAAAAAATACGACATAACTTGAAAGCCTCTTATGTATATAGTAGAAAACAATAGTGTTATTATTATTATAATTTTACATATAAAATAAAGCTTTTTAGGCTGTTTTTTAATTTATTCTTGAAGACGACGCTCTCAGAACACATTATATTTACCGCGGTCTCAAACGTTTTTAAAACATATTAGTGTTTTCTGTAATAACTTCATTCCCCACTAGAAATATACAATTAATTAAGCGTTTTCCAATTAAGGAAAATTTCAATGCAACTTGTACATCACCGCAAGGGACCAGTCGTACTCGCAATTTATTTATTCAGTAAGAAGAAGTGCCTTTATATACTATAGGACTTGTCCTCTGTCTGTAATGGAGTCTTACTTTACATTCTTAATATTAATTTTGTATAGATGCGGTCACGAAGCGGCGCGTCCTCAGCACTGGGTGCCGAACGAGCGGAACGCGAGCGCGAGCGTGCAGCACTCTTGCGGCACGCTCGCGACGAAGCCGAACGATCTTTGCAGCTTGCTGCGGCGCTCAGCGCACGTGACACACAATTGCGGCACGCAAGAGAACAGTTATTCGAGGTATGTATATTTATTTTAAGCATTTTGTTACATGACTTTGCTAGTTTTTTTTTACGACCGGCCGCCTGCCTGGCGTCAACTTACATAAGTCGATTTTTACGACACCTCGGTTAGAAAAGTGGGTGGTATATTCCGCTAAGCCGGATACCACATGGTAAGTTAACTTACCTTAGTCGCCTTTTACTGTCGTAAAACTCGACACATAAAAATACGTTACACTACTTTTTTATTCGTTTAAAGGTAAATATAATTAGTAGTATTGACTCTTGCTCATTCCAGGATATTTTACTCTAATTTTATTCGCTGTGTATTGACTGTTATGTAAGACTTATCTTTATCTTAATACCTAAATCCATATTCATGTACATTGTGGTACATAATTGATTCAGGGTAATAGGTTAAACGTGTTTATATAATAGATTCCTATATGGCCGTGAATGCCTAATTATTTCTCCGTTACGTAATTGTTGACTGTTTGACTGTACTAAATTATATACTAGCGATCAAACAAACCCCACAAATCTTATCCAAATTACCCTGTATAAACATCGATTATATTTAAACAGCGTAATTTTAATGATCCAATCATTTTGAATGGATTACGATGGCAATCCATCATTTTGCCTTGAATAATGTCATAATCAATTAAGAAAAATTCTATAATAGAAAGTCTTATAAAATAATCATCCTGTTGCCCTTATCCCACTCTAAGTGGGGTCGGCACAAATCATGTGACAACATATTATAAACGTGTTGTCACATGCTTTGGCTATGTATTTCACGAGCATATTTTACGACACCTCGATAACAAAGAGTGGTCTATTCTACTCAACTGGTAGTCACACGGCGTGTCAACGAACATTAGTAGCCTTTAACGACACCTCGGTAAGAAATGAGGGATTACGAATCCTGCATGTTTCGGGTATGAAAACAGATTGTCCACTCTACATTAAGCATTATATATATTTTCTATTTTACTCTTATCGCGGATTATAGAAAAATTATTTTATTATTACTTTTGTATTGGAGATCTTCGCAGTAACGCTTTATTCCTTAAAAAAATGTATTTGATAAATATAAACTCCATCTATCTATTATTTGATAATAAACACAAAGCAATAGACAAATATAGAAGGTTATATTTATGCAGCGTAATTTGAATAAGATGCCCGGTCCTATGTCGGCACCTTTGGCGATCCATCAACGGCACGCGGCGTTAATTACCAATTCAAATTATGCTTTCCAATGAAAGTAGGGAGAACAATAAAGCACAACTGCTTTCATATTATGCACCTGAGGAAAGGAACTCGATTATACAACTTTTCTGAAACAGACGCTGCTCCTGGTTCTAGCGGAACATAAAAAGTAATTTCGAAGGTTTTTGAATTAAATATTCTTTGTCGGATTTCATTAACTGTATGCATTTCATGTCATTATTAGTTTTTCTGTATATTTTTACATTTTTCTCAATGTTATAATAATCTCAAGACCTTAATAGTTTATAGCCCATAGCAGTAGATCCCGAGGACGTAGGAGATATGTTGACTATGATTATGGACCTACAGAGAGAATCCGCTAAAGTAGGCCTCAAGGTTAACCCAACTAAAACCAAAATCATGACCAACATTTCGAATGTGCCCTCATATCACCTACCATTTGAAATTGTGTCGGAATACGTCTACCTAGGGCATAAAGTCACACTGGGTAGCCTGAATCAAACCGCAGAGGTAGAGAGGCGCATCGCTTGGGCGTGGGCTGCATTTGGCGCCAATAGCAAAGTCCTACGCGGAAAACTATGTATCCCCCTTAAAAAGAAAGTCTTCGAGCAATGTGTCATGCCCGTTTTCACCTAAGGTGCAGAGACTATGACTTTGACCAAACAATCCACTGAGAAGTTCCGTGTTGCCCAAAGAGCGATGGAAAGAGCAATGCTCGGCATAACCATACGCGACAGGAAAACAAACGATTGGATACGCTAAGACCAAGGTCAAAGACGTAGTCACATTGATAGCCGAGCGCAGGTGGAGATGGGCGGGACACATAGCCCGCATGAATACGGGTCGTTGGACGCAGAAATTGCAGGAGTGGCGACCACGACCGCATGCCCGGCCGCGTGGTAGACCGCCAAAACGATGGAAGGACGACATCGTACGACACGCAGGCCATGATTGGATACGAAAAGCCCAAGACCGTCAGGAGTGGAGGAACATGGAGGAGACCTACGTCCAATACTGGACGTTGAACGGGCCGCAATAAAAAAAAAAAAAAAAAAGCAGTAGATTATAAGGTGTCATACAGAAAATCTCCTCTGTGTAATCTTTGTAACTTTGTGTACTAGAATAAAGTAACTGACAATGCGAAAAAAGTAATAAAGAAAAAGTAAAAGTAGGCGTTACTTTGCGGAATTCCATAGTACAAAAGTTATGATAGAATTATATTGCTATTATCCGCGTTTGCTAAGAAATATGTATAGAATATGTACCTAATGCTAAGTGTAGGAAGAAAAAATCTTTCTAGTAACAAGCAAACGCGGATTGGGGCAAAATTATTTAATTATAACTTTTGTATTACATAACTTAACTTTTGAAAAAAAGTATTGTATTCTATTAATTAAATTACTGGCTGACCCAGTCACGCTTTTTTGTGGTTAAGTCTCTTTTCGAGTTTCTCTATCCTCCGCGTGTATCCGTCTATATTTGCTAAATATCGCATTGGAGTCACCATTTTTAAGTAAAAGTAAATGGATTCTAAGATGGCATCGGGTCGTTTTTGTTGCTCTACATAACAAAAATGTCTCAAAATACATTATTTTGCACATCTCGAATTGATTTGGCAGCTTACGAAAGCTCCCAGGCGAGTTAAGTTATAAGTTTTAAGGCGCCGAAATTTTCGACAATAATCGTCTACACAGACAAAACCTTAACAAATACTCTTAATTCTATGTTAATTACTCTGTGTAATGGTAAAGGCAGCATGAAAATATGTTAAGTATTTTTGAGTTTACGAGATGGACAATCTCGGTGTGGACTTTATTTTATAATATGTACTTATTTGTCTTTTTTCTTAGGCACGAAGACAGTTACAAGCAGCAGGGTGTCTGTCAGAAGGTGAGAGCGTTGCTTCAATGGGGATCGGCCCGCCAATGATTCTCGGTGGTCCGTCCGGTCTGATGGGTGACAGGGGTAGCTGTAGTGCCGACTCTGGAGTTAGAGGTTACTGTCTTTATTTAAAAGGAATGTTCAAAATAATTAGTATCATTGTGTAAAAGCGTGGGGCGTTTTGTGCCATCTTTTCATATATAGTTACATATATCGAGAACCTAATACTTTGTTTTGAGTCTTAAGGTGTTGTAACGCACCGGATAAATCAGTGTCGGTAGACACGCTACGAAGTAGACTGAAAACCTCAAAAAGGTCACGGGGAGCCGCTGGATTCAAGCGGCAAAAAATTGTGTAGTGTGGAAGTCTTTAGAAGAGACCTATGTCCAACAGTGGAAGTCCATCGCTTGATGAAGAAGATATTGAGAATTATCCTAACGTAATAATACAATCGTACAAAACTAATGAGAATGCATATTGTGCATTTTACTATTTTGCATACAAAATTTGTATTATGGACCTCCGCAAATAAAAGCCTAATTCTATAAATTAATACAAATATAATAATAAAATAATGTAATAATTATCCTAACATAAATAATAAAAACGTATTTTATTAATTTTTTCACTTTATTTATTTTCTACCTTTAAACCATTTGTTTTTATAGCATTTTAATTATAAAATTATCAATGGTTCTCGAAAAGTGTCCAAAGTTTAAATTAAATATACCCGTTCAAAGTGGACCGAAATTGAGTTAAAAGGAGTATACGCATACAACAGTAAATAAGGGTGCAGCTTATATAACTTTTTTCGAGTAACGAAAATAGAACAGCACATTAAGTTTGTTAATAAAGCGTTGTCAGTGACAGGTAGCAGCGACGGTGGCGCTACATCGGTATGCGGTGGAAATCTGTCAGACTCTACTGCAGAAGGGGCCCCGCCAATTCTGGACCCCTATGATACAGATGCCGCTTCTCTTGTTTCTTCGGCGCATCCTATCTATCAATGTGAGAACGCCAACATTACGAAACCATACATGTGTGTGTTATGTACATATAATATAGAATTTCACCACTACAACTATTTCTTTCTCTTCGAATTCTGAATTGACTGAAAAACGGCTGAATTATAATAAATTGTAATAATGTGTATAATCTAATAATTCTGGTTTTTCGAACTATACAAAACATTCGCCTGTCCTTAACCCAATTTAAGTATGATAGGCACAATATGTTTATATGTTACCATTCTTTTTTTTAGACAGTAAAAAACCCCTTATGGGTAACGCCGCCCGACGGGGATTGGCGACGGTTATGTCGGACTCGCACCGACTAAAACAACCTATGTGCTTACCACGCTGCTGGTGGCGGGGATGGGGTACCTATGAAGACGTTGCTCCCATCCTTTGCCACCATTCTATCCTAACATTCGTTAACTCTGACGCTACTCCTTTTATATGAATGTCATACTACACATAATCCACGGTTTTGTGTGTTGTATGACATTCGTATAAAAGGATTCATATAAACGCGGATTACAGCAAAATAACTTTATTGTAACTTATATATAATTAATCGTTTAAAGATATTTCACCTAACTACAATTCCACGTTTTTGTTAAATATTAATCATTATTGCATATGATGATGTTTTATGTATCAACATAAAACATTTTTTGGTTTACAAAAGCGAGTCAACGTTTCGCTACAATGAAATCGTTTGTAATCAAAAACCCTTCTCGCTTTAACAGCGTCAAAAAGCTTTGCGTTAATACAATAGCAATTTTCATAAATTAAAATCACTATCGACAGTTAAGTCTCGAATTTCGTCCGTTTTCAATAAAAGCCCAATTGAATAAAGCTCCAGTTTAACTTCCAAAACAGTATAATATATCGTGTTCTGTTTTCTGTTTGAAAGTAACATAAATCTACAAATTATATTAATCAATTGGTGCCTTTAATATCCTATTTTATTTTATCGTAATGTATCCTATGCTACTATCCTATTCTATCTTATCCTACTAATATTATAAATGCGAAAGTTTGTGAATATGGATGTATGTTTGTTACTCTTTCAAATTAGCTGAACCAATATCGATGAAATTTGGCACAATTATTCCTTATACGGCGGGGTAACATATAGGCTATATAAATCCTGTTTATTGTACAGAAATAGGATGATATTGAAAAGCTCCATCTATTATTAACCTATCACGCCACAACAGTCACAAACGCAAACGAAGTTGCAGACAAAAGCTATTATATTAATAATAAAGTCCGTATTAAATTAGCAACCTTCGCTTTATACTGACATTTGCTTTCAATTCAAGATATTTGTCTTTAATTTTTATGAAAAAGGTTATATTGTAGAGGACCTAAACAAATATTTGCACAGTCCTTCAGACTGGCTTATAATTAAAAAAAATATTTCGCATTTATTATAAAAACTTTGAAGAGATATCGTAGTTCGTATTACCCTAGTAGGAGAGTAGTAAAATTTTATGTAAGGAATTTTTTGTGTATAAAATGAACTTATACTTTGATTTTATATTATTGCTTTTAATTTATATTAGCACATCTTTCAATAAGGGAAAAAACTAAACTCTTTTTTTATCCTTCATTCAAGTAAACTTGTAAACAAACGCTTTTGAATCGTCAACTACTGCTGGTTCGGAAAGACTTTCCAACCGAGAAGATCCGCAAGAAACTCGGCGGTTGCTCTTTTTAAACTATAATTCTTTATATACTACAGCTTAACAAAGACGTCATCTGGCCTTACTTAGGGAATATGCTCAAACATATCTTAAAAATGATCTGATCATATACAGACTTCCATACGATGCTTTCCTTCACGGTATCTTTTAAATTCATAGTTTTTGATAATAATAATTGACCTACACAAAGCTTTAACTCTAATGTTGAAAGATGAACATGCGCTTTAATTGTAAAATCATTACAGTTTCACGGACAATATAAATCTCTACAAAATTATGTAAATACAATAGACAGATAATTTACATGTAGGAATTATAGTTTGAGGAATTTCATTATGATTGCTATTGCCTTTGTGTGGGCCGTAACATTAATATAAAAAAAACTCCCATTATTTTATTAGATACACAGGTACGTGAAGATTCATGATAATATATTTGTGTCTTAATTCTGTCCTAAATTTATTTTGAACATTTTCCAAAAACTTTGAAATAAGTAGTAGTAAATAAGCTGTGACAAGGCCATGATTACAATACGTTTCCTTCTGTTATACCTAAATAATCGTTATATCGAAACAATCTCTATCAACAAACATCGAAACAAATCTAAAAGTCAAAAGAAAGTCTTCAGGAGTTCAAAAGTTATTAAGTATCTTGAGGGTAAAACTTTGAGGTCTTTTGTCATTCCACCAGCGCCTTGTTTACTTGTGCTACAAAAATCGATCAATAAACAGGCCTCTTGAGCATATTAACATGCTCCAAATAACTAGGATTGTAACAAGCAACGACTACAAATACATTTATATTTTTGAACTAGCTATGCCTGCGAATTCACCCGCGTGGAAATCAATATGTCTCAAAGTTTTCCCGCGAGAAATGTAGAATATAAGTACCCTATATATTGCTCTACAACCTACTCTATCTTCCAGTAAAAGTCTGATCAATATCGCGAAACCGATTTTGATGAGACTTTTACTGTATTGTTCCGGAAAAAATACTACAAACCTTTCTCAAGAATTGACGTATTTTCTAGTAATAACCGTAGAAAAAATACGTTTGGTAAATTTTAAGACAAACGATCACATACATACCGACATAGTTAAGCGACTTTGTTTTATAATATGTATAGATATAGGTAAGTTTACTAAAAATGTTTTAAAATTATTTATTAACATCTACGTTTAATTCATGTTTAAAGCAAATACGTACATGATACATATGTTAAACTTTTTAAAATTTTTTGCAACCGTTGAAGACCAACGTCTTCGAACAGAGCGTGTTGCCAATGATGACTTACGGATCGGAAACGTGGTCGCTGACTATGGGCCTTATATAGAGTGCCTCTGAGCTTCCTATATACAATATAGGAAGCTCAGAGGCACTCAGGGGGCGAAGGAGCGAGCTATACTTGGTTTATGTCTACGCGATCAAATCAGGAATGAGGAGATCCGTAACCGACAACGACAGCTCATCGTGTCGTGAAGCTAAAGTGTCAATGGGCCAGGCACATAGTACGTAGAACCGATGGGCGTTGGGGTCCTAAGGTGCTGGATTTATGTGTATGGAAATTGTATGGAGTGGAGATCCCTCAAAGACCTATTTTCAGCAGTGGATGAGAAAGAAGAAAAGATATTTGAATAAGTTATTATTGTTGCAGTGAGCACTCCTCGCGATTGCAGCCCGACACTATCGCCGCACAACAGTGCCTCGTCATTCAGTCGCTCTATTGATGCTGCGTCTTTGTCAAGGTTAGTAGGTTTTATTCATTAAAGTTTATTGATAGTTCTGGGCACATTATCTGATCCCTAACTGCTGATTGTGCAACGCATAAGAAAGTTGAGTCACTTAGTGGCGTAGAACGATAAGATGTTGTCAAATCAGAAATCATCTTCATCTTTCTGCCTTTATCCCACTCTAGGTGTGGTCGGCACAACATGTTATACACATATTGTCACATGATTTGGCTGTGTTTTTACGACCGGCCGCTTGCCTGGCGTCAACTTACCTCAGTCGTATTTTACGACACCTCGGTAAGAAAGAGGGTGGTACTATTCTATTCAGCCGGATACCACACGGCGTATCAAATAAGAAAACATAAAAATACTAAAAAGTCGTTTTTGCTCAAAGCTATATATAGGTTACGTGGCTAAAATACCGTACGGCTTAGAAACTGCTAAAAAAGTTCTATGTTAAATAATAAAGAGAGAGAAGCGGACATCATGAATGAATGTAACATCATGACTCATACAATGGCTCGTAGACTACATCATTCTAATTACAATATTGATTATATTTGCTGTTCAATTAACTATTGTTTTTTGCATTTGATATCTAGTGTAAAGTTTTAAAAGTATACTTTTCAGAAAAAAATCACCGTGTTTGCTTGGTAAAAAGTAACAGTTTCCTTAATACATGTATTATATTTCGAGTTCCACTCGTATTTTTGTTCAGAACTGTAATATAATATGTTATAAATACATCTCTTGACAGTACAAAAATTAATTCAAGTCTACTTTGTTGCGAAATAAACGAATATAGTAATTTGAAAGAAGAACGTATATTTATACTGTTGGAAATTTATTTGTACTGTTTCTGTAAAATTGACGAAAACACTAGGAATATTTCACGGAATAATTAATTTAGCGCAAAAGCTTTTAAAGCAAAATAAAGTTTAAAAACGGTACGAAATTAAAGTTAAATGAACTTCCCGGAAACAATTTTAACAACTGGAGTGAGTACAAATTACTCCGTGGACAGCTTTTTAATAATAAATTTTACTTGCAAATTTTTGTCTTTGTTTAAATAGCAAATAATAATGTAATAAAATGAACGAAAGAGAAGAAATAATAATAAGAAGAAAAGTAATGAAAATATTATTTTGCTATAATCCGCGATAAAAGAATATATAATGCCAAATGTAGAGTGCACTATTCCTTCTCATACCTGATAGTGGGTAGTGCATGTGTTTTTACCTGATTTTAAAAACACATGCACTAACCGCCAACAATAACACAACAATACGCAAGCACTTCACACATTCACCACCATACAATTCAACTCATCAATATTTAAATTTCAAAAATTCAACAAAATTTACAATTCAACAACAATCATTTCGCCCCGTAACTGAAGCATTTTCAGGAGATAGATTCCACGACAAAATCGCAAAACGCTGAGAACGAATAGTACACTATACGGTAGCATTACATATATTTTCTTTTATCGCGGATTATAGCATATATATTTTCATTAGTTTTGTATTTGCACCTCCGTATAGTAACGCGTCATTCTATAAATTACTGATAATAAATATAAATAGTTAAGAAGCACATTAAATTGCTTCTTAATAAGATTTAATGATATCTTAATTAGAATTTTTTTATTGAACTAAGTTTTTGAAAAAGATGATAAATCACCTTGCATCACTAAAAATTTTACTACCTTAGTTGTCCAGAACAACTGTGGCTAGTATTAAAATGTAATATGTTAATGCTAGATTTTTTTGATATAAAGGTCAGTGGAACAATTGTCAAGTCCAGGGGAATGCGATTCAGGATTAGTGGGCATGAGATCCCGTGCAGGCGGCCCCAAGGCTGGTCGAGGAAGAGGTTCGGCTTGGGGATCAATCTCTAGAGTCTTTGCCCGCAGTCGGCACCGCACTAAATCTGGCAGCGCAGTCAGCAGTGGTCACGAGAGTGGTGAGGATGAGCCCGACTAGTTTCAAGCCCATACGGGGCTTACATTCATGAGCTTATTCATGAGGCGTTATCGCGGCGGGACCTTGGTGTAGCAGGTCGCAGAGCGCGACTCGAGAGTGGTTTAAGCGGGGGGAGGGATAACGCCGCGTAAAGAGGTCATGAATAAGAGCCCCGTATGGGCTTGATTAGTTCTATCGTTGTTTAAGAAATAAACAAAATTTACATCACACAGAGCCAGTTTACGCTGGCACAGGTAGCACAAGTCGCGCGTGGTCTCCTCTTGGCAGCGAAGCAGCTCTACGTGAAGCTGCCTCTCTACCACTATCAAGATGGCGGGCGCCCGCCATTATCGCCTGGCTGGAACTCGCCCTCGGCATGCCACAATATGCTGCTGCAGTTGCCGATAATGTGAAAAGTGGCAAGGTTAGTTTTAAATACCTTGATTATGTAAAGTAATATTTGTTACAACATGTTTCTAATACAACATCCTTCATAAAGTTGGTCATTAATATGAAAAAAAGCATTGTGGTTGTCCTATAGGATATTTATGTTCATTGAGTTATTGAAAGGGAGTAAATGAGTTGACTTTGGGAAAATTGCTTTTTATTATTGCATAAGTATAAAGGAGAAACATCGTCGTTTGTTATAGATTAGATTTAAAAAAATTAATGTTATGCCAAAATTAGAGTATACTATCCGAGTTCATTCCTTATTCATACAGGATTCATTTATAGAATCACTTTGCGGAGATCATAACACAAAAGTAATGAAAATATTATTTTGCTATAATCGATGAAGTAAAATTGAAAATATATATAATGGACAATCTCGGATTACAGCAAAATAATTTTATTATTACTTCTGTCATACAGGATTCGTAAACCGAATGCACTATAATCCTCAACCAACACAATACGCATTGTACACATTCACTATCACAAACTAAACAATCGTTTCGCCGCGCAACCAAAGCATCATAAGGAGATCAAAGAATCGCAAAACTGCTTTCCGATTCAGTAAGTAACGGCCTGTTACTATCCCACTGCTGAGAATAGGCCTCTTCTCTCCGTTTTTTTGGGAGAGAAGGATTGGAGCTAAGACCTACCAAACTGCTCCAATGCGGATTGGTAGGTTACACATACCTCCAGAATTCTCTAGAGATATGCAGGTTTCTTCACGATGTTTTCCTTCACCGAAAAGCGTGTGATAAATTGCAATTATCAATTAGTACTATATAGTATTCCGATTCAGTAACAAAATAATATTATCAGTAATTTCGTATAGTGGACCTCCGCGAAATAATTTGTGAAAATATTTTATCAATTAATCAGTTATAGAAACTTACCAAATATTTCACGAAAATCTTTAGTGAAAGATACACGTTTCAAGATTAAAAATATCGATTTCGATATTTACATGGAAATGAAGTCGCAATACAGACCTTTGATTAATTCATTGCGGCGTTTGTTTATTCAAATCGTGTTTGTTATCGAAGGACGAGCGGTTATTAAAAATGTACATTTTATTTTGACGAACAGTAATTTTACATTAAAACATATTAAAATATACTAGCTTGGTTTTTATGTATAACAACAAGTAAGAATTATAATTATTTTAACATTTTAAAAGGTTATTATAATACTTTTTTTGTAAATGTTTTTGCCTGTTTTTTTTTACTTCCGAAGAGTGCGACAGATCGATGTAATTTTGGCTAAAAAGTTGGGTTGAAGAATGATTAATAATATATCTTACATCGAATAGGCTTTCTGTAATCATTGATATAATGTGCTACGTATAATACATAATGGCGTTTGATTTCTCCTTTTTCTTCATGGTTCGTAAAACTAACCTTTATTCTAATTTTTATCCGGAACGCTAAATGATAATAGAGTATACATATTATACTGCGTCCATCATATTATCAGTCTTTTGACAGCTCACGCTCATTAAGTTTTGTATTGCTTACGTACAAATATCATACAAATAATATTTGTACTTTATGGATGGGTACCGCCCACTTAGTGATGTCACACATAATGGTTACTACGATTATGCCACAGATTAAAAATAATCGGTAGAAATCGATGTTACGAGTATTAAAAGACATTTAATAACATTATATAAAGTTTTACTTTCTTCTTAGTTAATACATGAATACAAATAAAACAATCAGGATATTTTAATTTATTTTATTAGCACGAGTCGTCGGAATGATAATCAACACTAGACTCCTCCGATGAGGAGTCTTCAGTAGCAGTTATTATTAGCTCTTGTGTAGATAATATATTATCAAACGCAATATCACGTTCCCAATCAGAGAATATTACTCTTTTAGTTCTTTCCACCACACTTGCCCAGTTCTCGGCCGTTACGTGGGTGCAAGCATTTTTTAGCAATTGCAACATTTTATTCGCTGTGAATGGGGGGCTTGTATTGCATCTCGCAGCATGCCCTTTTACTTGTGCCCATATAAGTTCTATTGCGTTGTACTGGCAGTGGTATGGAGGAATCCGAAGAACAGTATGGCCATATTCTGCTGCCATTTCATTGATTACATAGCGTTTTGCTCTCTTTTTGGTTTTTAATATTTTTATTAATTCAACTTTTAACATTGAGTCGTCCACATTTTCTCCATTGTCCCGAAGCCAATTAATTATTTCATGCTTTTTATTAGCCTGTGTTGGCATTTTGTCAATTTGACGGGAGTGGTAGGGCGCATTATCAATAAAAATTATTGATGGTTCTTCCAATGAAATGAGCATTTTTTTGAACCACTCTTCATACACATTTGCATTCATCTCTTCGTGGTAGTCATTTGATTTCTTCGATTTAAATGCCAACAGTGCGTCTTGTACAAATCCTTTTGCTGTACCTGCATGGCAAATGATTAGGCGCTCACCTTTTCCCATTGGTACTGAGGAAGTGGAATCAGCAGTATCATCAGTCCAGAAACGAGATAGTGTGTGGTTAGCGTTGAGCCATGTTTCATCCGTGAAAACAATATTTGCCCAATCTTGTATTTTCTTTGCCTCTCTTAAAAAATCACAACGTGCTATAGCTATATCTGTGCGTTCCATTAATAATTTTCTTTTATTTAACTTTTTATATGAAAAGCCAATTGTGTTCAAAACTTTGACCAAAGAAGATTTTTCACCATGAAATAGACCACTTCTTTTCAAAGAAACAATAAGTTTTCTCAAAGTTGGAATTTCTTTTCTCAAGTAGTAATCATATACATGACGACGAATAGCGTCAGCGTCAAAGTCATCAACAGCTGTCACCTTATGAGCCCGGCGCTTTCTTTTTGGTGTAGATGGTTTGTTTTGCTCCAAGCCGCTCCTGCCGTAGGCATCAGTAGTGATTTTAGTCACAGTTGATAGACTGATCCCCAACGCGGCTGCAACACGGTTTCGGACTTGCGTGATAGGTATAAGAGGTCCGCCATTTTGATTTTCTTGCTCAAAATACTCATGAAGTTTTAACACTAACTGTCTCGATTGTGCTTTCAACACACGTCCTTTCGGCATTTTCACGATCAATTAATATAAGTTTCACAAAAGTTTTTCCGAGGAATAAAGCTACTTAACTCAAGGTGTAACAGATGCGAGAGAACACTCAGCGAACGTAAATGCGTGTGACTATCACGGGCGTTTCGTTGAGAGTGACAGATCACGTCAAAATGGCGGCCGAGCGGAAGGTCTGTTGATGTTGCCAGTTGATGTATAATATATTTTTTATGATTATAATAAATACACACGGATTAACATTTATTTTCAAAAAACTAAGGCAATATTAAATCAAAATGTTGATTTCTATATCTGTTATTAGTTTACGTAGGTTATCATTAATCGAATTACTTAGGTACGTAATTCGATTAATGATAGTAGGTACTATAATCGGAATGGTATCGCATACGAGAATCTTTAGGACATCACTAAATATGTAAATCGTCAATCTGTCAAAAGATGGTTAATATAATGGACAGTGTATACATTAAAAACACAAGTTAAAGTCACTACAACTATCTAATATATACTTCATATAAAAAACACACTAATAATAATTTTCAGAAAACAATTTTCTTATTGGACTGTGTGTGAAAATGTTTAGCAAATTATTATTTAACAACCTCGCAGTAGACTTATCTTCCAGCTAAATCAGTCATATAGCCGCTTAGGGCCTGTTTTACAAGTTACTGATAAAGTATCGGTTAGTTAACCGACAAATTAACTAAGTAGCACATAAATGTCTCTAAAAAGATACTCTAAAAGTGAAAAACTTAAAAAAAATCGCGGTCATTTTGGAATAGGTATTTGCTATCCAGCAGATAAACAAAATAACAGCCATATGATCTACCTGTTAACTTATAAGGGACTCTCAAGTGCTGAATAAGCCTACCAAAACCTAAGATACGTAAAATTCCGAGATATGTATCAGATATGTTCCGAATAAGCTAACTGACAGTTTATTGATAACTTGTGAAACCGGCCCTTAGTTTAAGATTACCTAGTACTTTAATTAAGTAATAAATAAGCTTAATAATAACTTAACGAAATATTACTTAATTTATATAAAAATATTATTATATGGGAATATACATTTAACTTAACTTAAATATTATACAAGCATATTTTTATAGAATTAGTAGAATTAGTATAATAGTATTTAGTTTTTTTATCAGTTCCATTTCTTTTTCGTTTTCTTTCTTTTGTGTTTATTTATTTCATATTATTGACATATGTTTAATAAGTGTAATTGAATAATATTCGTATTAAATATAAATAAATATTATATTATCAGTATTTATGTATAGTAAGCAAATGACGCAATAGAAGCGTCAAATATTGTGTTCTGGTTGTTTCTAGATTCGTGCTTTGAATGGGCAGGTTCTGCTCGAGCTCACAGACACGGACCTTGAGGTCGGCTTGGGGATCGGCCAGCCGATGCACCGGAAGAAACTGCGGCTGGCTATCGAGGAGCGGCGTCGGCCAGACCTTGTGAGGAATCCGACCATTGGACAACTGTCGCATGCTTGGGTCGCGGCTGAGTGGTTGCCTGATTTAGGATTGGCACAGGTAAATTTTATTTTAGGGGTAAAATTTAAGATACCATAAATTTATATAATAAATTTATTTGTTTAATCTATTATTCTTTATGTATATATACGAATCAAATAACTTCTTTTTTGTTTGTGTCGCACCAACCTACTCTTGTTCTAAGATCCGTAAGTTACGGGTTGTCTGTAAGAGATCGCAAGTCTTGCAAGTCCTCATAAATCATTTCTTGTACTTAAAATATACATGTATTTTTATTAATGTATGGAAGAAGAATAAATACATAAATAAATTTAAGAAATGCTTCTTAAGAAGCTTATTTAATTTACTAATTCATTTTAGTTTTTACCTCTTTAAATCTTAACATATATCGATAAAGCTTTTACATGTTCTACATATTTTAAAATCGAATTTTTAACATCAAATCGATCAAATTACTATTACTTTAACCGAAATTAAAATGTCTATTATTTAAATTTTAATAAAATTAATAAACGATGATAAACTAAATAAATGATCTAGACCTTAATATTATATCGCACTATTTTAGTTACATAACATAACAGACAAACAAGATCTCTTTGATTTTTGGTTTGTATTTCTGCAATAAAATGTTTGTTTTCAGTTTGTATTTCATTTTGTTAAAAAAAATTAAAAAAAAAAGAATTATAGTCGCCTAAACATTTTTCAAAATCATTTAGTCCCGTAATTAAAAGAAAATTAAATACTTACTGATACAATTTATATGTTAACAGTATGCTGAATCATTCTTGGCAAATCTAGTGGACGCTCGAATGCTCGATACCATTAGCAAGAAGGAGTTGGAGAAGTATCTTGGAGTTACAAGAAAGTTCCATCAAGCTTCAATCGTCCATGGCATCCATCTGCTTAGAATAATGAAGTACGACAGACAGGTAAGAAAAGCAAGGATTTGCTTTAAGAGTTTAATATTTACAATACCGGTGGTCCAATGCTCTAAAGACGTGATGGCAACAAAAGTGTATTATTTATTTAAAAAAATGTCACGCTGCTTCCTACTTCTTAATAATCAATTCCCATTTTGAAAATAGTACGGGATTAGAAACCTTTAACACCCCATTGCTTATTTCTCCTATTCATCTTCCACTGTATAGCAGTTCTACCTCTCCATTTCTTCCGTGCCTAAAAATACTTTATCACTTATTACAATTAATAAATCGACTTATTAAATTTCGTATCGAGCATTACGTATATAATAAATACTTGCCAATGTACCAAATTAAGTACGTATTAAAATTTATTAGGTAAATAATTATAATAATCTATCTTATTAAGTAAAATAATCTATTTTAAGAATAAATAAGGTTATACAGAGTCTAATATAACGCGCAATAAAAAGCAATATCGAAAAAAGAATCTGAAAAATACCAATACTTTACCTAATATAAAATTTAACTTGGCGCAGTGAGTTACACGAAAATGATTTATGCGTGCGAAATTCAAACTTAGAAAAGACGATCTTTTTCAGCTGAAATCTGTTTAATTTGTAAAATAAACACGCAGTTCGTTTAACGATAAACGAAGACAGATAAGGTCAAAGCAAACAAATGGCTGTAGGGAGATTCTTGGGGCGAACTCAGGCGTTAGGCAAAATAGCTTCCAGGCAAACTTGTAAACACGGAGCAGTCTACAGTTAAAACAGCTTTTGAAATCTTGTTATTTGTTAACAAACTAAAAGATTTTAACCACGAATTTAACTTACACTTAGAAACTGTTATCAATAGATGAGAAATGCATTCTTATACTGTTTTAAACTATATTTAGCTCTCTTTCTCTCTGATTTTAATTTGTTGGAAGTGAAATCAACCAGTTCAGCCAACAAATATGTTTATATTATAACATAAATAGCAATATATGAATGGCAGGATCTGTATTTATATATCATAAGATTGAATTGTTTAAGGCTAGTTGACCTAACTTGCTTATAAGTTTAAAGCAAGCAAAGCAAAAGGGATTCTGAATCGTAAATATTTTGTCGATCTGCTCATATACGTATCTCGGAGAGCAAAATACATCGTCATTTCTTGATATTTTCAATTTGATTGTAACCGTTAAACAATGATGAAATCATTCTAACCCTAGGCCTCAGGGTGATTTTTTTTGTTGCATTAAGCGAGTCCGTTGGTATAATAATACATAAAGAATAACAAAATAACCAAATCATATATATTCCAAGTTGTGTGTAACATTCAAGGAGTACTTACTAATCCATAAACATATTTATCTAAAGTATATGTTTGTAGTAAAGGCGCGAAACTAGTATTTAAACATTATAATAATTCATTTATATATAATATTTCTTTTATATTCATTATAATAATTGGCCATTGCCAATTCTATAAGTTACTATGGCACTTTACTAAACTAAGCTGAGTTCGATTTAAAAGAAAATGTTTTGGTGTGTACATTTATTAGCAAAGCAAATTATTTTTTCTGTACGTTCATCATACAGTGTACGTGTTTTTATTAAATAGGTACATCATTACTAAAAAACCTTCGTAATAAATCAGCGTTAATACTCATTCAGCATTATCTATTTATGCTTGCCCTTACAAAATCTTCGTGGAGTCGCGACCTCTGTAACGGTTAAGTCATTAATCATTTCGTATTCAAGCGTCTTTTGAATTCCAGGCTGACACTGAACAAAATTTGTCCACGCTCAACTCGCACATTACGTATTTTTTATAATGCTCTGTAAATTATTACGGCAAGGATTCATGCTAACTAAATATTTTACACAATATTATTTTGTTAAATAATTGTACCAGATTCTTATACCCTTAAACATTATAAATCGTAGTCCCTCGAAGCGTCTGTATGTTTTTTTATTTGTACTAAACACAAAACTACTAAGTATCTTATTTAGTACAATTTTTACAACAAATAGTAATTAATACGTTACTATATACTTTGGCAATTTACTATGTACTATGACTAGGCAATCACAAATGTCTGCTATAATAGAATCACCATATTTTAATAAATATTTAAAGGAACTGGAAGATTAATTTATTAAATATCACAGGCTCTAGCTGTAAGACGCCATCAGTGTGAAAATGTCGACGCAGATCCCTTAGTATGGACCAATCAAAGATTTATGCGTTGGGCTCATAATATCGATCTAGGTGAATTTGCTGAAAACCTCAAAGGTAAGATTTTGCAGTTGCTTCTGTAAAATACTTTGAAAACTAATTGTGAAAAAATTTTCTCTATTTAAATTTTCATAATTTGTGGTCAGTGTGGTAGACATCTGTTCACTATCGCGTATTTGTAATAACGTTTTAAAATTGTTATTTTAAATATTTTAAGAAAGGGAAAATCAATGTTATAGGTATGCAATTTGTTTATAAATATACATATATTTGATTAACAATTTATCGAATCTGAATTCAAAGAACTTAAATTGTTGATTACATACTAAAATATAAAGTTTTTGTAGATAGCGGCGTACATGGTGGTTTGGTTGTACTGGAACCGTCTTTCACTGGAGAGACAATGGCTACTGCCCTAGGCATACCACCGTCAAAAAGTATAATCCGCAGACACTTGGTAGCCGAGTTTGATGCTCTAGTTGTTCCAGCAAGGTAAACAAATACCGTTGTCATAGTTTCGATACGTTTGTAGAATATAGTATAACGTAATATTGAGATAAATCATGTATTTAAAATGTATTGTAATTTTCAAGTATTTCTATGTAGAGTTCTTGACATAATCTTATACAGTTATGAAATATACAAATAAATGACAATGTATTCGATATTCATGCAAAACAATGCTGAAAAAGTGCAATATTTTATTTCACACCAATAACTGCAATATCACAAAAAATGAAATCAGCGAAAGGATAAATGCAATGCAATGCACTGCATGAATGCATAGTCACCGTCACCTCCCCGTAGGTGTGCAACCTGTAGATGATTATAATATAAGGTGCAATCCTGCAGGTATACGATATTTTGCCAGGTGGAAGAACTGCAAGTGGAGGCTGCACGAGCATCCATGTTGTCCACAAAACAAAGATAAAACCAAAAAAGTCAAAAAGCTCTCCTTCAAGAAATAAATGTCGCTTCGATGTCCTTTTAAAATCTGTACCTATGTAAAATTTCCTCAACAAATATTTGTCAAAGTGCTATTTTTACACAAAAGTAAATACTGATTTGCGGTCACATTTTGTAGGAACTGTTTCTTCGAATTGCTCATTTACAACATTTTTATCGAAAACTTTACGAGCGGTGAAGACTGATAAGTAATAGTAGGATTCATGGTTTGTAAGTGAAGTATAATGGAAAGTTCGTAACGGAAAATTTTACAACACTATTCGTCCCTTCGCCTTCGTCAGTGTTAGAATCGGTGTTCTCTTTAGTGTACCCCCAAACTTTCCGACGTGCCGTAGTTTAGATTTGGCACATTTAATGTTAATCGAAATCGATCAATTTGATAATTTTAGTAAGTGTATAACATACGAAGTAGCTTATGTCGACATAAAAGCATTAAATGCTTTATGTTTATTGTAGGGGGTGATTACACATATTATATACGAAAGTTTCATTTTTTACTTATAACACATTTTGAAACATAATAAACAGTTTGAATTTCATGAAATATCATTAGATATAAAAACAGAACCATTCACAATAGCTTTAGGATAATAACAATAAATAGTATTTACTAATAATGTAAGATAACTATGTTTTTGACTTGTATACATCAATATTGTAAAGTTGAGAACGGTGTATTAGTTTTATTGTAACATTATTAATTGGCATATAAATGTGAATAAATCCTTTTAAAAGATAAACCTTAAGGGATGTCGAGCCAATTTCTTTTCTTGAATATCATCCCTAAACTTGGCGATCCTTGCATCGAGACAGAACGGTAAATCATTTTATCGATATGTCATGAATGCCTCTCTGTCATCATCATTAGATCGCACTTTTCGGGCTTTGTCCACTCTATCCGTACAAATTTTCTTTCTTCCATACAACATTGATTAATTTTTGTTTCGTCCATACGTAAAGACTATTGATTTCCGACACAATGACTTGCTTGTCTATTTTACTTTAGACATGTAATTATTATCGTTGTTGTTTATCTTTTATGCAAAGAAAAATATCGTTTCCTAATGATTATTTACAAAGTCAGCATACGTTTATGCTACTTTCTTAATTAATGTCGAGCATAATAATATCTTAATTAATATCAATGATAAATTATGTTGCGATATTCTTCTTTATGCTTTAATATTCTTAATGTTTGTTATGTTTCTCTTAGGCCATTTTTATCATCATTCTTGTACACAATCAGCATGATTCGTATTATTTTTAAGTGCATCATGCTTTTGGTGTCTATGCTGAGTTTTAACTTCCTATAGATCTTCGTATATTCAAATATTGGTCATTGATCTTCGAATATAAAATTAAAATATATTGGAAATAAGAAAGTTTTGAAAAGCATAATACAGAAATAATAATAGACTGTGCATGTCTGCTTTTTGTGTTAGCAAATGTTTGAACACATTAGTGCAAATTTGAGGGAGTATTCAAAAAGATAATAAAAGAAAGCTAACCGCTAATGGCTATATTTGGTAATATTTACTAGAATAGTGCGTAATATTATAAAATTACAGGAACATGTTCGGCCACCAAATAAGGATGTTGGGTCGGCCCTTTTCAAGGTCCGTAGCGACAGGATTGCCAGGAATTGATTTTAGCGCTGATTCTAGAAGACACAGTTTGAGGGTAATAAAATTATTGAAATTAATATAAGCTAATTTATAATACATTTCAAAACTATAGGCCATGTAAAATATAACTTATATCATAAATATTATTATATATAATAAATATTATTATTACATCTATTATATTCTTACAGTCATGATGACACTAACTAGTATCGTTACTACTTATATTTTTTCAGGGCTCAATAACACGCGCTCTCGGAGCTCTAAAACCAAAGCATGACCGTCCGTCGCCATCTAGTTCTAGCGAAAGCTCGAGTGTCATGAGCTTGACACAACCTTACATGTCATACTCACCGCCAATCGCCGTGCGAACACTCTCGCAACTTAGCATGACGTATGCTCCACCGCCCACACTGCAGGAATACGAACCGATATACACACCTTTGAGCTTATATTCGCAATCAAGTGTATCAACAAGGGATAGTATGACACGTTTGAATGATATTAAGGAGACTGGAATAACTCATAGGTAAGTTGGTAATTTTTATAGATGTCTGTAACTTAAAGGTAGATTTTGAATATAAAATACAATTTTTTTTTACGGAAGTGTACCACCAACATCCAAAGACTATTTTTACTGTTTCTGAAAAATCAGAGTTATTCTATTTAGTCAGGGTTGAGTCTATTTAAGAATTGACTCAAATGGACCAATTAGATAAATAATACTTTAAAATGTAACAGATAAACTTACATGTTTAAGTACATTATCACTGCATTGGATATGATGATGATGGTTTTCGCATTGATCACAATCGCAAAAAATTAAAATATTTGCAAACCATTCGTTACATGGGTTTTAGTGACGTGTGAATAGTTATGATAATATATCATGTTTCAAATAAACAATTAATATTTTATTTTTAGATATGGGCATAGAGCGGAACAAGCCCATAGAGTGAGTTCACCACTCCCAAAATCGGATGATAGTGTCGTTAAACAGAAAAGACATCGAAGGGTCAAAAGTATCGGCGACATCAATGCTTCTAGCAAGACATCTGTTTAATCAGCAACAATCGTTATATCCGTAATATACTGAAAAATATAAATTAATTTTAACACCAAATATACTTGAAACCTTTAAATAATATAAAAAAAAAACCTTCCTTAATATATAATCAACATATTGACACAAACAGCACTTTTTTTAATACAAGCGAAACTTTTTTGTGAAAATCTTAGTTTAGAATAAATGAAATGAATTATATTGAAAATTATTTAGTTTGCGTTGTACATAATAATTTTTAATTGAAAATGATCTGTCTGACAAAGAAGTGGAAATATAAATAAATAACTCTAATAATTAATTTGTACAATCCGAAAATTTCTTAAAATTTAAAATGTTCTTATATATTACAGCATAATAAGAAATCAGGAATAAACAAAAGATCATTTAAATTTATTTTGAAAGTGAAGTTTGAAATTATTACTAAGAAATAAGATTGGCATTAAGATCATCCTACAAAATAATTGCATTTAGTAAGATTAAAGTAAGAAAATATTCACTTCTGTTCACTCTCCATGGCAAATTACATTAACAAAATATAAACATAATATATTGCGATGTAAATGCTGACTTTCTAGTTTTTGTATATTATAGTCAGAGCAATAGCCTTAAATCACATGATATTTTCCATTATTCCATAAGATATACATGGTACAAGGTTACATATATGGTATTAAGTAAAATGTATATCTTATATTGATGTTTCAAATGAACAAATATTATGAAATTAAATTGATAGTACTTGTCATATAATATGTTAAGATCAGTGTAAAAAGCAAAATTAGGACATCTGCCTAATACTATCTGTGTAGTTAAAATTACTTAAATATAAATGTTTTAATGGTTGTACAATTTTTTGTTAGGAGCTGTTTTTCACTAAATACGTCACACATTTGTTAAAAGCAGATTTTTGTTCTTTGCTATTCACGGCTACACTTCAAGCTTTTCATGGCAAAGTTGTTTAAATAAAAATTATAAATGTAAATACGAATACGTTGTAATTAAAATGAAAATGAGGTCGTATTAATATACAATTCGTATCAATTGAAACAAGTAGGGTTTTCTTTATTAATGTATTATAAAACTTCCTACTGGCAATGTAATAAATAAATGTAATAAGTATTTTAAGTAATTTAACTTAAATGAGCTGGTAAATTTTTCCGACGTATACTGTTAAAATGGACTTTTGCTCCATTGTATGAATTAATATGTGGATAAGTTCTCATATTATACTTTTTCTAACTTTAGGAATCATTAGCTATTTGATCTCTTGTAAGCAGGTAAGTTTATTATTTACAAAACGTGTTCCTATCGCTATGATCCTGATGTACCTTTCGTTAATGATTATACAATTATAGCATATCATAACATTCGAAAGAAGTTACCGTACAGACTGATGATTATATCATACTAATTTTTATCTTATGATATTCTGTAATCCATTTATCATAGATTATAAACATATCTTAATCTTTTCGAAAATATAATTTTTTACACAATTTATTAAACATAAAGTCGATCCACATTTTTCAGTCCGAGACAGTTAAGTTTTATTATTGATTAAATCTTTATATATACCCATTTGCCTAATAAGAAAAACCTGAATTTTAAAAATTTAATACCCTAATCATAAGTGGCGGTGGCTGTCAATAAGTCTCTGTATACCTAATGTAAAATAAACTACAATTTAGAACCTGAATTTGAATTGTTAAATGTGGAAAGACGATTATTGCTGTATAATTGCCGAACACTGTGATAATAAATAAACTCACACATAAAATCTTAGGCATCTGGTTTTGATATAGAATTATTATTAGTAAATTTGTATGAAATAATAATTTAATCTACTAATGCAATCGAGCTTGAATTCCTACTATATTTAATAAATTGTTGTTTTGTTTTAGTTCATTTTGTTGTTACAATTTTGTTTATATTTTAATAAATAATTTAATTTCTAAATTCGCAGTAATTTTGTTTACATTGTGATATTTTTCGGTTACCATTATTTAAATATGAATGTCTTAAATAAAAGAACAAAATAACAAAGTGTTTCATTTAAAAGTAGTAATTTAGGTAAAAATAACAAAATGTATGTAGAATTATTTTTCTGGGTTTTTCTTTTATGGTAGTTTGGATGGACTTGAAAATGAGTATAGACTGGGCAACCAAAGCTATAATTTCTTATAACATTCATATAGTATTTAATACTTAAATACTTACTTTAATACTTTGCATAGTAATGCAAAGTATTAAAGTAAGCGGCGGTAAAGTAATAAAGTAAGTAAGTAAGCGGCCTGTTACACTGCTGGGAATAGGCCTCTTTTCTTCCTTTTTGGGGAGAAGGATTGGAGATAAGACTAACCACGCTGCTCCAATGCGGTTTGCTACGTTACACATATCTCCAGAATCCTCTAGAGATATGCAGGTTTCTTCACAATGTTTTCCTTCAACGAAAAGCGTGTGATAAATAGCAATTATCGATTGGACACATAAGTTTTAACAGAAAAACTCATTGGTATCTGCCCGTGTTTGAAACCGTGACCTCCTCGAAAGAGTCGCACGGTGTTACGAATGGGCTATCATAGCTTGTATACTTTGCATATTTAACGTTAAACTGGTAGCTTTAATTTGATATGTATAGCACTCTTCATTTCACATCTTCACAATAAAGTACTTGAGATCTAGCCTGAACTGACGAGTTTACTCATAAATTTTCAATTCATACGCTTCCATGGCGATGATATGATTTATCAGCTGACACTAAAGCTGATGCGGAGTTGCGGATACTAATTGGCTATAAAATATCAAAGAGTGTTTAGGATTCTTATTTATTTTAATGTTTGGAAAACAAACAGTAAAATTACGTTAATAAAATAGGTAATGCTAAAACTCATTGTAAGACCAAGTAAATTTCAAAATTTACTAATTAAAAATAAACACTGTTTAAAAATAACAGAGTAGAGCAAAGTAATTACAAATTATTTTCTTAAATTATATAAATAATCCCTAAAACAAATCAATGTAACGGAGCTCTCTATTTTATTTATTACCAGTTCTAAAAATAAATGTGTTTTGTGCATACTTTGAACTAACAATTGGCAGATCAAAATTTTTCGATAATTACGGTTATATAAGGACACCTTAATCAACTTAAAAAATATGGGATAATAATCAAGGGTGGAGACCATGATTTACGCTTCAGTAAATAATAAATAAGATTATTATATTTGATATGCCAACAAGAATAATGGGTGATAATATTTGAAAAAGTTAATCTCATCAAAGCAAGTGCGTGCGGCGTCAAATGTCTCCGCAATTCCCTGTAGATATTACGATATTAGTCATATCCCACGCTATTATACTCTTGTTGACAATGAGGTCGAGATATTTGCTCTCATACCTTAAACTTTATTTGAACTCTCCTATCGTCTCAGTTTAAAATGATGAAATATATATTTTTGCGAATAAAGTCAATTAGGAATAATGATTTTTCTATTATGGCGTGATGTATCTGTCGTCGTTGGTAAAGTGATAAATGATTTGAATATATTTTAGTAGTTATAATCTTGTTGTTACCAATATAATGTTGTATATGTGATTTACTTATCCTAAATAACTAAAAGAGAACAATGCACAATTCTGCTTTCCGTCAGCAACGTGTAGATATATCTGTTTCTTATTGCCAAGCAATATTTTTTCGTGTCATATGTCACTATATTCAACATTCTCACTAGTCTCCTGTCCTTATCCAACTCTAAGTGGAGTTGGCACAATATTTTATCACATAATTATATGCCAAATTTGGATGGATATTTTACGATCGGCCGCCAGCCTGCCGTCACCTTTCCTTAATCGCCGTTCACGATACTTCGGTAAGAGAGAAGGTGGCCTATTTGACTCAGCGGGATTTCACATGATGGGCCAACTCACCATAGTTACCATTTACAAAACCTCGGTAAGAAAAGAGCTTGGACTAGAAGTCCAAGTTTAACACGATACCACGCGGATAGGTTTATTCATATTAGCGAAAATAAAATGAAGCGCGGGTCATATGCTCCCAAATCTACTGCTTGTGTGTAGTATAACTATCAATGTAAGGCATATTTACAACTTGTAACAACGTATTTCACTTTTATCGACGGAAACAAATTATACGTACTAGAAGTAATATATTACAACCCAAAGGTGCTTGTAAAACGCTACATAAACATATATTGAATTTGAGTCGACTGAAATAAAACGAGAGTAGAAAATTTGCATGGCAATTAGTAGGGTGACGAGGTCACATTACCATTTCAATCGCGACGAATGAACGACTTACACTCGAGCAGCGATCCTCTTTTCAATGTAATCCGACTCAATTGGTCTTTTGTCTTGGTTCAGTAGAGAAAAGCAATTCATCGATTTATAAAATATAGGTTGTTTGCGTATTTTTTGCTACTGTCGAGATTCTTAACAGTTCCTCTTAACGAGGACAATGTTGCAAATATTGATAACGTCATTTTCTTATTTCGTTTGCGCGGTCTTTCACGAGTTTCTTAATATTTAAGTGACCGAATTCAAAATTAGATTAATTTTAGCTTTTTAATTATTTAAAAAAAAGAAATGAAATTATTACAGAAATACAAACCAAAAATTAAAAAGATTTGTGTGGTAGGTAGTAACGTAGTATGACTATTCTTAGCTTAATAACTTATCCAAATAGCGCAAATTGAGTTAGATACATTGTAACCCTTATTTCATGCGATCTACGACATTACGCTACCTACGAACTAATAAAAAAACTAGTGTTTTCTTGCTAATCCAAGTTATGGATTTCTTTAACACTCAGGAGTTTTGTAAGCGCTACGCTACGTTTTATTGCAATTTTCCACAAAACAAATGTTTTGGATTAAATCACTTTAATAGTAAGCGACATATTCTTAATAGAATCTGCCCACAAGTACGCAATCCGAATAAAGAATACTGTTCATTTTATGTACTAATATTAACCTTTAATACATTCTAATTTGCTCATACCTTTAGGAATTGTGTTGAAACAAAAATTGAATTGAAACGAAAACAGTGCCAAGTAAAACTGCTTATGTAACACGATTGAAATTATAATGTGACCTCGGCCCCAATCTTATTGCTACGACTATGCAAAACCAATTTCACTTGGGTATTAACTCAAGTTTTATTATCACTTTGTTTTTTGCTTATTGCTTTACTTAATGGAATATTATAAACGGTAAAATCAATCCGTTCAATGTTTTGATTAAAATAATACCATGTCAGGTTTTTAGACTCAATGATCTGTTCTCGCAATATCGAGAAATTCCGTTCGTGTATCGACTGTATATACTTCGACATAGTTTTTAGTGATAATCTCTAAACTTCATCTAATGGACGTCCACTGCATGACATAGGTCTTTTCACGGAATGACTACACCACTACACCACACGGTCCCGTGTCACTTGGATCCAGCTGCTCCTCGCTAGCTTTTTGAAGTCGTCAGTCCACCTCCCAGGGGATCTACCGACTCTGTGTTTTCCGGTGCGAAGTCACCATTCTAATACCCCAACGTCCGGTTTCCGCACTATGTGCCTCGCCCATCATGAATTCAGCTTCGCGACACGCTGAGCTATGTGGTGACTTTAGTTCTTCGACGGATCTCCTCATTTCTAAATTCGCTTTCTTATGAGGTCCATAGTCAGTGGGCTCGTTTCAGATCCATATGTCATCACTGGCAACACGCAGTGTTCGAAGATTTTGGTTTGCAGGCGTTAGTAATGTTTAGGCATAAAAAAGACCGTTACATACCTTCCCTATACCTACTTCACTATAGTCAAATTTTATTTGAAAGGATATTGTTACTCCAGCAGATAGTACGAGCTTATAATATACTCGTCTAGTAGGTAGTTTAATAGATGCGTGTTTACAAATTTTAGATACAAAGTATTAACGCCGACAATATAAATCTCTTTCATGTCTAACCAAGCAGGTCTAATGTAAGTTTCAAACTAGGGTATAAACGAAAGCCAGTATGAAATTACGGCGTAGCTAGATTGCAAGTATCCCGTGCCGACGTTACTTGAAGCCAGCTTAGGGTTTATCCGCTTACAAGCATTTCGCCTGGGTTGTAAAAGTTTTAAAACTGGCATTACTTTATAAATGACGTAGATAGTGTTTGACTTTTACATTCGTGATTAAGGGGAACATTGTAAGAGAGAGTCCCAATAGCAATCTCATGGCTGAGTAATTGCTAACTTTGCAATCGGTCACATACTGGTGAAGATTAGTTCATCGACCGTGGCTTCTCACCACATTCCCACGGCTTTATAACCCTCTCGTACCTACCTCTCAACTACTTTTTACGCTAATTTCTTATCTAGCCTTACTGGCGATACCCTGATAATGTTTTCTTCCGCTGTTAGAACTTCAATGCCTACTCTTCGCATTTCGCACCCCCTATACTCCGATATCCAAATCAACATAACTGTTCTTAATGCCACTTTACCTATTATTAAGTCTTAAGACATCAAAGAATCTACAAATTGCTTTAAGTACAATATTAAAACAGTGCAAAAGGACGCATATTTTAAGTATTAACATAAAATAGGATTTTTTAACTTTATCTTGTTTTTTTATATTTCATAAGAATACTTACTTGTTGAAAGCTGTGATAGTCCAGCGGTGAGACCATACGACTCTTTAAAGGGGGTTACGAGTTCAATCCCCGGGCAGGCACCAATGAGGTTTTCTATTTAAACTTATGTGTCTCGTTTATAATTGCAATTTATCAAATTGTTTTCGGAGGAGGACATCGTGAGGAACCCTGCATATCTCTAGAGACGTCTGGGGATATGTGCACTTTACTAATCCGCATTAGAGCAGCGTGGTAGGTCTTAGCTCCACACCTTCTCTCGAAAAACGGAGAGAGGAGGCCTATGCCCAGCAATGGTGTATAGTAACAGGCCATCACTTTATTTACTTGTAAAGAAACATGTCTATTGCATATTATTGCCATATATCTAGGAAAAGATTCTATAACTTAAAATCACAAACATTGACGGCTTTTAGAGACTTGATAAAAAAAAATATTTTTAATACGTAGTACGAGCATAATGAACAAAACTGCCATTTGTCACTTGGCTGAAACGCAGACACACGTTGATGAGGGACCTGAAATTTTCAAGCTTCGAGTTTCAAATTTGTTACAACAGAATTCATTTCGCAGTGGAAAAATTTAGAACGTGACCGACATGAAAATCCTCCGGGAATTTCGTTTCGTAGAGGAAAAATACATAAATGTAAGCTGGCTATCGAATTCCTCTTTGACTTTTCATTCGGCACGAATGTATGATCGTTGTATGAAGTCGATTAAGTTGCTATACGTCCATAACTTTGTTTTGTATATCATGATATTGACTGATATAACTTTTGGACAGTAAAAGTGATAGTAACGTCGCTGTGAGTATATCACAATGAAATTGCTATCGTTATATTGTACCTTGCGCTTCAAAATAACTTCAGATATTTTAAATATTCATTCCACGTCTGATACCCTGAGAATAAAAGAGCGATGACTATACTTTAGAATAAACTATCCATTTCATGAAAGCTGCTTGACACAATAAGTTTGATGACAGGAACAATTTCATTTTATTATAATTAATTTTCTGTTTAATGTGTTGAAACCGGCTATACTCACGTCTTATTTTATCAGATGGGTCTGACTAGTTTCAAGCCCATACGGGGTTTTTATTATGGCCGGTGAGTATAGCCGATTTCTTTATTACATTAATTATGAATACCACTCAATATAATAATGCAAAATTGAAAATGTTTAAAAATTTACCATCAAGTTTCTTTCTGGTTCTTCTCGGTAAGAGCAACATTCCGAAGTAGTTGTAACTTCATTGTTCAATTTGTTGCGTTACAGATCAAATATAAATTTTCAATCTAACCATGATAATCAAAGATTTCGTTATATATATTTTTTATATTTTTACTTCGTAATGAAATATATTCATAAATGTAAAATTATGGAACTGAAATCCATTTTACATTGCAAATATTATCTCTTGAAAGCATATTTTTCTTGAAGCTCACCGCCTCATTTCACTCTATGCATATAATGTATGTATATGCATCATCTTTGCGACGTTATCAAATGCTATAAAAGCGTCGCTTTACGACACATTCCGAGTAACACGGACGAGTCTATCCCCGAGAATATATTTCACTCCTCCTGCCAGACGTTCACGTAATAAACTTAGCAGAACCCCTACGTAAGATTCGTGTTATCCATCTATATAATACTTGTTTTCAAATTAGGTCTGAAATCCTAGATTCATCATATGTACACAGTCTCAATAGCAAACGTTTTTATTCTAATTCAATATTTTGTATGAAAAATATCATCAGAAATTAATTAACTAATATCATACCGTCGAAACTGTACTCGCTATTTTACGCTCCTTTTGTAGATCTGACTCTTTCAAGAAAGTATTTTACGTAGAAGAATTCTTGTCACGTTTTATAGTATATTTCAAATTAACGGTTTTTATCAAAATTTCTTGTAAGTATAATTTAATTTGTCTCCTTTTAGTAATAATATCTGGGTGACCGAGCTTCGCTCGGTAATTTTTTACGAAAAAAATCTTTAAAAAAAGAAAAAAACAATTATTTAGTTGGGATCGATCGTTGGCACTCACATTTCTCGAGGCTGCCCGCTAACCGAATAAGCTACGTCGACTTGACAGTTAATGGCGAAAATTCAATTCAATATAAATGTTAGTGTTTTTTAATGCCCAAAAATACGGATAAAACAATATTTTTTTTACATAAAACCTAGCTAGATCAATTTTTCTCCCCCAAAACCTCCTACATGTTGAATTTCAGGAAAATCGTTGGAGCCGTTTCCGAGATTCGGAAAATATATATATATATACAAGATTAACTCATTTAAATATTAAAGATAAATAATTTTTGTACCTACGATAACGCTGTAATCGCCGTAAAAAGTGTTTTACCTAGAACTTGCCTTATGAAAAAGTGTATTAATAAGTATGTGTAAAATGCTAATGGCTTGTCATAATAAATAAAAAAATAAATAAACGGTCAGTTTGATCATAAGGCTACACACTCCAACAAAATCGCATTACCTACATTCCTAAGTAAGGGAAAGGCCTAGACCTCATTGTTGCCAGAATATGAGATACTCTTACAGAATTCAACAAGAGACAACTTTTAACTTAGAGCAATTACAATATCAATATACGTCAAATAAAATGGAGACACCAATATCCTCCTGCTCTTATCCCACTCTAAGTGCGATCGGCTTATCATATTACGAACATGTTTCATATGATTTGACTGCATATTTTACGACCGGCCGCCTGCCTTACGTGGACTTACCTTAGTCTTATTTTACGACACGTCGGTAAGAAATAACCGTAGTCTATTCGACTAAGCCGGATACCAAACGGCCTAATATAATAGAAGACACCATGCAATTATATTAAATAACTATACCTTCATATTATACATATACCTACATGTTAAATTTACTATACCTTCTTTACCAAGGTTTATTGCGTTTACGTGTTCCGGGATGCGTTTAATATACCTGGGATTACACGTTTAACACGTTCACTGCGGGCTCTTTACGGCTGTACGCTTAGCTAGTACGTAATATGGCCTCATACAACCAAAAACAAATTGTGCACAGTGCTTCAATGAGGTCAAATTAGACCACAAATATACTAGATTCTCGTTGTCATTGACGGTCGCAATTATCCCAATAACAGGCTTGGATAACTCATGACTTTCCAGCTATGATCTAAAAGTTACCTTCTTATAATTTAGATAATATTTAAACATAAGTCTCTTGCGTTTAAAAAATATTGTAGCAGAACGAACAAAAAGAAATATGTTTAAAAATCATGGCGCACTTTACTTCATACCTTCAATTTCTATTTTAATTTTATTAAAAACTTTTATATTTAAAGCTTATTATGACTAATAATGTATATAAATAGTCACTAATAGTAATAGCTTTAAAATCATTACATGTGAACTTTATCTATAACATTAATTGCGTCAAAATCATCCATCTGCTGTAGGACTAGGCTGAAAATGAAATGATAATTTAATTTTATTAACTTTAATTGATAGCGTTGTAATTTGTAACACTTGTAATTTTAATTTTATCCTGCCCTTATCCCACTCTAAGTGGAGTCGGCACAACATATTGTCACATGATTTGGCTAGGTATTTTACGACCGGTCTCCTGACGTCAACTTAATTTAGTCGCCTTTTGTGACACCTCGGTAAGAAATGAGGGTAGTCTATTCTATTCAACCGGATACAACACGGCTAGGGAACTTACCTTAGTCGCATTTTAGGATACCTCGGTAAGAAATGAGGTTGGTCTATTCTCGTATATACAAGAATGTATATGTATAAATACAACGGTTAGCTTATACTATACCTTAGTACAGCGATAGATTTAATAATGCGCAGGGTACTGTAATATTAGATAGTACCGTGTGGTATCCGGCTATATCCGGCTCTATATAAAAAAAAACGATCACTTTTTTAATTAGCGTGCTACTGACATATACAACGTTTACTTCATCTGATTTTTTATTAGTCCATTAAGAATTAGTGATCTGACATTGACTACCAAAAAGCGATTTTTAGTAAACAAATTAATTTTCTTCCAATTACGAAGTCATTGAGCAATCGACTTCTATTTGACATCGATACTTGAGTTTATGTTTATCCAAGAGAGCCTTTGTTTACTTTTAATTGCGACTTAAGGCAGCAGCGAATTATTTATCGAAAGCGAATTCATTTCGCAGCGACAATATCTAGGTCACGACTGTCATGATAATCCACCTGAAATTGTTTTTATACAGCCGCATATCAAGACTGTTTTCATTATGTAGGAAAAGATTACAAAGAGGGCTGGAAGAGAGAGTAGCTAATTCGATTATTTTATTAATAAGGAATAATTTATATAAAAGGTGTTTTCTTTTCAAAATTCTTTACGTCGTGTGGTATCCGGCTGAATAGAATAGTACCACCCTCATTTTTTACCGAGGTGTCGTAAAAGGCGACTAAGGTAAGTTGATCCACTGTGTGGTATCCGGTTAAGTAGAATAGATCACCCTCCTTCTCACCGCGGTGTTGTAAAATACGACTAAGGTAAGTTGATGTCAGGCAGGCGGCCGGTCGTAAAATACGTAGACAAGTCATGTGACAGCATGTTCATAACATGTTGTGCCGACCCCACTTAGAGTGGGATAAGGGCAGGAAGATGATGATGAGATGATGATGATCTTATGGATAAAGATAAGACGTATGACAAATTAAGCTTAATTCATGAAATTGTAAACAATTTACTTACCAACATTGATTAAGTTCAGTACTAACATGTTGCATAGTTGTCTTAAAAATTCAAAAATTTTGTAGCTCACAAATTAATAACACAACACAATAAATAATCATGTTAAGAATTTAAAAAAGTAAAGATAAAATGGGTTTAAAAAAGCAATTAAAAAAATTCCCATCCGATTTTCTAGTTTTTTTTTTACAATTAAATACTCCATTCCGGACGTGAAGAAATAATTACAAAATTTCTTATTTGCCATGGTATGCCATACTAATTATGAATATAATTACTACCTGAAATTAAATATTTCATCATTTTGCTTTGTTTCATTCTAAGTTCCTGAAAACAATTGTGGTTATATAATAAAACTGAATAGGTTTCCTTGTACAAAAGTAATGAGAATATTATTTTGCGATAATCCGAAATAAAAGAAAATATATGTAATGCTAAATGTAGGGTGTACTATTCGTTCTTATACCAGGCTCTCAAAGCAGGCTTTGTGATTTTGTCGTGGAGTCTATCTCCTGACGATGCTTCGTTTACGGGGCGAAACAATTGTTGAGAAAGTGGTGGTGAATGTGTGCAGTGCTTGTGTATTGTTGTGTCATCGGTGTCGGGTAGTGCATGCACAAATTCTGCATGTATCATGTATGAGAACGAATAGTACACTCTACATTTAGCATTACATATATTTTCTTTTATCACGGATTAAAGCAAAATAATATTCTCATTACTTTTGTATTATGGACGCAAAGTAACGCCTAATTCTATAAATTAGACTTCCTTATATTATTCTAAAGATTACAAGTTTTATAACTTTTGAAATAAAATAATTATTGTAGCGTGAATAACGCAAAATTCACTTCACGTCCAAAGGCAAAGGCATAATTGGGGTTCTTTGTACTTTAACCCAGAAAACTTATTATGTGCTTAATAGCCCGCAAAACCGGGCTCTCTTAAGTACTCAGTAAGAATTTCTTGAAGAATTTTTGAAATCCACTCGTGTAGACTTAGTTAACGAACACGCTCAGTCTTCCTACTCATTGTATGCTAATACTTACTTACTTCTTTTACCGATGAAAGGTTTCCATTTACTTGATTATATACTAATACAACGTAATTACGACATAACGATAAGAGACATAATATACATAGTATTTTATGTTAGAAATAGTGTAGTTTCAAATATAATAAAAGCAATAAATCAAAGACATCTCCGTGCGCTCAAAGTTATCTGCATTTAATTAAAAATAGCGCTTTAGAATAAGTTGGTGAAATTATTGAACTTAGCATAAGTATGACGATACTTGGTTAAACATGCATTTTAAGAATACAATATAAAACTATTCAATCATCATCGTTCTCCTTCCCTTATCCCACTCTAAGTGGGGTCGGCACAACATGTTGCAAACATATTGTGACATGAATTGGCTACGGATTTTACGACCGGCCGCCTACCTGACGTCAACTTACCTTGTCGTGTTTTACGACACCTCGGTAAGAAAGAGGGTGGTCTTTTTTACTTATCCGGATACCACACGGCTGGTGGACTTACCTTAGTCGCCTTTTACGACATCGCGGTAAGAAATGAGAGTGGTACTATTCTATTCAGCCAGATACCACACGGCAAATAAGTAATATATCCAATCCTTACGATATATTATAAATTCAAAATTCAAATTCAAAATATTCTTTATTCAAATAAACTTGTTAACAAGTGCTTTTGAATCGTCAACTCTACTGCTGGTTCGGAAAGCTGTTCCTACCGAGAAGAGCCAGCAAGAAACTCGGCGGTTGCTCTTTTTAAAAATACAATTCTTAATGCTAGTTACATTTAATGTTTCTATCTTGTACAGGGTCGAACAATATTTATATCCACGCATTTTTATCGTCTAAATAATCCTCAACAGTATAGTAGGCTTTCTGTATCAGCCTCTCCTTAATAGTGTTTTTAAACTGCTGTAATGGCAAAGTTAAAATTGATTGTGGAATTTTATTATAGAATCTTATACCCAAACCCACAAACGACTTACGTACTTTTTCAAGGCGCAAAGCAGGGGCCGCAAGCTTATGTCGGTTCCTACTTTGTCTATTATATACATCGCCTATTGTTTTATAATTCTTTATATTATTATATACAAAAATATATATAATAAATACGAGACACTCTCTGTGTATGTGTAACAATGAAATTCTGCACAGAAAAGCCAATACTCCTGGTTAATATATAGAAAAAAACACGTGAAGGTAATTAAGGATACTTAACGCCTAACTTAGTGCGAGAGAAGTAGCGGGTACCACTTATATTAAAATATATTAGTTTAGTAGTAAATACTCAATATTAAATAATCAATGCTGTAAATAACAAATTACGCTAAAGATTCGTTTTTTTTCTGTAGCAATTGATAAAGGTATTTGCATGTTTCCAAAATAGAGGCTAGAAAATAATATACCTAAAATTATGATAGAATTATTTAGCTATAACCCGCGTTTGTACAACAAATTATAAACGCAGATCATAACTTTTGTTCTTTTTAATTTCGCAGAGTAAAGCCTATTTCTATAAATTGTTTATACAGGCTACTTATTATCTCAGTCCACGCAAACGAATTAAAGTTATCTATGATTCCGTTAATTAGTAAAATATAAAAATATTGTTAAAAATGGTATCTTACGGTCGGCACTATTAGAATCATTTGGTCCTTAAAGTACGATCGACGCGACTAACATCTCGTTTAAGTACAACAGTTTAAGAATACCTAAGAATTACTTTGTAATTTTTGGTAAAGATGTTTTTTAACACATTATGCTTTTACTTCTACTCGCTAAGAACTTGCTTTTCATTAAGGAATTTTAGTCTCTGGAGGTATTAAAAAAGTTGAATAATATCGCTGGAATTCACTTAAATTGGAACAAAAAGCTTTAGAGACAATTAAAAATTGTCTGAAACAATTTGAGCGAAAAAAAGTAACCGTTTCCCGCGGGCTAACGGAAAAAGGGCTTTCTCAAATGATTGTAATTAATACCAGCTCGTTTCATCAAAATTTAAAACAGTTCTTTCAGAATACTTTTTGATAGATGATTGATGAATTCACACTGTAAAAATAATTTTTACAGTGTGAACGAATTTTAAAAGTCGAAACATATCAGACTAAGTGAAAATTTGTGTCTAAAAATTTAATTTAGTCTCTTGCAAATAGCTCCATAAAAATAAAATTTTAGCGATTCTCTCCTTTAAAAGATTCAAGGGATTGCATGAATGTGTAACCCACATATAAAAAATTGATAACCTATCGTGTCATTTTAGTTAAAAATATATATTTAACCTGTACTGACCTGACGATATATTTTCTTGGGCCGCAGCCACCGTAAGATGCTACATAAATATCGATCTCATTATCCTTCTGCCCTAATTGGAGTCGACATAACATGTTATGAACATGTTGCCACATAATTTGGCTACGTATTTTGCGACCGGCCGTGACGTCAACTTACCTTAGTCGTATTTTACGACACCTCGGTTAAGAAATATGATGGTCTATTCTACTCAACCGGATACCACACGGTGGGTCAACTTTCTAGTCGCCTTTTAAGACACCTCGGTAAAAAATGATGGTGGTCCATTCTACTAAGCCGGACACCACACGGCGGGACGGCTTACCTTAGTCGCCTTTTATGACACCTCGGTAAAAAATGAGGGTGGTCTATTCTATTCAGTCGTATACCACACCACGCACATTGAAATATTTTAATAAAATATTTTGCGATTACCTTCCTGAACTATGGGAACACATGTCATTTGCCAGAAAAATCTATTTGTTTATCTTAAGGCAAATAATTACTTGTTAGACATAAAACAGGCCATCCTAAACGGCCCCAAGAAATCATCGACAAAGGAGCAACGTGGACAGGCAATATTCAGAGGGTCTTTGTACCACAATTACTTTGTTTAGGTGCCTATACCCTGTAAGCTTCTCTTCTCATGCCTCTTATCTATACTGATATATATATAAAGCTGAACAGTTTGTTTATTTGTTTGAACGCGCTAATCTCAGAAACTACTCGACCGATTTGTCGACTATATAACATCACGCTAAGATGACGCTCACCTATTCATTGCTGCTGCAATGCTGCTATGACCTGCTCCTCTGAGCAGCAATAAAAAATATTACGCATACGGCAAAATTTAAAGCTTTCTCTGCGTGCGCAAAGTAAACGCTGTAAGTTGTTCAAAATTCTCTTTTAATTCACGATAACTACTGTTATGTTCAAAATTTAAATTTGGGAAAAAAATTGTGATATACTGATTTCCATGCGGTTGGAACTGCTGGCACAGCTAAATTAAGATAAACATAGAGTTCCTGAAGCGTGCCTATCTCTTTTAGTATTTGATTATAATTGTGCTATGTGTAATAACACTATAAGTATATAATACTGCTAATAAGTAGTACTAATAATAATTGAATGATTCCAAAAACTATTTTATAATTTTTGGTACTATTCCACGTGGGCATGATTTGTATAATTCCTAGCGTGTAAGTAATTTAAGATAGATGTAACTTGTATATTTTTGCTGTACATTAAAAAAAAAATTGGCTTAACTAATAAAATTCTTAGTGTGAAATACAAAATCTGTTGAACGTCATATTGTTTCCGACAGAAAACGGTCCGTTGCTGCAATTTCATAGCCGCTATTTATTGGCGTACTTCCAGATTGCAATTCTGCTACGACGGAGTTAATGAGCTAAACAGGCAATTGTACATTAGCTGGAAATCCTGAAACTTTTAAAATGTACTTTCTGGGATTTTTAAGAGAGCAAAGGTAAGTAGTTAATGATATAATTAATAATGTAACGACCTGTTACTGAATATCATCTAAGTTAAAGATTGCGCTCCCTTTCTAGTAAAAGGATATGGGTGCTACTCCTACCAACCCTGCATCAAAGCGACACTACACATGCAAGTCCATCTGTTTAGTGCTATTATAGATATTGGTACTTTTTTTAAATGTAAAACAAAATTAAGATATCACCTATCAAAATTGGCACAATGATTTTTTAAATAATATAAGAAAAATCAATGGTTTTCAATAAAATTGTTTTCACTCTCATATGGTGTTTTATATCGTGCATGCACGTTTATTGTATTTTTTTCTCTGTAGCACGTAATAAACCCTTAATATTTAAATGAGTTAATCATTCTTATATGTATATAGGTAGTGTAGTGTATGCGGGTTGACGTGTGTAACGTACTTTGAACATTTATATACAACACACACATATATATAATACATACATGAACATGATGCACCACGACAGTGGTCGTGAAGTGACATGTTGTTACTTGTTAGTGCGTGTTTGAGCCTGTGCTACATTCATACAAAATTAGTTTATAAACACTACAGGTAGTATATATATTTTCGGAATCTCGGAAACGGTTCCAACGATTTTCCTGAAATTCAGCACGTGGGGGAAAAAATCTATCTAGGTAGGTTTTATGTAAAAAAATCGTTATATCCTTGTTTTTGGGCATTAAAAAATACTAAAATTTATATCGAATATAAAATACTACTTTTACCATAAACTGTCAAGTCAGCGTAGCTTATTCGGGGAACGGGCAGCCTCGAGAAATGTAAATACCTAGGATCGATTCCCAACTACCTAATAACTTTTTTTTGTTTTTGAAGTTTCTTTTTTTATTTTGTAAAAAATTACAGACCAAGGCTCGTTTAACTATGTACTATCAATTAAGCACATATGTGAACCCTTGGATATTACCGATAGAGCTTTAAAACTTGATTGTTGCTTAATTCTTTCAAGTCAAGTTTTTAGTTCCAAATAAAGAAATTAAACGCGTCCACCTGCGACGTCTCAAACTCTTAAGTTTTATAACAAACATCTGCGACAGCGAAAGTACTTTCTTGCAAAGCTTATAAACTAACCTGTCGTGTAGACATTTATTGCGTTCAAAGTTACTTGATTTTCTCGTCGATATAAATCTTTTAGAAGCAATGAAGACTTTTTACAATGAACGTAACATGATCGTTAAATAATTGATGATTTTTTATGTAAATGAATTTCAAGAAGAGTTTAAATAATTTTTTATTTTTGTATTCCTATTTATGAAGTGAGTAAGAAATCTAATGCAAATTTCTTTAATTGCAATCACCTGCCACGTTATTTATTGCTCCAGCAGATTATTCCTGAAAGCGTAACAGACAGACTGAAAGAAAGACAGACATTTATAGTATTACTAATATTACATTATCTTTATTACCACTCCATTGTCATTAACTATACATGCTATACACATATGTATTGTAGACGTGACCTCATTACAGATCGCGCTATCACATTGTATCCGATTTGCACATCAATTACTTGTTGCTTAACTACAAATGTCACGGTTCTATATAGAAAATATAGTAAAATTAATATAATAAGTTATAGTAACAATTATACATTCGCTTAAACAAGACTATTGTATATCCGGGTTTACTAACAATTCAGTTTTCAAACTAAATAGTATGATTTCTTTAGTCTCCTTAAAATATTCTTTAATGCGACTACGGCTACATCATATCCGATAAAGATATTTTCTCGAATATATAAAGTTTTTGACTAATAAAATCATTAATTAAAACAAATTCAATAGAGTCGTCACATGTATCTTCTGATTTAATTATAGGCCGTATAGGCCGTTTGATCTTGTGTTTCATATCGAATCCGACAGAAACATGGTCTGGTGAACCGTTTCAATCTAAGTTAACTATGTATAAATCATATATATCAAACATCATGTTTCTTTATACAGGAGAAAACCCCTTATGGGTAGCACCCCCCGACAGGGACAGGCAGCGGTAATGTCGGACTCGCACCAACTAAAACGACCTGTATGCTCCACCACGTTGCTGATGACAAGGACAGGGTATCGTTGTACACATTACCCCCATTCTCACCGACAACCGCTATGATCCCAGAGACACCTTCTCCGGATAGGCACCTCTCAAAAGAGAAGTCCCCCTCCGCTAACTAATGCATCAGGAGCACGAGATGCACCGACCGCCTCGGGGACCTATAAGCCAGGCGTCTGATATACCCTGTACGGAACACCCGGAGGTCCCCAGTTAGGGCGGTAGACTATAGGCTTGGGCACGACACTAACCGCTGAATCCCAGCGCCTTGTAAGCCTTTCCTTTCCCACCTGTTAATTTTTTGTAGAGGTTTTCTTCCTCGCAACCCGAATTTCCCCGTTCCCATTGGTGGGCTACCGGGCTTCGCCGACAGTGGCCAAAAACCGTGTCAAGCCAGACTTAAGCAAGCCCAACTGAACCCGTCGCTCATTAGGGACTCCACCCCAGCCCCCTCGGAATCCCTGGCCCATCCAGATTGCCCTCTGCTAATCAGAGGGACAACTGGATTGGCGACCCAAGAGTGGTCCGTTCACCAGGTCTATGGGATACATAAGAGTGTTCCAACGGCCTGTCGAGGGTGCGCAACGAGGAGGCCGACCACTTTGGCACCCCAAACATGTGACCTTCTACTGCGATAATAGGTTACAACAAAATTTTACTTTTCCTGAAGCTATTTTTATTATATATATATGAAAATTTTTCTTCTTATTTTATAAAACTAATTTTGCGACGTCGGTAGATTAAATGGATGGAATTTATCGCTGTAAACTTGATTTAAAAATTGTAATAATCTTTGCACAAAAATAAGAAAAGATATCCAATAGATAGGAAAATACATTTTGTTGAGAAATAGTCTATTGTATTGCCCACTGGCCTCGTAAATATTGTGTATATTCTCATTGAAAGGCTTCATCGGACAGCAAGAGAACAGTTTTATACGCCTAATCAATGGGTATTGTGGGATGCCGCACGTACCAATTTATTGTACACTCACAAAGAAACCTACCTTTCTATGAAGATATATTTTTATTCGTTATTGAGAATTTTTCTTTAATTTATTTTGATTAAGTTTACATCAATACAATTCTTATATTACGTACAAAGTACAACACAATTTCAAAGCGTATAAATTTAATCCCATACGTACATACTAAAGATGAATAACAAATACTTATAGGTGTAGAAGAAGATTGTAGTCAATATTTGTTAAACTTTATTAAATCAAATAATGTTAGTTGTTGTACAAGAATTCATGCTATATAAAAATATGCTTATCATCGGAATCATAGTTGAAAAAGGAAGTTATAGCTAGAAGGAACCTCACATAATCACTTCTGCCCAACGCGGTGTATATGAAATATTCCCTCAAAATAGCATAAGTATTGCAAAGAGAATTGAAAATTGGAATCGGGAACGAATTTTACCAGGTTGCCAATCAAATTTTCCTCGAGATGAGTGGAAAGTTCCGCAATGCTCTCATACGCAATAACTGTCTAACTTTACGACACGTTCACTTTCACGTTTCAGGCTTCAAGGAAATATTTCCGTTTTCCTAGCAGACATCCTTCTAATAAATTTTACCAGCAGGTGAGTGCTTGTAATTTCTTTGCTTCAAAACAGGGTTAGCATCAATCTGAGTTTAAATTTTATTTATTAGACCTATCTTTAACTATTATAATATTGGGTCAAACAACAGTAATGACTGATCCGAACAAGTCAATCCACTAGTCACACATGGCAGTTACATATGATATGTTACATGAGCTTTAAAAGTTTAGAATTCTAAGAGGCAACTGGCAATTGCCATACCATCCGTTGAGAATATGGCCTCAGCTATCTAACAGATTCTTATAATTAAGAGAGGTACAGATGTGATAGTTGTAGGGTCGGGAGTCCATGATAAATATATGTCCCCGACACCGTCGATGTATTGATTAGCAGAAGGGGGCTTCTCCTTATTGTATTCGTGATAAAAAAAAATATGTTACCTGCATAATTTATAGAAGTAGGCGTTACTTTGCGGAGATTCATAATACAAAAGTAATTATAAATATTTTGCTATAATCCGTGATGATTATAACGCTAAATGTGGAGTTGCCAATCCGTTTTCATACCTGATACATGCGGAAATCGTAAAAACACATGCACAAATCTCCACCACCGGCACCACAACACTCAAGCACTATAGACGTTCACTATCACAAACTCATCAATCGTTTCGTCCCTCAAACGAAGCATCATCAGGAGATAGACAAAATAGCAAGACCTTGCGATTTTTTCGTGGAATCCATCTAAACAATCCATCAAAATAATTTTATTATTACTTTTGTGATACCTGCAATAAATAAAGTTGAACACAGTTAATATCTTCGCTGAGGCAACAATTATATGCCTGACTTATTGTTCACCAGGACAGCACCTACTGTTTTCACTCGCAAATACTTTTCTATAATGATATCACTTAGCAATACTGAATAGCTTAGTACACAAGCAGCCATCTTACGATCGATGGCAGCTTGTGTCTTCTAAAATTAAGACAGACCATATGGCACTACTATCTTAATTGTCTTCAACTCGAATGAAATTAACGACAGACCAAAAACAACCTCTGTACCTAAAACTGATGTTTTAAAGAGTTTCATTATTTTAGTTTTAAGCGTTTTATTCAACCCTGTTTCCAAATTCTTCCTAGTATGTCCGATACCTACCGAGTTCAAAACAAGAGTAAAGTTTTGCAAAGCAACATTTTCTCACTCCAATTAACTCAAAATTAGTTTTTGCGTCGCTTGTTTTTACATAGCCTTTTCTTTTACATTTACTTTTTAATTAACTTTCCTTTTATGTTGTGTTGACTTTTATACTTTTCTTTTGATATTATTGTAGCAATTGTTGAAACAGTTTAGTTAAACAGGCAAATAATAATAACTTCACAGTAACAGTGTTTTTCTTGTGTTAGTCTATGGCTATTTTTTTTATGATATAATGGTTGATAGTATCAGAGGAAAATAAGAAAACTAAACATTCATGTAATTATTCATCCCAAATAATTCACCTATTAATAGTATATTAGAATACTATTAATAGGTGGATTATTAGATTAGTTAGCAACATTACTTTTATTACTAACATTAAAATTAAATAATATATATATATATACCTACTAAATTTAACCTTCTAAAAAAACTTCTTATATTATAAAACTTAAAAATGTAATGAATACCGACACTGGGTTATATTCTAATGTTAATTTAAATTATGTTAACATTTGTACATATCTAATAAATGTAAAATGTAGACATAAAAGTTTTTACAATATATACCATGTTTCAAATTATAAAGGTTCAATTATCTAGATCCGCAAATATCATTTAATTAGCTTTGTTTTAGAACTAATCAATAACTCAAACGGACCAACAAACCACACCAAACGTTTTAATTTGTAAATCCGAAATTGGTTTTAGTGCGTTTGATTGGCGTCACAACGTAATCAAATAATACTAACTTAACTATAACTGTGGTATAATATAGAATTTTTATAGGAACTATACCTGGCTTATATGGATTATAGCACGAAGTATGATGAGTGAGGGGTTAAGTTAAGATTAAGGGCCTGTTTCACAAGTTACTGATAAAGTTTCGGATATTTAACCGATAAATAAATTAAATAGCAGATAAATCTCTCTAAAATGAGACTCTAAAAGTGAATTTTAAAAAAATCGCGGCCATTTTGAAATAGGTAGTGTAGGGTAGTAAAAGACCACCATTTAGGACAGAAGTGTTGCAGTGCACTATATCTATATCTTTAAAATTTATTATATTGTAAACTCTTGGAAAATAATTGTTTGTATAATATATAAATGTTAGTACCTGGGTGGTCCAAACCTTGCTCGGTAATTTTTTACAAAATAAAAAAAATTGAGTAGGTGAGGCTCGATCATAGTTATTTTCATTGGTCGAGATCGCTCGTTCCCCGAATAAGCTATGCTAACTAGACAATTTATGGTAAAAATAGTGTTTTATATTCAATGTAAATATTAGTATTTTTTTAATGCCCAAAAATATTGATAAAACGATTTTTTTTAAATAAAACCTAGCTAGTTCGATTTTTCTCCCCCAGAACCCCAACATACTGAATTTCAGGAAAATCGTTGGAGCCGTTTATAAGATTCCGAAAATATATTTATGTATTTACATATAAAATGAACTCATTTCATTAAATAATAAAGATACGAAACAAAACAGTTCACTAAACATGAACTAGCCACAATTATAAATATAACATACAAACAAACAACAAAAAAAACATAACATAACACCAGCTTTATAGAATTAGGCGTTACTTTGCGGAGATCCATAATACAAAAGTAATAATAAAATTATTTTGCTATAATCTGCAAAGAAGTTCTTCGCGGATTATAGCAAAATAATTTTATTATTACTTTTGTATAACACCAGCTCTTAACTAAACCCCATGCTCCAAGCCATGGTCCAACTATATGATAACGTTCCCCCTTAGTAGTTTCAGCGCTCTACTGTTCTCATCTCACATCACGGACACACGATAAGGGTAATACGACTTAACATGACAAAAAATATGAAAGAAATGTTTTGAAAGTGTAACAGTTTAAGCTAGAGCTCAGTTTGCTATTAATTTCTAATAGGAGAAAAACAGTTACTGAAATTGTTAAAGTCACGATGGCGTAGCTACCGGAATATTAAACTTTATAAAAAGTTATTGTTAGTTATACCATATAAAAGGTTGAGAGCGTCACAAGTACATGACTCTACCAATATGCATGTAAGAGAGATACCGTCACAATAGGTATTACAATATTGGAAAATAGATACCAAAAATGACAAAATGCGAAGCATTCCAAAATTTGATTTGGTATTTGTAAGTTAGCTACTGCTATCTACGGTATGGCACGTTCTATGATGCCCCAGACTGTCAGCCGTTTGTTAAAGCTCCTCGGTATTTTTGCTTGGAATATTTCAGTTCTGCTTAATATTTTGTTTATTATAGTATAGTATATTATTAGCATGGCTCCTGCGCAAGGATGACTAAAAGACAACATCGACTAAAAAGACAACATTGACTAAAAAGCGCTTTTTAGTCAAATTAAAAAAGTGGTAACCGAGGTATCGTAAAAAGCGACTAAGGTAAATTGACCTGCCAAGTGGTATCCGGTTGAGTACAATAGACTATCCTCTTTCTTACCGAGGTGTCATGAAATACGACTAGGGTAAGTCGACCCGCCGAGTAGTAACCGGCTGAGTAGAATAGACCACCGTTATTTTTTACCGAGATGTCGTAAAATACGACTAAGGTAAGTTGACGTTAGGTAAGCGGCCGGCCGTAAAACTCAGCCTAGCCAAATCATGTGACAACATGCTTACATCATTTTTTGCCAACCCCACTTAGAGTGGGATAAGGGCAGGATGATACAAGTAACTTAATAAAGATAATTTGTCGTCAAATCATCTGCTAAAGTATAACGCAAAGTCAGTCATAGATGTACAGTATTGGTGACTATATATATATCATAGATGTACACTATTGGTGACACACTTGAAAATTATTTTGTTCTTGTGGGTTGTGCTTTGCGATTTCAAAGCTTATGTAAATGTGAGTAATGTATTCCCTTTTAGGATATTCTGTCACATCAAATACATCAAACTGTGTTGACAGTTGTGATTGAATCTGAAGTTTATTTACGGTCTTCAGTGTTGTCTAAGAAATAATAAACGAGAGTGTAAAAAAACACAAAATGGAAATGTTGTTTATTTTCTCTTCTAAAAGAGAACTCTTACCTGTTTTATGATATACACCTTCATAAATACATAGGTTTTAAGATATAAACTAAACTTATTTATTTTCCACTGAAAATATAAAACATATCAATTCAAAGGTATGATTAAGTAAATCATAAACTAAATAAACAAAAGTAATTATAGAATTATTTTACTATAATCCGCGTTTGTTAAGAAAATCTATATGCGGAGCGAAATGCGATCGTTGATATTGTCGTAATGAATGTATGTAGATCAAAAATCATGCATCAATGAGTTTTTCTTTTAAAAACTATGTCTGTGTTATGTGTCTAATAATTGTATGTAATTTATTACACGCTTTCTGAAAAGAAAAACATCGTGAGGATATCTGCATATCTCTTGAGAATTCTAGAGATAGGTGTAGCCTACCAATCCGCATTGGAGCAGCCTGATAGGTCTCAGCTCCAAACCGTCTCTCCAATAAACGAAGAGAGGAGGCCTATGCCCAGCAGTGGAATAGTCACATGCCATCTTTTCTCATAAAGCTGAGACACAACATCGACATGTGGCCATAAAAGTCGTACTTGTTTTTAGGACGTCGATAGAATACGATGCAGGAGTTTATATCATAAAAAGCATGATCATTCACTTATATTTTTTTTAAATATATGTGACACACACACGGTTGTCAATCCCCAAAGTAAGTAACTTAATACTTGTGTTATGGTAGACAGACAGCTAGTGAATATATACTTATATATTTTTAAATACATACTTAAATAAAATAATAAACCCAGGAAGATCAACAAATTCATTTATACAAAATTATGGCCCTCGGCGCTAATTGGACCCGCGTCCCGCGGCGCTCTAGGCAGGGTCACTACCCACTGCGCCAACGGGCCAGTCGAATAAATATTCAGTTAGGAACACATTACTAGCATGTGTGTAACTTTATGGACTCTTTAATGCGAACAAGAGTTCCGAGTTTATGCTGATTTTATCACCCGTACACTTGTAGAGTTCCTAACAAAAAGGTTTTAATGCAAAACACTCCGTTACATAAAAATTCTCTTACTTTCCTCTTTACAGCTTTCCATTTCCCGTTATTAATATTTATTTTGCAAAAAGTTAGCGTCTTCCGTAACTTGTTAGGATCCCTAAAATACCATTAGCCTAATAAAATGGAGAACATTCCATGAATAATAAATCTAAAAATATAACGAACAATAAAACTCAAATAAAAATCTTGATGTCTTGCTTGCTTTGATCGCTTGATGCAATGTTTTGTAATGTAGTGTTTATATTATTCGTTTTTATAATTAAAATTGTGTAAATTTGTAAAATATAACAACAATTTTTGTCAACTTATAATTATTTATATAGTATTAGTACTTGTAATGGTGAAATATGATAATATTTAGAATCTTTATAATTTTTAAAATAAGCACCCAACATAGAGTGTTATTGAGTTATAAACTGATTATGAATACATATAATAGTAACCAAAATGTGAAATTTTACGCTATTTTTAGATAATTTAACGCAATTCATTTCATATTTCACTACCGAATGTTCTCAAAATATAATTAATAGCGTCTTATTCACAATAATTGCACTTCTTAAGAATTTCTAATAGCTTCTATGCCCTTGGAAATTTAGGATATTCTAAGTAAAAATCTTAAACCATTGAAATTAATATAACGACCTAACGTATAAAACTCCTACAACAGATAAAATAAAAATTCACCGAACAGCGTGGATTTTTCGGTAAAATGAAACTGGTCACAAGTAAAACCCATCTCCCGTTTCGCTATTGAATGTTTCGGATGGATATTTACCCACTAAACCTCAATATTTTTTTACATGCCTTTTTCCAAACATTATTGTGCATGTACGCTAAGCAGGATTACTTCTTTTAAAGTTGGTTTAAATCAATGTTACTGTTTTTGATGCAATTTAATGCTCAATTTTGTTGCAGATATTATTATTAAATAGGTACCTGGGTGACCGTGGCTTGACGGTAATTTTTTAAAAAGATATTTAAAAAATAAAAATTAAAAAAAAATTGAAAAGAAAACAAAAATTGGAAAGGCGGAGTTCGGTCTGGAGTTTAAATGAAACCTAGCTAGATCGAGTTTTCAAAACCCCCTAGATGCTAAATTTCGATGAAATCGTTGGAGCCGTTTCCGAGATCCAGCAAAAAAATATATATAAGTATGTATATATATTAAAAATAATAATAAAATGATTTTGCTATAATCCGAGATCAAGCAAAATAGAAAACGGATGAAAACGGATTGTCCACTCTACATTTAGCATTATATATATTTTCTATTTTACTTCATCGCGGATTATAGCAAATAATTTGATTATTACTTTTGTATTATGGATTTCCGCAAAGTAACGCCTAATTCTATAAATTATGTATATAAAAAAAATAATAAATAATATGCGATACAACTCTTAACTAAACTGTTCATGAACGGTGGAATCACGGTATCTAATGCTCCTCTGGATAAATGTTTCGATCGGCACAAAATGAAATTCAACAGACCACGATATAAATGATATAAACACGATAAAGTAAATATCTAAACTGGAGCGTAGCGTTAATCCAATTGCAATACACTCTCTATACTCTACATTCTCTAAACTAGAGAAATTATTTGGTATATAAGTTGACAGTACCGGATATACGAGTAATTTCTGTAGTAGTGTCGTTAAAGTATTGTATTGTCGTTAATATAAAAATATAAAGAGTTATAGAATGATAGCTGATGTATATAATAGACTAAGTAGGAACCGACATAAGCTTGCGGCTCCTGCTTTGCGCCTTGCAAAGTTACAAAATTCGTTTGTGGGTTTGGGTATAAGATTCTATAATAAAATTCCGCAATCAACTTTAGCTTTGCCATTACAGCAGTTTATAAACACTATTAAAGAGAGGCTGATAAAAAAAGCTTACTACACTGTTGAGGATTATTTGGACGATAAGAATGCGTGGATATAGCTACTGTCCCGACCCTGTACAAGATAGAAACGACTTTATGTAACTAGTTATAAGTATTATGTTCAAAAGAGCAACAGCCGAGTTTCTTGCTGGCTCTTCTCCGTAGGAACAGCTTTCCGAACCAGCAGTAGAATTGACGATTCAAAAGTACTTGTTTACAAGTTTATTTGAATAGAGAAAATTTTTAATTTGAATTTGAGAATGAAAAAAAGTTCTTAAAATGTATTAAAAATTAATCTATAAATTTAACCCTTGTTTTTCATTTTGAAAAATCGACCACATTACTGCAAAATTGGCCCCTGGAAGGTTTCATTAAGTAATATTCTCTCTTGAAACCATGAAAGCATAATTGTCAGTAAACGCAGGGCGAAAATCCCACATTTTCCCTGTACGTCCAAAGCACAATATGCGGATTTATTGTGCGTTGATATACTCCCAAATTCCCTGGTAATCGCGCCCGAGGGCAATTACTTCTGGCGGGGCCACGGGAAAATGAGATTGGTATTCTCGTGGCCAACATGAATAATACCATACATAGTAAGTTTAAAGCGAGAAATTAAAAATATATAAAACAATCTCAATACTATTTGTGATTGTTTTCTAGCAATGGTAATAACATAATCGTAAAGATTTGTTTTTATGTCTCGGGTTAAATATATATGGTAACATTAAGTTAATCTTGAGAATACCAATTTAATTTTTTTTAATGCGTAACACGTCCACTTTCAAAATAGTCATCATTCCCTTGCTCTTATCTTAGTTTAAGTGGGGTCAGTAGAACATGTTATAAACGTGATCACATGATTACGGCTACGTATTTTACGACCGGCCGCCTGCCTGATGTCAACTTGCCCTAGTAGCCTGAATAAGAAATGAGGGTGGTCTATTCTACTAAGCCGGATACCACATGATAGGCCAACTTACCTTTGTCGCCTTTTACGACACCTGGCTAAGAAATAAGGGTGGTCTTTTCTACTCAGCCGGATATCACACGGCAACACTTTAAAAATACTAGTAAATAACAAAAAAGATTTCATAGAAGAAATATTCGAGGGAATGTACTCGTATTACTGGCAAAAGAATCTCGTTATTACGATAAACATAAAAGTCGAAGCCCAGCATAAATCCTTATCTGAAATTTAGCTGAAATAGTTGAAGCGGGCTCGTAAAATGATTCCCCGAGGTTGACCTGAATAGCGCAGACGGAGAACTTGGTCCCGACACAATGCTCGAACGGAGGCTTCGCGCCAGATATGGATTTGAGGCTTCCTTTGTATGAGCTACCCTACTGGCGGCTGAAATTAAATTTCTATTTCATCGTACAAATAATGCCAGTGTGCTTATGTTCCACAGTATCTGTAAAGAAAATTGAAAACCTCTATAAAATGTTGTATTTCTTACGAGTTACGTATTACTATTGCTGCAGTATCATAAAAGGATGGAATAATATTCATATAACCGTATATATAATTTTAATATCAGTGTTTTCGGTCTGCTATTAGCATTAAGGGCATTTCTCTATTCTCTCTTTTATAGTGTTTAAAAGGGTAATTTATTTATAGAAAAATTGTTAAATGAATGAGAATAAAATTAAACAACCTCAATTAACAAAACCTTAACAAAAATTTCGCAAACTGCGAAATATTAATCCGGTTTACGCTATAATACCTCACCCATCCCACTACAAAATCACTTCAATAATTTCACACCAAAAGAAGTTTTATAACAGCGTAAGCAATAATGAATATGGACCAAGAGCCCGTGGACCCCAGATCTTCGACATTTTATAAAAGCTGAAAGTTTGTCAGTGCATGGGGTCCACAGGCTCTCGCTTTAATAGTTATGTCACTGAATTCAAGTGTAGATGCAAAACATTAGCTTATGCTTATACGTAAAGCATATTACAAAATTGAAGATTATTTGGATGATAAAAAAGCCTGGATTTGAAAATTCTTTCAGCTTCATACAAGACTGCGGTTTAATAATGTAAAATTGAAAATCCTTAAAAGATAGACCGCCGAGTTTCTTTCTGGTTCTTCTCGGTAAGAGCAACATTCTGAACATTAATTCATTAATCATATTGATCCTTGACGATTCAAAAGTGCTTGTTTATTTGAATAATTGTCAAATTTGATATTTTGATATGATTTGATTTGGTTTGAAAATTATTATTTTTTTATAAACAGACTACTTTGGCTTATTATTATTAAAGATAAGGTAAGGTATATTCGTTAATATACATCTGTGATTATTATATGTCATATTGTCTTAGGTTGGCAAAAGTCTGATGTACGAGTAGTGCCATCTAGCGGCTGTATCAATAATAAATACTGTTCTAGTTCTGGGAAAAAATGCGGGCGCGAGTAGCGTTACAACAACCAAGAAATGATCTAATGAAAATCCAAAAGGTGGCGCGCCAGAAAAAGAAACAGTACAAAACTCATTTAAAATCATATAAAAATTATATTAAAAACACTATTATATAAATAGGTATTAGGTATATATTATTTAGAATACCTCGTCATGTCAATAAAAATACGTAATTTAACGTGCTACGATCAATGTTTTTTTGAATATAGGTACTATTAAAATTATTATGTATAGTACTAGAGACATGTATTAGAAACTGGTTGTAACAAGTATATACACATGTTTCTAATAATCCTTGTAATAGTTAGGTCAATAATATAAAAAAATTGTCACCATCAATATGTGACAAGTCGTTGAGAAAGAATAAATTGATTGACTTTTGAGAAAATCGCTTCTCATTTACTGAATAAGTGTAAAAGGCAAATATCGTTGTTATATACTAGTATTGTGTATTATTGTCCTGTTGTAAAAAAAATTAGCTTACGTCGTATTCCGTTGAAACATAAAAACCTAACCTAATTGAAAATTATAAATACATATAAACCACGATATATTCTGATATTTTGAATTCGAAGTATTACAGAACCATATATAAAATGTCTGTTGTATAATATAATAGACCTGGAGATTTTTAAAGTATCGAATTATGATAAGATCTAACAGATTTCATTTAAAACTCACTTTGACTACAAAATATAAGGACTTAGTTTACGATGTAACCTAAACCCGACTATTTTTAACTATATCTTTACATATTATACAACGAAGTCCTCAAAAGCTGTCTGTCTGTATGTGATCGATTTTCTCAGAATCTACTGAACGGATTTTTATACGGTTCTTACTACAAGATAGTGAAATTCTTGAGAAAGTTAAAGGATATTAATATATTATAAATTACATTATAATTCAGGAGCTTGGAATTTACGCGGGAAAAACACTGATTATCTAGGAGTTTCATAAAAAAGCTTGAATATTATATTGTTTTTTGATACTTTAGTTTTTTCCAATATCACATAGTTTTAATATAAGAGTAGGGGAGCCATAGGCAGTTGAGCGTCACAAAAATAGGAGAGCAAAGATGAGACTCATAGAGGTACATAATAATAATCATTCGCTTTCTCTTTATTTTCTATGGACAGAATTTTATAGAGTTATACTAGAGTAGCGAAGCCAGCCTAAAATGTTAAATTAAAGGGAAAGCAAATGAGGGTGATCTATTTGTCTCTCTTTGACAAAGATGACGAATAAGACAAAGTATGGCACTCGTCATCTTCCCTCTCATTATTTATTGTCTCTCTCATTTACAGGCCTGCTCTTGTACTCTCCTGTACTGTCTAGTATTAATAACTGAATGCACATTTTAGACTGGCTCTCCTACTCTATCTAGTATAATAACTCTATGGCCACGCGCGTATAACACGGTATAACATAAACTTTTATAGGTTTATGACACCTGACAGCTGGATGAAGCAGACATGAAATTACTCTTTATGAGCGCCACAAATCAAAATCCCAGAGCGATATGCGCATGAACGTAGGTAATTGAGCTGTCGCATAAGATTAGTATCATGGTCTTTAACAAAATGTAGTCCGGTACTAATGTTATAAATGCGAAAGTGCGTTTATTTGTTCTTCTCTCACCTTTGAACAGAGTAATTGGTTATAGCAGACAATTGATTAATTTCCTTAATTATAACTTTTTATTTTTCTAGTCAAATAACACAGGCGATATTGAGAGCCGATGCAACTGTTAAATATATCGATGATTCCTCAATAAATATAAATAGTAAATTACTTAATATTAATAATTCAACTTGTAGAACTTAGTATTTATTTACAGTATTTATAAAAATATTATTAGTTTGTTTATTTATCTCCTAAATTACCAACTTCACTTTAAAATTAATTTAAAAAAATTAATATGAATAATTTTAACATTGTTTAATTTAATAAATTAACTCAAGAAGTGATAAATATTTTCTAAGAAAGTATATGAATAGAACAGATGTACTTAGACACTAAAATAAACTCATAACCATTGCTAAAAGTGTAAAACCATTGCTTTTTCTCATCTGTGAAGTGAACTGACTTACTGAATGTCAATATCAAAATACCGGTGCTATATGGGTAATTATTAAGTCAATTGATCTGTCTGTCAAGATTAATTATATTATGCGCAAGCGCTTAGCCGTATGGCATTGAATAAGCAAGCAAGGTTAGCTAAAGAAATTCGAATTATCTCTGCCTGTTGCTCACGCAATACAGCTCGGCATTTCTTATTAACAAAATATTATAGGAGGTTTGATTTGACATTTCATTTAATGAAATTTTGTTCATTGCAATATGTGTTTTATTTCTTAATTTTTTTCTTTAAAAGCTGTTATAGCCGAATGGATTTTATACCTTGCGACACTTTTCAGAGGATCTCTGGTCCTGCGTATCAAAACTGTGCGTAGTTGATATTTACAAATTGTCAAACGCTTTTTGATAAATGAAAACATCGTGAGTTATCCTGTATATCTTTAGAGAATTTCTGGGATATGTAAAACTCACCAATCCGAATAGGAGCAGTATTTAAGCTCCAAGCTTGCTCCAAAAAAAGAAAGAAGTCTATACCCATGCAGGATAGAAACAAGTAACTTAATATTTATTACGAAATCGATACCAATAAAAAACCATTTAAAAAGCTAGCGATCGAACTAGATAAAAAGCAAAAATACAATCCTTTTGCATTTCGATTAGTGAGATGCTTTAATTAAAATCTAGCATAGACATATCTATACTAATATATAAAGCTGAAGACTTTGTTTGTTTGATTGTTTGAACGCGCTTATTCAGGAACCACTAGACCGATTTGAAAAATTATTTAAGTGTAAGATAGTCCATTTATTCAGGAAGGCAGTAGACTATATAACATCACGCTAAAATGAATAGGAGAGGAACAGGAATAAAAAATAGTACGAAAAGGGCATAATTTAAAGCTCTGTTTGTGTGCGCTGAGTAAACGGTAATAGTTATTCAAAACTTATGTATTTATAAAATTGATCCCTTGTAAAAGTTCTAAATAAAATTCCGCGACAGCACATGTCAAGCTTGTAAGGTTTTCCACCCACCCACTGTAACCATTTTTTGGTTATCCTATATTATGGTTGTAATCTTTCCACGCGGGCGGAGCCGCTGGCGATTGCTATTTATTTACAGCAAAAATGTACAAGTTATATCTATCTTAAATCATGCCCACGTGGTCCCAAGAATGCTGTCAGCGTTTCCACGCTGAATCGCTAAGCTGATTCTTTGTGCGAAAAGGAGCCAGCCCTCTTGTCACCTGAAGAAGCAATCATTACTTATTATTACGAAATATTATATACATACTCTTTCCATTGATATTTTAATAAACCACTACTTTAATATATGCACAATATACTCGTTCATATTTTTATACCACAGTGTTATGCAAAGCATATTCGTTTATACCACATTTTATTGTGACACTTATTTTTTCTTATATTTGGGTTAACCTCTATAAGTACCATAGTTCCCACGCAAGCAGCGGTTACTTTTATGGTAGACGTTTAAACGCCCACAAAGCCGTCTTAGGACATAGTTATATTAATACTGGAAAATTAATACAAAAAGTGTATGAAAATATAAAATTTATTTCAATTTTATAATTCATGCAATTAAAACCTTGTAAACGATTAAGCAACTTTAATTATCCTAGGGAAGTTAGGAGTTTTCCTTTAAGTCAATGAGTTTAGTTTATATTTACAACATTTGTAAAATAAAATATATAAGTAGTTATGTTAGTAGATTTTCATTAATCAATGATCCATTTAGGGTCATTTTAAATCTTCTAATAACTTTTTCTCAATATTAAAAAAAAATACTTATAATAATAATAATAAATTAAATACATATATAAACATTTTAACTATAAATAACGGAAAGAATAACTTTAACTAATATATAGGTGGTCATAACATTTCCAGCAGTTATATGATCAACTGCTATAATAATCTTTGTCAATCTATCGGGTCATGATCAAAATTAAGTAATATATAGCGTTTATTAAATACAAACTTGTTATTGCGACTTTAACTTCGTGAACTCCATTTCCAAGATAAAAAAATACTATAAACTTCAACCCTTCAATTTCGTCTATAATAAAATTCACATCGATGCGATATTCCACTATGAAGTGAGATAGGACAAACAAACTATACTAACATGGCTCTTTTATCTCCAATGAATATTACATCCTTGTAAACGTCATAAATGTAATGAACTAGGCATTACGAACGAGTTTGCTCGCAACGAGTAATGTACCGTATAGGGTTTTAATAGCTAATAGCCTATAAATCTTATTTGACATGACTGCAAAATATACATAAATCTACCATAGCAAAAGTGAGTCATTTTAACGCCTACGCATTGTTTCTGCAGCAACTATTAATTACATGTAAATTTTGCCCTGAGGATAGAATTATGTAAAATTTCCGGTTCGAGTGTATATATTCTTTCAGACGATTATAAAGCCATGTAAATAATTTTCTCAATCAACATTTATCTTGTATTTGACCATTTTGAGGTACTGAAAACCAGTAGTTTTTGGACCGTATTATCTACATATAAGCTTTTAAAGTCTACGGTAAAATATTGGACACAGCTGGGCCATATAAAAAAGGTTTATGCATCAACAGAGCTATGTCCCAGGTATCATGGATTGTCCACAAATAAGAAAGGACAAATCATCCACATAGCCTAACGGGTCTAGTATATTAAGTTCGGAAAGTGTCTGAAAGTGTCTCTAACCTAGAAGGCGTTATATTGGCTGACACAAAACTGGATGAAGTTGCAGGGAACCACTGGATATATGGTCAAAATTGTCCTAAAAATGGATCGTACTAAAGTTATCCTTAAATTGCAGTGGTCAATGATTATCTCCATATTTATAACACTGCTTTTGATTATTAATAATCCGATTTTTCATGCTTACGATTCCCAATTCCAATCGGGGAAAACCCTTATGTCACACTGTTTTCGTTGCGGGCGAAGCTTACACAGCTAGTAATAAGATAAATAATACAGTTCAAATACACATTAAGGATATCTCAAAATGGCAAAATTAACTTAATAGGTATACTTTAAACAAGTTTTTGTGTTCATTTTTTAATAATGGCTATTTCTAAGTAATGCATTCGGTCTATAATTACAAAAATAGTTTCACCTTCACAGAAACATTGTACTGGGAAGAGCTAATGGCAAAAATAAGTTCTTATTATAGTTAATGTATGCACGCAAGGTTGAACTTCAACTTCAGAGACAGACAACAACTGAGATTTTATCATGAAATAAACAGATTAAATTGATATTCATATGCCATTTGCAAAAACTACTTTTAATCAAAAAAATTGAATTGATTGTGTCATTTTGTGTTCTAGTTATCACAATATAATAACATTTTAAAAAAATCCTCATCATCTTCCTGCCCTTATCCCACTCTAAGTGGGGTCGGCACAACATGTTATCACATGATTTGGCTACATATTTTACGACCAGAGCAGATATTTTACGGTAAGAAATGAGGTTGGTATATTCTACTCAGCCGGATAAAACACGGCGCGTCGACTTACCTTAGAACCTTTTACGACACCTCGGTAAAAAATGAGGGTGGTACTATTTTATTCAGCTGGATACCACACGGCGGTAATAATATTGTTGTTATATATCAAATTATTATATTTATTAAATCAAGATAATAACACAAAAATAGCCTCTAGTTACCGCGCGGGCTACGTATTCCGGTCCATTAGTTACGCGTTCTACATTTCGCATTCATCATGGCACGTCAACGATGAGGATTTATGACGTGCAATTATAGTGAGGCAAGGCAAAAGAAGGAACGCTAAAAAATGAGCTGATTGACGTCCAAACGACCGCTCCTGAGCAATCACTGCGTATGAGAATCCTTGCATACTCAATACACGTAATACGTCGCGAACTAAAGCTGTGGACACATCCTTAAAATCCAACATAATATTTGTGATTATGCGTTTGTTTGCGCTTGTGTTAAGCCGTTATAGGAGGCTTCGTTTGGTCGATTAAAAGACTGGACAATACTGTGAACTATTATAATTGATAGCAAGTTAATGACAGCGTTACAAAATTTGAATGCGAAGATGACAATTGATTTGAACGTATAACGATCGTAGTTGACGTATGGGTGCAGCAGACATTTCGGCCAACGTCCGTGATTGGCCCATATCATTCGTATGGTCACAGATGATAACGGCTGCAACAGCGTTACTTTGCGGAATTCCATAGTACAGAAATTAAAACAGAATTATTTTCCTGTAATCCGCGATTTTTAAGAGAATCTATGTAATGCTAAATGTATGAAGCAGGCAACATTTACATATTTTATCGTATCACCGTATCACAAGACGCTGCCAACACGAACACTTCACATAAACACCACACACACTCACTACCACAATCTCTACGATCATTTCGCCTCGAAACTAAAGCATCATCAGGAGGATAGGCTGGAGGTCAAAATCGCAAAACCGTGGAGTTTTGTGATACGTGTGGTGGTGACTTATCCTGGGTGTATAAGGTATGTTTAATGCCGCCTGCTTCATACACTTGGCATTACATAGATTCTCTTAACAAACTCGGCTACAGCAAAATAATTCTATTGTAACTTCTGAAATTGTTGTCATACGAAAATGTAACTTACGTCAGAGTATAGAGTTAAGGTGTATTATATGATACACACAATCGCGACGAGAATTTAAAATTTTATTCTTTAGTTATTTATAAAGTTTATTGTAATACTACAATATATGCTTATACAAATATTTTCACAAAAAGCGGGTTTAATGCTTTAAGCATTACTGTCCATAAATCTTTGTGAACATAATATACAACTAAAAATCTCAGTGAATTCCGTATTTAAAATTCGAAAATATTTCTTAAATATCTTTACACTTTTAACGGGATAGCATGCGGCTAATGTTTCGCGTCTTATACGTAAATCGTTTTGGATTTTGGTATACGATTCCATCTGTATTACAATTTTTCGTTGATATTACAGCAGTGTAAAATAACGTAAAGAAGCAGATACAGAAAGCTATGTTTAAAAGGCTTTGTATCTGCTATGATAAAAATGCGTGGATTTAACAACTCTTCTTTCACAAGACAATGCAAAAATGTAATTAATAATAAGAAATTATTTTGAACATATTATGAAAGATCAACCGCTTAGTTCTTGCTTGCTCTTCTGGATACGAGCAGTTTTCAGTACCAGCAGTAGAGTTGACAATTTAAAAGCATTTTCTTACAAGTTTATTTGAATAAAGAATATTTGGAGATGAAATATAGTTGTAAACTGTATTCGGATTATTAAACGAATAATATTCAATCTTTCTGCTGCATTGATTGTGTACAGTTCCTTAGAATATAACATCGTATTGTAATTGGGGTACGTGTTCTGCTCGAGTTTGAGCATTAATGTAATTGGAATTATAATTGGGCAGGTTGTGAGTGAGCACACGTCCTTAGGTAATTGTTATAATATTACATTGTAGTTCCATTACAGTCCTACCAAAAAATATTTTTCTTCGCGAATTTATATTTTGTTGTTTACAATTATGAGAACTTCAACTTTATTGCACTCATTAAAGGTATCTTTATTTTACACTAGCAATCGCCAGCGGCTCCGACCGCGTGGAAAGATTAAAAACATAATAAAGTCTTTTGATGACCATAAATATGGTTAAAGTGGGTCAACCTTAACAGCTAGACATATGCTGTCGCGGACTTTTATTTAGAACTTGAAGAGGCGCATAATTTTGTAATTTGTGATTTTTGAATACCGTTTACTCAGCGCACACAAGGAAAGCTTTAAATTTTGCCGTTTTCGTACTATTTTTTGTTGCTTCTCCTCTCTTATTTATCTTTACGTGATGTTATATAGCCTATAGCCTTATAAATGGAATATCTTACACCGAAAGAATTTTTAAAATCGGTCCATTAGTGCCTGAGATTAGCGCGTTTAAACAATCAAACAAACAAACTCTTCAGCTCTATATAATAATAATAATAAATAAATATATGGGACATTTACACACACGGTCGTCCGTCCCCAAAGTAAGTAACTTAATACTTGTGTTATGGTAGACAGACAACTGGTGAATATATAATTATATATTTTTTAAATACATACTTAAATAGGAATATACACCCAGGCTCAAAGACCAACAAATTCATTTATAGAAAATGTTGGCCCTCGGCGGTAATCGAACAAGCGACCCGCGGAGCTGAAGGCAGAGTCACTACCCAGTACTCCAACGGGCCAGTCAATATATTATATATTAGTACAGATTGTCAACTTCTTTGAATAATGCCCTAAACTTAGTCATTTTATACAATTTGAGGAAGCAACCTAAGACAACTTGGACGTGGTATATATGTAATCAAATGATTTGTTTCCTGAAGCGTCATTATCTTGAAAATGTCATAATTAATATTCATCCATTCATAACAATTTCGTAAGTATACGCGTATCTAAGTTTGTATATTTATACTAGTAAAAGTATGTGTAAAGTAACGGCCTGTTACTATCCCACTGCTGGGCATAGGCCTGCTCTCTCCATTTTTGGAGAGAAGGGTTGGAGCTAAGACCTACCACGCTGCTCCAATGCGGATTGGTAGGTTACACATGTCCCAAGAATTCTCTAGAGATGCAGGTTTCCTTATGATATTTTCCTTCACCAAAAAACACGTGATAAATTGCACTATGAATTAGACACCTAACTTTTAAAAGATAATCTTATTGGTGCCTGCCCGGGTTTTGAACCCATGATCGTCTCTAGAGAGTCTCATCGTCTTATCGCTGAGCTATCATAGATAGCTTCAGCAAAGTATCAGCAAAGTATGTGTAACTATTTGAAATAACAAAAAATAATACCATACTTATTTATTTATTTATGTACCATAAAAATGATGGAAAAACATTATTGGTAAAAAAGCGTACAAAGGTCAACTTATCCCTATGACAGAGATCTCTGCCAGCTAACCTACGAAGTGAGACAATTTATAGTTAAGAAAAAGTTGATACGCATATATCAAACATTATGAATTAGAACTATATGCCTTAGCGAACTAATTCATAGTTCATAAAAAGAGTACTCTTTAATAAAATGGATGTATTATTGTTAAATTACAATTGCAATAATTATTCTTCAAAACTTCTCGCAGCGATGCAACTCAAGATGGTGACAGCATTAAACATAACCATCTTTTATAGCGCGGACAGAATTACATTAAAAAGCGCACCTATTTTCATTCTATCACGCGACAACAGTCCACGCCAACGAAGTTGCGGGTAAAAGCTAATATTGAATAATGCACTAAAAATGTCTTCACGAAATTCATATCCGGATTTTATTTTTCTTTGAGAATACATTTATTTACTATAATGGGAAAATATTTAAATACTGACCTGGCAACAACAAAAAACTAACCATAATCATCTAAAATATTTCACATCAATCAAACGAAGCTAAATGTACCAAGAACAATAAAAAGTATACACACCTAATATAATACATAGCACCAACAGCTTTAGCCAGGCCATTAGTGCTAAGTACAACAAATGTTACGACCACCTACAAATTACAAGCCGCCTTACGAGCCGGCTCGTTTTAAATAGAAACAGTCACACTTATACGTGAATTGCTGTGAACTACTTGAAATGGAAAGGTTAATTGTTACCTTTGAATGGTATACTAAAACTTTAAAATGTTTACACTTTGAGACACATAATTAATATTTAACGACGTTCCCGGACGTTGCATCCTTTGAAAATCATTTTAGTTATAGTTAAAAATTAGTACAAAGAAGCTCGTCTTGATTAATATCATCATACATTTACAATGCCGAAAAACCCGAACCTCAAAAAGTTAAAGTAAATTTTAAAATATACTTATTCAAAACATCTAAAAGTTGCGCCCATTACAGAAAAGATGACAAGTGTGAGATTAAGTAGGAATGTTCATGTAATGAGGAGGGATGAAAATCATATGACCAAAAGAGTTTTAAATATGAATGTGGATGAATGTATGGATAGGAGGCCAAAAAGAGATGGTTGGATTGTGTGAAAAATGATATGCATGTTAAACGTGGCACCAGAGTTGACGAATGATAAAGGAGAAAGAAAGAAGAAGACGTATTGTGCCGAATACACTTAGAGTGGAATAAGGGTAAGAGAATGATGATGACTTATTCAAAAAATTATTTGCCGATAACGGACTGCCATAATAAATTGGATAGGATTTGGGCCACACTACGATCACCCATCCACTGATGCAGATTTTTAACATAAAATTGCCTGCAAATTCGGCTACGTAGACTTCAGCACTTAATTATAAAACTGTTACTGCCGGTCTGGAGCTATAATATTTACTTACTAATTATGTTCAAAAACATGTTCAGGCTGCAGTTCCTAAATCAGTGTTTCCCAACGTGGGATCCACGACCCACAGGGGGGCAATTGGATGGTTAAGGGGAGGGGTCAACTAACACGAGTTTTTACCCTTTCGCTCTGCGCCATTTCAGTGCAAAAAATAATTTTCTTCCTAAAACCTATTACTTATGTTCTTCAAGTAGACAATTTAATTTTTAATTTTAAAATTTATTAAGTGCAATGCTAGATTTCGGTGCCAAATTTAACAAAAAAAGCAATTTTTCTTCCTAAAACCTATTATTTATGTTCTTTAGGTACAGACCATACAGCAAAATAATAATAATAATATGTTGTTTAGGTGGACAATTCAATTTTTAATATTAAAATTTATGTAAGTTTATTATGAGGACAAAATATTTTTTAACGTTGGGCATGGACCAAAAAAGGTCGGGAAACACTGTCCTACATGATATTTAATAAAACAGTTCTTAAAAATCAATAATCGATTATTGTAGGTATCTTACAAATGTATGGGCTAAATATATACAAGTCGAGCAGGCATATGCTTTAGGCAATCCAGGGTCTTTGAAATACGTTGCCATTGTTGAAGCATTCGCTGAATAAATATTTTACTTAGTGTACCACCCAGGCCGCACGAAAGCCCTACAAACATGATTGATATCTGAAGGGCAGATATAAATATACAAACATGTTTATGGTAATGATTATGCTTGAATTGTGCACATTGGATCAATTAAACTGATCGAAGACTTGAAGTATTTTATATTTTTGAAGATACCTGTGGGATGTTTTTAAAAACCAGTTACGACGTCATTCAACTGACTTAAATATATCATTTTGCACTTGCTTTTTGCGGATATTTTTATTTTAATTATAAATAACTGACTCCACCGTGTGGTATTTGGCTTAATAGAGTAGACCACCCTCATTTCTTACAGAGGTGTCGTAAAAGGCAACTAAGGTCAGTTACTCCCCATGTGGTATCCGACTGATTAGAATACATCACCCTCTTTCTTACCGAGTTATCCTAAAATACGAAGCCAAATCATGTGACAACATTTTTGTAACATGTTGTGCTGACCCCACTTAGAGTGAGATAAAGGCAGCAGGATGATGAATTATATATAATCGACTCCACAGATTTTATTTGGTATGAGTAACTGATGTTATAGGCATACGGGTGGAGATTTATTAAAATGTTGCCTTTATGTCGTGGTCATATATACTTCATATATGTATGCTATAAACTATTAAATAATATGGTCTCTTGTCTTTTTTATCGGCTTGGACTTATACTTAGTCGGTCTTAAATGAACTTGAGTAGCATAATGCAAGTTTATTGTTCGAGGTACCTTATTACATGAAAAAGAAAAAAAATATATATTTTTTTCTTTTAAATGTAATGTATGTAACTATGTTTTTATTGTTAGCTTATTCAAAATTACACCTATTTTTTTTCGTTTATCAGTTACTTAATACGAGCTAGTAATATATATCTTAATTCATTAATGTACAAACAATTTCTCGTCATATAATATATCGGTATGTTACACTCTACCATCTCTAGGTATAGCTCCGATACCACATTCTGGCCGGGTGAACTAGCATTATGCAACACCGTAGTTTAAATCGACTGTATGCCAGCAATGTTGAGTTTGATTTTATAAAGCTTGTTTGTTATCATGATGTAGTACAAACTTGTTTATTAGAATAAAAAGTAAAGCCGGTTGCGCAAGAATGGATCTGAAAAAAGTGGACCCTTTCGACTTCTAGGAAGTTAAATGGCCTCACGAACCGGAAAGGGAATCCTGCTGGCCAGTTATAATTATATCATCCAGAACCCGCTACGAACAGTCATTGACCTGGCTCTATCAAAGTACTTTGATAAGGATATCACAGCTTTTTTTAATTACACGTTTCTGTTCGAACATAATGCTGCTTAAAAGAAAATAATGATTGGAGCTGAACTAAAGAGAATAATTGCGTTATTTATTAAATTAAGAAAGAGCATTTATCCAATTCATTTTTAAATTCATTTAGTTTATTATCACATACTATTTATGTGCCGTTGAGTAGAAGACCATCCTCATTTCTTATCGAGGTGTCATATAAGGTGACTAAGGTAAATTGACGTCAGGAAGGCGGGCGGTCGTAAAATAACTAGCCAAATTACATCACAACATGGCAAAACATGTGCCGACCCACTTAGTGTAGTAAGGGCAGGAGAATGAAGATAATTACTTACTATTATGATTATCTTACCGTTACAATCAGTATGATAAAACACACAAAGGCGACAAAAATGATGATAAGATTATTTACTTACCTATAATTCATTAGTAAATCGCTTGTGGATAGGAACTCTATGGAATGTCTTCTTTCCTTCACTATACGCGCTACAAACCACACCTCCACGTAGCTATGATTTCTTTAGCAACCCACACATTCTCTATCAAACTGAAATTATTGCACCTGTGAATATGTTTAAATGTATTTAGTGTTAAATATTGTTTTTATCCGGATGCTATGGAATTTTCTGTAAAGAATTTCATATAATTGCTCTTCACTAATGTATAACATTTATTGCGCGCTTTGCCAAGAATGAAAAAAATGTGACGAAACAAGCATATTTTTAAAAACCCCTGCGATATGTATGTAGGCTTCAAAGCTTCTTTTCAAAGAGAAAGAAGACTTTTGGTAAGTATATAAAAAAATATTTGGCTGTATTTATAAAAAAATTACGCCCTTTACATTAAACATTAGATATGTTTGATCTGTAACTAGCTACACTGGTTTTTTTTTGTTTATAACACTATACAATAAATTATTGCGTGACCACAAATATGATTTCATGAAGTAATATAGCGCCACTAAGGTATTTTTATTTAATCGTATGGCATTAATGTCAGTAAAAACTATAAGCGTCGCATAATAATAAAAATGTCAAATATAAAATAATAATAAAAATGCTAAATATAATATAATAATAAGGCTATCAAATAAATTTGTAAAATTAAAATTGAATTATATTATATTTATTTTCTTTTATAAGTCAATGTCCAAGTCTTCCAACAAATTTCTGAAAGAAGTAGGAAAATCAAACAGGTCTCCAATTGGACGTTGGTATGAGTGTATGGGACAACGTTGGAATATATGTTCCATAGTTTGATCTTCCTCTAAGTTATAAGGACCGTTACCTTCCAAACATAGATGTAGAAATTCTTTCACCCTTTCACATGCAAATTTTTAACAATTTATCAAAGTAGGCAGCTGAATGGAATTTTCTGTGTTGTTAGGTAAAATAAACATCTCCAGGGACCTCGCTGTGATTCAAATCTTCTTTCTATCGACACAATATACAAAAAATATTCAAATGTGAAGATCTAGCTAAGTCTTCCGTTGAATTAAAATAATGTGTTTTTCTGTGCAGATTTACGTGAGTTTATGTCTGTCTGTATTATGTCGAGAGGTTCAGAGAAAACAATTTTTTTTTATTATTTTTCTAATTTAATCCTCCCGCCCTTATCCCACTCTAAGTGGGGTCGGCACAACATATAACAAACACATTGTCTCATAATTTGGCTACGTATTTTTCGACAGGCCATCTGCCTGACGTCAACTTACCTTAGTCCCCTTTTACGACACCTCGGTAAGAAATGATGGTGGTCTATTTTACTCAACCGGATACCATACGGTGGGTCAAATTACCTTAGTCGCCTTTTACGACTCCTCGGTAAGAACTGAGGGTGGTCTATTCTACTTAGCCGAATACGACACAGCGGATCAATTTGCGCCTTTTACTACACCTCGGATATCACACGATGGACAAATGAAATAGCTATCATCATCACTCTCCTGTCATTATCCCACTCAAAGTAGGGTCGGCACAACTACTATAAACAAATTGTCATATGATTTGGCTACGTATTTTACGACCGGCCGCCTGCCTGACGTCAACTTACTTTAGTCGCTTTCGTCACCTCGGTAAGAAAGAGGTTTGCCTATTGTACTCAGCCGAATACCACATGGCGGGTCAACTTACGTTAGTAGCCTTTTACGACACCTCTGTAAGAAATGAGGGTGGTCTACTCTACTGATACCCAAGGTAGAAATGTAAATAGCTATATAATAGTGTTATTTATCTTTCTCTAATACCAACTAGTTCTAATTTGTAATAATGCGTAATACATATAAATATTTATTTCCCTCTAACCGAATTCACACCGGTTTGCAAAATTTTAAACAAGTTCAAAGAATTAAAATAGATTCAAAGCAGTTGCGAATCACCGCGGGATTCGCGCCATTAAAAGATATATAGTGTACAAAATCAATTAAGCTTTTAGTGGTGCCGCCCCATGAAATAAATAATTTATCCATACAGCATTTAAATCACGCACGAGTCTCATAAACGATCGAACATCTTTATTTATTACGGTGTTAAACTAAGTAACATCATTTAAGGATACAGAGCATCTTTCGTCAGTAGGCACATATGCAATTTGCCTTTCCATATTTTTTATTGCTAGTGCATGTATGTATACCACTGTACACATTTGATCATTATTTCATCTTATAATTAATTATGACGTAATCAAAATAGATAACCAATACTCAAATTTAATAAAATAATGCTTAAAAAAGGTTTTATTATGTTTGAGGAGTGGATCTAGCTTAGTGTTTGGTATCGTGGTGAAAACGGGGTACATTTCAACTAACGAACACCTAAAAGGTTGATTGGATTTTAAATCCTTCTATCGACGTGCATGCACAAAGAGAGGATTTTTGGTAGTCCGAACGTTAAAGGGTTTTGAAATCACTTTTCACCTACTAAAGCTATAAACTACTATAGGTAAAAATATAGGTAAGTAAAGGAAGAAATATGGTATATGTATTACAATCTTAGGTACTGGAGAAAACCAACCCATACTGACCTTAGACACCCTTATAGTCTAAAAAACTATGTCTTAAGACACACACACACACAAATTCCCGCACATATAGTCACACAAAACTAATCCACACAACACAAAAATTCATGCACACACTCATATGTGAATTAAGTGTGGTATCCGGCAGGGTAGAATTATTATGTAAAGGCGACCTACCACCCTAAAGGCGTCTAAGGTAAATTAATGTCAAGCAGGCGGCCGGTCGTAAAAAAACTAGCCAAATCCACTACATGTTTTAAACACGTTGTGCCAACCCCACTTAGAGTAGGACAAGGGCAGGAGAATGATTATGATGATGTGATATTCTCAAAAGATGGAAAGATCTCATTTTGATGCATAGCGTGAAATTCCCTCGGAAAGTGGTCTTCACTTTCAGCATTACAAAAAAGCAAAACGAGAAAACGTAAAAAATAAATGCATTTTAAAAATGAAAATATAAGTGCATTTTAATAAAATTGTTTATATTAGATTCACTGTATCCTTCTAAGAGTTTTGCCAAACGATAAATTTTATTTTTGTTAAAAATAGTAATGTTAAACGTTCTCGTTCATGTTTCGCTGCGTAAAACCTACACCTTTCTATTGAACATGTTTTTGCTTTAATCGCCGTGGGCGAAACAATGCTTTTAAAATGTCGATTCACGCACAAAAATAACTATACAGATAAAAAAAATACAAACCCTTTAAAGATTTTACCCACTTTTATATCTACCAAAGATAGTGAGTATTTGCAATGTTATACTATCCTTTATTGGGTATCTTCAGTAGACAATAAATAAAAGAAGAGATTACCCAATAACACTATTTTTATCTTCTCGCTATTAATAAAGACATACCTTGAGCTCCTTAGTGCTTAATACAATAAATAGCTGATACAATAATAACTAACTATAATCAACTTTCAATTTTTCATATCATAGATACAGCTAAGCCATTTTTTAATATCATATATGACAGCCATGTGGCTAACATTAAATGTCTATGATGTTTTGCCAAAACAGGGAAAAGAGTCATTATTTTACTTCTAATAGGTTTGAAACTAATCCCGTACAAGAATTATAATAGTATAATAGTAGTAATAATAATAATAGTAATATGACGAGTTATAAGAAATATGAAAATAATTTGATTCAGAACCTTTGATACAAAAGCCTCTGAAAATTTTGGTACCTTTGCGAATAAGAATATCTTGTCCTTGTGAAACGGTTCAATAATTATTTTATCTATTTTATATTTTATTATATGTTTAGCAACTTTACTTCCAATAAGAAAACGGAAAGTTGCCGCATTCAAATTTCTTGGTTAATATAAAAATTCTTATCTAGAAGAAAATATTAATGTATTTTACTTTAAATCAAATATACCCATGCATTGAAACTATTCAATGAGTTATTTTTAGTTTTAAAGGTTGTTAAAAAACCATTTTTAAACTTTATATGATAGTAAAATCAATACTAAAAAATTATATTTTTAGCGATGTTTATTTATACGATACTTAAGTTTAAATTGCAAAGGTACTGATTGAACATAATTTCTTAGCACATCCATCAACGGAGCGAATTTCAGATTAGCTATTTTTTGTGCAATCTCTCGTAATCTTGTACGCACTTAAAATATAGTTAAAATCATTATTACACCAGTCGTCTATTATAATTATAGAATTCAATTTTTCAACTAAAGTAAAAACTGAAAAGATTAATAACTTTAATCACATATAATAATTGAAATTTATTTACAAGAATAATGAAAGTAATCATATTTCGTATGAAAATATGTATGTTAAAATAATCTAAATAGTTCTTTATGGCGAGAAAGTATAAAAAATTGTGTAAGAAAATATGTAAAGCAAATTCTTACGAAATAAAAATTAAAATTATTAAGTAAGTATTACATGTTGTATCAAAACAATTAAACTTTCTTACAACAGCGGTTTTGTAAAAATATTTACTTTGTATAGAAAGTCTACTGAACTAAATAATACAATGCAAATATGTACTCAGCCTGCTATTTCGAATACTCACACGTTAATACACTTTATGCGTGGAAAATGTCACATACAATACTAGACACAGTATACCATAACAATGTGCTATTATCTTCTGGATCCCAAGGAACTTCATACTCTAATAAAAACAAATTTCTCACGAACTATTTGCCACTAACCAAATTAACGATATCATCTTTTGAAAATTAACTTTGAAACATCTTAAAGTTGTATTATTAGTCTTGATGTTTTAATCAGTATTTTATTCTATTTAAGAACCATCATTCCCACGACAAATAAATCAGACATGCGGAAATTACACATTTTAAAATTTATGATTGTTAGATAATTGCTAATTTTCTTGTAATTATTTAGCCGTAATTTAGTTTAAAACTTTTAATTTATAATTTACAAATATATTTAGTTTGAGTTTGAGGTTAATTAATCACTATAAGGAGCCTTTACGGTCTTCAAATTTATAAATTGACGATTGGCAACTTCTTGACCGATGATCTTATGAAGATATTATGACAATTCATTCATGACTAGAACATTTTATCATTGCTTTTTCATAATCATACAATATTCGATAATACAATTGAGCATTGATACGAACAGAAACAAACTTAACGACTGTCGAGATCCAAGAAAACTACAATATAGTTTACAGGGTCCAATTGTTTACTAATTTTACCTATTATTTATTATCTTATTTTTTTATTTTATATAAAGATATATACTATATAACTAACTCCTAACTAATTCTTGTATATATTACCATACTCGAAGTTTTTACCCATTATCAAGCGCAGTAAATACCGCTATGACTTTAAAAATGTATTTTTTAAAAGGTTACTACCGATTTGGATTATGATATAGAAATTACAAGTGAACTTGTTAACTTCTCCAGCTAATGCAGAAATCTAAATGCTTGTGTTAGAAATGGGTTCACGTCGGTAGTATAATTCGGATTCGAACGCACGACCTGTCAATCCCAAGGCTGTTAACCTAACCATTTCGCTACCGCCGCTTCAATAAGCGATGTATAAGCATAGGAAATGTGACTTTATGCTTCGGATAGGGCGATATTAGGCGACTAATTTAAATGCTCATCAAACAAGTTATGCGAATTGAAAATCAAAGTTGACTATGGAGATACTGATTATTGTAATATTTTGCAATACAGACTTCTTAAAATTCGATTGACGATACAAGTACTCATTCAATTAGTACCTAAATTACGAATACATGTAAAAATAGGCTCATAAATACGACAAACAATGTATCTCCTTGACAAGCCACAGACATAATAAATAAATGTTTTAAGTGAATACCTCAAGAGATCACTTGAGTCGTATAGTAGGTACGTCGCCGAAACAAAGGCTCGGTTGGGATGGTGTTTTCCATGATTTTAATCAAAACTGGGATAATATCTTTTAAGTGTAATATTGTTACTCGTTCTTCAAAATTATAAATAATTTTAGGTCGTAAATTCTAAATGAATAGTTGAATTATGTTAAAAATTGCCCTGTCTCTTTTGCGAAATGTTTAACTTAAAGCAATTTAAAGTTGATTAGAAATGTGTAGTTGTTGTTCACTATTAGGGAAAATTATGAATATACAAAGTCGCAAAGCGATTTTGCGACTTTGTCATAGAGTCTACTCGTATTACGCTAATATGGTGTGGTGGTGGTTGTTTATAGTTTATGTTTTACGAATTCTGAATGGAAACGCGTAATAAAGTCTACAATTAGGATTACATAGATTAACTTAATCGGGCAAAAAAAAACATTACTGTTTTTTACTTTAGGCACTGAGACCTACTAACGATATTGTGGAAAAATGGCTAAGAAATAAATCTCAGATATGTTAGCTATATAAGTAAGCGCTGATGATAATAATAATAATTCTTTATTTCAATTACAAAAATTTACAAAAGCTAAGCTTTTTGGATACCAAAATCGAGCTGAATAAAATAAACAATAAAGAAGGTAAAATAATAGCCAAATTGCATTAACAACAAACAAACAAATACACTTTATTGCACACAGAAAAATCTTAAACAAAATACAAAAAGAAGAAGAAAAAAAGCATAGTAAATAAGATGACGTACACAATATACAAAAAAAGCATAGTAAATGAGTCTATGTACAACAGGCGTATTAATGTACATTTCATGTCGGAACTGTCCGAACAGAATCAAAACGTATGGTTAACGACCATATAACGTAGGCTCGCGAATCATGAATATCAAGATCCTTCACAAATTGGTTTATTGAGATTGCAACTGCGATGTGGGTTAAAAAATGTAAGTCCCACTTTGAGCCGCAAGTTACGACCTCAACTGGCGTGTACCCAGATATGCACATACTTGCGATACGTAGCGTGATATATTTAGTCACCTTTAGCGGAACATTTGTACTATACTAATAAGAACCTTTACAAAATCAATTTTAAATAAATCTTATATTCCTCTTATTAGTGGTTTTTTTTTTTAATTTCTTTCAGTTCGTTGTTTCGATGGGATTTCTGATATAAAAATAGGTAGGTTCATCATCATCTTCCTGCCCTTATCCCACTCTAAGTGGGGTCGGCACAACATGTTATAAACATGTTGTCACATGATTTGGCCACGTATTTTATGACCGACCGCCTGCCTGACGTCAACTTATCTTAGTCACCTTTAACGACACCTCAGTAAGAAAAGAAGGTGGTACTATTCTATTCAGCCGGATACCACACGGGGTATAAAAAAAATAGATAGACTATGAGAAGAAAATAACTTCAAGGAACCTAAGCAAGAACAACCAAATGCTTGTTAGAAAAAACCGCTTTATGATTCGTAACTTATAAATTTGCATTGCAATAAACTAGCTCACCTAAAAAGGTGCTCTTTCAATAGGTAAAGCAATAATATACATTTTTTATAATAACATCCGCCAGAAGATACATTTTTTATTTTTAAATTTACCATAGTTCACTAAAAAAGTATTATATAATAAATAAAGAAATATAAAAAAAAAACTCAGAGAACAAGAGAAAGAAGAAGAAGAGAGCGATGTAATCACAGTCTATTTGATCTTTGACTGGCTCGTTGGCGCAGTGGGTAGTGACCCTGCCTTCAGCTCCGCGGGTCGCGGGTTCGATTCCCGCCGAGGGCCAACATTTTCTATAAATGAATTTGTTGGGCTTTGAGCCTGGGTGTATATTTGTATTTAAGTATGTATTTAAAAAATATATAAGTATATAATCACCAGTTGTCGGTCTACCATAACACAAGTATTAAGTTACTTACTTTGGGGACGGACGACCGTGTATGTAAGTGTCCCATATATTTATTTATTTATTTATTGATTTCACAGGCAGGCTTTATTTGACAGTCGTGATCTATAAATAAATCAATTGTGACTATAAAGAAATTAACAATATTCCAACCTCCTGTCTTAAAAAGAAGTTGATATCCTTCTTCTTTGTAAAGAAATCGCAAAAAAATATAAAATCGCAACGAAATCAGTCATTTTTTAATTTAAATTTTTCTTTTTTTTTAATTCTATCTTTGAACGCTGCAGCATAATCACTATCTTTGAATGCAATTTTAAGTATTCTTCAATGCTCACATATCGCGATGAGGAGCACTCAATACGGCATTGTATATTCAATTTGTTATGACCACAGGGCATTTTCATTTAAATTCTGAAACGTGGACCGACTGTTTATGAAGGTGTTTATTTTGTAATTGAGTGCAAATCCGAGTGCAACATCACTTTTTTAGTCTTTGTTTAAAGTTTAGTCCCGCACCGCCATTCGCTCTACATTGTCTTATCAGCTATTTATTATATTATTTAGTGAAACTTTACGCACAGTTAAGAGAATCGTTATCGCTGTTAATGATTTCGCTTACTTTATATTTAAGCCATTCGATAACGTAATTTCTTGTATACTTCTTGCTATATTCGTATAAAGTACGTCTTATTGACCAGGTTTAAACACTTTTTAGTAAAATATGAAAAACCTCCACTACAACGAACGTGAATTGCTACAATTAGATGTACTGTGTACCAATTAAATAGGCAAACATTTTTAGCATGATGAATAATACCACTTGGTTTTTTTCAACCGATAGTCGTTCGTTGGACCTTCACAAGGTCCGTTTAGACTAAGTTTTGACACGACACGATCATGGCATTTTGAACTTAGCGACTTCCCGCTATAGTATAGTAACTTTACGCCAAAAAAGTTATTCGTACTCTTCCGATTGCTACATTAATTTCGTAACACGATAAGCTATTACGATACTTTTTGATCCTTTAAACAAATTCAAACAATTAAAAGATGACTCTTGCCAAAAATTCGCGGAGGCTAACTACGGGCAAGTTATAATTAATTTTTGCTCTACGCATAAGCAAAAAGTGATGAAAGCTGGACATCTCTAAGGGTGTAATTATACTTACTCGTACTTGCATGGGAGCGGCTTACTCGATCCAAGTGCTCTAAGTTGCAATAGTAAAAGCTTTACCGATTGCCTATTTAATACATTTTTATTGCAAATGCGATTTGCAATCAATCCTCCATATATGAAGAAACAAAGATTCTCTATATTCCTACCAAGTTCATTATAAAATAACGTCAATCCGGAACGTGGAACGGCCGCGTTAAAATATACAGACCATTCTGTTCGTATTTGCCGGTCTAGCAAAAAAAACGAAGACTAAACGCCCTATTGATGTTCATCACAATTTACTTCCATTTATTTCTGCTCATTGACTGTGTTTAAGACAATTATGATAAATACAAGTTTGAAAGCGAGTAAATACACACTCAGATATGTCTTTCTGTACTCGTAAATAACTTACGACAATTTAATAAACACATCAAGACGTAAATATGCTTTTTCAATAGCTTAAGATTGCATCAAGGGACATTAATTTGATCCCGTTCCGTTTACTTTGTAATTGTATCTGAAGCATATAATGATGTTTCGCTCCGATAACGAGTGCCTACCTTAAAAAGTCTGTTTCATATTTTTAAGCAAACTGAATAAAGTGCTATATGTATATAAAAGGCTAGGAAAAACCAAAAGTTGTTTACTGATAAAAAATTAAATTAAAATATGTGTATTTTAACTTTATAAAATAGAAATGAAATATGTTACTAAATATATTGCAAGCCAATAAAACTGGGAATTTAATTAACTTTGGAGCTGTTATTGAACTATCAATTTAGCATATCATTTAAGATTTTGCACACTTTCCCCCTAGCCTATGAGTCTGTTACCACTCACTTATTTAAAATAAATATTTGGATTACTTTTAAAAGTCGAAAGCAGCACGCCTTCAGTGCAAGTTTGACTGTAGAAACTCTAGAATAAAATATACCTATCAAACATATTATCCCGAGGTGCCGAGGTGTTTAAACGGATTAAAACCATTGAAATTGTGAATTTTAATTAAATTATCGTTTGCCTTGAAAACCCTCTTGCCAAGAATCCACATGCTCTACCCGCTTTGCATTTACTGCTATTAATAAAACGTACATCAATCATGAATTATATTAATAAGCAGTCTTCTTACATCGGAAGTGTACTAGGCAAAATAATAAATCATCAACAACATTTTTAACCGGATTCGATATAAAAGTGTCCGCCTTTATACCTCAGAAAATTATGTTACTGATGAAGTGAAGCATAAAATTGTTTCCTGTGGCCAGATTATAATACAGCTTGTTCCCACAACGAGTCAAGTGAGTCGTTAAAAAACCTAATTGTACGTTTTGTGGTTGCGCCTCGACGTGCTTTATGGTAGTCGACTTTTTCGGGAAAATAGTTTTTTTTTTACTTTAATATTTTATATTACTATTGTTACGAGTGTTTCAATGTGTATATATTATTCTAAGCCACATTTGATAAGCTGCTAGTTTTTCTCTGAGTGTCTTCGTTTTCGAGAAAACTTTTTAGTACCGATTGCTAAGCCAAAAAAATAGCTTTCACGATATCCATCATTCTTTTATAATATCCGAAATTACATCTTACAAAATAAATACTAAAAAAGTAATGTAGCGGCCTGTCACAATCCCACTGCTGGGCATAGGTTTCCTCTCTCGGTTTCTGCAGAGAAGGGAGCTCTACCAGCCCGTGGTAGGTCTCTACCACGCTGCTCCAATGCGGATTGGTAGGTTACACATATTCCCAGATTTCTCTAGAGATTTGCAGGTTTCCTCACGATGTTCCACCACCGAAAAGCGTGAGATAAATTGCAATTATCAATTAGATACATTGATTTAAATAGAAAAACTCATTGGTGCCTGCCCGAGGTTTGAACTCGTGACCCCCTTGAAAGATTCGGACGGTTTCACCGCTGAGCTATGACCGCTTTTTACACAACAAAATAAATAATTGTTCTAAATATTCTACTTAAATTAAGTTAAATAAATTCATTCTCAACGGGTGTCACTAAACAGGCCTCGTATTAAAATACTGTTTATCAGGACACGAACATCTTGTTCGTTAGCGCTGGCCGAGTATTGAACCCACTATCGGCGTTAGACGTAATAGCAGAGTAACTTCGACGTTTATTTATTTCTTTCACGGTACAATGCAATGTGAAACTTATAGTCCAAGAGCCGAAACATACATTTTTTATACAAAATCATCCATAAAAACACCTAAACTAAAATCATAACTACCGAAGCGAACTTTAAACTAAAAAAATATATGTTATATTGTATTGTATTTTTTTACAAACAAACAGATAGACAAACATCTACATTTATAATATTATAGATAATTAAGAGTAACTAGCGACAAAAGTTAATAGCAAATGATGGATTTTACGTGACGGATTTAGATTTTTGTGACTCTTTGTAGGGGGTTACGGGTTGAAACCTCAGGCAGGCACCAATGAGTTTTTCTATTTAAACTTATGTGCCTCATTGATAATATCAGTTTATCACGCGCTTTTCGGTGAATAAAAACATCGTGATGAAACCTGCATATCTCTAGTAATTCTGGAGATATGTGTAACTTATCAATCCACATTGGAGCGGCGTGGTGGATCGGGACCCGAAAACTTTTGTCCAAAAATAGAGAGAGGAAACCTATGCCCAGCTGTGGGATAAAATTAGCCGTTATTGTACTGTACTGATGGATTTTACATAATTGAATCAGAAGGATGCTTATCAGGTTACTACTATAGGACTACGCTGACTACAATGATTAAAGGAAATCTCATTTGCGAATTTCATCTAAATGATGCGAAATAATACCAGCTTAGCTTCTCTCGAGACCGCACACATGTATACAGACACATACCTTTGACACACATTTCTAAAAGCACCCTCAAACGTTTTAAATTTCGAACTGAGAAATTTGAGAAAGTTTAGTAAGCTAGATATCTTACTAAGCTTTCTAATAATAATATAATAAATACATATTATAAGACACCGTGTGCTAAGGCGACTAAGGTAAGTTGACCCACCGTCTGGTATCCGGTTAAGTAGAATAGACCACCCTCTTTCTTAACGAGATGTCGCAAAATACGATTAAGATAAGTTTACGTCAGGCAGGCGGCCGGTCGTAAAACACGTAGTCAAATCATGTGACAACATGTTTGTAACATGTTGTGCCGACCCTATTTAAAGTGGGATGAGGGCAAGAAGATGATAATAATACATATTATAAGATGTTTTGAACGCAAAAAAATAACAATATTCAAATAAGTCCACAAAGCCAAAAAAAACCACCTGATACGAATAATAATCGATAAATGATCCGAGTTCATCCACCAATCAACTAATTATCGGTATTGAAAACTCGCTCACAATTGCTAGTTACACAGTATGTTTCTATCCCTGTGTCCTGTGTATCCTGTCCCCTAAGTCATTTACCTGTCGGTTACGAACTAACATATTCAGCTTATTATCCAGCTAATTCTTGTTTTCTCGTACACTGACATTTGCATTAGACGCATTACATATCATTCTTGTTCCATCAGCTAACGCCTAGTTGAGCATAAAAACGATATGCGAGAATGGGACGACATTTCTTGTGTAATATGTGTTTATGTCTAATAAAAATAGTTGCACAGTTTTTTACTGATTTTATGATTACTAATATGGATATATGGCCAGGGGAAGGCCGAAAAAAAGATGGATGGATTGTGTGAAAAATGATATGCATGTTAAAGGAGTGGCACTAGAGTTGACGAATGATAGAGGAGAATGGAAGAAGAAGACATATTGTGCCGACCCCGCTTAGAGCGGGATAAGGGTAAGAGAATGATGATTATGATTACTAGTGATCGTCCGGTGGCTATAAAATGACCAAATACAAACTTCCTAGGATTAAAGTTGATTTAAAATTGCAAAAAGTAGTAATTTTGTATTTAAAATAAACTATATATGTTTAATAATCTATCACCCATAATACAAGTATGGAGTTGCTTGCTTTGGGGCCGGACGAACGTGTGTGTAATTGTCTGATATATTTATTTATGTTTTTTCAAGATAATTTAATTATTTGGTACAATTTCGCGTTTTGACGCGATTTTGACGCGATTTATTATATGATTTTATACTAGGATGAAGTCATTCCGAAACTACGATGAAAATCGATTATAATATAATCTTTGTTAATAATTTTATGATCATGTCCGGGATATTGAAAAACATTACCCACCTATTCTAGGTATTTTTATTTTTACCTACTATGCCAAATGAATAACGCATTACAATAAATTTTAATTTCCGTTTATTTGTATGGTATAATTAGTGCGATGGGATTATGTAATAAAAATTATACAACATAAATATGAAATATGTTATACTATACTAGTTCAAATGAAAGAAAATAAATGTAATTCCCTTTCATTGTTAATAATGTCGTCTAGAATTATAACTTTTCTGATACCAAATATTTTTATACTTTTTTAATCCTAATGATTAATTTTGCAATACGCCTTTATATTAAAATGTCAATTTAATTTGTTTACAGTTAATTAAATGTGCCATTTTAATAACGAACTTAAGTAAGATTTTGTGTTAATAGATTAATGACTGAATTAATTGAGTCTAAAAACACTTCACACCACACTAAAACAGGTAAAGCAAGATCGCATTAATAAGATTTATGAACGTATATTTTTTACAATCTAATTATAAATGTCACATTATAAATGATGAGACATTTATAATTTATTGAAATGAATGGTTTAATCCTTAACCTTCTTAAGGAGTATGTATGTTAAAGTTTTTATAACTTGACATTAATTAACGTGGTATCTGACCTTGATGATGTAACATTCCTAGCAGGCTATTTATTTTTATATCCCAACCGTACACGCTATCCTAGCTACTCATTTTTATATCCCAGCTGTTAACGCTATCTTAGCTATTCTTTTTTATATCCTAGCTGTACCCGCTGTCCTACCTATTCATTATTATATCCTAGCTGTACCCGCGGTCCTAGCTATAATATTTATTATTATATCCTAGTTGTACCCGCTGTCCTAGCTATTCATTATTATATCCTAGCTGTACCCGCGGTCCTAGCTATAATTTTTATTATTATATCCCAGCTGTACACGCTATCTTAGCTATTCATTTTTATATCCTAGCTGTACCCCCTGTCCTACCTATTCATTATTATATCCTAGCTGTACCCGCTATCCTACCTATTCATTATTATATCCTAGCTGTACCCGCGGTCCTAGCTATAATATTTATTATTATATCCTAGCTGTACCCGCTATCCTACCTATTTATTATTATATCCTAGCTGTACCCGCTATCCTACCTATTTATTATTATATCCTAGCTGTACCCGCTGTCCTACTTATTTATAATTATATCCTAGACGTAACCGCTGTCCTAGCTATTTATTATTATATACTAGCTGTACGCGCTGTCCTAGCTATTTGTTATTATATACTAGCTGAACCTGCTGACTTAACTATTTATTATTATATCCTAGCTATTTATTATACACCCGCGTCTTCGCGGGCGTCATTCGCTGGTAATTTTTTCCCGGGTAAATCTCGACCCTAAAGGAATTCTGGAATAAAAGAACTCTTGGAATTGCTCCATAACATCTTCTATTTTCCAGTGAAAATCTAACAAAATTACCTTAGCCGTTCCGGAGAATGTACAATTAATCCAAACCTTCCTTAAGAATTGCACTACCTCTTCGTAATAACCGTTCAAAAATCCCTTCAGTAAATTTTGAGGAAATCAATCAAGTACAAACAGACAGTTATGTGGGACTTTGTTTTATAATATGTATAGATATATTTAATGAAACAAAAATACTAGCAAAACGCCTAATCCCACTGGTATAAAAGCTACGAAAAAGAAACATGTTATTTTAGAAAGCTATAATTTTAGATTTCCGTATGCTGATATTAGAAAATGCGTCATTGCTTAATCGATTTAAACGTCTCACAAACAAACATGACATTTTGAGGTGTATAATTATATCGATGAATTATCCTCAATCATTATTTCGAGATAGATTTTCTATTAGATTAATTAAACTCTTATTATACATACAGCCGTAACAAATAATGATATGCAAGAGGAATCGCTATTTTAAAAGTGTCCTCTAATTCTTCCGCAAGACAAAGTTTCAACGTAATTTATAGTAGTAGGTAACTATAAGCACGGTTTGAAAATATCGTTTTTCTTTTAATAATGGAATGTTTAAATTGCCCACTCCTAAGTAGGTTGAGTTGACTGCGAAAACTTATCGCAAAAGTGTCTTCCATATATAAAACTAATAGGAAAAACGTTATCCAATAAGTGAACCATAAATACTTAAAATTAACATACGTTCTCACCACTAAGTAACCGGTCATTTTATTTTATTAGAATCTCAATCAAATATCAATTAAAAGTGTAAAACTATCAAAATTATATTTGCAATATAAATGAATAGTAACGAGCCGTACACCGTATCTTCAAATATATCCGCAAGAACCTGATCATGCAAACGATTAAAGTGCAAGCCGTCAATAATCGATCTTATGCAATTAAACAAATGACCATATAAGCGAGCCGTCTTGCTATAAAATTACTTGTTCCGCGTGAGGTTCCAACATCTTTTTATAGCCACTCATGTTTAGAACACCCTGATACGAAGTAATAACTAGAAATAAATCGGGTTAATAAACTTTAATCGAAATATTTTTCGTACGAAATCAAAGGAAAACAATATAAATTTTATGAAAAGCTGGCAAAAATTACCAACTAATAGAAATATTTAATTTTTTTTTAACCTACTATATTTAAACCCTTAACTTCTATTTGCGAAATACGATACTTGCGCATCGAATACGATACGATGCAAAGAACAGATACAATCTAACTCCATTCTCTATTTGCACTAACCACGTTACTCCCGAAGACACCTTTGGCTTTTGTTACAGCAAAAATTGATCTCTATCAATTCTGATTTAAAACACCTTGCCTACTTTTGCCAATTTCGTTTCTATTACGAAATGAGTTTCTTCTGAAAATAACATATTACATAATAGTTACACAACATTTTCATTACTTAACTAATTATGAAAACTAGGTCATCCTTATGCCATGTTATGTATTATGTTTATATCTCAAATAATATAAATAATTATAAATTTACTAATAACTCCGTAACGTCCAGATAATAGACCTTCTACACCCCCAAAATGACTTTAATCTTTTGCTCCGTTCGAACGTGAAAGAACATACAAGGAAGTGTACAATTATATTATATACAATACTCATAATATTCAAGTATATTTTTTTCAATAAACATTTTTAAAAGCCTGTAACTACTAACTAATGAATACCGTCCGCGAGGACACTTTTGGTTAGTCCTGAAGAACATGCGGTGCGGCGGAACTGGTATAGAAAACTAGATTTCCACGTTGAAGCGTTTAGAACGATTAGTTGAGTTTGTTGATACGCTATCAGCTGTTGAAGCGCAGTTCGCCATGGTATTGCGCCTCGGACGCATGCGCACGACGCTTATCCGCGCCAACGCAGAGGCTACCCAAGTCGCAGACGCTACCCATGTACAATCCTCACGAGAATATTACTTTATATAATTTTCAAATAAATTAAAATATACTGACATGTTTTATAATTAAATTGCGATGTCGCGTAGTACGCGGAAGTTTGTGAGAGTGACGAAATTTTTACTAGCTGGCATGACTGTGTTTTGTGTTAGTTGGATCGCAAATGTCAATGAGTGGCATTCGGGGTTGCGATGGAATGGGCGGCGAGTACAAGAAAACCTGTCAACTATGAGAACCATTATTGGTTACTCAGAAGCCAAGCTAGCTGAGCTTGATAGACCGTCGCCAGTGGCCTGCAACAGGCTTCCAGCTTTCCCGAAAATAACTGTCGTCGTAAGCCTTTAAATATTTTGGAAAATTCTTCAACAGCATAACAAGTAACATCCATACCTTACATACCTAACACTGCCAAACAGAAATTAGTTATTTATTTCCTAACTCTGTAATATAATCAAAATTACATATGACATACAGCATAAATATAAATTTGGAATTCAAATACATTCTTACAAAATTCAACTATTTTAATGTACAAATAAATTTATTAATACTACTTTTGTAGATGTCAAATATATGATTTAATTAATTTTTTAATATAATTTAGTCTTAAAGTAGATGAGTGAAAATTATGATAGCTTAATGGTGCGTGACCCTAAGATTATCAATTCAAAACCTCGGGTAATCCTTTGAGGAAAATCTATGAGTTTTCCATAGTCATTTTTAAGCTTAATTAATATTTAAACTTAACGGGTGAAGCCAATGTCGTTAGCTAACAAATACCTATATATTGCAAGAGACTTCATGAGTTACATGTAACCTGCAATATTGTTAGTTTAAGCTTGAATACCTCTCTCTCAGAAAAAGGAGAGATTTTCTCAGTAGCAAGGCTACCGTACTCTAAGGTTAAATTTTTTTAAATTTAATTGTACCATTTATAAATCCTACATTACAATACCAATAAAGACAAGAGCAGATTTTTTTCAAACAGTAAATCCTGCAAATTATATCATCGTACGATTAATCCAGCGCATTTTATTATCTCATAACAATATTTACAACCAGTCATACACAAGTGCTATCAGACAAAATTGCCTATAAACTTTTTTCTGCTAACCATAGAGGGATGGTCACTACCATAAAACAAAACACCAACTTAATCCTTCGTATTTGCTTAGAATAAATAATTTCCATTTTGATGCCGGTGTGGTATCCGGCTGAGTAGAATAGACCACCCTCATTTCTTACCGAGCGACACCTCGGTAAAAGGTGACTTAGGTAAGTCAACCCACTGTGTAGTATCAAGTTACGGTCCAAATACGAATAAGGTAAGTTAACGTCAGGCAGGCCGCCGGTCGTAAAATACGTAACTAAATCATGTGACAACATGCTTATGACATGTTGTGTTGTACCCCACTTATAGGGGATAAGGGCAGGAGGATGATGAAAATATTTCCATTTTACTCCTCTTTTGTCAAACATATTGTCCACATTGATTTATTAACTTTTCTTTAAGCTAATATGTATTTTTGTATGTACTTCATTACTCACAAAATCCTCCAGAAATCTCCTCCTCTATACGGCAAGGTTTCAGAAGTACATTTGAAAAACTACTAACACCTACTAAGGTAGCTAGCCGTGGACTACTAAATCTATGTATAAAATTCGATCTAAGACAATTTTTCCAACCAATATTGAAAATTGCAATTGAACCACCTACTATAGATTCAGTATAAAAAATAGGGTCTTACAGTTGTTTAAATTAACATAAATTATAAAAACTATACAATATAATATACGTGTAATTGAAACTCTGGAACTCGGGAAGAAATAAAAAATATATAAAGCAATTCGATCAAATCCCAGATGCGTAACAATCGCACGATTAAATTCCTCGGTGAGTTTAAATTTATTCGTGGGAAGCAGGTTTACGAAAAAACTGAGCTTAAAAAAACACTGTCAGGGTAGTTTGACAGAATTAATTGTGATTTAAAAATATATTACATCTTAATCAAGAGTCCAGACACTCTTAGCTTTTTAATTTGTCATGCAGGCTTCGCCCGCGTGGTTATGTGTATTTAAATGAAGTTTTAAACAAAAGTAATAACTACTTTTGTTTTAAAACTTCATTGTTCGTGAGTTAACCATAAAAGAATGAGACATGCTGTTGCTGACTTATTTGTAATTGTTTTGTGGTATTTTTGTTGATCTATCATTCTCTAGTTTATTGCTGTTGGCTTACGCGGCGAATATGACTAAAGCTCCAAGCAGGCTACAAAGGCGCTACTTTTTAAACCTAATTGACATAAAACCGTAATTTACCTTTAAATTTAACCTTCCGTTTAGAAATGCACTACATTAAATAAATTCGTTGAGTAGATTTTGAGAAAATCAAACACATACGGACAGACAGCTTTTGGGGACTTTGTTCTATATTAAGTATAGATATAGCTATGGAGAGCATGACTCTTTTTGATTCCATTTATTATTATATTATATGATATTTAAATATTCTCGATCAATTTTTAATATTGCACATTTCACGGCTATCAAATAAGTTATGAATGGTTAACATAAGCAGACCCTTGTTAAATAAAATTCGTTAAATCTTGTTGCCATAACATGGAATGCTTGTAATGTCTAATGTACAATAAATATAAAGCGACAATTTTTTTGTACTGGATGATATTTAAATGACGCTGCGTTTTTATGCCACGCCAATAATTATTTATTCTCATATCTTTTAAGATCGTCCCCCTACGTGTAATCTGACAAAATTGATCATAAACTTTTTTGCATAAAACAATGCCTAATTTACATATAAATACGACTCGGTGAATATCAAACTAGCCAATAATATGCAAATGAGACAACTTCCTGGCAAATTAATCTCGAGAATAACGAATAGCCATTGCTTAATTTGATCTCCACTTAAGGATGTCGTCGTAAGAAACTAATGACATGGCAATGAAAGAGACCCTCCAAAATGAATAGCAAAACGATTTTTTTCAAAGGAATCCTGTATCCTTTTTAATATGTACAAACAGAAAACAACTGTTTTATAATCTTCGGTCATTACACTCGACATTGTTATTCTTTGCAATTTCTTTTAACACAAACATGTAACAATATGTAGTTAGCACTTATTTACGACTTCGCAATTAACAACACTTAACATGGCTACAGTACCACGTTTTGCATATTCTATTCAAATATCGTAAGAGTGAGAAGATATGTTGATAAGAATATAACCTGAGAAATAACCTTAGCAATACTTACTTATATAGCACATATTTTCCTTTTGGCCGACATTAGATAGGGTTTCCATAGTTTGGATCTTTTTTTAACTTAATTATTATTATTAAAAGCTTTTATTTAACTTGAATTGTGTGTATGTGAAGGTGGAAACTTGCAAGTTAAATTTGACCCATTTCCCGGTGTCCGATTGAGCTGAAACTTTACATACTTGTCCACTCACTATGACGATGAATATTTATGATAAGCATGATCTGATGATGCTGCTAGGATTGGTCCTAGACAAGGGAACTACTCAACGGTTAACAGTAGGAACAAGAAATTTTGATAAACTTTTTTTTAAATTATTTTGTTATTAATTTTTAGTTCCACAGAATACAGGTTTTTGCATTGAATGTATATTAAAATAAATGTTTCATGTAGAACTTCAATAATATGTGTATGTCATTAGAATGACAGGAAAGCTTGTAGAGGAGGCTGTCGAGAAGTCGCAGTAACACACAGATAGCCCTTTTTAGGAATGTCTCTAGTAATTTTGACTAATCTATTTTTAGGCCTCTATACTACCTCATTTCGTAATTATTTTATAGAACTTGATTGAAATGATTTGTAAACATATACTATACATATATGTTGTATATGTATACTAAAATGCATTTAAAGCTTTTTTTTAAATCCCTATGTGCAACTATTTACAATAATATTTTTATAATAATTATATTTTATACATATGGTGGTAACACACAGAAACTTAGTATTTTGCCGATAATTTATGTAAGAAGTTCTTGTCCTGGAATATTCACCATACAGATGGTAGCCCCAATTTCAAATGGAGCATAGAAATGCATAAATTGAATAATGTATTCCAGACTCAAGGTTCGCGCACGAGTGGGTGCTGGTTTAAGAAAGCAACGTGCTGTATTTATTATGTTAAGCATAACTTTAATATAAATAGTAGTTGGACTTACACAGCTTCCTAGACCGTGGGCATTTTATCGTATTTGAATATTGTAATGTTTATTTTATTTTTGAATTTAGAATACCGTGAATGGTATACATTCATACTAATATTGTAAATGCGAAAGTGTGTTTGTTTGTTACGGTTATACACCTAAATCGCTCGATCAATATTAATAAAGTTTGTTACAACTAAACTAAAGTAACCGGGAAGACATAAAAAAATCCCGTTTTATCTTCGGGAACAGGAATAAAACAATACAGTACATAATTTAAGCTGTGGTAGCCCAGCGGTAACACCTCGCGACTCTTTCGAGGAGGTCACGGGTTCAAACCTGGGCAGACACCAATAAGTTTTTTCTGTTATGTGTCTTATTGATAATTGCAATTTATTACACGCTTTTCGGTGAAGGAAAACATCGTGAGGAAACCTGCATATCTCTAAAGAATTCTGGAGATATTTATAACCTACCAATCCACATTGGAGCAGCGTGGTAGGTCTTAGCTCCAATCCTTCTCTACAAAAACAGAGAGAAAAGGCCTATTGTTAGCAGTGGGATAGTAACAGGTGGCTGCTTACTTCAGTTTTACATATTTTAAGGTAAGTTAACAACGATTTGTTTGCGAACGTAGTTGTGAGTTGGCGACCCTCCCATCGCCCAATCGGCGTCCCACCGCAGTTACTCTGAATAAAGAGCTCATAAATAAGTACCCCAGACGGGCACGAAACTAGTCGGGCTCACCCGATATAATACGATGTGAGTATAGCCGGTTTCTACACATTGAATACTGGTAAACGTTTCTTAAATGATTTATAGAAGCAGGCGTTGCTTTGCGAAATTGGCAGGCGTTGCATAGTACAGAAGTTACAATAGATTGATTTGCTATAATCCGCGTTTGTTAAGAGAATTAATGTAATGGGTGATGTGTGTGAAGTAGGCAACATTCACATACCCTTTACATGCAGGACATGTCACCACGTATCACAAAAAGCTGCTACCAGCAACACTCTGCACAAGCATTACACACACTCACTACCATAATCTCTACGATCGTTTCGTCCCGAAACCGAAGCATCGTCAGGATAGGCTCCACGACTAATCGTAATGCGCAATCTTAATGTTTCTTACATAAACATTGTTTATCATTAGATTACAGAGAAAAAAGAGTAAAGATTACCAGAGGATTTTCATTTTTAACTACAATTTTTAGATATGTTTTCATATACCTACCGTATAATAGGTAAGTTGGGAATAAAATTGTTGTAGGTATTTTAGTATTTTATAACGCAAATTTAAAGTTAAAAAAATAAATAATTCAAGGTAAAGTTTAATTGTTCTGTTCATTAATTAAAGAATAAATAGTTTATTATAATCAAGATCAAAGGAATAACGTGCTCACCGACGCGTACTAAAGTAGTATCAAAATAGAACCGTCAAAGTTGAGAAATGGTCTAAGAGCAATAATATTAATAAAATTGAACGCAATAACATGAAACTGAATTAATAGAAGGATTTTTTTTAACTCGTTAATAATAATAATAATAAAAATGAATGTTTGTCTGTATGTCCTTTATGGACCCCAAAACGGATGGACCGATTTTAATGAAATTTTCAGACATCAGGAGCATTTTTTGAAACTGATGAGTTCTGTTTCGAAGGGAATTCGGAACCTGACTGAGCCACAGCGACACGTAGCTGAATTGCTAGTTTTATATAAATATAACACACACATATAACATTTTGACCGTATTTAATTTTAATATTATGTGCTACTAGCTTTTACCCGCAACTTCGTGTGGACTGTCGTCGCGTGACAGGTAAACAATAGATGGTGATGTCATCCTATTCCTGCAGAATTAACAAGATTTAATAGCGTATATATTACCCCGGCGTATAAAGATTAAGGAATAATTGTGCGAAATTTCATCTATTCAAATATTGGTTCAGCGGATAACAAACATACATCTATAGTCACAAACTTTCGCATGTGTAATATTAGTAGGAAGTAGGATTGTCAAAGATTATAAACAAAATTAGATAATATGGGATGTAATTACGTATTTCTAACAAGTATGAAATCTTGTTAATTTTTACAAATATTGCCTAAATCATTGGTTCGTTGTGATCACAATCGTGAGTATTCGGTAGACCTATGGCGATATCTTGTACGTCGGCTTAAGAACAAGTTGAAACTTGTTTTGTAATATTGATAAAGAAAACGTATGCAATGTGGCCTGGCAAAATAAATCGGAATCAATATCTCCGAGTTGTTTTAATGGAAAACCACTGCCACCGATATCCCTTGCGTGGCTCTATTACATAGGATGACCATGATGTAGGAACAAAGATTTAGTCCAAACAAAGACTCGATTAGGGAACTTTATTTAGAGCAAATATGTATATTTTTTTACGTTGTTCTTTCGATCCATGTTCAAGTATGACAATCTATTAAGGAGCAGCGTGGTAGATGTAAAGCTAAAATCAATAAGTTTCCATTGAAAAAGTTATTTCAATTAAAACTGTTATATGTTCGAACTAAATTTTATCACTACAGTACTATTAATTCCTCATACAATTATGTTTTATACGCAGCGAAAGTAATTTTAAGGAAAATGAGAGTTTTTTATACAATACGCTAACCGCGTATGAATGTTTCAATTGTTTTAAATTTCATAAATATTGCTCCAGGTGATTAGCCCTGTAAGCATCACATACGTCATGCATATATATTTTTGTCAATACCAATATTTAAATGCGAAAATGTTAAGATTATCAAGGCTAAAAATTCAACTTAAAATTACCATAGGAAATGCTGTTAAGTTTTTGGTACTTATATTATAAGCAGAAAGTCACAAGTTACCACAATAACAATAAAGTGACCGTCCATATGATTTATGCTGCTCCAAATGAGCTGTATAAGAAAATTATAGAGAATTATTTACAACACATATAACTTTTATTAAGTTTTTTTTGTGGCTAAGGCTAAAAAGCTACCTATTTATGTATCATTATATTCTAAAATCTCGTACTTTCGCCTCGAAACGTTCGCGTTCAAAGGTTATTCGAAACGATAAATCTGTTATTTCATCCCGATATGGTCAAATCCTGGCTTCTAAACTGAGAATCGTGCCTGACCTTATCCTTAGAACAATGGGTAAAGTAAAGTTTATCCCACGTTAAATCTGTTAAAACCATAGATATCAATAAATTTTTCTAGTTTCTTAAATTGTTAAGGCTAAAATATTCAATTTTTTAAGGTTAAAATATACAATTTTTTATTTTTTTAAGCTTAAATTGTGTAGGGCTAAAATATTTAATTTTTAAAATAAATAAATAATAACGTTTTACTTGTAAACAAAGTTGAAGAATCAAAGTCTTTGAACTGTGCGTTTAAAATGATGATATATCTTAAAATAGTTCTCTTTGGTCCAAAAAGGAGAAAAGAAAGAAAAAGGTAAGCAACAAAATGACGTCTTTACCGAATCCATTGTGGTATTTTTATCTATCCACTGTATTATATTAGGAAAGAACTATTAAACATGTAACTCTTTTTACGAGTACGTCTACATAAAATGCCGAAGGGAAGCTTCACTGCATAAAACAGAACATATTTTATCTCGAACGTGCACTGACCGTTCTGTAATAATTGTCATATCAAAAATTTATTAAACAATGAAATACCAATAAAATCAATATATTGATTCGTTCAGTGAGGCGGTCACGATGTAGTTATTTATACTTTTACAAATAGATGATGCTTCATGATACTTCTTAATGTGTACTCCATTGTTTCCTCTTCTATATTATACAGAAGAAAATTTAAAATTTATCTTGCACAATTATTTTTACGTTACGCAAATTACGAAAATTTCTAGATCGCAGTATAAAAAATGTTTATTTAATTGATGTGTTATACAATATTTAAGAAAAAATACCCCGCTTATAATAAGCCGGACCTTGAGTGTCGAATGTTATCAAATTGCGTATTATCAAGTGAAATTAACTGTCTTTTTCGCAATAATGCTCTAAGGCATAAGTGTTTACATTTATCGTCTCATTCAATTGACCAAGATCGGTATTTTATGACATTATTACCTAGTTGAGAAACGAGAAAAAAATTTAATATTAAAAGAAGTTTAGTTTATGGTAAAAAATTACCATTAGAGATAATATAGAGTTACATCGATCAAGTTCTCAAAACAAAGGAAGAAATAAAATAAATTCCGTTCAAAATAAAAATAGCAAAATATTTACAATACAAAATTATATTGATACTAATCGTAACCTTACATAAGGTTTTTTAGAAAACAAGGCAAGTTTCTTTATCCCCGGAGATAGCATTGAAGATGATATAAATTTTAGCACTTAAGCTCTACACTACCCACCGCAAATCGAGTGTATCAATAAAAATACGCGGCGGATATTACATTATAAATCGTAATAACATAACGTGAAGGCTTTATTATAAAATGGATAGCATTAAGGAACCTTTAAAGTAATTATCTAGGTGGGATCAATCAATTTTTTACGTTCTTCCATGAGATAATGGATGCAGAATCTGGCTGAGAATTGATTATATATTATTACAGCTGATTAAAATTATGTGCACATGTAGATTTTTTTGGTTTATATAACTAAACCACGTAATCATAGTTCAAGACCCTTTTGCGATACTTTTTGACACTCATTTTTGTTCTTTAAGAATTTAAAGGTCTTCAAGTTGAATAAGGCGTTACTAAGAGGAGATCCTTTATACAATAATAATAATATTATTATTTTATCCCCGATAAAACCATGTAGTGGCGGTGGAGAAGTTCATGTGTTTTCTCAAATCAAGCATGTCTTAGGTATTAAATTCAATAGAACAGTCATTAAACATTACTTTTAATATAATTATTTTGCTTTTATCGCCGATTTATAGCATATAATTATATTATTTTTAATTTTCAACCTTTTACAAATTCTTTGCTTTAAATATACCGACAACTGGATATGCCGCGTATAACATGTTTACTTGAAGAGTATTTCAAGCTTAGGATGGTTTTTGGCTTGGTATGGAATAAACAAACCCTTAGGATGTTGAGCAAGGTGATAAGTGAGTAAAAAAATATATATTTTGGCTACTTTTTTCTCTCACTACAACAGGAAGACTAAAGTATAAAGGAGGTTATCCGGTTGCGGTCAGACTGATGTGTAATTTGGAACATTGGTTTTGATCAGCAACATGATTTTTTGAGAAAGTTATCATTTTTATATTCTAATGATAGCACCAAATTATCAATGTCTATATTATAACATTAATACAAGGTAATTATTATTTAAGTTACACAAATAGAGACGAGTCTTGTGGACTTGGTACTAGCGCACCGATTCCATGATTTGTTTTTGGGCAAAATCTTTTTCATTAATTTTACTTGCATTTTTACCAGATCATAATCATAAGAAATAATTTACTTTTTAATTACGTACTTTATGTATTTCCTAAAAACTACGTGATCTTTACTAGATTTACAAGGCAATTGTAATTGCAATTAATTGCAAAATTCAATACAGAATTTTGACCTCAAGCTTCTATTAATGTTAATTAAACAATATTAATCAGTTTCATCGGATTATCAAACTTCGCAGCTCCTTTTGTTGTTTTATCTCCTTATTATTGTACCTCATATTGTAAAGCTACTAGCTTTTCATACCATAATTATAGGTTTTTATGCCTGAATAGCGATACAAGCTTGCTCCTCATGGATACTCCAATATCTTTTTTTTATCGATGATGATTGTACTTAGCTATTTTTATCTCACCTGATGGCAAGTGATGATTGTCTGTAAGATAGAAACAAGCTTACTTAAAAATACAAAGCACCAAGCTATACATTTATCTGTTTCTATACCAGTAGGCAAGGAAATTATGTTAGAAAAACTTTTCTTGAAGATCTTAACCTTAAAATGTTTTGCATGTGAGATGTTACTACAACCACAAAAGCCTTTTCTAAAGATGCTTATGATCAAATCTTAATCTAAGATGTGTCGATAAATATTTTTAAGTAAAAAAACTGAAGTAAGTCAGCGACGACACTAATATGATAAAAATTTAATATGAACAAATTGTAGAAAAAATTTAATAAAAATGGTATATTTGTTTTGGTAAATGGCTTACCATTCTGATTCATTTATCATTATAGTACTTAGTAATGTTTCGAGGTTAATTTCATCTTCTTCCTAATTAGAAAACATATATAGCAATAGCTAAACTAGATAGCACTATACTCATTTTCATGGCCCTCATTTGAAACCTAGACAGGTTTGAAACCTAAAGAGCTAAACTTCCATCTTAAGTAACGATATATAACGGACGCTGCGTACATGTATGATGATAACTAAGTCTGACACTTGAATTGTGTATTCAATAAGCATGAAGGAAAGTCAATGGAGCTACGAAACTCAATCTCTAAAACTGCCCGTCCGTCTACTGAATAAATACATCGCCATTAAACTGCTACAAATTTCTGAATTACTTTGTTTCAACTAAGTATCAACCTAGAACTCCCCAAGTCCATTTTGACCTGAGGTTCGGAGAAAAAACTGGAGTCTGTAATAACACATTTAGGACCGCTATAGATAGGACTGAGATTATGTAAGGTTTTTGCCCCCAGCTCCAATCAAGTTTCATTAATCAGGACTTATCAACGCTATCGCAGTTGCAGCTTCATTTACATCCGTCATGAAACATTAAGTAATGAAAAATAAAAGTTCAGATAAGCAGTATTGATGTGTATGTTCAATTATTAGATTTTGTAAATTTAGCCTCACGTTAAAACGTTTAATGTTATAAAATATATATTTATTTACTTACATATAAACTGTGTTCTAAAACAATGTAACGTATTAATTGTTACTTATATTTAGCCTTTGTAATGGAACTGAATAAAAGATCTTCGGTTTTATAAGTTGGCATTGTCTTAAAAGTTGAAGTTAGTAGGTATATGATACTGTCCTACACAACGTATGTCAGTAAAAGGTTAAGCCTCGAACGTGACTAAGGCCAAAGTCATGTCGCTTACTGGATTTAACAAAACACAGAAAGCGCGTGTTATTGACAAAGTCACGGTCAAGCAACACCAAACAATTTTACCTAAGCAATGTTTGTTGGACCTGAGATTCAAGTCTATAGTGAAATTTTTAATATTACAAATACCGCTAGGGGCTCTGAAAAAATATACGAAGACTAACCTTTAATGTCTTCCAATTATTTTGGTTGTTTATACATAAATTCAATTTGAAATTCCTTTTTACCTGTTTTTACGCCTTAAACGTTAAGTAGTGTCAACAAATCAGATCCACGTTGACTATGCAATGGACGGCCATCGTTTTAACAACGACGAAGTGGACAAAATTCAAGATAAGAGTGAACGCGTGTTACTCGGAATTGTACGGTCCAAGACCCTTTAAACAACTGTCCATCAAGTGATATCGCAGAAGAGTGTTCTATCACTGACTGATCTCATGAATACAAAAGATAAAAATTGGCAATATAGTAAGAAGGATTTTCCACGCGAAGTAAATTTCAAAACTAAGAACATTAAAAATTATTGTCATTCCTAATTGCATTTTAATGTAATTTGGGAAAGGTATCTCATTATATTATTTGAAATGATGCATATGCTGGCAAATCCGTCATGTCTTAAGATTAAGACTAGGATTTTTTTTTATTTCTTTTTTTGGAATTGACTATATGTTGTTAGCCCTAACGGCTTTTACAGTGTCCAAGTTGCGAAATGCGAAGAGTAGAGCGCAGAAGCTCTACTATACACTGTCCATTATATTAACCATCTTTTGACAGATTGACGATTTACATATTTAGTGATGTCCTAAAGATTCTCGTATGCGATACCATTCCGATTATAGTACCTACTATCATTAATCGAATTACGTACCTAAGTAATTCGATTAATGATAACCTACGTAAACTAATAACAGATATAGAAATCAACATTTTGAATTAATATTGCCTTAGTTTTTTGAAAATAAATGTTAATCCGTGTGTATTTATTATAATCATAAAAAATATATTATACATCAACTGGCAACATCAACAGACCTTCCGCTCGGCCGCCATTTTGACGTGATCTGTCACTCTCAACGAAACTCCCGTGATAGTCACACGCATTTACGTTCGCTGAGTGTTCTCTCGCATCTGTTACACCTTGAGTTAAGTAGCTTTATTCCTCGGAAAAACTTTTGTGAAACTTATATTAATTGATCGTGAAAATGCCGAAAGGACGTGTGTTGAAAGCACAATCGAGACAGTTAGTGTTAAAACTTCATGAGTATTTTGAGCAAGAAAATCAAAATGGCGAACCTCTTATACCTATCACGCAAGTCCGAAACCGTGTTGCAGCCGCGTTGGGGATCAGTCTATCAACTGTGACTAAAATCACTACTGATGCCTACGGCAGGAGCGGCTTGGAGCAAAACAAACCATCTACACCAAAAAGAAAGCGCCGGGCTCATAAGGTGACAGCTGTTGATGACTTTGACGCTGACGCTATTCGTCGTCATGTATATGATTACTACTTGAGAAAAGAAATTCCAACTTTGAGAAAACTTATTGTTTCTTTGAAAAAAAGTGGTCTATTTCATGGTGAAAAATCTTCTTTGGTCAAAGTTTTGAACACAATTGGCTTTTCATATAAAAAGTTAAATAAAAGAAAATTATTAATGGAACGCACAGATATAGCTATAGCACGTTGTGATTTTTTAAGAGAGGCAAAGAAAATACAAGATTGGGCAAATATTGTTTTCACGGATGAAACATGACTCAACGCTAACCACACACTATCTCGTTTCTGGACTGATGATACTGCTGATTCCACTTCCTCAGTACCAATGGGAAAAGGTGAGCGCCTAATCATTTGCCATGCAGGTACAGCAAAAGGATTTGTACAAGACGCACTGTTGGCATTTAAATCGAAGAAATCAAATGACTATCACGAAGAGATGAATGCAAATGTGTATGAAGAGTGGTTCAAAAAAATGGTCATTTCATTGGAAGAACCATCCATAATTTTTATTGATAATGCGCCCTACCACTCCCGTCAAATTGACAAAATGCCAACACAGGCTAATAAAAAGCATGAAATAATTAATTGGCTTCGGGACAATGGAGAAAATGTGGACGACTCAATGTTAAAAGTTGAATTAATAAAAATATTAAAAACCAAAAAGAGAGCAAAACGCTATGTAATCAATGAAATGGCAGCAGAATATGGCCATACTGTTCTTCGGATTCCTCCATACCACTGCCAGTACAACGCAATAGAACTTATATGGGCACAAGTAAAAGGGCATGCTGCGAGATGCAATACAAGCCCCCCATTCACAGCGAATAAAATGTTGCAATTGCTAAAAAATGCTTGCACCCACGTAACGGCCGAGAACTGGGCAAGTGTGGTGGAAAGAACTAAAAGAGTAATATTCTCTGATTGGGAACGTGATATTGCGTTTGATAATATATTATCTACACAAGAGCTAATAATAACTGCTACTGAAGACTCCTCATCGGAGGAGTCTAGTGTTGATTATCATTCCGACGACTCGTGCTAATAAAATAAATTAAAATATCCTGATTGTTTTATTTGTATTCATGTATTAACTAAGAAGAAAGTAAAACTTTATATAATGTTATTAAATGTCTTTTAATACTCGTAACATCGATTTCTACCGATTATTTTTAATCTGTGGCATAATCGTAGTAACCATTATGTGTGACATCACTAAGTGGGCGGTACCCATCCATAAAGTACAAATATTATTTGTATGATATTTGTACGTAAGCAATACAAAACTTAATGAGCGTGAGCTGTCAAAAGACTGATAATATGATGGACGCAGTATAGCGTCAGGAAAAGGACTAGGTTAGATTAGTATTACTAACCAATTGTTGGTTTAAATTTAAAAATTTATTTGGCTTAAATTTTCTATTAATACTAACACAGTATTATTTAAAAATTGTATATTATGACTCTAAGATTAGTTTTTTTATCAATTTTTTTTGTCAATTGTTTTCATTAATGTGTTACATTATTGGCGATCATGTATGAAAACTCAAAAATCACTCTCTATAATTGTATGTATACGTGGTTACAAATTGTCATACAAAAAAATTAAGTAAAGATATCTTGTATTGTCATATGATATAAGAATATGAATAAGGTTGAATTTTTTACAAAATAACAAAAAAAGAAAAGAAAAAATAATAGGGTATGTGAGGCTCGATCCTAAGTATTTTCATTTCGAGACCACTAATATTAATAAGACCAATAATTAAAAATTCAATTAAACATAATTTTTAGTATATTTTTATATTTAATGTATGTTTGCCTAAAAACAGGGATAAAATGACTTTTTTTATATATTTTCCGAATATATATACCTATATATATACATGCAAGATTTACTCATCTAAATATTAAAGAAAGATTACTTTAAGAAATATATCCCAGATACGCGGTACACTTTACAAATGTTAAGCAAAATATTCATATTTTAAACCAGATATATCTTTTGTATAGAACATAAAATATTCAATAAATTTTGTAATAAATACAAGCGGGATAAAGATCTCAGTGAATTGGTGACCATAAAATAGAGTGAATGTAAAAATAAAAGACATGAATACCTTCGCAAAAATAAAATGAGAGGGACTGCCATCTGTGTATTATGGCAATACAGACATATTGAATGTGCTACTGAATGTCGGCTCCATATACAAAAGGGACCGAGTTCAACAAACAGGATATTTTGAGAATTGATTTCTAGATATATTTAGCCACTGCTTTGTTTAACAGCGATTAAAATGAATCAGTTTATTGCGATATTATAAATGCGAAATTTTGTGGGTATGGTATATGTAAGTATGTATGTTATTCTTTCACGGCCAATCCGCTGAACCAATATTGCTGAAATTTGGCACAATTATTCCTTATACACCGGGGTAACATACAGGCTATAGTAATCCTATCAATTCTACAGGAATAGGATGACATTGAAATGCGCCATCTATTATCAACCTATCAGGCGACAACAGCACGCACGATGTTGCGGATAAAATCTAGTCTGACAATAAAGAACTGCAAAATTAAAATTTGTTCCATTTGAGAGAAACCCTACTCTTATTTAAAAGATTCCAAAAAAAATCTGTCACTTAAACTTAACTTACCCAGTAAATACTTTGACCAGCTTGCTTTCCTCCTACACCTATGATGAAGAAAAGATAACATTATAGTCATATTACTGGGAATGGGAAAAGAGCACCTCTTCATTTTCAAGACAAAAATTAACCTTGCCACCTTGACTTTTGAAACCCGCCACGTTGCAATAATGCGTACACATGCAGGTTACCTCCCAATGTTTTCCTCCACGAAAAAAATATTTGTGAAACAATTAATGATAATTGTAAGCGTTCATAAGAACATAACTTTTTATATAAAAACTCGTATGGTGATTCATAATTCAACTCTGACAAGAAACTAATAACACGGTGTCTCCGCTACAGAAGAAACAGTGTAACGCTTAATCATCGAGTACAGTAAATATCTTTATGCTACTAAAGCGTAATAATTGCCTTCGTTACATTGTTTAGCGTTAAAATACGTAAGCTTTGCCAATAAACGTTGAATGGTTCTAAACCGTTTATACTTTCCGATCATAGTCGTTAAATCAGATTTTATGGAGTACTTACTGACATAAAACTTATAAATCAGTCAGAAGTGACAGGAAACTTTTGATTTACATTATTTCAGTTATAAACATATTGTAACATGATTTGACTACTTATTTTACGACCGGCCGCCTGCCTAACGTCAACTTACCTTAGTCGCTTTTTGCGACACCTCGGTTAGCAAGAGGGTGGTCTATTCTTCCCAGCCAGATACCACGCGGCGGATCGACTTACCTTAGTCGCCTTTTACGAGACTTCGGTAAGAAATGAGGGTGGTCTATTCTGCTCAACCGGATACCACACGGGATGGGAAACTTTCGATTTACAATTTTCAAAAAAATCTTATAAACAAGTATTATAATAATAAAAAATATTTAAAATACCATAAGGCAACCTACTCTTCCTGTAAAAACTGAAAAGTTACTAGAATCATTAAAATACCCAAAACATGATCCATCAAAACTAATAAAATATTTCATGAACATTAATTTTGATTGTTTCGAACCGTGTCAAAACGCAAAAATTTGATGACGATTTAATAAAAGGCGAGATGTACAATGTGGTCTTTAAAAAAATTGTTGGCCATTATACTAATTAGAATTAGAAACAGCAACCTTACGATTCTTACAATTAACGCGCCGGTACGGATTTGCTGAAAGAGTGGTAGATGTAGAAGGATGAACCCTAAGAGAGGCACATCTAAGTTAACATTTTATATATAGTTACGGCATTTGTTCAACTGGAAATCAAACCCAAAATCATTCAGCAAACATAGGTAAACATAACATACATATTGCGGGTAAACATTTCGCAAAATTATATATATTTCATATTTAAGGACTCACCATGCGTCAATCAGAAAGAAGTATTAATATAAAGCAAATTTTTTTCACCAACCTGTCCCTAATCGCTTTTTGTAGTAGGAACTTATCACCTACTTAAAGTAGATGATACAAAAAATAGCTCCCATATTCTTTGTTCTCAGTGAGTATAATATAAGATCGCATTTCTCTAATAAATAACATTTGATGATCTAATAAGTAAACCTTATTGAATAGAGAAACAGTATAAAACAATGCTTGACACGTTCGAAGGCACAATGGCTAATCAAGCACGACTCTGCTCATGATCTATTTTATAAAACGAATGGGCTGATGCCCGTACGTTTCGAATTCTTAACAATACACTTTATGTTTAAAGCAATAAGGTTGAATTTGTGTGCGCGGTCTATGAAAAATAATTCTATTTTGTTAAAATCGTTGGTATAAATCAGTGACTTTCCTCTGTAGAAGCAAACGAAGGCTCGATTTATGCAAATAAACTGGCTACAGTCGCTGCCGGAATGCATCGAAAATGATACAGCTTTAAATTAATTGCTGGTATTATTAACTATATTCTGAATCAAAAGTTGTATTAAGATTATAAATTATAAGTACACGCACTAAGCTTTATAATTTCTTTTACCATGTCTCTTGAACGTGTACATATTGGCGAAAGTGATCATAATTTTGTTAAGAGATTGTTGTTTAACAATAGAAGATTCTTTGTTCCATTTTATATTGATAAGTTAAACCTATTTCATAATATTTTTTCTAAGTAAGTGGAAAATAAGAAGTTAATAATTACAGAATATTGAAATATTTAAATGTGCTTTTAAATTAATAAGCAATATATAAAAGATGCATGGATTGTGTGAAAAATGTTAAGCATGTTAAAGGAGTGGTACCAGAGTTGACGAATGATAGAGGAGAATGCAAAAAAAAGACATATTGTGCCGACCCCACTTAGAGTGGGATAAGGGTAAGAGAATAATGAATGATGATTATATGATATAATATTATTTTTCTATTCTTCTAGACTAACACAACAATTGGCTTTTTAGAATTCTAAAACTCAATACAAGTTAGAATTCTCCTGATTGTGAAATGTTGTTCTATTTTTCAGAACCGTACCTGGACACCTGACACTCCGAGCTCATCATGGCAACACGTGAAAGGTACATCGGTGTCACTTTACGCTGCTTACTACGACGGACGAACTTCGCAGCACTACGTACGCATAATTGGAAATTTTCACGGTCAGTTCCAACATTATAGTGTTCCTATTTAAAGTTATGATATTCAAGTTTAGGTTATGCGGACATTAAATGACGTACATGTTGTATCAGCAAAAACAACACGAATAAAAATATAGTACCTGGTTGACCGATAATTTTTTACAAAATAAAAAAGACCCTTCAAAAGAAAACAAAAATTATTTGGTAGGTGGGGCTCGATCCTAGGTATTTTCATTTCTCGAGACCGCTCGTTCCCCGAATAAGCTACGCAGACTTGACAATTTATAGCAAAAATAGTGTTTTATATTTAATTTAAATGTCAAGAAAATTTTTATGCCCAAAAACAGGGATAAAACAATTTTTTTTTTATCCTAGCTAGATCCATTTTTCTCCCCGAAACTCCCTACATGCTGAATTTCAGGAAAATCGTTGGAGCCATTTCCGAGATTCAGAATATATATATGTGTGAGTGTGTGTGTGTATTTTACCGTCCATTTATAAAAAACTAGAACTATCTATATCCTTACTAATATTATAAATGGGAAAGTCTGTCTGTCTGTCTGTCGGTTCCGTTTTCACGGCCAATCCGCTGAACCAATATCGATGAAATTTGGCATAAATATTCCTTATATACCGGGGTAACATATAGGCTATATAAATCCTGTTAATTCAACAGGAATTAAATTCAGGAGGAATTAAATACGATGACATTCAAAACGCCATCTATAATAAACCTATGGAACTAATTTTTATTTACAATGTGTCAAAATCAAGTCAAATCTGTATTTACGAAGTATTTAGATTCCAAGTTTTTCGGCTTACGTCAAAAGAGTTATCTTTAAAGAGTATTTATATTTTATTTTATTTTATTCGTTTACTGGACAAATTTAACTGAGAAAATTTAACATTGTAATAACAATGGATTATTAATATAAGTAATACGGGTTATTTAGTAAAATAAATAAACTAATAATATTATAAATATAAATGTGAAAGTCTGTTTGTAACGTTTTCATGGTCAATTCGCTGAACTAATATAGATGAACTTTGGCAAAATTAATGTTTATATACCGGGGTAACGTATAAAAATCTTTACAAAAGTTATTTTTTTTTTAAATATTTAGGTTTTTGTTTATTTCATAAACCGGAGAAAAATATTTAATAAAAAAGAGACCGCCAGAATGATGTTTGTAACATCTTTTGGCCCAGACCAGAGTAATAATTTTAATGTTGTTAAATAGAAAAATATTTGTTATCTTAGTATCAATTATTATTTTATCTAATATTTATTTATTATAGTTTGAGGTTATGTACAATTACTAGCTAAATACCATAATAACACATTAAAAAGATAGGATTTGTGGTGAAAATATAACAATAAGCTATAATCATTTGAGTTCAAGTAAAATTTAATCATATATAATTTTTGTTGTCAAAAAAACAGACATTTCAAGAAAACGCATTCTTAAACGGTCTTTAGTAGTCTATGGCAACAAGTAATAAATAAATGACCATTAATTGACATGTATTGGAAAGTTTTATTTAATTTAATCCCATAGAAATTAAGCCATACTGCTAATGAAAAAATATTTTATTTCTAAACACCATTTTTAAAATTTGAAAAGTCATTACAGTTAACAAAATCAAGTTTAATATATTTTCCGATTCCTATTTTAAAATATTATGTTAACAAAAACATAATTTAAATTTAATTTTTCGTATTTATACTAAAAACGTTGGAATCCAGCGCCGTACGTATAGGTAATAAAAAAAAATCAATTTGACAGTGGATTCGTTACGTATAAATGTTATTATTATACACTGTCCATTATATTAACCATCTTTTGACAGATTGACGATTTACATATTTAGTGATGTCCTAAAGATTCTCGTATGCGATACCATTCCGATTATAGTACCTACTATCATTAATCGAATTACGTACCTAAGTAATTCGATTAATGATAACCTACGTAAACTAATAACAGATATAGAAATCAACATTTTGATTTAATATTGCCTTAGTTTTTTGAAAATAAATGTTAATCCGTGTGTATTTATTATAATCATAAAAAATATATTATACATCAACTGGCAACATCAACAGACCTTCCGCTCGGCCGCCATTTTGACGTGATCTGTCACTCTCAACGAAACGCCCGTGATAGTCACACGCATTTACGTTCGCTGAGTGTTCTCTCGCATCTGTTACACCTTGAGTTAAGTAGCTTTATTCCTCGGAAAAACTTTTGTGAAACTTATATTAATTGATCGTGAAAATGCCGAAAGGACGTGTGTTGAAAGCACAATCGAGACAGTTAGTGTTAAAACTTCATGAGTATTTTGAGCAAGAAAATCAAAATGGCGGACCTCTTATACCGATCACGCAAGTCCGAAACCGTGTTGCAGCCGCGTTTGGGATCAGTCTATCAACTGTGACTAAAATCACTACTGATGCCTACGGCAGGAGCGGCTTGGAGCAAAACAAACCATCTACACCAAAAAGAAAGCGCCGGGCTCATAAGGTGACAGCTGTTGATGACTTTGACGCTGACGCTATTCGTCGTCATGTATATGATTACTACTTGAGAAAAGAAATTCCAACTTTGAGAAAACTTATTGTTTCTTTGAAAAGAAGTGGTCTATTTCATGGTGAAAAATCTTCTTTGGTCAAAGTTTTGAACACAATTGGCTTTTCATATAAAAAGTTAAATAAAAGAAAATTATTAATGGAACGCACAGATATAGCTATAACACGTTGTGATTTTTTAAGAGAGGCAAAGAAAATACAAGATTGGGCAAATATTGTTTTCACGGATGAAACATGGCTCAACGCTAACCACACACTATCTCGTTTCTGGACTGATGATACTGCTGATTCCACTTCCTCAGTACCAATGGGAAAAGGTGAGCGCCTAATCATTTGCCATGCAGGTACAGCAAAAGGATTTGTACAAGACGCACTGTTGGCATTTAAATCGAAGAAATCAAATGACTACCACGAAGAGATGAATGCAAATGTGTATGAAGAGTGGTTCAAAAAAATGCTCATTTCATTGGAAGAACCATCAATAATTTTTATTGATAATGCGCCCTACCACTCCCGTCAAATTGACAAAATGCCAACACAGGCTAATAAAAAGCATGAAATAATTAATTGGCTTCGGGACAATGGAGAAAATGTGGACGACTCAATGTTAAAAGTTGAATTAATAAAAATATTAAAAACCAAAAAGAGAGCAAAACGCTATGTAATCAATGAAATGGCAGCAGAATATGGCCATACTGTTCTTCGGATTCCTCCATACCACTGCCAGTACAACGCAATAGAACTTATATGGGCACAAGTAAAAGGGCATGCTGCGAGATGCAATACAAGCCCCCCATTCACAGCGAATAAAATGTTGCAATTGCTAAAAAATGCTTGCACCCACGTAACGGCCGAGAACTGGGCAAGTGTGGTGGAAAGAACTAAAAGAGTAATATTCTCTGATTGGGAACGTGATATTGCGTTTGATAATATATTATCTACACAAGAGCTAATAATAACTGCTACTGAAGACTCCTCATCGGAGGAGTCTAGTGTTGATTATCATTCCGACGACTCGTGCTAATAAAATAAATTAAAATATCCTGATTGTTTTATTTGTATTCATGTATTAACTAAGAAGAAAGTAAAACTTTATATAATGTTATTAAATGTCTTTTAATACTCGTAACATCGATTTCTACCGATTATTTTTAATCTGTGGCATAATCGTAGTAACCATTATGTGTGACATCACTAAGTGGGCGGTACCCATCCATAAAGTACAAATATTATTTGTATGATATTTGTACGTAAGCAATACAAAACTTAATGAGCGTGAGCTGTCAAAAGACTGATAATATGATGGACGCAGTATAAATAAGTTTTCTAACACGTTTCCAAAGCTTATAATATTTATTGAGATATTTAATTCCAGAAAACATAAGTTATTTTTCATGTATATAAAGTTTTTGCACTCCTTTTACTGCGCTATTTTAATATATATTTCATGTAAGTACGGGTTATTTACTAAAATTATCATATTAAGCTCTTGATCAAACGATAAATCCCTCTGATTCATCCCGGATCGATCTAATTTTTGTGATTGAGATATTTGAAGGTTTGGATGGTGACAGAAGCCACTCCTAATTTCAAGACTACAGTCCACGCGAACGAAGTTGCGCGGGTAAAAGCTAGTACACAAATAAAACAAGACTGCGGTTAAAAATATTAGTTGAAAATTTTTAAAAGAGAGAGAGAGTTTCTTGCTGGTTCTTCTCAGTAAGTGCAACATTACGTAACAGTTGTAGCTTCTTAAATCTAATTGATCTTTGACCATTCAAAAGTGCTTGTAAAAAGGTTACCTGAATAAAGATTATCTTGGTTGATTCATTCTTGAATAGAGTATAGAATATTGATCATGGAAAATTTACAGAATACCGTTACTATTGACCTTAAGTTAATGTTAAAACAAATTTACTAAATACGTTTAATATTGTAACAAAATGAATTTCAAAACTTACCTAATTAGCACCTACGACATATTTTCTCAACCATTTGAGGTTAAATAGCAATGCACGTAAGCAAAATTGTAGGTCTAACATTTTGACCAAACAACAAGCCTTAAGATGACGACGTAAGACTCAAAAGGCAATTTAAAAATTATAGAATATGCGGACACTTATTTGTCCATCTGGTACAAATTAGCCGCATTTACAACACTTTAATGATAATTGTGGACTGTAATTATAAATTCCTTAAGACTATTTATTATAATAAGCGTCTTCTCTTAGTACAAGGGAAAGTGATTCTTTCGTAAATTATAAATTGCAGTTGTTTTTTCACATCGCATTAAATCACAACTAATGTTGTTTAAGCAAATGGATAACCCATTTCGTTTGTGCGAAACTTAAAATTTCAAATATCTTTTGCGTGTATCCCAGTATTTATTACATGTCCTTTCTTTTTGACGCTACATGAAGATAAAATATCCAAACAACATAAATTCCATTTACAAATAAAAAACAATTCAAAACAAAACATTTACATTTTAAGTATACATCTCAAAATGTAATTTTTTTTTGTTTATGAGTTAATAAAGTTAACTGAAATACCAATATAAATTATAACCGAAAAGATATTGTATAGTTGAGCACATTTGTCTTAAAAAGTCAATTAAAAGGAAAAGTCAATTTAAAAAAAGTCACGTAAAAGACCTAAATAAAATAAAATAAATCAGATGCAGTTTCTAGGAACTCATATACTAGGACGCCCCAATAGTCGATGATTTAAAAAAAAAGTTTATGTATTATTTGTGAATGTCACTTTATCTTTCTCATTGCAAATGCTATAACTGTTTTTTCACAGCATATTCATTAAAAATTAAAATAAACCGTGGTAATTAAGAATTTGCTACTGTTAAGGCTGATTATTTTACAAGATAATCAAGTTCTTCAACATTTATTACTCAATACGTTGATTATCGGATGGCGTAGGTGTTTGCAAGTTAAGAAATAAAATAAATTTATCAATTCCAGTTCGACATCGAATTGCTTATCTATTTCAATCATGCTTTTTTTACTGACCCTTGTATTTAAGATATTTAAAAATCTATGGAGATAAAGCGAATTTCCAAGTATCCAGTACGACCGGCCGCCTGCCTGACGTCCGCTTACCTTAGTCGCCTTTTACGACACCTCGGGAAGAAATGAGGGTGATGCTATTCTATTCAGTCACACGGCGTTAGATAGAGAGATATTATCTAACATCATAATTATGGAAATTAAATAATAATTAGATTCAATTGAGATATTACGATAGTGCTTAAGAGAATATCCAAGTTGAACATGTGTATTATTTTATGCGATTCAGCTCGGGGACAAAATATTTAAAAATGCTTTGGAGAAATATTACGAACAGCGCTTGTTGTTTTTTTACTTAAGTAGAGATGGCTTGACTATCGTACTACGAGTACGTCCAAACGTTGTATATAGAAATTGAAATATCGTAATTTAAAATTAGACCTGAACTTCAATTTATTAAAATATTTAAAAATTTAAAATTGTGGAACTACAAAAAGCTATCAAAATCTAAAATTAACTAAGTACTAAGTGACGATAAACTGCGATGAGCTTGTAATCAAGTGATACCATACGCTCATCGAAGGAAATTCAATGAACTCTCATATAAAGAAAATTTCAATAATATAAGTTATAAAAAACCGCATAGTTTAGTAGCATATGATTATGATACATATATTGGTACGATTGCCTTATTAAGAAAACAATTGGACGCTTTGTGAACTCTAAACTATCACTTTCAGAACTCTTGAAGGTCAATTTTAACAGTTATTAAAATACTTAAAAAAGATTTCCAAAATATATCAAAATAATTTCTAAACACTTTATTACTCTTAATTACTTCAATAACAATTATTTTTCGTCAGAACAGAACGCCGCCAAAATGAATTCCTCTTCCATTTTTAAAATGCTCTTAAGTTGAGGATTAATATTGAGACTAATGCCAATATTTATACTTCCTAATACACTAAACTTAATACAATAATTATTATCTTATTATAAAAATGTTAAAATTGCTAACACACTAAAAATTAAATTATGATCGCTCATCACTAATCTACAGCACATACCTAGGTGGCGCAATTGACAAGCTTTATTAATACGCCCTGAGGCGCATGCGCATCTTGATGCACTGTCGGTTAATTAAAATAAAACCTACCGTCATAAATTATTCACATGACATTATTAACGTTGGTGTACACTTTTTACTAACCAACAAAAAGAAAAAGCTTCATTCTTTAATTATAAACTGCGTATAATAATAATGTAAATATTAAGACAAATAGCCTCGAGCCTATTGCCAAGACGTATACTTGCGTATACTTAACCGCATAAATAACGAAATCATATAATAATATGTAATATAGAAGCAATTGGACACCTTCAAAGTTGATCTATAACGAAATAGATCTACTTCTTACAAATGGACTCGTTACTGATTATTGGTAAAAGTTACAAACATTAGTGGCAATATAAAAAACTAGTGCTGCCATCTAGACATCACTAAGAATACCAACAATAATAATGATGTAATAAAATAAAGGTCCCGTAGGTCACCTAGGTGACCTGGGCCTACGGCCCAAACACAGTCCAGGCCACAAAGCCTGCGAGGACCAGCCCGGGCAAAGAGGTTCGCCTCGAGGCCCGTACCCCGCCTACCCCTCAAGGGTATGCGAGAAGACCCCCCAATAAAATAAAGATTTATTTTCAATTAAGAGTATTTAAAATCAAACAATTAAAACAATCTTAGATCAAAACATAGATAATTTGACAAATGTTAAAGGCGTTCGAAATTTGCATCGCCCTATTTGAAAGTTATTTTCAATACAGATGCGTTCCAATTCGTTTAAAGTCACACGAACTTTTAATATTAATGCAAACAATTTAAAATTTCTAGTGCATCAAATGTCTTTCGCCCTTTCTTTCCTTCTTTCGTCTTTCTTAAACATAGTTGATCAGAATTATTTTATTTATTTATTGACCACTTGAAATACTGAATTCGAAATTCGAAAATTTACTATTTCTTTACAAGAATAATAATATAAATATTTTGCTATGACCCGCATAAGGTTCATTCATGCTTAAATAGTCAAATTGAATGTGCCACTACCATCACAATATTAGTACAAGACAGTACATATAACATTGATGTAATAATGCCTCCAACATTCCACAGATTAAATAGGAATCTCGGTGCGCTCCATTTCTAAGGCATCTCGAGGTAACTGTTCAACAAAAATGAAAAGCAATGCCATTTACAAGCAATTAATATCATAATACTCACAATTATACTATTACCGCAATTATCATATTCAATTTTTTATTCAAAAAAACTTTATTTTTTAAGTTTATAATTCATTCAAAAACGCAACAATTTTCCGTTCGACCCTAAGGTTGACTGGTAGAGAACGCTTAATTTAGTGTTAAGTCCGCCTTTTGTACTTTTATATCTTAATAGTGCAATAAGGATTTGAAAATATAAACAATACTGATTTTTCTTTTCGAATGTAATTGTATTTGAGAATCTAAATTGTAATTCTATTAGTCTATGGTTCACATGTTGTTCATTGCTGGAAAATTTATTCCAAATTTCAAAATATTAACCAGATATTAAATCTGGTTAATATTTTAAATTAGATTTGCCTAAACCTAACCCGCCGTGTGGTATCCGGCTGAATAGAATAGTACCACCCTCATTTCTTACCGAGGTTTCGTAAGAGGCGACTAAGGTAAGTCGACCCGCCGTGTGGTATCCGGCTGAGTAGAATAGACCAACCTCATTTCTTACCGAGGTGTCGTAAAAGGCGACTAAGGTAAGTTGACCCACCGTGTGGTATCCGGTTTAGTAGAATAGACCACCCTAGAGGTATAGAGGTATAGTATAGAGGTAAGTTGACGTCAGGCAGGCGGCTGATCGTAAAAACGCAGCCAAATCATGTGGCAGCATGTTTATAACATGTTGTGCCGACCCCACTTAGAGTGGGATAAGGGCAGGAAGATGATTTGCATTAAACCAATAAAATTTGCCTTGTGCCTTACAATTAAAAATGTTAAGTACAAAAGATGCAATATTAACAAAATATTAAAGAAAAGTATCATCAACATTAAAGAAAAGTATCATCAGGTACAACAAATTATTATTTCTAGAATTAATAATATTTTAAATGGTTCCTAATAATTTGCAATATTTAGCATCTTTTACAAAGCTGATTCAGTCGTTATAAGATGAGAAAGAACTATAAAGAATGTACTTACAAAGCAATTAAATAATTGAGCGCGCACTAACAGCTCATTTATTAACACCCTACAGAAGACTCGTTTTAAGAGCTTACACGACCATTTATTTAGATCAAACTGTTGTTTTATTTCACCGCACCAAGTACGGGAATGTGTTTTTGCATCTAGTTGTTTAAAAACATTTTAGCGGAGATGTCCGTATATTTTATTGCCATAAACAATTTCGTTGCTAGCCTTTTATTCCACATTAAATCATATTTACTGTTATATATTTTGTTTTAATACTTATACAAACAGTCAGTTTTATCTATTTTCTAATTATTAACTTTATTGGAACTTTTATAAAATGAAACTTATATTTTTATTATATATGTGGCGAAAAGGCCCTGCCGTGGGGGGCCCAGTAACGTCACACTGGGTCGGAACACCCCGAAAATGAACTGTTCCGCCGATGAACGTTAGTTCCCTAATTGCTTTGGCCTGGACAACAACAATAACACTTACCGCGGTAACGTGGCGATCCAGACCGAGTGCCTGGCAGCCTCCGGTGGAGGAAGATGGGTCTTCTTTCGATGCAGATGGCACGTGGCGGCAACGCCCTATGCTGATACCTCTGAACTTTTGATGAACCACTATTGTCACACACATAACAACTATGCCACAACGGTTTTAAAACGAATATGATAATAGAAAACAAATAAGCGTCCGTTTTCTCGGATTTTCTTGCAGTTCACACACACGATAGTAGACTTCGAGCGCGAATTGATGCGTAGCCGCTCCCAGCGACAACTCAACTCGGTCCGGGGCCAATGGTAACGCGTTACTGCCGTATGCTCACAGAGCGTTGTTATTGACAAGACCAAGCGCGCGAGATTTAAATTCACGAAGAGTGAACATACCGCCCACCAAAATACAGCTGGTATTTTCCGGATAAATAAGATTAATAAAAGATATATTTAATTAAAAGTATAGGAACGATAGCGGATTAAATTTAAAGATTAAGAACTACAATTATAATTAAAAAACGTATGATACAATAAATAGTATTAGATTACGATTCAACGGGAAGAGGGCAAAGTTTAACAAGAGGTCGTATTATAAGACTACTTTTAGTCTGAATAGTTGCCACACGGACAATTCCGTCTGGGCCCGAATGTAGTTTGGTAACTCTCCCTAATGCCCATTGTAGCGGTATACGATTTTCGTCTTTGATAATTACGATAGAATTTAATTTTAACGGTTCGGATTTATTCGTCCATTTTGCACGCTGTGTTAAAGAATTTAAATATTCATTCTTCCAGCGAACCCAAAAGTTCTGTAGGAAAGATTGAATTAGTTGCCAACGGTTTAGTCGGTAAAGTTTACTATTAGCTACATTTTCGTCGGGAACGGATGTAAGCGGCTCTAGTGTTAAAAAGTGGCCAGGAGTTAAAACGTTTAGGTCGTTTGGATCGGAGCTTAACGGATAAAGAGGCCTCGAATTTAAAACCGCTTCGATCTGAACAAACAAAGTGGTAAGTTCCTCGAAGGTTATTACTTGATTGCCAACAATTCGATAAAGATGTGATTTCGCAACTTTGATCTGAATTTCCCAAACCCCACCGAAATGCGCTCCAGATGGAGGATTTAAATCGAATTTGATTTGTTCAGTCTGTGAAACCTTTTGTAATAACGATAAATAATTGCTAGCACCGATAAAGTTTGTTCCACAATCCGCATGGATAACACTACAACGTCCACGACGTGCAACGAAACGACGTAATGCGGCTAAGAAACCGTCGGTTGAAAGAGAAGACACCAAGATGGACTGCTTTTACAGCCAAGCAGACAAATAAACAAAGATAAGCCTTGTCTATTTTAGCACCGCGGTGTGTGCCGATTTTAATTCGAAAAGGTCCACCAAAGTCAATCCCGACTACAGAAAACGGTTTGACTTGGTTGACCCGAAACGATGGAAGATCGCTCATATACGGTTGTAATGGTTTAGGTCGAGTTCTAAAGCATAGAATGCATTTTGAAAGACAGCGTCGAATTGCTCGTTTCGCGGATATTACCTAAAAGCGTTGCAAAATCAGATAATGAGTAGTATTTTGACAATGTTTACGATGAATATATTCGATGATCTTAGTCGTGAACGGATGATCGCTAGGTATGAGAGCGGGATGCCTCTGTTCAAATGCTAAGCCAGCACGAGAAATTCGTCCGCCCACCCTGAGAATCCCCTCTTCGTCCAAGAACGGGTTAAGTTTTCGCAAAGGTTTCGCTAAGGGTTTATTCGATTTTAACTGTTGAATTTCATTAGCGAATGTGGAATTCTGAACGAATCTTACGATAAATAAAAGTGAGATATTGTTTTCAGTTTCAGTCAAAAGTGAATCACATTGACGTTTATCTGAGTTTTTTATGTTATACATAAAACGTCTGATATATGAAACAATACGAATTATTTTTTCGAGTGAAGAAAATCGTTGTAATAAATAATCGATGGGTGAGTTCGAATTATCAGCAACCAATGTTACTGATCGACGCTCTTCGGTACGCACAAATTCTTCCTCATCCCTACTAGAAATTGGAAATTTAGAAGAATTGGGCCAGCGGTCAGAGGGCTCTGATAACCAAGATGGTCCTGACCACCATAAAGAGTTGTGAAAAAGCTCGAGAGGATATTGTCCACGAGAAGACACATCCGCAGGATTGTCAGGCGAGGTGATATAGTACCACGACTCTGCTGGGAATAGTTCCTGGATATGACTTACTCTATTAGCCACGAATGTGGTCCAGCGAGACGAATGAGAACGGAGCCAGGATAGAACGACGGTCGAATCTGACCACAAATATAGCGCATGAATGACTAACTTGTCAAGGTACGTATCCAGAACGAATTTTGTAAGATCTGTAAGCAGAACCGCTGCACACAGCTCTAACCGAGGTAACGAAATTTTCTTAATGGGTGCTACACGAGCTTTAGCGCATAATAGCCGAATTTTAATAGATCCATCATCGCATAAGACACGCAAGTATAGCTCTGCTCCGTGCGCTAATACAGAACTATCGCAGAATCCCTGAAGTTCATACCTAATTGCACCATCAACAGTAAGACGACGAGAGAGTTGTAGCTCTTTGAGCACCGATAATTGGTCACACAGGGTTTTCCACGAGTGTGTTATCTCTTTAGGTGGTTCTTGATCCCATGAAATTCCAAGGATCCAAAGCCTCTGCATTAAGCACTTCGCTTTTATGGTCAGAGGTGAGAGGAATCCTAGTGGAACAAAGATCTTCGCAATCTCACTAAGAATATTACGCTTAGTACACGATCGATTTGACGATTTCACATCGAATAAAAACGCATCTGTGGATGGGTCCCATTTAAGGCCGAGCACCTTTAGTGTAAAAGGTTGACCATCCGAAAAAAGTTTAGAATCGCGCAAACATTCTTCCTGCGGAAGATCCGAAAGAAACTTAGATTCGTTACTAGCCCATTTCCTTAACTGGAAATAACCTAAAGAGAAGAGCTTTACAAGTTCTGATTTAGCTTTCAGGGCATCGTCTAGATCAGCACAACCGGTAACAACATCGTCAACGTATATATCAGTAGATAAAATTTACTCGGCAAGAGGGAATCGAGAGCCTTCGTCTTCTGCTAATTGCTTAATAGTTCTGCATGCCAAATAGGGTGAAGATGAAACACCATAGGTAACGGTATTCAATCGAAATTCTTGCAAGACCTGATCGGGACCTGATCTCCATAAAATCCTCTGATAATCCCTATGATCATCGGCAATCAAAATTTGCCGATACATCTGACGTATATCAGCCATAAACAGAACCGCGTGGAGGCGAAAACGAAAAAGCACCTCAACGATGTTGGATTGAAGTTTAGGGCCGGTTAGCAGCGTGTCATTTAAGGAAACTCCTTTAAGATCCTTAGCCGAGGCGTCAAACACAACGCGTAACTTTGTTGTGGTGCTATCAGGTTTAAGGACACAATGATGCGGTATATAGTATTTTCCTTTGTTTAGTTGCTTGGCATCAACTAAAGACATATGGCCGGATTGATGATAATCCTCCATAAATTCCGAATATTCTTTATGCAAAAGAGGATCGCGTAAAAGACGCTTTTCGATGGCGTGGAATCTCCTTAATGCAATATCGCGAGAACAGTCCAATGACGGTTCTATATTGTCCTTGAATGGGAGTCGAACCCCATACCTGCCAGAAGAATCACGATAATGTTCGGTTATATAAGCTTGCTTACATGCAAGCTCCTCAGGTGTGATAGGTGACGCCTGTGGCACGTTATCAATTTCCCAGAAACGTTGAACGATTGAAACCAGCTCGTCCGATTTTGATGAAACGTGTAACGAATGTGAAGTTACGAAAGGCGTTTTAGCCAACAAAAGCCAACCGAATACCGAATTTATTGCAAGTGGTTGATGGGCATTAACCTTGATACAATCGCTAAGGACTGATTCGGCAAAAACGTCTGCTCCGAAAAGAATGTCAATCGGTCCAGGAATGTCGAATCCTGGATCCGCTAAATGTAGGGATTGTAAATGTGACCAACCTACGGTATTAAGTTTAGCTACTGGTTGATCACCACAAATATTTGAAATGACATGAAGGTCAAGTTTAAATAAAGATTTGTTATTTGATGCGATTGTAGAACGAACTACACCGGATATGTCAGCAGCTATACCTCCGATACCGTTTATAGTCACGGCGCTTGAGACCGGTTTCAGATTCAAGCATTGAACTGCTTTGCACGTAATAAAATTGTTTTGACTTCCGGTATCAAACAGCGCGCGAAAAAATATTACTGACACTAACGGCATCTTGTATCTGCACCATAGCCGTAGCAAGAAGGACGGTTGTATTAGAATTCTTGCTACTAAATTTTGAACCTGCGCCCTTAGCAACCAGAGACACAGCCCGAGAGGCTATCACGGTTGAATCAGTATCCGACGTATTGTTAGTGCGATCTTTATGAAGTAAAGTGTGATGTTTGTGTTTACATCTTAAACACCGGAAAATCGATTTGCAATCTTTTAATTGATGCGACTGCTTAAGACAGTTAAAGCACCACCGTTAACCGCTCGCGATAGACACCCGCTCGTTTGTCATTTGCATTGTGAAATCGTATGTAAATCGTTACAAAAAGAACATTTCACAATCGTTTTATTATTTTCATCGTCTTTTAAATTTTGATTTGGTTTATTCGAATTACCTGCAACTAATGTATGATTCACCTTTGAATGATTATTATAATTTAAAGACGATTTAGTCGATTCTTTTGACGTATTTTTAATTTTAGTAGTGTCGCAGAAATGACTATCTCGAACTAGTGCTTCACACTTCGAATGTAAAAAGCCCTTTAATTGTGAATAATTAGGAATTTCGGAATTGCAACACTTTTCTTCAAAATTGCGGCGCAATTTTGTATCTAATTTTGATAGAACATGATAGACGATGACAAAATCCCACTGCTCGACTGGAAGTTTTAACTTCCTTAAAATACTTAAATTTTCATCAATGCAATCCAGCGATCGACGAAACGCACTTGTGTTTTGAAGGTTGAAATTAACGTTTAAAGTGTCCCTCAAGTAAATGCTAACTCCCGCTTATCCTGGTATCGCGCACCCAAAGCCGCGTACGCATCAGAGTAATAATCACTCGTCACAGGGAACGCACGAATAAGCGCGAGCGGATCACCGCTTAACGAAGATTTCAAATAGTGGAATTTTTCGACTTCGGTAAGAGATGAGCAGTCGTGTATAAGCGCATTGTACGTATCAAAAAATTCAGGCCATTTTTTTAAATCACCCGAAAAGGTAGGTAACTGAATTTTCGGTAGCCTTATATGTGATAATGATGTGTTATCAGATTGATTATGAGACAAGCTGGATGTATTTAAAACGTTGCTCGTTAACCCTTAATTTGGCATTAAACTACGCCGTATTGACATAACTTCAAACTGAATGTCATCAAAACGAGTCCGAATATCATCATCATCATCCACGGCTTCCTCGCAAGTATCCAAAAGTTCAAGGATTGAAAAATGCGCCTGCTCAAACTCAGCAGTAAATTTTTTTATTTGATCGCAATACGAAAAAAACAAATCGCATTGATTGGCATCAGTTTTTGCTTGCAATCCGACCTCTAACGCTTTAGACATACGGTTCAAAGCAATAGTACGTTTTCTACGTAACGAAGGTAAATCTTGAATTGTATAACTATCTATTAACGCAGATTTTGATTAAGATTTACCCGTTGCACTAAGTTTACGGAGAGTACGCTTCGGATTAAACGCCATTTCGGTGTTTCGATAAAAACAAAATCGCAAAAATGAAATATAATATTATTACGTATTTATGAATATAGAAGCAAGCCGGCGCGGCGCGAGCGGCGTCCGACCGCACGAAAGCGTTATATTAATAATATACCTATTTAGCTGCGATATGTACGAAAATGTACTACGTATAAATAACGAATGTTTAATAAGAAATATTTGTGTGTGAATTTGATTAATTAATTAAATCTCGATAAGAAATAATTATATTTCGATTCTTATATTTGTATAAGACCGGGTTATTTATTATTACAGCCGATAATTATTATTATATGAAACACCGCTAAACAAACTAGTTTGTTTCATATAAGATCTGCAATAATGAACGCATGATAATTACTACAGCCAACAAATAGGTACACAAACACCGATAATAAATATATAAAATATTTTGATTGTTTACGTACCTGATCTGTAGTAATCCGAATTCGATTTATGAAACACAAAACAGTCACAGCCGATAATTACACATAAACACCGATAATTAGAAAAATAAGATTGTTTATATGTGATCTGCAACTATTTTACTATTCCAAAGATATGAATTTGCTCGAAGTAAAAGCCGCTTATAGGTTTTGATAAACGAAAACAACATAAACTGTCAAAGTGTTGTCGAACTTCGCTTAATACGAATAGGATTATAGAACGAATGTAGCTATTAGTGTACAGTAAAATAATAATCGATATAGTGCAAAGTAAAGATTGGAATTAACTAATCGAATGAATTTTCGAATGAACTAAATAATGAACTTAGTAGCAAAATGGTCGAATGGTTACAGCATAAGTTATGAATGGAAAGACGTAATTATGTAACAAAATGGCCGTTTATTACTTTTACGTATTTAACAAAAAATGTAAAATTACTAACTCTGTATGATTTAATGTAGTAATATATTATGATTTTTAGATAACTTTTAATTAGGATTAGTTAATTATATGCACTAAATAAGTAAATAATATTGAATTTAATGGGAAATAATACTATTTTACTTAACGAAAAATACCAGCAATATTTACGAATTTTAACAATCCCACTCCAAAGTGATGTTATTAGGCACTCCCGGGTTTCGGCACCAGAAAATGTGGCGAAAAGGCCCTGCCGTGGGGGGCCCAGTAACGTCACACTGGGTCGGAACATCCCGAAAATGAACTGTTCCGCCGATGAACGTTAGTTCCCTAATTACTTTGGCCTGGACAACAACAATTACACTTACCGCAGTAACGTGGCGATCCAGACCGAGTGCCTGGCAGCCTCCGGTGGAGGAAGATGGGTCTTCTTTCGATGCAGATGGCACGTGGCGGCAACGCCCTATGCTGATACCTCTGAACTTTTGATGAACCACTATTGTCACACACATAACAACTATGCCACAACGGTTTTAAAACGAATATGATAATAGAAAACAAATAAGCGTCCGTTTTCTCGGATTTTCTTGCAGTTCACACACACGATAGTAGACTTCGAGCGCGAATTGATGCGTAGCCGCTCCCAGCGACAACTCAACTCGGTCCGGGGCCAATGGTAACGCGTTACTGCCGTATGCTCACAGAGCGTTGTTATTGACAAGACCAAGCGCGCGAGATTTGAATTCACGAAGAGTGAACAATATAACATGGCCTTTTCTGCATTGAGTCAAGATCACTACTATTTTTTTTTGTTTGATTTGAACACGTTTTAATTTGGAACAAAAATGTACAAGTTATATCTATCTTAAATTACTTACACGCTAGGATTATACAAATCATGTCCACGTGGAATGGTCCCAAAAATGCTGGCAGCGTTTCCGCGCTGAATCGCTAAGCTGATTCTTTGTGCGAAAAAGGAGCCAGCCCTCTTGTCATCTGAAGAGGCAATTAACCAAAGTGCTATAGGTAACGGATAATATTTTTTTAGACTTTGACTGCATGGCTCTAGGGTCTCAACTGCAAACGGCACAAATATTTAACTCTCGATGAGAGATGCATACTTCCGCCATTTGCCGGATTCAGCCAGTTCCGCCGCAAAGCTATTCATTTACCTCAACCAAAATTAATCTTTTAATAATATATACCTACTGCTATACAGAAAACAGGCCGTTTAATAAATTACTTTATTTAATCTATCATCTTTTAATTAATAATAAAAACATGGGAATACATATATTCCTCGCACTTAATATACTTCCAAAAGTCTTAATAAATAAAATATAAATTAAATTAAAAAATCTTGTTTCAAAATAGATGTGAAAATAGAGATATTTGACTTGTCTCTACACATAACCTAGTATTATTTAAGTCATCTAGCTGTTTCTGTAAAAGTAATGCATTATTTCTGATTTTGAACAATAAAAAAATATTTAAATGAAAACTATACATATGAATATGCTAGGAGTATTCACTAAACTAGACAGGCTACTCAATTTATTCATTCCACTTCTAAACTTTAAGCGAATCACTTTTCCGACTGCATAAAAATTAGAAAGTAGATGCAAAAAATCACTTACGCATTTAAAACACACGCGTCAGATAAGTACACTCTCGTTTGTCACCGCTTCGTGCGAATTCCTTTCGAACAAGATATCCAGTCTTCCATATTGTAGTGGCCGAGGAGTGATTTAAATGCACTGTAATGTTTATATACGGCGTGCGTGATTTTTTATTTTCTTGCCAAATGAGACCTCGCCAGCACTATCATCCATCCCAGCTAATAAAACAAGACTAAGTACAATACATATAACTGAGATTCACGCATGTCTTATGTTTGTTCTTGAAAAATTTATGAATATACTTTTTTATGCACACCTATGTTATTCGTTAATTTTTATTTAAAGTTAATCCAAAAGTAATATATAATTTACAAAAGTAATAATATATAATTTTATTATTACTTTTGTATTATGGATCTCCGCAAAGTAACTCCTAATTCTATAAGTTATTTAAAGTTAGTCATCAATAATTAACCCTTGCAGTGTTTATTTAACAATAGCGAAATTTTATTGACAACCAGTACCTAATGACTTATTTTTAAAAAGATAGATCTTATAATCGAATCTATACCAATTTTTTAAATATATAATTTCAATATAAATATGAGCCGTGTGGTATCCGGCTGAGTAGAATAGACCACTCCCTTTCATACCGAGGTGTCGCAAAACATGACTTAGGTTAGTTGACGTCAGGCAGGCGGGTGGTCGTAAAATACCTAATCAAATCACATAACAACATGTTTATAAGGGCAGGAGAATGATGGTGATATTTGAATTACCAATTCGTATGGCTGACAATATTTAGAATGCTAATAGTTTTTATAGTTTCTAAAAAATCTATAACTTCGTTTAAATCATAAATGAAATATAATATATATATCAAAAATAATTGCTTGCATATTGCATTTTTGTATTCCCATTATCCAAAACAACTAAAGAATTGCTTCATTTAGCTAAAAATAGATTTAGAAAACAAAGTTCAGTTATGTAATAGTATTAAAAATTAACTGTAATACTTTTACGTTAAATTACAGTGTGGCATATTCGCTTAAGCGAATTAACTCTAAAAATAAAGAAAAAAAATACGTAGGCATAAAAGCTATGAGCAATTTGTTATTAATATTTTATAAAATATCCTATCCAGTGGTGAAAAAGTTATAGAGTGATCGTGCAGCATCACAATATGAACGCACGAGTGAGATAATTTTACAATCATTTGTCACTCGAAAACGACGGCCCGACGCCGGGTGGATTCCTTCATGGGTCAGATAAATACCTTTGCCATATAGTAGGAACAGATTAAAAACATCGTAGTTTTGCTTTACTATTTTTAGCAGTCTTACGTTTTAATCTTTTTACTTTCTCTAAAGTCTTCTCTAAACTGGATAGAGATATTATTCTAGAGTCGGAGCCAGGCTAAAATGTGCCCTATTGAAATAAAGAGACAACAATGGAGACTTATTATTTATCTCTCTTTTCTATATATGATTAGACACATAAGTATACGAGTTTCATCTTCCCTCTCATTATTTAATGTGACACTCTAACTTAGAGATCTGTCCCCCTACTCTACTATAATAACTCTATCGATAACTCATTATTATTTCAATCAATATTTGATAAAACTTTAGTATTTTTAAAGGAGATGTTATTTTGGCAGTTAACAAAGACGAATTAACGAATCATTATAAGTTTAATTTTTGTTGGTTTCTCATAGTGTACATAAAGTAAAAACGTAATGTTTATTTCATTTCAGCTTTACAGTGCAACATTAAAATTGTTTCAATTCTTTATGTAAAAACCAAGTGATAATGTTCGTTTACGATAATTTTACAAACCATTCAACCGATATTAATGTAAGTTTATGTTATGTATCCAATTTAAAGAGAGGATAAATATTTGTGTACTCTACATTGGAGCCAGCTTGTTGATATCTGGAAAGGTTATATTTAAGAATGCTTCTGTTAAGGCAGCGTCTGATGTATGTTACGAGTACTTCCTAATTTATCTGTTAACGCATAAGCAATGTATAGCATGACTTTAATTATTTCTGAGGCTAAATAATCCTTTTGAAAGTTATATTTTAATAACGAAGAGTACAATGGAGACAATCTAATAATAATATTATATCTTAGAATACAACAAATTAATACTCTCATTACTATTATAAAATGCCAACATCTACAATAACTACAAATAATGTAGGTACGTATTACATAGTAGGAAGTGTCATCCAGGTAGGTAGACGGCAATTGAAGAACCGTTGTAATGACGGTCCTGAGTGTTCCGATCACAAGAAAATAGCTCGGATAAATTACTATTATAAGACCACAACACTTTTGCCTTTCGCTTCACAATCATATTTCTGGAATAACAGAATTATTACAATGATCTTTACAACGTATGTATTAACGTATAATTTATACCACTGCTTCTACAGCTTCTATTTTAATTACTAAACAGAAATTATTTCATTACTGTTTTCAAATTTGAAAACATTGTCTTATAAAACTGAAAGTATTGTCTATTACGATCAACTGAATCACTGATGACATTAATAGAATATAAGTGATAAACTATCTATTTCAACTCTTTTAATAAATAATCTTTTGTTAACAGGTCGCAACATGTCATCAGAAGAGCCATTATTCTGCCAAACACGCTCGATTAACCCCAACAAATATTCAGTGGAAGTTGTTGCAGCAAAATCACACGAAATGTGGTGGCATGAATGGGACAACACCCAATCTGATGTTGTCACGCCTGTTCTCCTATCATGTCCTTTAACAGAATCCTTGAACGACTCATTAATAGTATCCGTTGTCACTCAACCGTGCGAAGATCCCTCAAACGGATTTAATTTGATTCCCACTACTAACTATAAATATGAAAGAACGTTTACAATATGCGTAAAGGATATGAAATTCCATGCAGACATTCCGCAAAATTTCATTGAGTGGATTGAAACAAACAAATTACTCGGGGTCGATATGATTGATATGTATATAGATAGTATAAGTAAGGAAAATGAAAAAGTTTTATATCATTACCGCTCTCAAGGATTTATCCGATTATTTCAAGTTCCTATTAAACATAGTTCTGACAGATCTCTATGGCAGAGAAGAAGGGATCATATCATAACATACAATGATTGTTTATATAGAAATATCAGAGAGTCTGAATTTATTGTACCCTTAGATGTGGACGAGATAGTACTGCCAAAAGTAGCCTATACTTGGCGTGGACTAATGAAAAGATTAACACATCAAGGGTGGAGTTCAAACCGATATTCTGCAATTATGATTAGAAACGTTTTCTTCTTTGACTTTTTACAAAATATTCGTAATTATAAGCCTAGTAAACATACAAATACAAGCAAAATATATATTAAACGAGACGACGTGCGGATAAATGAGGAAGATAACTTAGTATTAGAACATGTAGAATTAATAGATGATACAAATAGGTTTAATAATAAACAATATAATGAAATATCTAGCGATGCAGTATTGCAAGAGTATAAGTCAGAATGTGGAAAAAAAATTCCATTACCTAAACTTGCAAGTCATGTAGTTAGCTCAGCAGTTATTAGCCCTATAGGACATTATAGTAAAAGTTTTATGCTTACAAAAAGCGTGCTGACAGCATTTAATCATTATCCTTTAGCTAGTCTCACATCGACGGGCGTCTCAGGATGGTCGGCACCTTTTAACGAAGTGCAACTCAACCATTACAAGGTATAATCCATTTACATTTATTTTAACAAGACCAAAGTATGACAGTCATAAATTAATTAATTAACATGATAAGTTATTTGCTTGCATATTTCAAATCATTATCATATAAACAATGTTTATAGAATAAATGACATATGTACTAAAAAACATCTCACTATAAATTGCTGTAAATAGGAAACTAAATTAATTAATTTAGGTTCTAAATTGTCACATTTAATTCATTCCTCATGAGTACTATCAAAGAATGAAATTCTTTAAATTGAAATCTCCAATGTTATGTAAAGGCATAGTCATCTTTTTAGTTTAAAGAGTTTGAAAATCCAAAACAAAATGTTTCTAGTAATAACAGTGGATAAAAAAATCATTGTCTCTAATTTTCGAGTATTATTTTAAACATTATTATTATTTCTTTTTAAAAAATGTATCACAAATTTTATTTCGATTTAGAATAATTTATTCGAACAACACGAAGTCGTGAGATGTCTGCGCGTTTTATTTAAATACAAGCCGTTCAAAGTGGAATTACAATAATTTAGTAAATTCTCTGCACGATTGCTTTTATTAAACAATTGTTGTTACAGGAGTCGTGCAACTCAACAATCGTTGTGGAGTGTGAAGTTTATTCCAGAAGAGCGCGCATCGATCATTCCGCCATTAGGTTGAAACGACGCCTTATAAGAGCACTTGAAGTAGCTCTCTGCTTTAAATTAAACGACTTAAACTTTTGATAAAATTTGTTTTTTTTTTTGTGTATATATTTTCGACAGTTTTGGAATACTGAAAGACTATGTAAATAAGGTAATAACTATTCGGAGCTGACTAGCAAAGAACTGAAACAATATGAAAACATCTGACTGTCTTATATTACTCAAATAATATATTCAGTACCAGGTTGACCCAGCCTTGCTCGGTAATTTTTTACAAAAAAAAAGTACTTCAAAAAAATAATTAAAAAATAATAGTAATAGTAAGTAATATTTAATATAAATTTTAGTATTTTTTAATGCCCAAAAACAGGGATAAAACGATTTTTTTTTCATAAAACCTAGCTAGATCGATTTCTCTCCCCCCAATGTAGGGAGACCTACATGCTAAATTTCAGAAAAATCCTAGTGGTTTACGAGACTCATTTAAATATTAAAGATAAAAGATCAGAAATTTCCTGAGATCATTATATGTATGTATATTTTTTAACAATATTTTTGTACTTTCATGTATATGTAAATGTACCTTATTGTTTTTAATATACAATTTCGTAAATAAAAACATGCTCTTCAGATTTTAATATTTAGAGACATTGCTGTTATTATCATTAAAATAAGTTAGTTGGAATATTTTTCTGCAACTAATATTGAACAGGTGGGTTTACGCCGTCATGTGATCAGCAAAGTTAAAGAATCATCTTCAAAAAGATAATCTTTAACAACTACATTACATCGAACAACAAAACTCGATTAAACAGTCAATTCCAATGAAGAATAACAAGAAATAAAGTGATGGATGATCAAGCCAGTAATATATTACTGTAGTTCAGAAAAATAATGTATTGGTAAAAGTTGCCCCCTAATATCGATTTATTAGTTTTTTTCGAAGATGTGTTAGGCGAATACTTCATCCGATAAAAAAAAGTAGCGGACTATTACTCTACCACTACTTGGAATAGGCCTCTTGTCTCCGTTTTTGGAGAGAAGGATTGGAGCTGAGACCTACCACGCTGCTCCAATGCGGATTGGTAGGTTACTCATATCTCCAGAGTTCTCTAGAGATATGCAGGTTTTCTCACGATGTTTTCCTTCACCGAAAAGCGTGCGATAAATTGCAATTATCAATTAGACACATAAGTTTTAATAGAAAAACTCATTGGTGTCTGCCCAGGTTCGAACCCGTGACCTCCTCGAAAGAGTCGCACGGTGTTACCGCTGGGCTAGCACAACTCGATAGCAGCAGATATTGCATTCATGGATGAAAATGTTCTAAGATTTGATATTTATCAATTTTTCCACTTACAACTAATAACTTATACTTGTTGATGCATTATGGAATTCAAATAGCTGAGTTGACAGAATACTAGTAAGTTCCACTTCATAAAGCAGTTAAAGATTACTAGTAGATAAGTATTTAGCCTCAGAGAAGTAGCAGCTGTCAAATTTAGCGAATATGACATTATGTTTGATTATTTGATACCTAAATAATCCTCCAATAGTTTTTTGGTATATTACGCCGTGTGGTATCCGGCTGAGTAGAATAGACCAACCTCATTTCTTACCGAGGTGTCGTAAAAGGCGACTAAGGTAAGTTGACCCACCGTGTGGTATCCGGTTGAGTAAAATAGACCACCCTCTTTCTTACCGAGGAGTCGTAAAATACGACTAAGGTAAGTTGACGTCAGGCAGGCGGCCGGTCTTAAAATACGTAGCCAAATCATATGACAACATGTTTGTAACATGTTGTGCCGCTCCACTTAGAGTGGGATAAGAGCAGGAGGATAATGATGATGAGCGTTTTGTTATATTATAATAGCTGTATACTACAAATATACGCATGTATTAAAATGACGTGCCAAATTCTAAAACAAAATCTGAATAATGATCCATGATAAAACAGTACGCTGATGGATTTGTAACGATGTGTGTCATGTGAAAACACAAAGTCACAGCACACGTTTATTCGCCGTTGATAAAATCTATTATAGACATTATTTCTAATGCAATGACAGTTAATGACAAAATATCTGAGTGAACGAGCTTTGCTTGGTATTTTTTTAGGATATATAAAAAACAATGCAATGTGAAAAAAAATGGGCTGGTGATATCTAGACATGATGTGTGGTATTTTCATTTCTTATGTCCTCCCGTTCCCAACTGAGCTATTATAACTTTGCAAATGGCAGTGTAATTAACCTTATAACTGAAAATAGTGATATAACGACTTTTTTAAATGAGGACTAGGTAGATCAATTTATTGCCACCGAAACCCCTTTATGAAAATCGCTAGAACTGTTTCCGAAATTCTGATTATATATATACACAAGATTACCTCATTTAAATATTAAAGATATTAGTAAGTAGCATGCAAGTGGCATCCAAACGAGCATAAACGTGGTGGCAAGTTATTATGTTGTAGAAGTAGAAAACGCCCATTTCTTCATGGTATTCAGTCGAATATTTAATTTCTTTCCTTAACCTTTGAGTACGTTTAAAACGTACAATTTCTTTCCTTAACCTTTGAGTACGTTTTAAACGTAAAATTGAACGCGAATTAGAATTTTACCTTCAAGTGTTCTTTTTTAGTTTAATGTAAAGGTTCTTATAACTAATTTCTTCATAACTTTGACCGACGCATAATATGGAATTTTATCTATGCCTACTGTGTAGAAAACACAGTCACAAATCATCTTCTCCATTGCCTTACCAGCTAAAATTGCAATTTGGCGAAAATCCAGTGACTCTGACCACACAGTAATGGCAGGTTAACAATATCGTACTGATTAACTCGAAACCCATTGCAGCAATTTAGTATATACAGGGGATAGCCTTCGTTTACTAGTTTCCTGCAAGACTATGTGTAAAACTTTTATGGCTTAGAAATATCAATAGATCGAAATACTGAAATATGCGTCCATCCGTTGTGAGTACAGCAAAATACGCACTAATCCAGCTACATAATAAATAATAAAATAATAAATATATGGGACACTTACACACACGGTCGTCCGTCCCCAAAGTAAGTAACTTAATATAATTGTGTAATGGGAGACAGATAACTGTGTAATATATACCTACATATATTTTTAAATACATACTCAAATTCATTTATTTCAAAAACAATTTACATGTTATTTAAATTTAACAATACACTCAGGCTCAAAGACTAACAAATTCATTTATAGAAAATGTTGGCCCTCGGCTGGAATCGAACCCGCGATCCGCGGTGCCAAAGGCAGGGTCACTACCCACTGCGCCAAGGAGCCAGTCATACATAGCCATAATATAGATAGTGTTTAAATAACTCTGTTTTCTCGTATTTACATTCAGACAAAACAGTAAGATTATCCATTATCCAACACATTCATAATCGATTAGATGCGCACTGCAGACTTCAGATTTTGGAGCTCTATTAACTAATTCCGTATTTAATTTTCCTTGATTTAATATAATAATTCTACGCCGTGTGGTATCCGGCTGAGTAGAATAGAACACCCTCATTTCTTACCGAGGTGTCGTAAAAGGCGACTAGGGTAAGTTGACTCACCGTGTGGTATTCGGTTCAGTAGAATAGACCACCCTCTTTCTTATCGAGCTGTCGTAAAATACGACTAAGATAAATTGATGTCAGGCAGGCGGCTGGTCGTAAAATACGTAGCCAAATCATGTGACAACATGTTTATGACATTTGTACCGACCCCACTTAGAGTGGGATAAGGGCAGGAAGATCATGATTAATATAATAATTCTCATGTCAAAGTACTAGAACTGCTTCTTGTTACTATCCGATTACTAGACCAAGGTCTCCTCTCTCCATGAAAAATAGGACTACAGTTTATTAGCAGAATAGATCCATCACGCTGGTCCGATGTCCGCTGTCCGATTTGGCTGGTTACGCATATAACTAAAATTTTCCAGAGATATTATAGTTTATTACGATATTTTCCTTCATCATAAAACGAATGTTCATATGCGGATGTAGACATTAATTAACCATCATTTTCTTATATGAAACCCATAGAAACCCTCGCCCAACTTCTGTAGATCACGTACTATGAGCACTTAGCCATCGCGGCTTATATTAAATAGTAACTAAATTATTACTTGGATTTAAATAATTAAGTGACAATAGACTACTAAAATAAATGATGGTTTTATAAATATATTGAGTGCGATTTAAAAAAAAATAATATTCTAAACTGATAGCTAATTTTGATTCCACTACTAAATGCTGTATCCACCCATTTAACTATTTATTTTAAATCTATTACGCAAATATTTTTGTATTACAATGTATTAGTTTACAGTGGCAGTTACCACAAATCTTAAAGTATCAACATGTAAGTACTTGTCCTTTACGCAATGTCTGAAATATAAACTAAACTTAATCAAACGCAAAAAATCTGTGGTCGATCGAACGTCTGCGATGTCTTATTCAATTCAGCGTTCTCGCTGGTGACAGAAAACGGTAATGTATGTTATATATGAGTTAAGTAGGAAATTATCATTGAATAGGCGTTCGCCAACGTGGCGTCTTCGTAGCTCATAAACAACTGTTATCTTACATTTCGATTGCTTTTTACACACCTTTTATACAACTAACATCACCGAAGTCGTCTCTGAACCATCATTTAAATACCGTATTTTCATAAACCAATATGACGCATACAGATTTTATAGTAATATACTCAATGAGCAGCTTTTAAATAAGATGTTGATCTGCTGGACATTTACAAATTGTGCTGTTCTCAATCTACATCGATTTTCTTAACAGATAATTGAAGCAAGAGTACATACTGTTAATGACATTCTCTTGAACTACGATCTTATATTTTCTTTTTGACTACGAGTTTTGTAATATGAAACAAAACTACCTAAATTTATTCACTAATTTAAACACTAACCGTCTGAAATGGTACTACGAGTATTATCGTTAATATACTATATTCAAAATTTTCTATTGCGAGTTGGCAGAACATATGTATTACATATGTATGTAAAAATTCTTGACAAATACAGGCCATATAATCATATCATTACTTTGATTAACAGTGGCATTGTGAGTTTTTAGAATCAAAATTATTAAATTTATAATAACAATATTGTAACAATATTTATAACTTTTTTTTGTTATCGTCAAATCATAAAGACCATCCTTAATAGTGTTATTCAAAATATTATAAAATGCCACCATTCAATGAAAGATAGTTAATAACAGAGGTCTTGTATTTACTGCAGTAATTGAAATAAATATATACAACAAATTATATGTAATGAATCTCTTTAAGTGTTAATTCACTTGTATTTATTCGTTTTAAATGTAAAAGGTTTCTTTTAAATAATGTAATAAGTAAATATAAAAAAAATAAACATATTAAACCGAGACGCATCTTAAGTTCCCCGAACGGCAAACTCTGCTGCACTGATTCATTTACAGCATCTGATAACATCGACTACTTTATTGGACATTGTGCGTACGCTGCGATCCGCGATAAGCCCGTATCGATGGTACATTAATCAATTACCCAGTAACCTATACAATGCGACAATTTTATTGCAATGCACGTGAAAATGAAACACTCATTGAAGATAAACGATAAAATAGTAATTGGACTGGAATTGCTATTCACATTCAATTTGCGATGTTTGTTTATGGACAAGATTGAACGTTTAAACGCGCAATTAGCGATTGACCGCAAAGTAGGTGCATTCCTTTTACACTGGGAGTCTTCCTAAAATATCTTTTCTCTCACTACGACCCAGTTGTTGATCCAGTTTATTTGAGCAAAAACATTTTAAAGATTTTAAAGATGGCTAAATTAAATTTCATGACGTTGTCGACAAGAAATTTAGTTCGCGCTCAACTCTTCAAGGGTTTACAACACCATACAGGCCTCTGTTAATGAATATTGGGTCTAACAATAAGTCTTTCGGTACAGGATCGCCATCAAAACGCCCTTGGGTTCTAGCATTCATATGCACTTTACACTATGTGCCCGCTATCACCTGTGTTATATGTTATAAACGACATGTAACATTGTTTTTTTCCTTTCAAAAGGATATATATCTTTTCAATTAAACTATGTTCTACATTTTTTCGTATTAGTATACAGAAATATTGTAATAATACTGTTAAATAATCTAAAAAAAATACATTTGAAGATCGAAAGATAGGTAAAAATTAAAATTATTATTAATACATTAAAGTAACCAAGCTATTTATTGGCCTAAAGAATGGATACAAACTAACAAAAAACAATCTATACTATATCAAAACTACTGGATCGATTTTAATCATTTTTTTCACCGAGTGACATGGGCTATATATTTTATACCCGTGCGAAGCCGGAGCGGCGCCGCTAGTTATGAATCCTTTCAAATATTACATATTTCTCTGCTATAATTAATCTGCTTACCATAGTCATAGTTTTACTGAGTCCAAACATTAAAACAATTATGGATAAAGAAATTCCTTTAATTTGTTATGAACAAATGAGCCAACAAGACAACTCCTGAACTAATATAAAGTATGGCCACTTTGACACACACTAAGTCATGTCAAGCTATCTTCAACGAATCCATATATTATGCAGCCGAAGAAATGATTAAAATAATGTAACCCTTCAACCTTATGCAAATGAGGGTAAGGGTTACTCATGCTCTTACAAGAACAGGATACGAAACAATAATATTTTACATTGTAAAATTTTACCTCATATTATTGACTCGTGTCTTCCCGTGACGTCAACTACTTCCTATCCTATACTACTAATATTATAAATGCGAAAGTTTGTGCGTATGAATGTATGTTTATTACTTTTTCACGGTGAATCCGCTCAACCAATATCGATTAAATTTGGCACAATTATTCCTTACACACCAGGGTACCATATATTCTATAGAAATCTTGTTAATTCTACAGGAATAGGATGACATCTATTATCAACCTATCACGCAAACGAAGCTGCGGGTAAAAGCTAGTTTATTTTATACTATCGAGATATAAGTAGGCTATATAATTTTCCAATCCTTCAAGTATGTACGTGATAAAAAATCACATCGATCCATCACTCTGCTCCGACTTGAAAGGATATCCTCCTTTCACAAAAAATACTTTTACATTTATAATTGGTGATTGAGTTGATCTTAAATAGCCTATTACTTTCTTCGTTGCTCTAAGATGCTTTATTTTAAACTAATTTCATTTTAAATTGTATTGATGTATATTAGAGGAGATTATTTTTTAAGATTTAATCGTCCAAGGGACATTCTAAGGCACCACTGTCCGCGAAAAGTTGATGCAATAAAGAATATAGAATACGCTCAAAGTTCTCTGTAAAGAAGTAAAATTGTGGCTTTATTTATAAAAATCATAAAGCTGTAGTAAATATGCTTTATTCACACAATAAAAAGCCTTTAATGTTACAAGTCCCTATTAATGTGGTACCATTGATGTTCATTTTATTTTTAACGTTGTCAGTGCATATTGTTAACTTTACTGTTGTCCGTCGAAGCTGTTACTTTACGAAGAAATAAGGGAATTATCAATATTTTATGTTATACAATAGACAAAGCAGGAACCGACATAAGCTTGCGGCTCCTGTTTTGCGCCTTGCAAAAGTACGTAATTCGTTTCTGGGTTTTGGTATAAGATTCTATAATAAAATTCCGCAATCAATTTCAGCTTTGCCATTACATCAGTTTAAAAACACTGTTAAAAAGAGGCTGATACAGAAAGCCTCCTATACTCTTGAAGATTATTTGGAAGATAAAAATGTGTGGATATAGCTCTCTTTGAACCTGTACAAGACAGTAACGACTTAATGTAAATAGTATTACAAATTATATTTTTAAAAGAGCAACCGCCGAGGTTCTTGCTGGATCTTCTCGGTAGGAACAGCTTTCCGAACCAGCAGTAGAGTTGACGACTCAAAAGCACTTGTTTACAAGTTTATTTGAATAAAGAATATTTTGAATTTGAATTTGAATTAAGTAGTTAGCATGAGTTTTTAAATAATGTTAGTTTGCACACAAAAAGTAGGTAAAAAGTCCAAGTCTGCGATTTTATACAGCCAGATCTTGTAGATAATAATTCAAATTCGAAATATTCTTTATTCAAATAAACTTTTAACATATGCATTTGAATCGTCAACTCTACTGCTAGTACTGGTTCGGAAAGCTAAGAAAGAATAATGAATCAAGAACGAAGATGACAATACCTAATATTTAGTTTCAATTAATTTAAGTGTTTCTAAGTGTGTAAATACAAAGACTGAAAACTTGATGATATTTTATTTTTTAAATTATAATGGTAGATATTCAGAACATATGCGTTACGTTAGGGGAACAGTGGGATTCTCTGTCACTCGTTTCCGCACTCGTGACTACTTACCACGGAGCATACGCCTAATACAGCCAACACTTCCGGCGAGGACACTGTTTCCAATCAATGGGACGTCCAAAACATAAATAATTCAGTAAGCAATGTCAATATACTTTCTTAAAGTAGCGGCCTATTAGTATCCCACTGCGGGAAAACGCCTCTATTCTCCGTTTATGGAGAGAAGGTTTGGAGATAAGACCTACCACGCTGCTCCAATGCGGATTGGTAGGTTACACATATCTCCAGAATTCTCCAGAGATATGCAGGTTTCCTCACGAAGTTTTCGTCACCGAAAAGCGTGTGATAAATTGCAATTAGACACACACAGAAAAACTCATTGGTGTCTGTCCGGGATTTGAACCTGTGACCTCCTCGAAAGAGTCGTACGGTGTTACCGCTGGGCTATCACAACTTAATACTTCTCTTATTTACTCGTTATATCAAATTCTTTCGATAACCAAAGATTATAATGGAATGGCGATTGAAACCAAAATAATGAAACGATTTCATTTTTACGGATTTGACACTTTACTGGTCTTAATATTCTTTATTTTGTAACTTTTGCCTACTGCTTAGTAGGCTTGTCCCTTTCCAAAGTTGTTATTTTTTTCAGAAAAACCATAGATGCTCGGGGAATTTGAATTCTCTACTCTCTGTTAAGAGTCACGCCGTTCGACCACCACGGCTATCTTTAAGAGAACTACAAAAATATGAATAAATAAACTATTGCATTAACAATTTTAAATGATACACTTCAATATAGCCCTGGCTTCTGAATTAAAGCTAACCGTGTGTCGCAAGTCAGTTCCTTCCCCTACTTATAAATACTGAAAGAGTTTGCAATTAAAAAAATTTAAAAGAAGTTTTTTTTACAGAATCATCATCATCCAAATCAAAAAAGTATGTGTTTTATGTATGTGTGTGTATGTGTGTTTATTTGTGTGTGAAGTTATAATTAAGAATCTTACAAAAGTTATCATTAACACTCAAACAATCTTGCGGAAATTATTTGCATATCGAATTTCCTGACATCTAACGACCTGAGACTGGGTAGTGTACTGTATGCAACCAATGCACTATTGAAGTTTATCGTATCCTGCGAATCTAGCCTCCGAGGCTCGAGGCGGTCAATGACCTAGGAACAGCGTTAGGATACCTAGGTTTATACCTACATAGCTTAAAGTACAAGCTGGATAGCACGACGAACCCGGATGCTTTCTTGATTTATAGGACAGATAGTGGGCCGCCTTTCGAATAGCAATAAACGAGAAAATCCTTTAAGATATGCTTACACCGAAGGTAAATGTCGTTTTTCAAATACGGAGCCGAAAAAGGTTTGGTGTCATATGTTTTAATGCCTTTTAGTACCTTAGATGATTCATAAAGTTGGTATGTAAATCACAGACATAATATGAATCGACCGCTGTCAGCATCAATTGAATACTTTCGCATCATCACACTGATGATGTAAGAAATACCTAAATTTTCTACATATTACATTACATTAGAAAAGTCTTAACACCTATACATTTTTTATTCTATGTAATAAATTGAATTTCGAATAATTTTGAATTTAGTAAAACACTTTTTATGGTTTTCTACATGACATGAATTATTCTATCGATAAATGGAGATAAAAACCTGTTGACGTTAGATCATGTCGAACACAAAAAAAATGCGGCATAAAGGTAAAAAAATAGTATAAAAAATTTAATTATAGAAATCAATATGCAAAGAAAGCTTATCTTAAAAAGTGACCGTCTTGCTGAATAAATTAAATTTTTCGGACATTTTCCTGAACAAACAATATTTCTGCGTGTTAATAAAGTATTGTTATTGAATTATAAAAATAATTATAACAAACCTAAACCTATTTAAATTTTGTCTCACAAGTATGCAAGTCTTAGTTCAATATAATCTTTATTGAAACAAAAGCAAAACGCTTATTAATTCACGACCGTATGGTCGCGTCAAGTCCCATCGCACTTCCCGGCCGCCCACGCGTTTGACGCTTGCGATATAAAATGGTCTTTTTTTGTGTTATAACGTACCTTAGTAATATTATTTACAATATCTTTAATATTTAAATGAATTCATCTTACCTTTTTTATTCTCAATTTCAGAAACGGCTCCAACGATTTTCATGAAATTTAGTTCTTAGGATTAGATTTAGGATTTCGGGGGCGATAAATCGATCTAGCTTGGTTTTGTTACAAAATGTCGTTTTCGAGCACTGTAAAGATAATAAAATATAGAATAGAATGCAAAGTTAATTGAGCTGTCATTCGTAAGGTAAAAGCTCAGTGGTAAACGAGCGGGGTAGAAAAATCGAAATATCCGGGATCGAGTCCAAGATAACGCATCACGTTTTTATTTTATTTATTGCATTTTTTTATTATCTTTAAAAAAAAATACTGAGCATGTATCAATCACCCAGATATATATTATTTCACTAAAATCATTGATCAAAAAACTGCTGATGCTTGATTTATATTTTTATTTAGAAACTAACTTTAGAAGCATTAGATTCACCAAAGATCAACGAATCATAATCTAAATTAGTAGAACGTAAAAGTATATTCAAGGATATTCAACTTGAAGTGTTCAAAGTGCTATCAATAATTTCTTTACCCATATGTGTCGCGCTTTAATCTGTAACTGCATAAATGTACTTAATTTTATTATAACTGCTTTATGTTTTAAGTGCTCTAACGACGCGTTCTCATATTTAAGGTAAGTACAAATTCAGATTAAGATAAAGGTGTCTAGTAAATAAGTATAGCTGTGTACCTGATCTATCAATTATTCCATACATTACATTTTTAGACAACAAATATGTATTTACGTGAACTGTCTAAATAATTGTTCTCAAATTGCGCACGTCGTTGCCATCTATAATTAATATAGCACTTAGTTTAAAAATAGTTTCATATTCTGTATTTGTAGCTCTACATGGTGTGTATATTGTTGATGGCCTTTTAAAATAAATAAATACTGTAAACATAACATCTCAAATTTAAATATTCAGTGGTAAAAAATTACGAAGAAAACATTTTCATTTAAAAGATATTGTCACAACACGCTACAATATCTTGAGATAAATATCAACGTAATAATCCAGTTGGAAATCCTTAGCAACATATCCAGTTCTGGACTTGTCTGGGAACAGTTATTTTAACATCCATTTATGGTCAAACACTGGTTTGCTTCCGGAAATCGTTTTGATTTAAACGTTTTGCGGTTTTTAGTTAAGATAGGCTTTGAGAATTGCGATTAAAATTAACTTAAATTCTAGTTTTATTATAGGATCAGAATTTTTTAATGATCATTTACAAATTTGGAATATGAATATACTCGTAATACAAGTATCAAAAATCATATAATTTGTATGTTAAACTTAATATACAACCTTTTTAACTTTATCTCCAAATCACGTATTATGTAATACAGTGATTCTCAACCACTCTGCACTTTTGTGTGCCGCCAAATTTCAAAAGTGTGCCGCCCAATTTTGCAAATATATAATAATGTTAATATTATAAAATTATACCACTTAAAAAAAAAAATATTTTTATTATTAGCTTGTAATTAATCCCTTAGTAAAATCTTAGTTATTATTGTAGTATATATTAGTTTATTTCGTATATTTAAAATTTTTGTGATAAACTATTTATGCAATGTGTTGTAGTAAGTAAATAATTTGTTATCTTTTTCTTATTGTGCTGCCAAATTTTGAAATCGTTAAATATGTGCCGCAACAAAAAAAAGGTTGAGAATCACTGATGTAATACATAAACATGAATGTCTTTTATATGAAGAAATAACAGGGTCACGATAATGGTCATTAATTTTATTATATTATAATTTACACTTTTTTAACCCACCTTCGTTCCCGTTACAATTTTCATTAAAATACGCCTTATTATGTACAATGCATTTTCCATGAAGGAAAAATAGATATAAAAATTCAATTTTTATATCCTACTAGCTTTTATCCGCAACATCCTTTGCGGCGACTGATATAGCTGTGGCTGTTATAATAGATTGATAATAGGTGGTGCATTTCGATGTCCTCTCATCTATCTTCCTGTAGAATTAACAGGATTTCTGTAGCCTATATGTTATTCCGGTGTATAAGGAATAATTGTGACAAATTTCATCGATATCGGTTCAGCAATTTCATCGTGACAAACAAACAAACGTACATCCATACTCACAAACTTTCGCATTTATAATATTAGTAGTATATGTTAGCCTCATATACATATATACGTAACATATAGGATAAAACATGCTTCAATATAAAAAAGCTTCAATGATGCCAAATTTTATCAATATTGATCTAGCGATTTAGGCGTGAGAGGGTAACAGACATACTTTCGCATTTATAATATTAGTATGGATAATATATAAATTAAATTATGTATATAAAATAACGTCAAATGCGATAACGCACCTTCTATTTCTATTTGGAAACTATTAACGCCATCTAGCAGCAGTTGTACGAAATATCAAAGCTGGAGAAAATATGGCGCCCATAAAATATCACTGAAAAACAGAGGTGTGCTTAATTACATCAAAAGCTAATTTTTGGTCTTTCAATGTTATGAAAGACATACCGCATGCTTAGTAATTAAGTGACCTAATTAAAAAAAGTTATTTTGTGTGTTTATGTAAAGTAATATAGCATAGCGTAGCAGTGTTTAAGAGACCCATAAGTGGAAGAGCAAGAAAACACTAGTTTTTTTAATAGTTTCTAGAGTGATGTCATAGATGGCGTTAAAGATTAAAATGTATCTAACTCAATCAAGCCTAATTTTGAATTAGTTCACTTTAACACTAAGCGTGCGAATTAAAATTATTGGCGATTAAATGTTTTCCTTAAATATACTGTTTTCCTATTTATTTAATTTGTAAAAAAGACAATAATTACTCACATCAGATGTCTCACATTCAAGGGTGCACTTGATATATTGTAAGTAGAGTAGAGACCTGTTACTATGCAACAGAAGGAATAGTCTCACCCATGGAGAGAAGATAACTCCTGCAACAAACAAAATGAACTTCAATATGTATTTCATTTTGTTTTTTCGTTATAATTAGTTTAAATCGCGGGTAAAAGCTAGTTTTACTATAATTCGTGGTACTATGATTCGAAATCGGAATCGCATTTTATTGCGTGCGCATTAATCCTGCTTGTATAATGTACTCCGATGAAAACGGACAGTGTACTCTACATTTAAAATAACATAGAGTTTCTTCTACCGCACATTAAAGCAAAATAATCTCATCATAACTTTGGTTTTATATTATTAATCAATTATGTTATATAACTTCTATCGAGTCTCTAATTCGTTCCATTCTTTTTACATGTGTATTATTCAAAAGTAGTTATTCTCATCTATGTCAAAACTATCTCTACCTCAATAAAATTTCTTACTTTACGTATTTATTTTATAAAACATCTCACGATTGCGATGTTATAAATATACCTGTGCGGCAACGTAGGGGGCAAAATATGTTGTAATGAGCTACACGTCAAGTTATGATGATGACGGATGAATAAGTTTAGTGAATATAAATGAGCTGTTTATGTTTACTGCACTTGTATTTACATGTTTCATGTAGAGTTATACTAGCAGGTCGATGACATCTGCGGTGCAGAGATTGCAATTTGAAACTGGTTATATTCCTCGCATATAATTTTAATACAACATGCAAATATATTAGGAGCTTCTAGTTAGAACTGCTGTAAGCTTTTGAAATAAATGAGTTACAAGGAATATGATGTGTTTATACTTCATACGTAACAATAAGCTGCATTGATTAGTAGTCGCAGCTTCCAATTTAAATTTCAGTTTAATTAAATTAAATTTGACAGACAACCCTCATCTCTTACCGAGGTGTCGTAAAAGGTGACTAAGGTAAGTGGACCCACCGTGTGGTATACGGTTTAGTAGAATTGACCACCCTCTTTCTTACCGAGGTGTTGTTAAATACAACTAAGGTAAGTTGACGTCATGCGGCCCTGTACGGTGCTCCCGTATGGGCGGGGCGGCTGACCGCCAGATCCTTGCCCCTGCTGCGCAGGGCGCAGAGGGTCATGGCGATCAGACTTGTGCGGGGCTACCGGACCATCTCCGGCGAGGCGGCCTGCACCTTGGCCAGGTCCCCTCCATGGGACCTAGAGGCCGAGGTGCTAGCTCAGGCCTTTTTTTTTTTTTTTTTAACGGGGGGGAAATCTTCAAAAAGATACCGGAACTCTTAGGGGTGAGATCCGGTTATGTGGGATTTCTACCCACTAAAACCCCCTCGATGGACAGCCTCCGCACTAGCAGAGAGGCCCCGGGATCTCTGACGAACTGCACCGAGGTCTCTCTAGTGCCGTGCACATCGTGCTCTACAAAATATAGTACGGAGCTTGTGTCCGTAACAAGCTCCGTTTCCTCTCGGGGTCGAAAGGAACGGCCACAGCCCCCACTCTGACCGATCGTGACCCCAGAGGTCCCATTGGCCGGGACTATCAATTAGGGCGGTTTCTACGGCCCCTTCGTTTCTGCCTGTGAGAAGGATCAGCCCTTTCGCGGTTACGCTCGGCAGTCACCTTCCTGACCATGATGGTTTCACAAAAAGAGACTACGGCTTTCCAATCTCTCTCACTTCTCAACATGGCAGAGACTACCGCCTTTAGAGAAAGATCTGTTCCAATACTGTCGATCAAGACACGCCGCTCCACATCCCATGCAGGACACTAAGGTTATTTTAGTCGGTGCGAGTCCGACATAACCGTCGCCTGTTCCCGTCGGGCAGCGGTACCCATAAGGGGTTCTTTCCTGTGAAAAAAAAAAGTTGACGTCATGCAGGCGGCCGGTTGTAAAAACGCAGCCAAATTATGTGACAGCATGTTTATAACATGTTGTGCCGACCCCACTTAGAATGGGATAAGGGCAGGAGGATGTATGTATGATGTATGTTGACCCGCCTTGCAGTATCCGGCTGAGTAGAATATACCTATTTCTTACCGAAATGTCGCAAAAGACGACTAAAGTATATTGACATCAGGCAGGCGGCCGAACGTAAAATACCTAAACAAGACTGCGAGACTAAGTTGGTATGGTCATGTAATGAGGAGGGATGAAAATCATGTGACCAAAAGAGTTTTAAATATGAATGTGGATGGATGTATGGCTAGAGGGAGGCCGAAAAAAAGATGGATGGATTGTGTGAAAAATGATATGCATGTTAAAGGAGTGGCACCAGAGTTGACGAATGATAGAGGAGACTGGAAGAAGAAGCGATATTGTGCCGACCCCACTTAGAGTGGGATAAGGTTAAGAGAATGATGATATGAATTCTTTAACAATCATTAGATTCTTGTAAAACAAACATAACTACGAACTTACCAATTGTAGGGTATACTATAACGAAACTTATATTATCTTAGCACAAAATTAATTTACTAACTAATCAACTCAGTGTAAAAAACACAATATATTAAACAATGATGAATGAGAACGTATAAAAAGAATCGTAATAGGTAATCCTGCTTTCCGCTAGTGAAATAGGACGCTTTGAATAACAGTAGACACCACAAATGACAGTTAAAAAACCACTAAAGCAACAGTACTTTAGTTTTTATTTCAACCAAAGCTTCTTGAACCGGTGGTTAGCAACAGTTATTACGATCTTTAGCTTGACATTGCAATTTTTTAAACATTAAAAAAATATTATGTTAACTAAGTAAATATCTACAGAAGATACGTATTTACTTCAAAAGATACCTTAAGAATAATAAAAGAATATAAAGAGCGTAAACAAACTCTAAACTTAAAAAAAGATCTAAAGTTCGCATGAAACGGCTATCTTATACATAGATATTTTATATTTTCTTATAGTCATTATTTCGAAAAAAAGTGTATTATTATTAAAGTGAGAAGTAATTATCCTTTACCTTCATTTTCCTGCTGTTAGCACTCTAAGTGGTGTCGGCACAACATGTTATAAACATGTTGTCACATAATTTGGTTACGTATTTTACGACCAGCCGCCTGCCTGACATCAACATACCTTAGTCGTATTTTACAACACCTCGGTAAGAAAGAGGGTGGTCTTTTCTACTCAGCCGGATACCACACGGCAGGTCGACTTACATTAGTCGCCTTTTACGACACCTCGGTAAGAAATGAGGGTGGTACTATTCTATTCAGCCGGATACCACATAGCGATAAACTCTAAAAAAATAACAAAAATTACATAAATCATAATATGCAATGAAATCACTGTTTAATGAATTAAGTACTCCGCGAGCTAACAACATAACATGAAAAAGCAGCTTTAATACGTTTAACTCTCAAGTTGTCAATAAGTTGATATAACATTTTAAGTCAAAGTTCTATATCATGTTATTATTCCAAGATTTTCACACACATATAAAGTTCAAAGCTTTAACAAAAATTAACAAATAACAAAAACGCAAACAATTTTATCAATTTATTTGAAATAACTGGGTTATATAATTAGTGCGTACACTCTATTTTTAAGATATAGGAATGTTTAAATACTTGGGAACACACGGTTCCATGGTGTAATGGTTAGCACTCTGGACTCTGAATCCAGCGATCCGAGTTCAAATCTCGGTGGGACCTTATTTTTTAACACATTCACACACATTACTATTCATTTTCATAACGAAAAATAAAGTATCAATTAGTTTGTAACTTTCAATCGACTACTGGACGCTTAAAATATAATTGAATTTAATGCAAATATATGAGCCAATATATGCTAGGTTTTCACACATATTTGTTGTTAGGACTGGCTTAAACAACATATGTACCCGATATATCAGTTACTACATCTTTGACACGTATATGCATGTATTTGTTTGTGAGTGCATATTTCACAAAACGAATTGTGATTTTTTTAACTGTGAAATTATTTTAAAAACTTACTAATACATTCAGGACTTATTTAAACTAGAATTAATGTAATGATAGAGTTATTTTTTAGAGTTAGGTTTTCTTATATATCTAAGAAAAATCAAAGATGACGTCACATGAAGCTCGCGTTAAGCTGTCAAGCTTTATCTTCTTGATATTACTAGATGTCGTTGTTGTAAGCTTAACACGAGTTTTAGCTAGCGACATCTTAATAAAAATCTGAACATGATCTCGCCTATAGAGGCGAGAGTATAAACTCGGAAGTCTCAATCATGAATGCTTATATTATCTAGATAAAGCATAAAACACAGCAGCACTGAAACTTAAGTAGTCCATGTTTTTCATACTTTTGTACTTAAAATATTAGACTTTCAAATATTACGAATTTATACTCTGATAAGCTGTGGTAGCCCAGCGGTAACACCTTACGACTCTTTCGAGGAAGCCACGGGTTCAAACCCGAGCAGACACCAATAACTTTTCTGTTAAAACTTATGTGTCTAATTGATAACTGCAATTTAAAAAAACGCTTTTCGGTGAAGGAAAACATCGTGAGGAAACTTGCATATCTCTAGAGAATTCTGGAGATACATATCTCCAGAATTCTCTAGAGATATGCAAGTTACGGATTGGTAGTTACACATGTAACTTACCAATCCGCATTGAAACAGCGTGGTAGGTCTTAGTTCCAATCTTTCTCTCCAAAAAACGGAGAGAAGAAGCCTCTTCCCAGCAGTGGGAGAGTAACAAGCCGATACTTACTTTTTTATACTCTGACCAGATTTAAAAAAAAATTCTTCAAACTTACAAGCTGTTGTAAACATTTTCACGGCGTCAACAGTGAGTACAGGCGAATACAGAAGTATCGCCGAGTGTCTAATAGTCTGGAAGTCTAATAGTGATGGGAAACATAGTCCTGAATAGTGTTTTGAACAAGCTTTGATGTATATTGTAGAACTGCTGTAACTGGTTTTCACGCCGTTTCGTGCAAATACCTAACGTAAGAAAACTAGGATCTTGTCTTCACCAGCAATTACGCTTTAAATGCACATTTGGAATACCGATATTGAATTTGCTTAGGATTTCTCATATCTTATACATATAACTGCTCTTTAACACGTATCTAAACTTGTGTGAGAAAATAATGGTCAAAACTGCATCGAAATTCGTTCCGTAGTTTTTGAGTTTCACGAACAGACAGATAAACACGACGAGGACTTTTTATGATATGTAAAAATTATGTGTAAAAGCCATGGGAGATACTAAATAAAGGACGTAAAAGTTATAAAAGGTATGTTGTTCAGGTATCATTTACCTAAATGGACTCTACTTTAAAGCCAAACATCGTAAGGAAACGTGCATATATCTATAGAATTTCATGATAAGTTCTCAATACACAATAATGTACCGTGGTTAGTCAAAATATTCTTCTCTTAAACGCGAGCGAAGAATTTTACCCAACGATGGCAATTATCTGAATTAATAAAACACAAGATCAACATGTCCTGATGATAGAGTACAGTAAGAGAACGTATTGATGATACTAAAAGGGCTTTAGTTTACTTTATTTACTTTTGAAGGAAAACCACGATAATAGTTTATAAAAAATGCGGCTGGACAAAACCCAAGTCTGCTGTGATATCATATTAGAATAGTGACGTCTATTTCGAGATAAGAATCGCAATGATTCGAACAACTTAATACTTAACATGCCTCTATTAAAACTATTCTATTTCGTGTCTGTACCTAATTTATTTATGTTGTTAATATTAAATGCGAGGCAGAATAAATTTTATATATTCTTTTTAAAAGTTTATTGCTATTAGTTATCTATTGTAACATAGAGAATGCGAAATCAATAACGCAGTTGCTTAGGCAACTGTAACGTAAACAGAACAACAAAATACATACTGTCGTAAACGCACCTATGCCTCGTTAATAATCGTAATTTCTTTTTCTAATACCCTTGTGCCTCAACGGCCTTCCAAACCTCGCTTTTGAGGTGATAGCCCCTAACGAGCCCACCAGATACCCGCCTAACGGGGATCCAAACAGAGCAGATGTGTTAGATATATACATTTTCAAAAATGTAGCTCTCCAGTTACATTCTATAGAAGTCCTGCATGAACTAGACTCGGACCACCGTCCGGTTCTAATTCAGTTAGGGCAATCTACCTCCACAACCCCTCCCACGAAAACGATAATCGACTGGAGTAAATTAGGCGGGAAACTCCAGTCCCTAAACTCAGACTACCTAGATCAAATTCCTGACAAGATAGACTCCGTGGATAGTGCCAAGTTCGCTGTTACCCACCTTACGAAACATATAACCGACTCACTCGAGCGTTGCTCCAAGGAAGTCCCCGACGACCGCGGTCGTGGGAGACTACCGGACGACCTGCGCGACCTACTTAGACGTAAACGTGCCGCCACTAGGGCCCATGACGCATACCCGACAGACGATAACCGGAGAACACTCCGGCGACTTCAAAGAGAGGTTAGAGAAAAACTCAGCCTCAACCGTCAGTCCACCTGGGACAACAAACTCTCAGAGATCTCGCCGAGTCACCTGGCTTTCTGGAAACTGGCGAAATCCCTGAGAGGAGACCAGTGTGCAGCTACACCTCCATTGATACGTCTAAACCGTCCGGTCGCTTTTGACGACATCGATAAGGCCGAATGCTTGGCTGACAGTCTTGAGGGACAATGTTCAAATAACCCCAGTCATCCCGAACACGCCGAATTCCACTCGGAAGTGGAAATGGCGGCGGCTAGGATATCCGCGAAGGCTCCCTAAAGCGAGCCGCTCACTCCCACCACCGGAGAGGAAGTCCGTTCCATTATCCAAAACCTGAAGACCCGCAAGTCCCCAGGCCCCGACTCCATATCCAACAAAGCACTCAAGTGCCTCCCTGACCAACTGATAAACCTATTAGTATTGACTTTCAATGCCCTCCTGTTAGGTTGCTCCTTCCCCGACGAATGGAAGGAAGCAATAGTAATAGGGATTCGTAAACCGGGAAAACCCAGTAATCTCCCGAGCAGCTATCGACCCATCAGTCTGCTCAACAGCTTAGGGAAAGTCTACGAGCGAGTAATCCTCGCTAGACTCATAACGTTCATGGAGTCGATGAAGCTCATACCGGATGAGCAATTCGGCTTCCGCGCTAAACACACCGCGGTACAACAAGTACACCGACTTACCGAAGCCGTCCTCAATGGCTTCGGCAAAAAACGGTACACCGGTACTGTCTTCTTCGATGTCGCCAAAGCCTTCGATAAGGTATGGCATGCGGGTCTAATATACAAACTCGCGAACCTAGGAATCCCCGATAGACTCGTACTTATCATTCGCGATTATCTTACTAATCGCTCATTCAGATATCGTATTGATGGTGCGCTCTCCTCAAGACGCACCTTACGCGCCGGAGTCCCCCAAGGTTCGGTACTCGCACCGTTCCTCTACTCGCTCTATACGAGTGACATCCCACGATTCTCCACTAAAACTAGTGCAGTCATCCACTTAGCCATGTTCGCGGACGATACCGCAATCTATACCACCTGTAGAGATCCCATAACCATAAATGATAGGCTCCAAAGAGCAACCAACCAGCTCGGAAGCTGGTTCCGCCGGTGGAGAATCGAAATAAATCCCGATAAAAGCGCAGCAATGTTCTTTGCGAGATCTAGGAGAGCCATGGACTTCATCCGGACGCCTCCTAGAGTCTCTATTTACAACAAATACATAGATTGGCAAAAGGAAGTCAAATACTTAGGTGTCATCCTCCAACCGACCCTATCCTTTATCCGACACATCCGCGTTGTCCGTAACCGGGCAGCGTTCGCCATGGGACGCCTCTATCCGATACTGTGCAAGACAAGTAAACTGTCACTTCGCAACAAAGTGACACTTTACAAAACTTGCATCAGACCCATTATGACCTATGCGAGCGTCGCGTTCGCGCACGTTCCGAAATCACGACTGTGTCCGTTGCAGACACTTCAAAATCGATTCATGCGTACAGCCACTGGCTGTCCGTGGTTCGTGCGCAACGTGAACCTCCATAGAGATCTCGATCTACCCACGATAGCCGATCTTTTCAGACGATTCTCGACGACTTACTTCGAGAAAGCGTCCATCCACCCAAACCCCCTTATAGTGGCCGCGTCCAACTATAAGGCGTTCAGGCACCCCAACAAGATTCACAGGCGCCCGAAGAGCGTCCTTAACGACCCCGACGATGCTATAACAGCATCCAACAAGTTATACACACAACACGCACACAAACAGCGTCTTCGCCGGCGAAGACGAGGTCCCCGCTTGCTTGTGTCAAGCGGCCGCAGCCCTCTGCCGCGGCCGCCGTGACGCAGACTTCTTCCAAGTCATTTATTAGATGCAGCCCTCCAAAAACGCGCCGCCTTAAGCCGAGGTTCGGTCTCGCAGGAGACACCCTTAAGGCGACGCCCCCTGTAGGGCGGGTGCTTGTAATGCACCCGCTTGTATTAACCATCTCTTCTCGGCGATGCTTCCGCGCTCGCCCGTCTTATCGGTGACGCTGTCAAAGCCATTAGGGCTAACAGCATTAGTCATATTCGAAAAAAAAAAAAAAAAAAAAAAATAATACCCTTGTTAATTGCATGTGCTTTCACTGATAAGAGAAACAAAGTCATGCAACTGGATAAGTTGAAAATATTAATTATTGGACCTTCTGAAGTAATGTAACTTAATATAGTTTGTTTAATTATAATTGTATAATAAGATTTAATGAAAAACTACCTCAAAGCGTTCAGCAAAGAATTTGACATAGAACCAATTTCGTGTATGGACTTGTTTACCAATGTTTAGGTATGGACTTGTCACGCAAATTATTCCATTTTATTTCAGAGTGGAAAAACATGTATTACCAATTATTTATCAGAAACCACAAATATGGATGAAGCTGGAATACCGAGGCCGACGCAGGGAGTACGGATTGTTGAGTTTGAGCTTTCGCAGTTGAATATTAATAATAGACAATATAGAGTCGACATCGAAATGTGGGACTGCAGTGGTGACCATAAGTAAGTAATTTAAGTAAGAAATTTTGTTATAATTGATATCTAAATAATTTTCATTCAATAAATGAATAAAATGTACTACTCGAATAATCCTGTTTGTAGCATTCGTGCAAGTATCCTCTTGTTTACTTTTTTTACTTGTAGAATAATTTAAATATTTCTATGAATTTGTATTTTATTTTGATTATCCTATCCAGAAATACATGGTCGATATAATAACGTCTAGTCTATTAGGCTCCTCGCTTTAATCACTTCATTATCTTCTTACTAATGCAGTTCTAATGAATATTTGATACTATAATTATATATATAACTATAATAACTAATTATCTCTGAATAATGATTCTTTTATTTTCATTTAAATACTTAAGTCGCTAATTAATTTCGAGATATGCATTATATTTGTTTTCCTATTTCTTGTCTGTAGCTTCATAAAATAAAAGATTAAGAAAATATTTGCATTTAAGATAGATATTTAGGTCGATTTGTATGAGGCACTCTGAATAGATAATCACATAAGCACTGTTAAGATTACATTTGATACAAGTATGAGTTAATTGATAAAATGGCATAATGGTCAAATGAAGTGATGAAGGATCATTACTCTTACAAAGAGCTCACGGTTTATCCCACTCTAAGTGGGGTTGGCACAACATGTTACAAACATGTTGTCACATGATTTTGCTGTCTATTTTACGACCGGCCGTCTGCCTGATGTCTACTTACCTTAGTCGCCTTTTACGACACCTAAATAAGAAATGAAGGTGGTACTATTCCATTTAGCCGCATACCACACGGCTTTCTTAAATCAATTTCTCAGTTCTTTTACTCTAGATGTATTTAAGTATCAATTTAAAATTATATATTTACCTCGTGTCTGAAGCCCATAACACAAATATTAAGTTACTTACTTTGAGGACCGAGGACCATGTGCGACTTACTATTTATTACTATAAGACATAAGCAGGTTCATGCTTATGGCAGATTCGAGTCATGTTGGCCAGCTCTACGGCTCGGGGTGCAAGGTGTCATACTAGTATGTTCGCCAAACACTGCTCATACGGCAGCCAGGGAACTAGAGCTGTTATACAATTATTTTGTAAGTCAGGCCAAGCTGTCAACTAAACAATGTGTGGTATTCTACAACTGTGAAGACGATCAAGAGGATATGGACTCCTTAAATCTATGTATGTATCATATACACTTAATAACAAACCTTTTAAGTATACTTCTATGTTAACATGTTTAACACGTGTTTTAACACGTGTCGTGTTTCTTAGTGTCTTTTAAAAAGTTGTTAGTAGTCATTAATATGTAGTCAAGTCATAAAGGTACTTTTTTTCAATGACTGTAACATTTAAACTAACATCGCGCTAAAATATGAAATACAAAATAGTCGTTGACTGAGTCCGTTTAATATTTAACACATACGAGTATAAAAACGTTATTAATCTTTCCGCGAACAAAATATTAGTGACGTCACTAGTCGATATTAAATGGTACTCGGAAATGTCTCAGCACTTAGAGATTATATAAAAATACGTTTAATATTAGGTACCAAGTCAACAGAATTGTAAAGTGAATCAAATTTCTTACAACTCATTGAGTCATCGCTGCACGATCAACGTAATATTTCTTTATACATTGTTCTATTAGGAAACTATAACATCTTCGCTACCGAAAATATTATAATAGTAACTATATTCTACCTACAATTACGTTCACGTGAAGTTCAGTGCTGAATGCTGATATAATAGGAAGTCATCAAGTATATCAATCTCCAGCCCTACAAATATTTCCACACCAATCCCTTGCTCAGTTAAGATGAAAGCGCGAGCAAAATTACTTTCAATTTCATAATATTAATATGGATTTTAACAACATACACTATACATAAGTAATAATTATTTTGTTCTGCTATCAAATAAATAGAAAATATATATAATGCTAAATGTAGAATGGACTATCCGTTTTTATATCTGATACATACAGGATTCGTAAAAACACATGCACAAACCTCCACCACCACCACCTTAATACACAAACACTACACACGTTTACTTTCACAAACTCAACAATCGTTTCCCCCGCAACCAAAGCATCATAAGGAGAGTCACTACGACAAAAGCGTAAAGCCTGCAAGTGGTAGAGGTTTGTGTATGTGTTTTTACGAATCCTGCATGTATGAGATATGAAAACGGATAACCAACCTTACATTTAGCATTATATATATTTTCCATTTATTTAATTGCGGATTATAGCAAAATAATGTCATTATTACTTTTGTATTATGTATCTTTACAAAATAACGCTTTTTTGATATTTATAAATTAACACCACTATATTACTCTGAGTCTATAGAATAAAAGTCGTGATAAAATAATGATGCTATAATCTGTGTTTGTTAAGAAATTCTATATGCTCGTAAAGCTACGTGTAGGAGGCAGATAACGTTCGCATACCTTACACATGCAGGACCATTCACACGTATCACAAAACGCGGCCACCAACAACACAGCACATAAATACTACACATATTCACTACGACTATGACTACGATCGTTTCGCCCTGTAACCGCGGCATCATCAGAAAAAATAGGCTCCACGACAAAATTGTAATGCTTCTATAGAAATATACTATTCTCACATTTTAACTATGCACAAATGTACATTTTAGGACGGTTTTCTAGACAGTTCTAAATTTAGTAAGGTAGGCAGCAATCAGATTTCAATGTGTAAGATTACTTATCTTTAATATTTAAATGAGTTAATCTTGTATACATATCGGAATCTCGAAAACGGCTCCAATGATTTTCCTGAAATTCAGCATGCAGGAGGTTTTGGGGGAAAAAAATCGATCTAGCTAGGTTGTATTTAAAAAAAATTATTTTATCCCTGTTTTTAGGGCATAAAAAAAATACTAAAATTCACATTGAATATATAGAACACTATTTTTGCCGTTGTAAATTCAGCGTAGCCTTTTCGGGGAACGGGTGGTCTCGAGAATTGAAAATACCTAGGATCGAGTTCGAGATCGAGTAGAGAAGTTTCTTTTTGTTTTCTTTGTAAAAATTTACTGACAAAACTGGGTGAACCAGACACTACCCTAATAAAGCAGCAAACTGCAGTAGAAAACTGAACAAAGTGTATATATTTCAGAAAGTTAGTAATTTAACATTAATTATAAATAGATTACTTTTTGATACGAAAAGTAACACGACTTTGTTAAAACTAACCATGTGACTTTTTCGCTACCTTATATAGAAAAAACTTATAAATAATGTTTAAGCTATTATATGATTTTTTGATATTTATGATTGAAAGATTTTTGAATACACGAAGTAGAACTTGCAGTGCTGTGGTTAGTATAAAATTGTCATGTATTTTTGAGTTTACAGTATTAAAGCGAAACAATTTCTCTGTACTAATACAACTTTAAAATTAATTTATCCTTTTATTTTTTACAGCTCCCACTTTTTCAAAAGTATCTCAAGTGATTGTTAATTTGAAAACGGGTGGGAATCGCCTGAAGATCGACTTCACCAATTACATTACGTCTATATTACATACAATAAATAAAGTAAATACCATGTAATATATAGCGTTTTATTCCAATAAATAATTTACTGGATATTCAATATAGGTACTAACATATGCCGTGTGGTATCCGGCTGAGTAGAATAGACCACCCTCATTTCTTACCGATGTCATAAAATGCGACAAAGGTAAGTAAACCCACCGTGTGGTATCCTTTTGAGTAAAATAGACCACCCTCTTTCTTACCGAGGTATCGTAAAGGGCGACAAGGTAAGTTGACCAACCGTGTGGTATCCGGTTGAGTAAAATAGACCACCCTCTTTCTTACCGAGGTGTCGTAAATTACGACTGAGGCAAGTTAACGTCAATCAGGCCGCCGGTCATAAAATACGTAGCCAATCATGTGACAACATGTTTGTAACATGTTGTGCCGACCCCACTTAGAGTGCGATAATGGCAGGAGGATGATAATTTAATATACTAACCTTTCAAAACCTTAACATACGTGGTATCTGAAAAACATCCATTAATTTTTGCATATATCACCATATACATATTTTTTGCGGTTTCATTAAGTGGCTTTAGACGGTGTAGCGTCGCTGCTGTAACTGCAAGAAATGGTGTCAATAATCACGAAATTAAGACATATCATACAATTAAGATAAATTTATTTTTATTGTAAGTTGAGTACGATACAACTCGTTAATTACATTAAAAAAGAACGGAAGTCTAGTATTTCTATACAATAAAGGTTCTACTTGTATCATTTGATATTGCTTTCGATTACGACACTTTACTTGACCTAGACTATTAAGATTGCAGTTTAACACTTATTGCTCTACGATTTTGAAATCCTAATTTTTTTTGCTTATCGTAAATGTAAAATCCGCGTGTAACTACCTACCTAGTTAACGGTATTTTGATCACAATACATATAAACATAAAAACTCGATTGTAAACCTGCACTCAGTCTTAAAATATTTGGCTCGTATAATGAGTACTTTATAAATGAAATTAATTCATTTGTTAATTCTATAAACATAATTAATTTATACGATTAACCTTATACGAAACTAACTTTAATTACTTCGAAGAATATGTACATTATTTACTATTTATGACCTTGTACAAAACATCTTACTCTATCTGAATAAAATAAATTATAAAAAATCTTAATAAGCTTGCTGCTAATAATTATCACCTTGATCACATTTTGTATTATGTGGAAGGGTATTTATTTTATAATATATTTACAACAATTAATGTCTATCGTTTTTCCAGTTACCTCGCTCATTAAAGTTTTTTCGATCCCTATTACCTCTAGCAGAACTACCGCGATTCCAACGATCATTGCCACGACCACGGTGCCCGCCCCTTTTAGGAAATCTCTGGAAATTCTGATCGCCGTCCATATAATTAAAATCACCTTGAGGACCATTGAATCCCAAGTTCCCGAAATTATGGGGTCCGCCGAAATTATTATTATTAAAGTTATGAGGTATGTTCGGTGCGATTCCTAAAAGGCCGGGTGTAGGGCCGCCTCTTGGATCTGGTAAGCCCTGATTGAAACCATGTAAATGGTTCATCGTATTCATTCCGCCCATCGGTTGCATATTGATCATACCCATATTATTTTCCATTGGGCAAGGTGCTCCTGGCATATTGTTGTTAAGAGCAAAAGGGTTCGTATTTTGATTCAAATTTACAGGAGTTTTCAATAAAGCTTCCTTCGGTTTCGGTAAGTATGAAAACTCACCGTTTTCTCCCAAAGAAATGCCCAAATTACTAAAAATACTACCTAATACAGAATTATTTTGAATTGATGTCAAATCAAACTTTTGACCGAGCATTTTTTCTTGTTGATACTGTTTTATCGTTTGAGTTATTGGTGCTAAATGTTGATTAACAAATATTTTATGTGTAGAGCTTAATTCTTTGTACCAATTTGAATTTTGCAGAATGGTTTGCAATTCTAAAGTGTTACTTTTAAGTTCTTGGTGAGTACTTTCAATTGGACCTACAATTTCTTTAGGCTTTCTACGAGGATCGATTCGTGGCCCTGTATTTACAGCTTTTGTAACAGGTTTTTCGGTATCGCTATTTGATTCTTCTACTGAAAGTCTAAAAACTTTTCGCAACCTAGGATCAGTTAAAGCTTGAGATTTCGCAGTACTATTTCTTATATCTGTATAATCAGGTCGTGGAATATGAACTGGGATTAATTTATATAGTATTGGAGGATGGCTATTAATGGAACCATTTATCTCAGAAGCCGGCGTGTAATTGGACATTACCTTAAAAGGTAATGCTAAACGCAAGTCGATATCCCCGCTTGTGTTTTGTCTCAAATCGGTATCCCCAAAGCCAGGAACTTTATAATCAGTTTGTCTTAAATCTACGTCTGTTCTTCTACGTCCATCAGTAGGTTCACCATCGACACACTCATAAATAGACACTCGTGGGGCTTTCTTAATAGGAAGTTTGCTTTTTTCTGCAGAGCGAACTGGTGATCGTCGGGATCGGGGATCTCTAGATATATTTTGCTCCAAAGGATCACTATTATTTGGTTTATTATCTAAGTTATTCTTCATCGTATTTAACAGCTTTGTAACTTCTTCACTTATGTCAATTTTTGAAAGGTCTCCCAGTTTACTTAATACAGTTGATGGTTCTATAACGGGGTTCATTGGTGGAGACATTAATATATTTTGTGATGGAGGACTTGGTGACTTCTTTTTGTTTCCCTTCTCTTCATCACTTGAATACCACTTCTCATCTATCAATAAATTGTTGTCTTCATCATCATCAGTAGTAGAACGACGATTTCTTTTTTCATGATTTTTAAAAATGGGTTCTGGTTGCAAAAAACGTATATCAGTATCACCTTCCGTGTGTAATAAATTTTCTTCTATATCACGATGATGGTGTGAATCACTTTCCGCAAAAGGAAGTACCCTATGGTCCACATCTTTTACTTCACATAAAGAGTTTCCTTTTTCGTTATCTAAGACTTCATTCGAGATATCGATATTTTCCTTATCTTTAGATGCGAATTTTAGCGCATCTTTAGTGTATTGATCGATATCAATCATATCCTTATTAACTGTTTCTTTCTTTATAATTTTGACAGACGAAGACTCTTCATTTCCGCCAATAGCGATGTTTGGAAGAAAACGCATATCAATATCTTGTTCAGGTAATTCAGATGATACAGTCAGACTGTTTGAAGCAGGCACTGACGGCGGAATTCTTAAGTCTAAATCTTGTGCAACATTCGGTCCTACATATTGATTTGGTTGTTCTGAACTATTAATTAGGCCGAACCTTTGGATGTTCATTGTATTTAATTGAATTTCAGTTATCTGTTTAAGTGATATTCCGATGCTATTTAACTGCAATACAGTTAATTGACCTAATTGATCTAAGTTTTCGATGCCCATTTTAGCAAGATCAGAAATCTGTCTAGGGGTTAAAACTCCATTTAGGTTTTTGATGCATAACACGTTCGTACTGTTTACATTGCTATTTGGGGATAAACTAGAATTTGTATCATCGTTCTGCCATCGTGATTGACGCACCTTAGGTGAGACTTTACTTTGCCGTTCATTTAACTGATTAGTTTGCACTGAATCAAAATTAATTTGCAGATTTGGAATATTCAAATCAAAAAGTGATGGTATAGGCTTTGGTTGATTATCTGTATTTTCTGGAAATTGCTGTATCAACTTAAGTTGTGTTGTTTGAATCATTTTAAGAGCCCCTTCTCTATTTAATCTTGGAAAATCGCCTAAAATTTCTTTGGGAGCCGATTCAATATGCTTTAATAAAATATTTTTGAGACCATCATTTAAAGGTTTCCCGTGTGCAAACTTACATTCATCTTTGTAAATACAAGGAAGCCCAGTGTGATAATATTTACATGGAAAATCTGCATGCATGTATAAGCACTTATCTCTTTTTGCACAACAATCCATTAAATAAAATTTACATAATTCCATTTTTCGCGGAGGATGCGCATCATGGGAATAAACACAATCATCACCTTTATGACATTTTCCCTGCATAAAATATAAACAAACACCATCAGGATCCTGCATAGGATGGGTTCCCCGTCTTCTATCATTATTTTTATTTTTATTTCTTTCCCGCTGTGGTGGCCTATGGCGCTGTCGGTGGGTAGAATGACCACGTGAGTCATGACTACTGTCTGAGTCGTACGAGTCCCTATCTTCGTCTTGATACGATTCAGTAGGAGATTGTCTCTGAACAGGTGAAGCCCCTCTCACACACATCATTTCACTCTCATCCATTTCATCAGAATAATCTTGTTTTTTACGTTTTTTACTTAGTCCATCCTTTCCGTCGTACTTCTTTCTTTTCTTATGTTTACGCCGCTCTTCAACATCTCCCTCATCTTGAGTGTCATTGTTATCAGTTTTGTTCATGGCTTTTCTTATAGCTTTTTCAATAGTCCCTGCGAAATCTTCTTCTACTGAACTGACATACTTTCGACTTTTCTTATTTTTATCTTTAATCTTTTGTTCGCCTTTATTTGATTTAGATTTCTTTTTCTTACCTGATTTGGAATAGTAAAAATTCTGTACCCCTGCTTTATCTTGATCAATGTTTTCATCAATAGCGGGAACTACTTCTTCATTTTTTTCATCATTTTTAACTTCACTTACTTCGTCACCATCACTTTCAATTTCTCCATCTTCTAAGTCTTCTATACTCGCTGCGGGATCTGCCATTATGAAGGACTCACTGAAATTGAAAAGACATAAATTTGAGTAAAAAATTTCAATATGAAATAATGAAAGTCAGTAAAAAAGGCCCTAATCAAAAGTTACGTTTAAAATTTAATAAATTTTATTAATCGCTATGCGTGAAATTATAGCCTATCAATGCAATATTGTATTTCCAAAGTAGCTACCAAAACTTATAAGAGAAATCACCCTAACAAATTTTTGAAAATATTATTAAAAATTCTAAACTACTATTACTAAAATTATTATAATATATATTGTACACAAAAATAATGGTACTATTATTTCCTAAACATTTTTATGTGTACAATAGTCATCATGGACTAATGAAAGTAATACTTTATATATATAATAACAAAAAAAGGAGAATTAATACATCATTTTGAATGATAGTAAACGGTCAAAAAGATAATGATATAAAAATAAAACACTATAGATTAAATATCAGAATAAACATTCACGTAAAGTTCTTATGTTATTCATAATAGAGCTCATAACCGTAATGACGTATATGTATTGCATTTAAAAACGATAATGACTACTTATTAAATTTTAAATACCCTTATCTTTTATATAATCATGTAGGATAGATTTTTACAAAATCGGTTTCTCATTTTATAACGAGAAATATTCTTACCGCTAATTACGCCTAATATTTATAACGCTGATTGATACCCAATTCTTAGTATGCACATACTTTGAAGAAATGAAGAAAGAATAAAGATATATGATAACAATCTTAAAACCAAGGACATGATTTTGGAATAAATAAACATTTTAAAAACGACCGTGACCTAAATAAATTGAACGAGAACTTCTCGCTAGAGAGACGGTTAATAGGTTCTAATGTGCAGTAGTAACTAACTGTATACTTATGGAATGTTTTATTTAATATTTTCAAAACGATGTTAATATATCAGCATTAGATTAAATTTCCAGAATAACTTTTACATTTCAACATAATCAATAACATTAATGAATTAAATTTTTTTTTGTTTATTTTGTAAAAAATAACTTACAATGAACTAACTATATAAATTTGGATATCAAAAACATTAGGATATCATAATCTTATTAAACTCGAGGTTTAAGGTTATGATATATTAGTTTATGGAATTGGCAACGTCGCGTTGGCCGAGGTTCGATCGCCATTTTCGTATAACCCGACTGTTTTTAAAAGGCATCTCTACGCGCAATTTATTTGTAACAAAAATAGGTAACATTAATAGAAAATCGACATATTACAAAGAATATCAATTGTGTTAAATATTTTTTACATGTAAACTAAGCACTGTTTGAACATAGGTAATTCAGGAAGAAGCTGCGACACGGATTTCAACAAACCATTGTGAATCATACTCACACATACATGAATGCCATTTAGAAGACTGACGCCCTATTTTTACATACGCAATAGTATTTTGTACATTAGATTAGATATCTATTTTGAAAATAATAATGATAAACATATTATTATGTGGCATGTTTCAAGCGAGAATAATTGTCGATATTCTCCATACTATACCTAAGAATCGCCGAAACAATTGTCATTAGACTATTTCTCCAGTATCACAAAATTATAGAAAATTGCGCAGTATTCAATTTGACATGTATGGTACCAGGTATCAATAGACTAACTGTTCATAGCCACAACTTTCAAGTAAATTGTTAGATACGGGCAGATATGCAAGCAGTGGGTGGCCGTTCACATTTCACAACGTCCCGCTAGTTGCTGTGCGGTGCGCTCTCGCGACGATGATATAAATGACGTCAACCTTCTAGAACGGCAACATATTTGTCCTTCCTTTTTCGAGGTCACGCGTACAACGCTCACTCACACAAACACAAATTAAAATAGGCGTATAGTGACTCGCACCTTTTAACGTACCATTTTATTTAGGTCGATTTATCTATAACATGGATTCATAAATTTTACTTACATATATTACAGAAAATCTATAAGAAATCGATTTATTTTAGTTTATAGAAGCATATTATTACCTTCACCATTATCCCCATAAATAGAGTTAGTTATTTACCTATGAAGCTTTCGATACTATTACTATTTATAAAACTTAATAATTTAAATAGTACTTAAAGAGTAATTCATGCAAAAACTATACATATTTTCAATACATTTAAATACTTCATGTTGAACAAATCCTTTAAATGGCGGCCGCCATTATAAGAATTTGTTGACATTTAACATCAACATTGTTCGCTAAATTGAATGATTGCTTATGAAATAGGAATTATTACTATTGTTGAAAAATATGTGTAGTTATACATTTGCACGTGTGTGATAAATTGAGCAGACCAAGCACTTTATGCGATTAAAAGGGGGCACGCATTTGATTATATGGCCTAAGTAAATACAGAATTAAGTGTTACCAATCTTACATTAAATGAACAAATCACTATGTGCGACTACTATACGCCATGTAAAAGATATTTTTCATAGCATTGCTGCATAAAGACGGCGTAACAAATCAAATACGCAAATTATTGATTTCAAGTTCGGACGGCGACTGCAGCAAAATTAAGGCAAGAATCGTAGTAATTTAGTTCCAATTTTTAACACGCCAATTAACAGCGCTTTTGATGCAGCATTGTTGCCATATTCGACAAATATAAAAGATATTTCCGGTCAATGTAGTTTAATTATTAATATATTATTTTACGAATAAAATTTTATTATCATTTAGCAAATTCAATTTGTCTATATTATTTCTTATATTTTCAGTATAATATTAGGAGTAAACAAACAGATTTTAAAAAAATCTGTATTTGATTTTTTGTCCCAGAGTATATATTTATAAAAGTGTATATATTTAAAAAAATATTTTTCAAATGTAAGTTCAATGTATGAAAGCATTTTCTTTTATTCAATATTGTAAAATCAACAAAAGGGAACATAAAATATTTCACTTTTTTTTTTTAAATATGAAAATTATGATGATATAAAAATTTTTAAAATTTAAAATTTATATACATTCAAATTGTTACGGAAAAAGGACTCTACTATTACCATCAACTAAAGAAAAAATAATAATTATGTACATTTTATTGTAAAAATAGATGATTTTTTCTATGTAAGTTAGGTAATTAATGATATGAGCACTTTGCCCACAGAGTATATTTCAAAATATGTGATAAGAAATTACAGTCAGCGGTTTTTGTAAACGCTAAAGATAATTGACGGTAACGACGAGTTTAACATATTTATGTATTGCCCATTGTTTAATTACTAACAAATGAAAGCAAATATAAATAAAAATGTGATTTAAACAAGTTTTTTACCGTTTTGTTCTGGTTGTTATGTTTTATAGTCAGTCTGGTTGAAATGTCTGACTCAAGTAATCCTTTTGCTGGTCTATTGGGTGTATCTGAATTAAAATCGACAAATGATAGCGAGTTCAATAGTAATTCAATGTCATTAGACACCAAAGAGTCAAAGGAAGATATGGAGATTCAAACTATTAATACCATTGTGGAGAATGTTTTCCATTTCACAATAAATCCTCATGCTCTGGATAAACAATCAGATAAACAACTAGTGTATCTTGAAGAATTGGCACAGGCTATCAATCCCAAAGTTTATATTGATCTTGAAGCGTTAGAACAAGCACTTTTTGAAAGATTGCTCCTACAAGATATTGAGAAAAATGTTTTGCCCAAAACAAGCAAAGTTTTTATGGAACATGTTACCCAAAAACAAATATTCCCATATTTATTTAGCTCATTGGAAAATCTTGAAAGTTATACTCAAAGTAACATACAGTTTATAAGAGATGCATTGGAAAAAATGAAGGAGCTTATATTTAGAAATGCTGTTACAGCATTAAAACAACCTGCATTGTTTGAAGATCAAGATTTTTCAATACAACTTGTGGAAATACTACAACATGGGGGATCTCAAAGTTATATATTTTTCAATGAATTGGTTAAAGTATTTACTGCTGATGGTAAGGAAATTAAAACTATTTTTTATAATATTTTGTCATTGCGAAATGAAGCTACCAATTCTTGAATGATTCTGATTTTATCACATTTTAAATCCACTAATGTTTATATGCTATTGTGTCAATTTTTATGTAATGTACAAATAATGTTTTACTGCTACTACAATATTCTTATAGAACGCTGTGTGGTATATGCCTGAAAAGAATAGTACCACCCTCACCTTTTACCGAGGTGTATAAGGTAAGTTGGACCCGGTTGGGTTCGGTTTAGTAGAACAGACCACCCTCTTTCTTACTGAGGTACTTAAGTTGATGTTAGGCAGGCAGCCAGTCGTAAAATACATAGCTAAATCAGGTGACAATCATGTTTATAACATGTGCCGACCCCTCTTAGAGTGTGTTCAAGGGGAAGAAGATGATGACAATATTCTTATAAAATAACTAAAAGTAATTCATGAGTAGCAAAATTATCTACTATGTATGCCTAGCAGACAGATCTGTTTTCTATTATTGTCTTGTTTTTATATTGTGTGTGCCAGTGCCAGTACCACATATTATATAAATAACGTTAATGTAATAACATATTAATTAAATATCCTATTTTAAAACTACATTGTAATACACTTAGAAAGTACACTACTCCTCCTTTATTTTGTCAGGTTAAAACAATAACAATAAATATTATACAAAGGATATAAAAATAAAACTTTACTTACTATCTTTAAATGCCTATAGCACTGACAGCGGATCGCGAAGCTGAAGTGGCGATGGGTGGGGCACATAGTGTGGAGAACCGATGGATGTTGGGGTCTTAAAGTGTTGGAATGGCGACCCCGCACCGGAAAGCGCAGTGTCGGAAGAACCCCTACTAAATGGACAGACGACCTCAAAAGGGTCGGGGGGAGCCGCTGGATACAAGCGGCACAAAATCGTGTGTTCTGGAGATCCCATGAAGAGGCCTATGTCCAGCAGTGAACGTCCATCGGTTGAAGAAGAAGAAGAAGCACTGACAAATTTTAATAGTACATCAAGTTATTATCAGCATTAAAAGAAAATTACTTTATGTTATTTGACTTTTGTTAAGTGTAAATGAACATGCCCTATATTATCTGTCAATGATAATTAAACTTCTCATTTCCAGGGGATATTGATAGTCAGAGCCAATTAAAAGATTCAATGATACCTGTGCTTAAAAGAATTCACACTGATATTAACAAATCAAATTTAATCAATTTACCTATTTATATATTACCTTCAATACAACTTTTTGCAGGTATGAATTTAAAATCATTGATTTTATAAATTTAACTAAATATCCCAATATCTTATTGGAACACAAAATGAATTTCTTTGAACATTTTTGCAGGTAATACAAATTTAGCAATTATTTTGATTGAATCATGTGAACCAAAGATTGCTACTAACGGGCGACTATACCAAGATTCTGTGATAGGGGCTCTATTGAGTTTATCAGTCTTACCTCGCAATGCAACTGGTGTACATGAATTTTTTGATAATCCAATGGACCAGGTAATATTCTATTTACATTATTTTTTCAATCTAAACGAAGTTGTAAATGTAATCTATTAATATTTTACTGCTAGGCATTAACCTCCTCTATTAGTCAAGACTCAAGCTGTGATAGCCCATCAGTCATACTGTGGGACTCTTTTGAGGGGCACTGTATTAACCCAGGCAGGCACCAATGAATATTTCTGTAAAATAATTTGCAATTTATCTAGGAAACCTTCGTTTCCCTAGAGAATTCTAGGGATATACGTAACTTACAATACACATTGGAGCAGCGAGTTAGGTCTTAGCTCCATTTCTTCTCCCCAAAAAAGGATAGAGTATGCCTATGTGCTGTGTCTGTATGTATGTAGGCTATGTATGTGTGTATGTAGGCTAGGACTAGTGGGATAATAACAGGCAGGTATTTTTATTAGTCAAGACTCAGATATAAAAACTCAAAATACTGCTCAAAGATAGATTTATAGGTCATATGCCAAGAATTTTTAATTAAGTAATATTTAAATGAGTTAATCTTGTATATATATATATTTTTTCCGAATCTCGGAAACGGCTCCAACGATTTTCCTGAAATTCAGCATGTAGGAGGTTTTGCGGGAGAAAAATTGATCTAGCTAGGTTTTATGAAAAAAAAAATACTGTTTTATCCCTGTTTTAATGGTTAATACCCAACATTAAAAAACAGTGACATTAATTTGAATTGAATTTTCGCCATTAACTGTCAAGTCGGCGTAGCTTATTCGAGTAACGGGCAGCCTCGAGAAATGTGAATGCCAAGGATCGATCCCCAACTAAATAATTGTTTTTACTTTATTTTTTAAGTCTTTCTATTTTTTTTTTTTGTAAAAAATTATCGAACGAAGCTCGGTCACCCAGATATTTATATTTATTCAATATAAAAGTCAAGCTAATTGGAAATGTAAATTAGTACTATGATATGGCTGTAATTGCAAAAAAAAGGTGGACATGGGCGGGACACATTGGAAGAATGGATTCAACACGGTGGACGAAAAGAGTACTCGAGTGGCGACCCAGAGCCGATAGCAGAGGGCGTGGCAGACCACCTCAGCGCTGGGTTGATGATATGAGTGACTGGATGAAACGGGCACAAGACCGTCGGGAGTGGAAGGAGAGGAAAGAGGCCTACGTCCAGAAGTGGACTGACAAAAGGCTACTATGATGATGACTATGATATACTATCTTTTATCCATCAATCTAATATGAGTTCCATGTTTTCTATACTTATAGACAACATGGTATTCATATGAGGTTGGAACCTGTGGTCCATGATAAGTATCATTTTTAAATCACCCCCCATTTAGGCTAAATTAATTCATTGTTACAGGCAGCTAGTTCAATGATTGAAACATCTATTTGGAATGCTTCTTCACATCTAACAAACAATTTGCACAAAATATTTTTAACATTACTAAAAGGTGGTGCAGAGATAAAGACTAGACTACTCTCCTGGATAGGAAAATGTTTGAAGAGCAATGTTGCTAGGGGAAAACTTTGGAATGTTCAGGTAACTTGTTTTTATTTATTGAGAAAAATTTGGCCACTAAAAAATTAATATGTCTTGCCCTTATTTTGTACTTTTTTTATTTTTCTTAATGCTTGATAGGCGAGCACTTTAGACCGATTATACACACAGACAACTTGAAGCAGTCAGGATGGACTGTTTCAAGCTGCAACTGCACAGTGAACAGACTTCTATGTATGTTCATACTGGCTCATTCATTCATTCGTTCATTTTGACTGGCCCGTTGGAGCAGTGGGTAGTGACCCTGCCTTCAGCTCCGCGGGTCGCGGGTTCGATTCCCGCCGAGGGCGAACATTTTCTATAAATGAATTTGTTGGTCTTTGAGCCTGGGTGTATATTTGTATTTAAGTATGTATTTAAAAAATATATAAGTATATATTCACCAGTTGTCTGTCACCCATAACACAAGTATTAAGTTACTTACTTTGGGGACGGATGACCGTGTGTGTAAGTGTCCCATATATTTATTTATTTATTTATTTATACACAAACCGCTCAAGCAGTTGCAACTGCTTTGGCTATTGATAATAATGCTGGCAGCATTATTATCAATAAATAAATAAATATATTGGACACTTTACACACACGGTCCTCCGTCCCCAAAGTAACTTAATACTTGTGTTATGGGTGACAAACAACTGGTGAATGTATTAAGTATACATTCACCAGTTGTTATTGTTGTTGTGTTGTATAGACCAGAAGACCAACAAATTCATTTATAGAAAATGTTGGCCCTCGGCGGGAATCGAACCCGCGACCCGCGGAGCTGAAGGCAGGGTTACTACCCACTGCGCCAACGGGCCAGTCAAAATCAATATCAATGGCAGCTTCAAGCTGATACCTCTGACTGCAAGAGCAGTACATGTTTGTTAATCGCTGCCTAACAGCTGGCTGCCTAACATTCACTCTTGCTTTTCTACATATGGTGCCTAAGATAATGTTCTTTGATGCTGATTCTTATGTCAGAACATCAGAAAAATTTCATAAACATACTGTGATGGTAGGTCTGTAAGAGTGTGTGACCTTTAACCGAATATGGTTTTTAAAGATGAAGGGATGGATCAGCCCATCAGTAAAGGATAACATTCTATAAAAACCTGCTTAATCTTAGGAAATTTCTGAAATATTTGATCTTGCTAAATTAATATTGTATTAAGCCTGGCGTTTTGTTGGGGGAAGGGCAAATTCTGTCTGTCTCCTGAGTTTATAAAAAGCTTGAAAACATTAAAAATATTGAATTCTCTTTATATATCATCATCATCATTCTCTTGCACTTATCCCGCTCTAATTGAGGTTGGCACAACATGTTATAAACATGTTACATGATTCGATACGTATTTTACGACCGGACGTCAACTTACTTTAGTCGTATTTTACAACACCTCTGTAAAAAAGAGGATGGTCCAGTCTATTCAACCAGATACCACCGGGTGGGTCAACTTATCTTAGTCAATAAAAATAAATTATTGTGATTTCAGGCAGGCGAAATGAGTGCAGCAACATTAACTTGTGTTTCTGATGGATTTATGTTAAATCTTGGTGCAGTACTTCTACAATTATGTCAGCCATTTTGTACAACGTCTGATGATCCTAAATCGCTTAAAATTGATCCCACATATGGTGCGGTAATGGTTAGTACAAAACATTTGATATAAAATTAAAATAAGTAAGTGAAATTAGAATATCAATAGCGATGTTACAAATTTCTATTTACAAATAGATAGTACAATGGAAAGTTTTTGCTGTGCTATGGATAATATGGCTATAAATAATATAAATAAAGGCTATAAAAATAAAAAATTAATAAAGAAAATATAAATAAAAAATTAATAATATTCTGTTTATTAATTTTAAATATTTTCTATAAAAAAAATGCAAAATATAAAAAAAAATTGTTGATAATAGGTAGTTTGTCTCTCTACATTGGTCTTCACAGAGATATTTTTTTATCTTTTATTTTGTAAGACCATCAACGACAAATACATCATACACATTAATAAACCCATATAAACAGGTTTTTATTTGAATGTATCGTCAATTACAGATAATATTGGAAGGCAGAATATATTTATCGTTAAACAGTAATAGCAAATTTGCTCTATATTTGTTGGAAGTTTGCTGTTTCAAAAGCAGTCTATAAATTGATAAATTTGTTGAGATGCAAGAGAATAAAAAACTGCATTTTTTTATAATACAAAAAAACCTCAAATTAGTGTAATAAAAATTTAATTTTATAAAATAGTTATTGAATGTCACATACAACATATAGAATTAATAACAAATACATGTGTAAATTATTGTCAAAAATATATTCTATTCATTACAGCCTGAGGAATGTGCAGCTAAATCAGTTCACCTTGACTGTTTACATGATGAAACTTGTTTGTTACCTGCGAGAGAATCTGAAAATGGACAAACCATGAAGAGGCAGACTGCTGAAACATATAATTTTGTTACAGAATGCTTCTTCATGACTCAGAAGTGTATTGATTTGGGTTAGTTTGTATAATTTTATTTTTTAATAAGATCATATATAGTTTACTCATGGAGTAGTGAGAACTTATCATTAATATCTATAGGATATTTATAGAAAAGTTGTGCGAGTTTTAAAATATAGATATTGAAGATATGTTTCATTTATAGTAGTACACTAACTGTCGGGCAACGCGTTGCTCTGGCTCAGTCAGAACTCAAGAGTTTTAAAAAATGGTCCGATAGCCACCAATCTTTACAGGATCATCTGGTTGATCATTCTAAAAATTTCATTAAAATCGCTCCAGCCATCTATAAGGGCCGATCTATACATACAAATACATATATCTATTATTATTTTTACTATTATTATATTATTTTTTTCTAATCGCGAATTATAATAATGTTATTATTTTAAGTATGGTATGAAATATATTTTTACGGTAGGGGTGCGTGTTTGTGCGGAAAAACTATGGCGATGCGGTCAGGACCTTGGAAGAGCGCAACGTGCTATCGCAGATGTTGCGGGCGCTCACCACATGATAGACCCACTGCGACAGCGAGTTCGCTTTCTTATGACCAAGTAACTTCATTATTTTTATCAATATTTATTAATTTAATGAATAAATGTATATTATTAAATATTATTTAAATAAATATAATTTTAATAAATATTTTTACACTAATAGACTAAATATAAACTGGTACGATATATTTCAATCGAAATTTAATTTTGAATATCACTAAATTTAACATAACTTTGGGATCTAATGTTTTATGTTTACCTAATAAAATATTTACTGCAATTATTTCGGTATTTCTTGAAATGGAAGTGCTTTTTTGTCTCCGTGTTTTTTATTTTTTATTTTTTTATAAAATAAAACGAAGAGCTATTGATATTTCCAATGATTATTACGCTTTAAGGTAAAAAAAATTGCCATTAACTTGCAAAAAGAGACCAACTTGGGATGAGACATCTTAACATTCTCACTATTAACTTTTATTTAATCCACTATTCACTTTCATCTCGACTAATTTAGATTGACCCACTAACTCACTTTTACTAGAAATTCACTTCACGACGACAAGACTGCTCTTCATTACGCCATTGATCACTGAGGAACCCTGTTTCCGGTATTAAACCACTACACATACCGTCATTTAACTATTTCCGTTTCCAATTTAAAGTGTCTGCTACACTTGCTTTACTGAGAGATTTCCTTGAAATCCCAGAAATTCTCTAGGGCATGCATATGCTTATTTTGCAAATTTGCGTCAGAACATCATTTTGGATTTGCGTTCTTTGAGTTTGCAGAATTTAATTTTAGGGTTGTTATCCTTGCAAATATAATACGCCTCTACTTTACCATTTAACTTATGTGATCAGCACATCAGTAAAGGATAACATTCCAAAAAACCTGCTTAATGTTAGGAAATTTCTGAGATATATAATCTTGCTAAATTAATATTGGATCAAGCTGGGCGTTTTGGTGGGGAAAAGGCAGAATCAGTCTCCTGATGGAATGTTTATAAAAAGAAAACAAAAAAAATATTTGATTCTCTTCATATATCATCATCATCCTCTTGCGCTTATCCAACTTATATATAAAAATTATCTAGGACATGCATACGCATATTCTGCAAATTTGCGTCGGAACATCGTTTTGGGTTTGCAGAACATAATTTTGGGGTTGATCATTGCAAATATAATAGGCCGCTACTTTACCATTTAAATTTGGATAACAGATTCTTTAGCCTTCGCTGCGCACTCCTGGAGAATGAGATGCTAACCAATCTGCATCGGCTTCAAGCCACAACATGCACTTGGCTGGTACAAGTCGCTGTAAGACCGGACCCTGAAACGCCTCAAGTGAGCTACGCACCTGTAACAATGATGCCCGTTCAGATGCCTATAGCAACCCCAGCGCCAGATACGTTAAGGTAAATAGCGGCTATCATACATAGTAGTACCTATTGTAGTAAATTTTCAAATCATTATTATCATCATAGCGATTAAGCAATTTTACATTTGTCTTTCTGTTTGTTGAGTTTTAACAGAAAATTCGCTGGACCAATATTGACCATAATTTTAGCATGTACCATAATTAGAGCATGTACAGGATAACTGGTGTGACATATAGGATAAAAAATCTTTTTCTTTCGAGGACCGGAAGACATTAATTGAAGGTGCTTAAACGATTAAGTTGTCGCGAACATTAGCCATGAACATAAATGACTATCGGTAGCGCACACACTATACAATAACACGATGTAATAGAATACCACTATTCCGGCTGCGAGATGCACTTATCTTGAATAACTAACAAAGACTGAATGTTACTAAAACGTTTTATCAATAGGAAGACTCCACCAGAAACAACAACGGCAAAGTGTTGTCACTATTTTAATCAAAAAGGGCGCGATTCTCTTGTTTCGTGACTGTGTTGCTATAAAATACAAAGCGGAAATCATTGGCGTCAACACAACCATGAAATCCATTACTATCTTTTCAGATGCATTCCAGAATTTGTGTTAGAAAATATAGTAGTCCTTATAACAATGGCACGTCGTACGGTGGGCGCTATGAGTGAAGAAGCTGATATAGCAGGTCTATTGCAGCCCGCACTCACACTCGTGCTTACTTTTATGGGGGACTCTTCGCGGACTTACAACCCACACTTAAGGTGATTATAAAAGTAATAATAAAATTATTTTGATACAATCCGCGATGAAGTAAAATTGAAAAAATATATAATGCTAAATGTAGAGTGGACAATCCAGATTCGTAAAAATATTCAGATGCAGGTTCACATGCACAAACCTCCACCACCGCCACCACAATACACAAACAACATACGTTCACTATCACAAACTCAACAATCGTTTCGCCCCGCAACCGAAGCATCATCAGGAGATAGACTCCACGACAAAATCGCAAAAGCTTGATACTTTATTTTTAGTTTAATACTCTTTATTGTACACTAAGAACAAGAAGAACTAACAATATATCATAAGAATAAAAAGTACAATAGGTGGCCTTATCCTTATACAATAGCCTTATCGCTAAACAGCGATTCCTTTTGGCATAGGGAATGACATTAAAACAATGAGTGTACTAAATAAATACGAAATATTATGTATATAAAGATACACGACTAAGATACAAATAAACTCACTATAAAAGTGGCTTTCACAACTCAAAATATAGATGTCTATTGTCATACCAACATAAAAATATACCATCAAGCTAAGATGAATAGGAGAGGAGCAGCAATAAAAAGCATTGCGAAAACGGCAAAATTTAAAGCTTGTAAACGTTGGGAGTCATTCAAATATATCATCCTGTCCTAATCCCACTCTAAGTGGGGTCGGCACAACCTGTTTTTCTCTTCCATTCTGTCCTATCTTTCGTCAACTCTGGCTCTACTCCTTTTATATGCATATCATACTTCACACAATCCAACCATCTCTTTTTAGGCCTCCCTCTAGGCACATATCCATCCACATTCAAATTTAACACACGTTTGGTCACATGATTTTCATCCCTCCTCCTTACATGTTTATACCGTCTCAATCTTGCACTTCTCGACTTTTCTATAATGGGCGCAACTTTCAGACTTCCCCTTATATACTCGTTTCTTATTTTATCCAGTTTTGTCACACCACACATCCACCTTAATATTCTCATCTCATTTGCATGTACTCTTCGTTCATCCGTCTTTTTCATTGCCCAACATTCTGATCCATACAATACGACAGGTCTTATGACTGCTTTATAAATTTTTCCCTTAACTTTAAGGGGCATTCGAGGGTCACATATTGTGCCTGAGACCTGCCGCCACTTGGGAGTCATTCAAAAATCTCCTCTAATGAACTCATGATAACTACCTTATGTTGAAAATTTAAATTCGGAAATACATTCATGTCACACTGATTCCCATGCGAGCGAAGCTGCTGGCACAGCTAGTACCATATAAAAGGAGCAGTGCCAGTTGACGCGATGATAAGAGAAAGGTAGAGAAATTATGTTGTGCCGACCGCACTTAAAATGGGATTTGGGAAGGAAAATGATGATGTCCACAAAGTATCTATAACATTAGTCGGATCATCATCATAATTTTAAGCAGGATTACGTAATATTGTTGTTTCCTTATCTTGAATGAATTATTGAATTTTCTTATCTTTAGTAGTATTTTGTGTTGGTATTATTGTATTATGCAAATTTTTAATTTATAAATATAATAAATTATAAAAATATTGTTAATCATAATATAAATTTTGTGTGTATATATAATGAAAGATAGCATAATTACTTATGTATAGATTTTATACGGCTATATATTTAGCTGAAAATCAGTTCTGTGTGCTTCCTGTTGGGGTACACAGTATTATACTGAGTCTAAAGCCTATTCTGCAATGTGCTACGGACATTTATTTATTTATTACATGTTTATTTAGCTTTAGTTTAATATCATATATTGGTTTATGTCATGTTAGCACTTTTGTGGAATAAATAATTTTCATTTCATTTAATTTCTTTTTGATCAAAACATTTATAAAAGTTTAAATTCTCCATAATTTCAGAGCCCGCTTAGCGGAATGCGTAGAAGCGATGCTACCTAATCATCCCGATGATCAGCAACCTCTAAGTAACATCGCGTCATTCTACAGAGAACAACTTTTCAAGAATCATCCTCATAGATTGCAAGTAAGGTTTAAGAATTGATAATGTTCTATTGTTGACTTGTTGTTCTATTGTTACTGTTGACTTCTACATGATAAACAGTTTAGAGTTTAGTCAATAAAGAATTTAAAAATGTGAATGTGTTTGTGTAATTACAATAGTAATGGCTGAGTATAACGAGTACTTTGTTAATTTAACATGTCAAAAAATCGATGTGGCGCTTGAGTTGCTCGTTGATCATAAGAGATGGCGTTGGCTGTCTATTGCCAATAGATAATAATAAGTTGTATATTTTACATAATGCCTAATATATAAGTCAATTTACCTGTATAAGTTTTCTTAAATTTCGGCTTATATATAAATCATAGATTTTCACGATTGTTTTGTTTTACAGCTTGTTTCATGCCTGCTGGATGTATTCGTTGGTATAGAGATGACTGGACAGAGCGTACAGTTCGAACAAAAGTTCAACTATCGCCGGCCAATGTACCTTGTTATGGACTTCTTATGGGGTATGGAAGAACATAGAGAATCCTTCTCGTAAGTTTTAATAATCTGTTTTAAATAAATTTACAAATTTTTTTATATAATGATGTGGATAAGCACTTTTTAAATTAAATTTTACGTATGGAAGAGAAAAGTAGTATGCTATACACTGTCCATTATATTAACCATCTTTTGACAGATTGACGATTTACATATTTAGTGATGTCCTAAAGATTCTCGTATGCAATACCATTCCGATTATAGTACCTACTATCATTAATCGAATTAGGTACCTAAGTAATTCGATTAATGATAACCTACGTAAACTAATAACAGATATAGAAATCAACATTTTGATTTAATATTGCTTTAGTTTTTTGAAAATAAATGTTAATCCGTGTGTATTTATTATAATCATAAAAAATATATTATACATCAACTGGCAACATCAACAGACCTTCCGCTAGGCCGCCATTTTGACGTGATCTGTCACTCTCAACGAAACGCCCGTGATAGTCACACGCATTTACGTTCGCTGAGTGTTCTCTCGCATCTGTTACACCTTGAGTTAAGTAGCTTTATTCCTCGGAAAAACTTTTGTGAAACTTATATTAATTGATCGTGAAAATGCCGAAAGGACGTGTGTTGAAAGCACAATCGAGACAGTTAGTGTTAAAACTTCATGAGTATTTTGAGCAAGAAAATCAAAATGGCGGACCTCTTATACCTATCACGCAAGTCCGAAACCGTGTGCAGCCGCGTTGGGGATCAGTCTATCAACTGTGACTAAAATCACTACTGATGCCTACGGCAGGAGCGGCTTGGAGCAAAACAAACCATCTACACCAAAAAGAAAGCGCCGGGCTCATAAGGTGACAGCTGTTGATGACTTTGACGCTGACGCTATTCGTCGTCATGTATATGATTACTACTTGAGAAAAGAAATTCCAACTTTGAGAAAACTTATTGTTTCTTTGAAAAGAAGTGGTCTATTTCATGGTGAAAAATCTTCTTTGCTCAAAGTTTTGAACACAATTGGCTTTTCATATAAAAAGTTAAATAAAAGAAAATTATTAATGGAACGCACAGATATAGCTATAGCACGTTGTGATTTTTTAAGAGAGGCAAAGAAAATACAAGATTGGGCAAATATTGTTTTCACGGATGAAACATGGCTCAACGCTAACCACACACTATCTCGTTTCTGGACTGATGATACTGCTGATTCCACTTCCTCAGTACCAATGGGAAAAGGTGAGCGCCTAATCATTTGCCATGCAGGTACAGCAAAAGGATTTGTACAAGACGCACTGTTGGCATTTAAATCGAAGAAATCAAATGACTACCACGAAGAGATGAATGCAAATGTGTATGAAGAGTGGTTCAAAAAAATGCTCATTTCATTGGAAGAACCATCAATAATTTTTATTGATAATGCGCCCTACCACTCCCGTCAAATTGACAAAATGCCAACACAGGCTAATAAAAAGCATGAAATAATTAATTGGCTTCGGGACAATGGAGAAAATGTGGACGACTCAATGTTAAAAGTTGAATTAATAAAAATATTAAAAACCAAAAAGAGAGCAAAACGCTATGTAATCAATGAAATGGCAGCAGAATATGGCCATACTGTTCTTCGGATTCCTCCATACCACTACCAGTACAACGCAATAGAACTTATATGGGCACAAGTAAAAGGGCATGCTGCGAGATGCAATACAAGCCCCCCATTCACAGCGAATAAAATGTTGCAATTGCTAAAAAATGCTTGCACCCACGTAACGGCCGAGAACTGGGCAAGTGTGGTGGAAAAAACTAAAAGAGTAATATTCTCTGATTGGGAACGTGATATTGCGTTTGATAATATATTATCTACACAAGAGCTAATAATAACTGCTACTGAAGACTCCTCATCGGAGGAGTCTAGTGTTGATTATCATTCCGACGACTCGTGCTAATAAAATAAATTAAAATATCCTGATTGTTTTATTTGTATTCATGTATTAACTAAGAAGAAAGTAAAACTTTATATAATGTTATTAAATGTCTTTTAATACTCGTAACATCGATTTCTACCGATTATTTTTAATCTGTGGCATAATCGTAGTAACCATTATGTGTGACATCACTAAGTGGGCGGTACCCATCCATAAAGTACAAATATTATTTGTATAATATTTGTACGTAAGCAATACAAAACTTAATGAGCGTGAGCTGTCAAAAGACTGATAATATGATGGACGCAGTATAACAAACTATACGCGCATATAAATGCGTGTTATAATTATTTACCAAATTGAAATTTTGAACTTAAAAGTAGTTATCGTGAATTAATTGTACGAAAGTTTTACATTTTGCCCGTCCCCATTATTTTTTATTGCTGCTCCTCTCCTATACATCTTAGCGTAATGTTACATATCTGATGAGATGTCTATAGCCTTCCTTGATAAATGGACTATCTTACACTCAAATAATTCTTCAAATCGGTTCAGTAGTTCCTGAGATTAGCGCGTTCAAACAATCAATGTTATTGATGATGTTATTTTCTGTCATTAATTCTATTTCAGGCGCCTAGCAAGAGAAGCTGAATCTAATATGGAAGCGGTTCATCCACCACTGTTCCTACGCTTTGTCAATCTATTGATGAACGACGCCATTTTCCTTTTGGACGAAGCATTAGGCAACATGGCTCAAATACGCACGATGCAAACAGCACAGTATGTAAATATTTGTGTATCTCAGCAAGCAAATTACACGGTCTTGATACATAGTTTTGGGATTAAGTCAAATTAAATTACCAATAAACTCTTACTGCCAAAGCCATCATGTGGTTTGATTGGGCAAAAAGAAAACTGCCCAGCACTTCGAAAGAAAGCAGAATATAGGTTTAAATAACTTAACAAGTCCAAACTTTGAGGGCAGCCATAAGTAGGTTTACGTTTAGTATACTTTGAAAGATTTATTTAATATTTACCGATTTGTTTCTGTGATATAAACGACTTATCGCCTTCATTGAAATATTCAACATATAGATTACGCTGTGTGGTATCCGGCGGAACAGAATAGTACAACCCTCATTTCTTACCGAGGTGTCGTAAAAAGCGACTAAGGTAAGTCGACCTGCTTTGTGGTATCCGGCTGAGTAGAATTGACCAACCTCATTTCTTACCGAGGTGTCGTAAAAGGCGACTAAGGTAAGTTGACCCACCGTGTGGTATCCGGTTGAGTAAAATAGACCACCCTCTTTCTTATCGAGGTGTCGTAAAATACGACTAAGATAAGTTGACGTCAGGCACGCGGCCGGTCGTAGAATACGTAGCCAAATCATGTGACAACATGTTGTGCCGACCCCACTTAGAGTGGGATAAGGGCAGGAAGATGATGATGATGACACAATTCTATACATAAATTAAGGTAATTACATAAATTTGTGTGCACTTGACAGAGAATCAGGGGCATGGACCAACCTGACCCCGCACGAACGTGAGCAAAACCTTGCTAACCTCTCCCATGTTGGGATGATAGCGCGTTTTGACAACATCCTCGGCAGAGATACTATTCGGACGCTCGTTCGCCTTACGGCCCATGCTCCGTACGTTTTCTGCCATCCAACCCTGGTAGAACGTATCGCATCAATGCTAAACTATTTCTTATTGCACCTTGTGGGACCTAATAAGAAGAATTTCAAGGTAAATATTTCGTAAATATTTATATTAAATGATTCGCAAACCAATTATATCTATACTATCTGTCCGGCCACGCTGTGGTTCAGACGGGTTTCGGATTCCCCTCGAAACTGAATTGAATGATTATAAAAAAAAATGCTTCGATCACCATCGACTTTTCTGTTACCCAAGGTTGAAAAAGAGATGCCTTTTAGGGATTATTCTGCCTAACATCATAAAAAATAGCATCTACAGATTGCGATTTTTTCTAGACCGTTCAGTTCTTTTCATAATGTACAATAAAAAAAATCTTTATATACATAATAACAAACAACAAAGTCTTCAAGAGCCTATCGATTTTCGATATGTTATCGATTTTCTCAAAATCTACTGTTCGGATTTTTGTACTGTTTTTACTAAAAGATTTAAGAAGCAATTCCTTAGCAAGTGGAATAGCTAAACGGATTTTAATAGGCCGTCATTAGAAGATACAGGTCGTTGAGGAGCAACACAGAATATTCTTTTATTCTACATATTCCGGGAGGGTTGGGATTTAAGCGGAAAATTGTGACTTGCTGATTTCAAATTACTCATTAAATAAAATTATTAATAGGTAATTAAGGCGTTCAAGCGAACATTACCTTACATAGTATTTCATTTGATATAATTCCAGTGGCGTAGCTATGTAATGAAATTTGGGACTAAAAAAAACTAAGGCTCCATCTAAACAATTCTTATCTTCGCATTCTTTATGTTCCGGATTCGGCGTACTCCCAACTATGGGAGGGGGGTGTCAAGCTCAGAAGGGCCCCATGAAGCTTGGGGCCACCTGGGCATTGCCATGTCTAGCCCTCCGATAACTACGCCACTGTATAATTGTTATGATAAATAAATAAATAAATAAAAACAATTACATAATATATGACAATATTAACATACTATTCATTAGAAAGAAAGAGAAAGAAAGAAAAATATTTATTTAAACACTGCATAAAACATAGACAAATACAAGTACACTTATAATAAAATACAATATTCGATTAAAAATAATACCTACATCTAAATTTTATGCAATCTTAAAAAGGCAACACAGCTCGGCATGAACCGAATAACATTGACAATGTCACTCGGGCCGATTTTCAGCTGCAGCCTCGGTGACAACACGGACGACTACACCAAAATAATTAAAATATAATATAATAACTACACAAGTTAAATACATATTATTGAAAAAAAAAACAAATTAATACTAGAAAGGGATAACAAATATAGAAACAAAGAAATTTACACATAGATATGATAGCTTAAACAAATATTGAAACAAAGAAATTTACACATAGAAATGATAGCTGTTATTAGCATTATATATATAATTATTCAATATATTAAATACAACAATTTAAATAGGTGAAGGACATGAAAGAGTACGAGTTCGATCCCGCCAGTACTGTGCTGGATATTTGTCGCATGTACGTAGAGCTGGGCAACAATCAACGGTTCTGTGCTGCAGTCTCGGACGATGGACGTTCATATTCGCCTCAACTCTTTACGCTCGCTGAGGCTGTGCTAGGTAGGAGTTAGAACCACAAGATGCATAACTAGTAACAAGAAGCATTATCAATTTAAATAATATCTTTTTGATTGACTGGCTCGTTGGAGCAGTGGGTAGTGACCCTGCCTTCAGCTCCGCGGGTCGTGGGTTCGATTCCCGCCGAGGGCCAACATTTTCTATAAATGAATTTGTTGGTCCTTGAGCCTGGGTGTATATTTGTATTTATGTATGTATTTAAAAAATATATAAGTATATATTCACCAGTTGTCTGTCACCCATAACACAAGTATTAAGTTACTTACTTTGGGGATGGACGACCGTGTGTGTAAGTGTCCCATATATATTTATTTATTTATTTATTTATTTATCTTTAATATTTAAATGAGTTAATGTTGTATGTGTATAAATATATATTTGGAATGTCGCAAACGGCTTAAACGATTTTCCTGAAATTCTGCATATAGGGGTTTTAGGGGAGATATCGATCGAGATAGGTTTTATAAGGTCGTTTCGCGCAAAAAAAGTATTTCGTTTTATCCCTGTTTTCGGGCACTGAATAAATGCTAAAAAGTAGAATGTAATGCAAATTATAATTTTGGCTGTCAAACGTAATGCTGTGAAAGCCTAATGGTAACTGGCGGACCAACAAAGTTCAATTTTTTTAATTCTTTTTTAGTATTTAATAGTTTTGTATAGAATAAGACTTTTACGATGACTTACTTGACTCACAAGTTGCTTGGTCACATCTTTACATTATTATGAGCATTTATGCATTTTTTGATGCATGCTTCTCTACTACTAAGTTAACATGAATAAAGATATATATTAGCCACGGTCGTATTGTGGTATCCGGCTGAATAGAATAACCCACCCATATTTATTACCGAGATGTCAAAAAAGCCTTCTAAGGTAAGTTGACGTCAGGCAGGCGCCCTTTCGTAAAATACCTAACCAAATCATGAGACATGTTTGATGAGTGGGATAAGGGCAGGAGAATGATAGGCGTATTATCCTGCGATCGTCATGTACCTCGATGGTTTCGTTCGTAATTAAATCAATGGATGAATCATTGGAAACAACAAATAACCTGTACACCACTGATACACTAATATAAATAATTTATAGAATTGGGCATTAATTTGCGGATATCCATACTACAAAAATAATAATATAATTATTTTGCTATAATCCGCGATGAAGTAAAATAGAAATTATATATAATGCTAAATGTATATTGTTGTTGTGTATTGTTGAGTGTGTGATAGTGAACATGTGTAGTGCTTGTGTATTGTGGTGGCAGTGGTGGGGGTTTGAGCATGTGTTAAATAAATAATTAAGTTAAAAAAAAATATTACTTTTCAATAAACTATAACTTTCACTTTTAAAACAGTTCGCATTGGTGGTGGTGGCCTTATAACATCGCTGCAAGAAGTAGCAGCGCGCGTCAGCACTCTCGCTGAACAACGGCAACGCGATGAGGAGATTCTTGCTAACGCGCCCGAGGAGTTTCTCGACCCTATCATGAGCACCATAATGATGGATCCAGTCATACTTCCCAGCTCAAGAACCACTGTCGACAGAACCACTATCGCCAGGTATAACACTATCAACAAGCATGATCGCCATTATAAAATCCAATGATCATTATTTCCTTTGAGGAAAAAACATTTTTCCAAAAAAAAATTGTAGTTTTTCCTTATAATTAAAATATTTAAGAACAAATTTATTAATCAATTAATAAATAAATAATAATTTAAGTAACTTACAATTCATCATACGCCATCACGAAATAAATCATGAGGAAAACTGAATAAGCTTAGCTAAACTAAGCTAAACTTCTAAATCTATCTAGTTTCTATTCTAGTTATCTAAGCGATAACTTAAGTAAAAGCCTGTTTTATCTTTAATATTTAAATGAGTTAATCTTGTATGTATACACACACACATATATATGTATCACTACATAGTATAAAACAAAGTCACATTCTTTGTTTGTTCATATATCCCTATGTATGCTTAAATCTTTCAAACTACGCAACAGATTTCGATTCGGGTTTTTTTAATAGATAGAGTGATTCAAAAGGAAGGTTTATATGTATAATAACATTCAATACCGAGTAGAGAAATACTGTAATTTTTGAGGTTTCTAATGTGATGTCGTAAATAATTACATTTTTGTCCGTTTACATTGCAAACGCATGCTAAACCCTACGAGATTTATCAAAATGATGTACTAAGTATTTGTACACCTTGAAAAGGTCTACAGAAAAGTCCGCGATGGTATATGTCCATCTCTTATGGATAACCCACAATAGCATTTTTTGTCATTTACTTTTTACGAAAAATATTGCCTTGTGTTCAGAGCAATTTTTATACAAGACAGCATTAATCCCTATCCAATTAAGTGCCTTAAATAAATTGTTGATTTAATGTAGATCAATATGGCCGTTTACAGCATATAATTTAAGTGAACATTTTCGGAGATATTACAGATTTAAAATGCCGTGAGGAGGCCGTGCTTCGCCCTATAGCACTTCGAATTTAGCAGCTATATGTGGCTCTTTCAAGAGTTTGTTTAATGACAAGGAAGCTGTGAAAGTTGTATATAAAGACATTCTGTAATTAATTGTAAAAATAAAATTCATAGGGGAAAATGTAAAAATAAATAAGTAAATATGTAGTATATCCAAAGATAGCTGGAAATCTTCTTAGTATAGGGAGAGGGGAATTGTTTGTCTCCAAATTTAATGCTTGCGGGCCACGGGCAGTAATGAATAAATCAAAACTACTGGATCGATTTTTTCATTGAGTGACATAGGCTATAGCAGGGGCAGGCCGCTAGTATATATATTATATATAGTATATATATATTCGGAATCTCAGAATTGGCTCCAACGGTTTTCCTGAAATTCAGCAGGTTGAATTTTTGCCATTAATTGCTTATTCGGGCAACGGGTGGTCTCGAGAAATGAAAATACCTAGGATCGAGCCCCACCTACCCTATTATTTTTCCTTTTTTTTTGAAGTTTTCTTTTTTTTATTTTGGTAAAAATTAAATTACCGAGTAAGGCTCGGTCACCCAGATATTTTTACTTAACGCAGCAATACACAACTAAAAAGTTTTGGGCACTTTTATTATCATGCTAAAATGTCATGAGTATTTTACTCACAAATCTTTTTTTAAAGATCTAGTAGTCTTGATGCCTGAATAACATATACCGATATTAAAGCTACTAATAATATTTTACAGGCACCTTCTTAGTGATCAGTCGGACCCCTTCAACCGCTCACCGTTGTCTATGGATCAAGTGAAATCGAACACTGAACTGAAAGAACGGATACTGGCATGGATTGCTAAACAAAGACAAGAGATGGATCCAAACACATCTAGTACTACCTAAAAACCTTATTTAATGTAAATTTAATATGTAGTAAGGCTAGACTAGACATTTGTGGACCTTGGTTATGTAGCTTTGGTACATTGCGATCATAGGTTATATATATTACTTGTAATTTATATCAAAAAGATATCTCAAAATGAATTCTTCAAATAATGAATTCAATAAATTCTAAATAACGCCAAGTAGCAATATTTTTTTGTTATAAATGCATAATAAAAATCCGAACAATTTACGTTATTAACTTAGTACCTATCTAAATCCCTTTGTCGATAAAAATGTGAACATAAGGTAGTAATCGTGATGTATAAAAATTCTATTAATCAAACCTTGACTCGAAAACTGCGGAGGTTATTAAACATTGAATTGGCGAGAATACTTACTGTGGAGCTATACACATGTACTTCTGTTGTTAAATTTGTTTATAGTATTATCGAATGAGATATAAACTTTATTAGTGATCCTGTTCTTTATTTTATTTTGTATTTAATTTGACATTCGGTCATATAAAACAAGATTCAAGCCGTCTAGTGATACAAAAGAAGTGCTCTATTCTCCTAAGCTAGCATGTCTAATGCACCTTCGATATAAAACATCGATCATTTCTATGAATTAATTTAATGAATTCTAATTGTAATTTCTAACCTATGGCAGCCAGTTTGCTACAATATTGGTAAATCATGGATAGTGATATTATCAGTGCGAAAACCCTACTGCATCGGTCACTGGTAGTTATAGTATATGATCTATTTCAAACCTCAGCAAATACAATAAAAAAAAATTAAAACTTTTAATTTCAAAAGTTCAAATAAAAGGGTAAAATTATATTTATATTATTTATCTAGAGATATCTCAGATATCGTAAACCGTTTATACAAACATTTTCGAAAAAAACATGTATGTGTACACATTTATTACATTGAAAAAAAAACCTATAATAACCAAATATTTTGGTCATATACAACGTATAAACATATACAAATATACATATACATAAATAATAAATAAATAATATAAATATACATATAAAGTTACTACATATATTTTTCATAAAACCACTTTTATTTCATATTGAATCTTGTTATATTTTTTTTATTTAATGTTAAACGTTCTGTAAATTTATTGTTTTTTATAGCAAGATGCAATCAGGCTATGCAAAGGATGAGTTCTTTTACAGCTAAGGTAGAAATTGCGTTAACATCGTTTATTTATATGTTTAAAATCATACAACTACTTTAAGTGGTTTTTTTTGTGATACTTAAAGTAATTTTTTTTAGCATAATAATAACTAAATTGAATAAGGTTTTTGGGTTATTTTTTTTCATACCTTGAATAGGGATAATGAAAAAACATGTGGGGCTGTTGATTTTCGTAAATGTTTTGTCATACCTACCAAGATATCTATCTATCTATCTAATTTCGGGGACGCCTGTCGGTGCAGGGCGGGTGATCAGCTCCTATTCCGGACTATTCCACCCATTTCCCCACTACCAAGATATAGATAATGTGTTTATTTTAACATTGTAAGTTTTTATTTTTTTTAGAACAGCTAAATACACGAAAATTACTGAAAAGTAATTATTCGTAATTGCTTTTATTTCATTTGAGATTTTCAATTACTTTACTACATTTAAATGTGCAATAACAATTGACACATCATAGTTATTTTAATGACATTGTTTTTGTAAAGGTAACATTTTTTTATTTTACCTTTAAAAAAACCAAAAACTCTTGTAACGGTTTTATGTATCTTGATTTGTTGATTTTTGTAAAAGTATTTAAAAAAGCAAATTTCATTTAAGTTACTAAACTGTTTTAAACGAAATATATTCTGAATATAATACAACACGAGATCATTTGAAAAACTTTTGAGCCTTATACTTAATACACAAAATTCTGTACTTTGAAATGATGATTTCATTTTCCGAATATTAATGTTCTTCACCTACTCGAAAGAGCATCTTGTTAAATAAATTTTAGCTACAGTCATGTAAGTTGTTTTATGTATACAAATTTATGTCTATTATATGCTATTTATTAATTAAGCGGAAGAAGTTAATTTCAGATTGCATTAATATCAAGCAGGGTGAAGTATACTGTTATTTCTAAATAATTAGTTTTTTTAAAGTAAAATCATATAAACACATACAGAATAATGAACCACACTCATTGGGTGTTATTCACAAGTTTAAGACAATTATCAACTTTATTAACCAATTCAACATAATTATATTCTTTATCAAATCAATCAAATCAAATCAAATATTCTTTATTGTAAAACAAAAAAATTAATAATAATACATTATGCACTAAAGAGACGATTTTTTTTAAAAAACCTATATATTGTCAGTTGCACAACTGGCGGCCTTATCGCTAAAGCAGCGATCTCTTCCAGGCATCCTGCTCATAATGGAATCATTTAAAGGTTTATATAGGCAGTGTGTACTTTTTTATTACTATCAACCAATTCAATATAATTATATTCTTAATCTGTGTGTCCTAAACGTCTTTAAAAGTTGTGAGATATAAGATTATTTATGTCGTATACATTACACTTTCTTTGCTTTTTATTTTTACCACAAACGTGATGTTCAAGTATATTTTTTTAGAGATACTTCAGTCGTACTATTTTGTTCATTAAAAATTACATACTCATATAAACGGTTTCTTATTTTAACACAGTAATATGAGAAATAAAATATCTTCTTAAATTTCATTTACGACACAAAATATTACTATATAAAAACCTTGGATCCTCCTGTAAATTATTTTGGGTATTCTTAAAAATGCTCAATATCATTATTATTTCTGAGATATGTTTAGAAATAAGTATTGTTAGAGACAACAGAGGCAAATGACGAAAAAAGGTTTCTTTATTTTATATATTAGGTTGTTATATTAGCTTCAAATTTACTAAATTTCATCAATAGGTATCGCTTAAAAGGTTTCGCCAGGAATGCGTGAACAAACAAAAAGACTTAAAATATCTCAATAAATTTTTATATATTGAAACTATCGAAAACTACCTCCGTCATATCTGTGGTCACAACTTCTTCTTCTTCTTCTTCTTCAACCGATGGACGTCCACTGCTGGACATAGGTCTCCTCATGGGATCTCCAGAACACACGATTTTGTGCCGCTTGTATCCAGCGGCTCTCCGCGACCCTTTTGAGGTCGTCTGTCCATCTAGCAGGGGGTCTTCCTACACTGCGCTTTCCGGTGCGGGGTCGCCATTCCAACACTTTGAGACCCCAACGTCCATCGGTTCTCCGCACTATGTGCCCCGCCCATCGCCACTTCAGCTTCGCGACCCGCTGAGCTATGTCGGTGACTCTGGTTCTTCTACGGATCTCCTCATTTCTGATTTGATCACGTAGAGAAACTCCGAGCATAGCTCGCTCCATCGCCCGCTGAGCGACTCTGAGCTTTCTTATGAGGCCCATAGTCAGCGACCAAGATTCAGAGCCATAGGTCATCACTGGCAACACGCACTGTTCGAAGACTTTAGTCTTCAGACACTGAGGAATATTGGACGAAAAGATCTCGTGTAGTTTCCCAAACGCTGCCCATCCGAGTTGGATTCGGCGACTGACCTCTTTCTCGAAATTGGACCTACCTAGCCGGACCGTATGTCCCAGGTATATATATTCGTCGACAATTTCGAGTGCAGAGTTCTCAACGATGATCGGGTGAAGCGGAACATGTGAGTTTGACATAACTTTCGTCTTGCTCATGTTCATTTTTAGGCCCACCTGTTGAGATACTCTGCTGAGGTCGTCGAGCATTGTGTTAAGATCCTCCAAGGACTCTGCCATAACGACTATGTCATCGGCAAATCGAAGGTGAGTGATGTACTCGCCGTTAATGTTGATGCCGTATCCGTTCCAATCCAAAAGCTTAAAGACATCCTCCAATGCAGCGGTAAACAGCTTCGGGGAGATGACATCTCCCTGTCGCACACCACGCCGCATTTGGATTGGTCTCGTAGTTCTGTCTTGGATACGGACAGACATTGAGGCGTTTTCATACAGACACTTCAACACTTGGACGTACCGATAGTCGATTCGGCATCGCTGGAGCGATCTTAACACAGCCCATGTTTCCACCGAATCAAAGGCCTTCTCATAGTCCACAAACGCCAAGCAAAGTGGCCGGTTATACTCCTCGGTCTTCTGTATAACCTGCCGCAGCGTAAATATGTGGTCTATGGTACTAAAGCCTTTCCGGAAACCGGCTTGTTCGGGAGGCTGGAAGTCGTCGAACCTACGAGCGAGACGATTCGTTACGACTCTCGAAAACAACTTATAAACCTGACTCAGCAGCGCGATGGGTCTATAATTCTTCAATAAGGTGTTATCACCCTTCTTGAAGAAAAGAACCACCACGCTCCTGTGCCACGCTTCCGGCGTGGTCACAACAGTTGTCTTTAAATATTTTAAACATTATATTCTAATTGTAATTGATTTTAATACATTATCAGAATAATAAATTAAGAACCGAAACCAAAGGATAATCTTGGATCCAATAATCGCTTGATGGATTTGCAAGATTTATTAGCACCAATGTGTATTTTTAAATCTGACAAAGTAAAAACCGGTAAGTAGTACCGGTAAACCGTTCTCTGTAGTTGTGAGGTACTAGAGGAGACCTACTGATGCGAGAACATTTTAGTACAGTAGCTTTGGTAGTAGTAGTATCTAAAACGAAGAATGGTCGGACCGATGTATGGTCCTGGCCCTGGTAATGTATTATGGAACAAAAATGAAAAATAAAACTAAAAATATGTACGCAGTGTTGATGAACACTTTGAAGGAACAGATAAATTACCAGGGGGGTGAAACTCTCTAGAAGCAAAAGTAATAATAAAATAATTTTGCTATAATCCGCGAAGAATAATATATAATATAATCCGCGGATTATAGCAAAATAATTTTATTATTACTTTTGTATTATGGATCTCCGCAAAGTAACGCCTAATTCTATAAATTCTCTAGAAGCACTTTTTAGGTCGCCGAGAGCGTCATCTCTCAGAAAGCATAAGACAACAAAAACTAGTTTTATGTAACTATTCACTAGATGTTGCAAATAATACACTATAATATATGTAAGTATATGTCATAAATTTTCAAACTTTTCTGCCAAAAACGCATCACTGCATATTAAAGGTCTATATTGTAAATTATGTCGTCCAAAAATTATTTTATGTGCTATTTTGGATGTGAAAACGTTGGTAAGTAACTACTATAATGTTTTTGAAACCATTTAATACCTTTTGCTAACAATATAAATTTTCCTTGCAGAAATTTAATTTTTAACCATTTTAGTGCCGGGCGAAAAGGAAATGCCTACTTTTATTTAATTTTTTAGCCGAATTTTTTTATTTAATTTATGTACATTCTTATACAATTAAAATCCAAACGAGAAATAATATTTACACGATTCAAAAAACAATATACTAAGAATAAAATAGGAACAAGTTTGCTCCTCCTTAACCCATTCTAAGTAGGGTTGGCACTACATGTTAAAACAAGTTGTTGCATGTTTTGGTTAGTTATTTTACGAGCACCCGCCTGCCTGACGTCAACTTACCTTAGTCGCCCTTTACGACACCTTGATAAGACATAAGGTTGGTCTATTCTGTACCACACGGTGGATAATAAGACATACAGTATATCGGAGTGAAAATTCACAACAAATAATACAAACAATATTAAAAATATGTTTGCAACGAGATAAATATATATTACCTAATACTTACATAACAAAAAAAAGAGATTTCTCGAAGGTAACACAGGTAAAGGTATAATACGGTAAGCGATGTGTGGATTTTTGAAAACCTGTTTTTTTTCGTAATTTTTATATTTCTGACTGTATGAAATTAGATCATTTATGACGTACTGCAATTTTTCAAATTCAAATGTGTGATTTCAGGTTTAGAGGAAAAAAAGATTATGATTATGAAAACTAATTACGGAGTGTAGTACGTATGCAAAGTTAGTTGTTTTCAACAAATAAATGTGTAAACTGATGGACATTTATTATTTGTATACGTTTGTTTATTTATAAATGTTTTAAAAGTATGTATTTGTAAAGTGTTTCTCGAATTAACATACTATTTAAAAAGATGTAAAAAATAATAAAAATATTACATAGCTTTAATCTTTTATTCATTACCCCTTTTTAGAATAGTAGTTTGGTGCTACCCTTTGATTTGAACCGGAATTTGGTGATGCCAAGTCCGTTCAAATTGAAGTGGTATAGCGCGAAACTATTTTTTTATAAATGCTATTTTTTATTATTGTCGTATGAGTTACTATATGAATCCAGTACAGCGCCATCTAGTGGATAATTTCGATAACGTTGTAGCGACACCTCTGAGATGGCAAGTAAAACAGTTCCTTATCATCACTCGACTAAAATGAATGAGTTTCCAATCTATGTAAATCATAGTAATGATCATTTTATAGTTAGTAATCTATGATGTAAATTACCATAAATGTCAATAATCAGATTACATTTAATTTTTCAATATAACATTTTTTGTATGTTGTACATATAGCAACAATGAACTTAAGTTGAGTTGACCATAAAGAACAAAAAATATTTTAGTTAGTAATCCATAGACAATACACTATATAGGATATAGTAATCTATGGCAATCTATGCATTAAGAATCTGTCATGGCGGAGTAATCAGCTGTTAATTGCGATGCCGACGAATAAAATAAATTATTTCGTTTTGATCACTAATACATAGTTTTCTACTTTCTTTTAATTTAGGTTAATGCATTAGAAAGTGAATTATCCCGAAAAGTTTATTTTTAAATATTCGAAGAATGGCGCGATCTCCTATGTCATCTGTCAGTTTTATTCATTCATCCATTATAGTGTAGAAAAAAATGTGACTTGTTTGTTAGACTCTGTTTTATTCACTACTTACATGAAGATTAAATGCAACCGTTTTATGTTCACTAATCGCTTTACGAACTTCCTGGTGCCCGCACTGTGTAAAACAATCATAAGTAAATGTATGTAGCAGTCTTTTTATGGCCTAACAAAATACCTTTTACAAAGAGCCCGTGCGGCGTCGGCGGTTTATGTTATTTTATTGGACTCCGAGAATTGGCTTATGTGTTATAGTTGGTGCAAGAGTTGTTTTTTGTTAAGTGATAGTAACGTGTGGGGTTTGAAAATGTCGGGCCGTGTTCGAAAACAATCGGATTGCCCTGTGGGGAAACAAGGCCCAATGAGGGCGACTCTACCAGTGTCTTCAGTGATGAAAGGTGGCAGTCTAAAGAAGAATGCTGCGAATAGTCCAACGTTGTCTCCAACTAACATGTGGCGGCGAATATCCCCTGATCACGCACTCTCTGGACAGAGAAGTCCAGGAGCTGTCAATTACAAAGGTATTGTTTACCTCTTTTTATTATTTGTTTTTGCAAATACATTCCTTGTAGAAGTTTTATTAGCAAATAATGAACACTTGTAAATAATAGTAAATTACTTACGAGTATATTTCAATTAAATGAAAATAACAAAGGTATCACAATAATATATACTCATATCTTTAATAAAAATAAGAACAATTGCTTATTTGCTTAATTTCATGGTTATGTTATGTACACCAATCAGTATAGAAGAATATTCAGCAGTTTTTGTCTAACATTGATAATTATGTATTCTTTATCACTTGTAACTCTTTATGTTAACATCTTACGAATAAGTACCTGATCAAATAAGTAGATTAATTAATTTGATGAAGGATTAACTAACTAAAGTCATTAACTATTTATAGTTAATATGCACTAAATTATAGAAACATGTGAATAAATGTCAAAAATAGGGTATGGATATAAAATAAAAAAAATGTATTTATGATAATTATGTGTTACTAAAATAAATGATACAAATATAAAGTGGAAACTGAAACTGTAATTTTTAGTAGGAATTTTGAAATGTTTTACTGAGTTATTATGCTCTATAAGTTATTACTATGGCATATTGACATTAGTAATTTTTTAAAGAAGTGGTATAGTTTGAACACATTACCCCTTAGTAAGCCTCACAAGGTCTCTTCATCTATTGTACCTCCACAAACAACTGATTTGTATCAATGGAATATTAAACAAGTTTGTATTTACACACACAAATACTATAAATGTGAAAGTCTCTTTGTTGGTGTCGGCTAATCAGCCGGGGCTATATAAATAAAAATACGTTTTTTTTATATTGGGCTAACATGAGCTTTATAAATAATTACTTTTATTGATTGTACTGTGTATACTATAACTTTTTGGTTTACAATAAAGTATATAAATAAAATAAATAACATGTAGGATAAAAATAAATCACAATTTTATTTAGGAAGCACCAAAAACTCATAAGTTCTGGGTACAATTTTATAAATAGTTATACAATATTTTATAAATAGTTATAAAATCATCATAGTCATATATCATTTAGATTTACTGATTTACTACAACAGCTATAAATCTAAATTAAAGCAAAAGTCCTACTTAGTACATAATACTTATGCTTATCGTATATCAATCAAAGTTACACATATAAATCAAGGTATATGTGTTCCTTTCTCTTTATTTTTCTTATTTTATACTGTTATAATATTGATATAGACTTTCATCTGTCTCATCATGAACCATTTGCAGATTCATCTCTAGGTGGCTCATAAAATTTTGTCATTTACATTAAATCTGACTTGAATGGTTTCATGATGTACCTATAACATGACTTTATTAAAGTGCTTCTTTTACCTACCTTTTTCTTAGTATGTACAGTGCTATCTACTCTAATAAACAAAATCACAGATAATTTTGGCTTCGCCATTATATAAATTTTAAATAATATTACAAAGAGGCTGATTTAGAAAGCAGTACTACATTCATTCATTTCATAAATGATAAAAAGGTTTTGAATGAATTTCCTCCTATGACCTTGCATATGGACCTTGAATATTATGTCAGAATATTAGAATTATTCGTCAGAATATTAGAATTATCTTGAAAAAAGCAAGCCAAGTTTATTTAACGGGAATTGCGTATGAAAAAGGTTAAATAATAAAAGTCAATGAATATTTTTGATGTTTATAGTTGAAGTGTTAATGTTAATTTTGAATAATTTTAATTGTGTGTTATACAATATTAAGAGTAAATGAATAATCTTCTCTACTTTTAAATAAAAAATCATGTTTCTCTTCTCATGTTAGCAAGAACTATATTGAGATTTCATATAAATTAACCATCACTCATGATTTACTGACTTCATAGTATTATAGTAGTTGTAAGTACTTATATATTGTACAGTATAGCATTATTGTATAGTAGTTGTATATTGAAGTTGAGTATAGTAGACTTACTAAGTCTACTATACTCCTAATAAAAATACTATACTACTAATAAATTTTTTTTTTTTTTTGTGACAATTTCAGGGAAGGGGCGGTTTGGTCCAAATATTATAAGACGCACAGCCTCCTTAGATACTCTTTATCACAAAGGACAATGGTCAAGGGATTATTATCTACATGCAGGGCAGCTACAAGTTGACAAGTCCACACAAGTATGCAGTTTTTCTAAAACTTCTATTCATCCACTTTTTGGTATGTAGCCCATTCTGAATGCAGAATGGACTACATACCTTGAAGTATAAAAACATTTTGAATATGTAATTTTTTGTTAATTATACCAACATATATTACTCGTTCTTCTTTGTTGAGCATAATCTTACATAGCACAAAATAATAATCAATATATTTCCACTATAGTATAGTACATAGAATACTTAATTGTTGTTTATTGTCGCTCACAGAAAAAGAATTTAGGAATGATTTGGATATACTTTACATTTAGGGATCTGCCAAGTAATATTTTTCCTTCCCTAGTCAATATTTATACATAGTATCATGATATAAAGTAATATTTGTACATGGTAAATAGGACTGAAAAAGGTAAAGGAAGATGGAATAAGGTAGACTCGATTCAGCATGTTTTAAGTTTTTTAATTGACTTATGCTTACATGAAGTTATATTGACATTTTAGACTGATGATGGAGGTGGAATTTCTGGTCGTTCATCTAGAGGTTCGGAAGATGACAAATTAGATCGTTTTCTCAGAAGTCGCCTTCAAAGACCACACAAGCCGACTGCATCAGGAGATTATTCTTCACATTCTATGAGCCCTGGATTCTGTAAGTGTATATATTATTATTACTCACATAATATTGACACTACTTAAATTGTTCTGAAAGCAGTCTGATATAATCATGTGGATATAGTTTAATCATTCATTTCTCACATAGTGGTGGCCACAATGAGCATATCTCTACTTATGGACCAATGATATGCCATTGAAAATTTGAAAATTTGTTATAATTCAAGCCTTCACTAAGCAACGAGAAAGAATTTCAATTTTTTATTTAATATAATTACTAGTGGCCTGCCCCTGCTTCGTACGGGTATAAAATATATAGCCCATGTCACTCAGTGAAAAAAATTATTAAAATCGATCCAGTAGTATAGATTTATTCATTACTGCCCGTGGCCCGTTCAAATACAATTCACATCTTTCTAATATCTAAATTCATATATTACATATTAACTCTTTACATTTTTCCCTATGTATTTTATTTTTACAATTAATTACAGAATGTCTTTATATATAACATTCACAGCTTTCTTGTCATTAGACAATACAAATATGTTTTCTTTAGAGATTACTCTTGAGAGAGCGACATTTCGTTGCGCATCCGATCGCTGCTAAATTCGAAGTGCTATAGGGTGAAGCGCGGCCTCCACCCGGCATTTTAAATCTGTAATATCTCCGAAAATGTTCACTTAATTACATGCTGTAAACGGTCATATTGATCTATATTAAATCAACAATGTATTTAAGGTACTTTATTGGATAAGGATTAATGCTGTATTGTATAAAAATTGCTTTATTGCTTGCTTGCATAAGGGATTATTTTTCGTAAAAAGTAAATGACAAAAATGCTATTGTGGGTTATCCATAAGAGATAGACATATACCATCGCGCTTTTCTGTAGACCTCTGCTCTTCATCAGACCTTTTCAAGGTATACAAATACTTAGTACATCATTTTGATAAATCTCGTAGGGTATTCATTTATTTAAACTCATTTATATAATTTATAGAATTAGACGTTACTTTGCAAAGATAGAGAACCAAAATATTACTAAAGAAAATATTATTTAGCCATAACCCGCTAAAGTTTCCGGATAAATAGTTGATTATAGCAAAATAATATTGTTATTACTTCTGTAAACTCCTACATCTTCTAAGGTTAAAATGATATTATTGTTCTCAAGGGTCCCGTTTTGGCACTGGAGGTGTTCCCTTAAGAGCAGCACGCTCATCAGTTGAAGGTCTCAATCAAGAGATAGAGAAACTCGTCCTTTACCCAGCAAGTGGCACTCAAACTCCACACATTGACCGGCTTCGAGATAAGGTAGAATATTTAAATTTTAGTATCAGAATTAAGATTGTAATATATAAAAAAAAAATTTTAAGATGGAACTTATGTTCATTACCTAAAATATTGACTGATAATAAACATATGAGATAATTGCACACATGTTATCGGTCCCACAAGTCACTTAATACTTGTGTTATGGGTGACAGATAACTCGTAAATAAATACATATATAATTTTAAATACTGCATACTTAAGTACGCAAAATACACCCAGGCTCGAAGATCCGACATATTGTTTATAGAAAATGTTGGCCCTCGGCGGGAATCGAACCCGCGACGTGCTGAAAGCAGGGTCACTACTAACTGCGCCAACAGGCCAGTCAGTAAGTGACTTAATAATTGTGTTATGGGTGAAAGACAACTGGCAAATATATACATATATAATTTGAAGTACATAAATACACCAAAAATTTAAGAGCGAATAAAGTGTACCTAGAAAATATTATCCATTGGGATGGGATGATGATGGTAATGAAACCTGTGTGAAAGAATAAAAGCGGGGTCAATTATACTCAATCATAAGAAAAGAAATTCTAGTATTGTACTAATGACTGACCCGTTGACTAGCCCATTGGAGCAGTGGGTAGAGACCCTTCAGCTCCACGGGTCGCGGGTTCGATTCCCGCCGAGGGCAAACATTTTCTGTAAATGAATTTGTTGGTCTTCGAGTCTGGGTGTATATTTGTATTTAAGTATGTATTTAAAAATTTTATAAGTATATATTTACCAGTTGTCTGTCTACCATAACACAAGTATTAAGTTACTTACTTTGGGGATGGACGACCGTGTGTGTAAGTGTCCCATATATTTATTTATTTATTATTTATAATGTATTTCTACTGGCAAGTTTTCTTAATGTTACTTTATGGTCTATCTTCAGGTTACGCCAGAAGGTCACCGCGCACCTCTCGCAGAGCTGTTAAGGCGCTCAGTCAACACGCAAACACCCCACGATCTTTGTCACACAGCTCATTCTTCAGGTGACTTACGATTCATTTTTAAAAACTTCAAAATACCAAAATGGAAAATAAAGTGCTATGACAAGTAATTCCATTTTGCAAAGCATCCGATATCCAACTGATAGCTGGATGGGACTGGATTGTACTATACAATTTTATATTAATTATTTAAATAATAACTAGACACTAATAATAGGCTAGATTTATTAAGATAAAGTTATTAATGTTACAAATACATATTGCCAGGACTTCATACAACTAGACTTCACTATGCTATAGCGGTGAAATTATTTGTCTATATATTCTATTTTGTGACATCTTTAGTTATGTTTAAAATATATTTTCAATAAGTCTTTTTGAGAATTTATAGTTACGTATATAAAATTTGACTTGATAATAAAAATAAAATAGTTGTCATATGAATAATAGTTGTAATAATAATAAATTCATATGAAGTTAAAAGATGATATAAATATAAATGACTTGTGGCATAGATCCACCATCCCGAGGGTCTCTCTCCAGCGCGGGCTCGGCTGAGCTTCTTGCGACAGGTCTCTAATTCACCTACGCTTTAGTCTTTACGCACACTGTAATATTACCATATTAAGCTTTACGTCCACTACATAGGAACACCACCCTTGTAACATACGTAGATACCTTATTAAGATCCGTCATCAAAAATGTTTGAATATCAAACTCAATTGATTATCAACACTTTACAGTCCATTACTGTAGATATGCATGGTTATGCAATATGTAGAGATTTTTTCTATGATAAGATATAATATTCTAACTCATATTATTTCTTTAATTAGGATAATTTTATACCCATTTTACGATACTTAATATGTAAAGTTTTATACATGTACTGAATGGCTAACGGATCTTAGTGTTATAAAAATTATTAATTATTTTATATATTTTTTATAACAATCATTTTAATATTTGTTATAAAAAAGCAAATTATTCGTCTCGTTTAATAATTGTCAAAATAATAATAAACGACCAATCGCTAATAAATGGGTGTCATTAAAACATGATTATTAAGAAATAAATGTATTATGTTTTACAAGGCTTTTCATATTTGAGTGCATTGTTATATACAAGGCAATTGATTTTTATTAGACATAAAAATATTTTGAGATTAGAACAAAATATTGTGCATTTATCTTGCATGCATTTATCTTGCAAATGATCACACTTAGACTTCACTAAAGTGATCAAAGGATATGTACCTATGTAACATTTACAGTTTTACATATTAGCAAAAAAATACTATGAAGTTTTTTCATAAGTAGTCTTTAAATCTTGCCTTATCATCCTATATTAAAGAAACATAAAAATTATATTGTGGGAAAAACTCATTTAAACACGCATGCAATTTTTGTGATAAAATAGCGCATTAAAAATAACTCTCACTTAGATCTCTTGCATCTTGACGCGATGTGCACCAAAAGTAAAATCCATGCATGACATTAATGACGCATAATTTAGATAACTCTACTTATTTTGGATACACCTGCAATTTTTTTAGCGTATATGGTGCCTAAGTGCTTAAAGTGTTGCAATTATAAAATAAGCCTAAATCTAATCAAGTATTTTATTTATGCATTACAGTGTTAAATAGATCTTATATAAGCAGACAGTACTGTAAGCTACCCCACAAGGGTGAACAAAAATTCTTTCCGCCATCTGCTATAACCTTTACTTGTAACTCTTAAACTGTATTTTTTTTTAATTAGAATTAAAAATTAAAATGTTATTATATTAGTTAAATATATGTCATTTATTTGGAATAATTAGTAAAAAAAAATTAAAAAAAAAAATTAATTTAATAAGTAAGATGTCAGAAGTATTACCAATAATATAATGGAATTATTATTAAAAGTCATTTATAAAATCATTAATCGAGTAATAACATTTGGATATGAGTGACCTAGTGATACTGAATAAATCGTCTCTGCACTGAAATTCCGGAGGATCTCACTTGTTGCTGTTTTTTCATTACTCGATGGCTTACAGTGCCCTTCAACGTCATTTTGAGGCGGGGTTTTGAAGGAATTTCAATGTCTACTTATGTATATAGTGACGAAGTATAATTACATGCAATCTAATTTTTTCATTCGATATTATTATATTTTTTCATGGATTTTATTCTGCTGCTACTAGCTTAGCTGAATCCGTAAATAGAAGTAATAATATAAAGAGATTCGTGATTTTCTTATTTTAAAAACCTTAGGAAGTCGTGCGAATGTGAGGCATAAAATGTATTTTCAAAATTATTCTGTCTAGAATAGTGTTTCCCAAAGTAACGCCCACGACCCACAAGGGGACAATTTTGAAAATGATTTCGACATGCGTTTAATCCTTACGCACTGGGCCATTGAAACGTAATGCTAGAGTTCGACGACAAATCGAAAAAAAATGAAATTCTTCTTACTGAAACCTATCATTTAAGTTTCTTTAGTGAACAATTCAATTTCTTAGTATTAAAAGTTATGTATCTTACATATGTATACATAGAGATTTAATAAAGGCAAAGGTGGGGAATGGCGAAAAAAAGGTTGGAAGAGTAACTTTTATATTTAACTTACCGACTTATGAAATTATTGTATATAAAAATGTAGTAAAAATAGTGACTAAATTAAGCAGACAGCTTGACAGAAGTATAGGTTTATTTTAGAATTTGCTGCATTTTTGTAGTTTGTTTTAAATACATTTGTTTGCTTATAAGTTTTTGTTTCTAATAATAAGATTCATTTATTTGCTTGATATGCAATATCTGTTAAATTTCGCAGGCGGTAGTGTATGCTCGTCACCAGATCTTGACGGTTCAAAACTTGGTACTTCGCCCCAGATAAACCGATTCCTTGCCCGCGAACCTCCAGATGGTTGTGAAAAGGTAAGAATTTATGTGTTTAATGGGTTTAATAATTTATAGAATTAGGCATTACTTTGCGGAGATCCATAATACAGAAGTATTTTTTTTAGAAATCAATAACAACAGGAAATAATCATTAAAATATATTGCGACTCTTGGGAATAGTTTATCAGTCGATAGGAACTAAAGCATAGATTAGACATTTCGTGTTCTTGTATATATTTTGTTTGCTGGTATATTGACTTTTTATGCCTCCAAATACAAATTCATCGTCCTCCTACCCTTATTCCACTCTAAGTAGGGTCGTCACAACATGTTGCCACATGACTTGGCTAGGTATTTTACGATCAGCCGCCTGACTGACGTCAACTTACCTAAGTCGTATTCTACGACACCTCGATAAGAGACAGTCAACAGAAACAGAAACTCAACCGAATACCGCACGTTGGGTCAACTTGTCGCCTTTTACAACACCTCGGTAAATAATAACTCTTCCATTCCACCCATGTGATGTCGGCGTCTTGTACTTATAATTATAAAGATATATGTTACGACATGTTTCTTATATAACCTCCTTCATATAGTTGCTCGATAATATAAAAAATAATTTGAATATTTGTGGCCGTCATTATGTGTCACTGAGTTGTTGAAAAAGAGTAAATGGGTTGACTTTGGAAAATTGCTTTTTATTTATTGAAAAAGTGTAAAGTCGTTGTTGTTATATTTATAATATGTTATACAAGTCAATCCGTGTCTGAAATCCACCAAAAAACCAATACAGATATCACACAACAGGTTATACAGGGTGTTTGGAAGGTCGATGCAAAGCTGCAAACAGGAGCTAGTATAGACTATTTAGAACCATTTAAACTGAACTTATGTTAGGCGAAGTGCCTATTTTTTTTTAATAAAATTTTAAAGATTTTTGAAGAAAAATCCGAAGTTATGTCATTATTTGCTAATAATCGGCCATTTTGAAGCCAAAGTCAATTATTTTTTATTTTATTTTATTAAACTAATGTGTAAACTGTGTAATAAAACATGATTAAGGTATCTGTGTTAAGAGATATATTTTTTATAGATATTTGAAGTCAATCATTTCTTTTAAGATCAGAGAAAGCTGATTTTTGATGACATTTAAAAAAAAAAATAGATTGTGCTTTTTTAGTTCAAACATTTTATTAAATATGCCTGGTCATTGTTCTTTATTTTGAGGTATCAACTATGCGGATAGCCCGCAAATTATTGAAATTAAGATCTACAAACTAAATTGCGAGAGAAAATTAAAATTTATAGGCGAAGTAATTAAAACAAAATTTTAATGAAAGTCATTTATTTTTCGTGTTCAAAATGTCCGCCGCGGTGTCTAACACAGGTCCGGCGAATGTGAGAGTATTTTACAACACATTTCGTCGGCTTGCTGAAGATGGGATACACCGTGTGGAACCTGGAGTCAATGCAGGTAGACATAGTACTGATATTGAGGATGATATTTTGGCGGCGTTTCAAGCTGATCCACATACTAGCACGAAATTTAAACATTTGTCATTGGAAGGTGTGGAATACAATGCACAAAAACAACAAGTACCCGTTTCATGGTACGGGTGTTCAAGGCCTTGAAGAGCGAGATCCTCAGAGTAGGATTCAGTTTTGTTGTTACAGTTAAACAGTGACCTGTTTGCAGCTTTGCATCGACCTTCCAAACACCCTGTATAAACGCTAAAAACGACGTTTTGATGCCGACTCCTGCACTAGTAAAATGATAATGTCGTAAACAGGTGAACCTGAAAGCGGGCGAGGGCTCGTACGCAGAGCCGTTAGTGATGAAGCCCACAGTGCCCGCGTTCACGTTGCGGCCGTCTCTCGGGTCGGCGTTCCAACCGCTGCAGCCCGCGCCCACCCCGGGCCCGCCGCCCACGCCGCCACACTGACGGGAGCTGAACGCGGGGGCCGATGTCAGGCGGCGACGCAATAGGGTATTTGACGTTTTCCTACAATGTTTCAGATGTTAAATTCTGATTCATCCCTACCTCTTAATTCCATTCATTTTGTCCCATTTACTTTATCATTTAAATCGCACGTTTAGTATTAAACTGACCGAATTGACTGGCCCGTTGGCGCAGATGGTAGTGATACTGCCTTCAGCGCCGCGGGTCGCGGGTTCGATTCCCGCCGAGGGCCAACATTTTCTATAAAAGAATTTGTTGGCTCTTCTAGTGTGGGTGTGTATTTCTACTTAAGTATGTATTTAAAAATTATATATGTATATACTCACCAGTTGTCTCTCACCCATAACACAAGTATTAAAATTACTTACTTTGGGGACGGGCAACCGTGTGTGTAAGTGTCCCATATATTTATATATTCATCATATATAATACTAAGTGAGTTCGGCACATGTTATAACATGTTCTAACATAATTTATAGATTTAGGCGTTACTATGTGGAGATCATAGTACAAAGGTAATAATAAAATTATTTTGCTATAATCCGCGATTGAGTAAAATAGAAAATATATATAATGCTCAATGTAGAGTGGACTATCAGTTTTCATACCTGATAAGTGTAGGATTTGTAAATACACATGCACAATTTACACCACCGCCACCTTAATACACAAGCACTACACACGTTCACTATCAAAAACTCAATCGTTTCGCCCCGCAACCGCAGCATCATCATGAGATAGACTCCACAACAAAATCGCAAAGCGAAGTATTACCCAGACCTAGTATATACCATTTATTTTTCCTCCGAACCCGTGTAACAAGCTTGGACATGTTGCATGTTGTCAAATCATGTTGCATTTTGTAACATGATGTGGCTAGGTATTTTACGACCGGCCGCCTACCTTAGTCGCCTTTTTACAAGATCTCAGTCAGAAATGAAGGTGGTCTATTCTACTCAGCCGGATACCACTCGGAGTATACTATTAGTTACACTGTAATCGTTATTTCAATACCATCAACGACATTACGATACGAATTAATAGAAAAGCTAGTATTTTCTTGTTCTTCAAAATTATACACTCACAAGTTTTGACGGCGCTATGCTAAACTTTATTGAAATTGACAACAAATCTATTTTTTTTTAATTCGGTCAATAATATTAAGCGTGCGAAATCTTTATTTTTAATAAGGCTCTTGTCATGGCATGCATAAATATTACTTGATCTAATTATATAATTTCATAAACACAGAAATAACTACAAACAATTACCATACAGTATTTGTATCTGAAATTATATAATTAAAAATACATCTATTCAACAATCAATATCAAGGTAACACAGACCGAAATTAAATCGTTGCCTAATTTTGCCATTATATTTCAAAACGAGCCGATTTTATATTAATTTTTTTTACAACTCGTAAGCCTTTGAAACAGTTGCAGTAATGTCATCATATAAAAATATATACATACTTAAAAATCTCTAAATGTAAGATTTTACTATGCGATGGATTTGTGTTAAACCAAATTGAATGTGACTATTTGATTTTAAAGTAATTCCTCTTAGGAATTCAAATATCGATAACATGATTTCCTTATATCACAAAAAGCTACTGATAATGCGCACAAAACACGAATGCCATGTTTAAGAATTTTTACAATAAAACTACGTTTGATTTGAGACAAAATTATGAAACTATTAAACCCCCTACAGGCAGAAAACAGACTTCTAAGCTTTTTACGCATTTCAAGTAGGAGTTCAAATAAAAAACTTTCAGACGAAGGTATTTTAAACAAAATCTTGTAATATAACTTATTTTAAAACGTTTTAGTGTTTTAGACCAGTCAGTTTTTACGATTTACCTGTACCACAGATTTGTAATTTTATTCGTTCATAAAAAAAGCTCAACTCGTTAATTTGTTAGCAAGACATTATGTTGTAAACTTAAAGCAATTTATATGTCTATTTATTTTAAATATTTTTCATGAGACATGTTTTTCTTCTGTGTATTTATAATAAAAAAAAAATCATTAGTCACTGTCTTTGTTCAAAGTCGAAGTCATTAGTCAAAGTCGATTGCGGAAAATTTTGGCATATGTATTCATACATTTACTATGTCAAATCACACTGTTTCAATTGCCTTTCAAGTAAAACGATTTTAATAATTTAGTGTTTCGTTAATATTATTTACTAAGTATTGTATACCCTCACATGTTTCATTCCTGATCTTATATAAGAAACGTCAAATACCCTATAAAATTGTGTACGTCACTAGACATTTGACAATGGTATCTGGATTCTAATCCATTATTCGTCGCCCCCCAACGACGATTGCTCGTTCAAATAACATTTCATATATTAAACGCTATTCGGACATTGTATAGATAAAATCCATCCAGTTTTCTAATAGACATGCAATATTTCAAATTCACGTTGTACACGTGTACAGTCTGCACATAAAATCGAAGGAGCTCTATGTGGAATATGTAGGTGTAACAGATTTGTACGGCATTTGTGCAAATCGTTCAAACGCGATTTCCTTTCGGTTCAGTCTTTAATCCTTCACATAAAGCTTTATCACGCTCAATAATCATCATCAAAGCTGAATTTGATTTATTGTGAATTTCTAAATTAATATAATCGACATTGTTGACCTCAGTATAAATAAAATAGATAAAACGATTCTCTAAAGCAGGATGCGTACTTTTAGGTATTGTTCTTTGTCTTAAAAGGTTCGAACGGGCACTTAGTCCCTTTATCGAATAACAAAATAAGTTCCATCTATATTGAATTGAAATCATTTTATGTCTATAACAATGTATCAGACTTAAGTAAGATTGACTAATCTACTTTGATTATGCAATCCGGTTATGTGCTTGGTATAATAGCAAAAGTATAAAACAGTTTCACGATTTATCATAGCACATTTTTGTTCCATTAATGCGGCGGATCGCACATCGTTATTATTAATTTCTTATGCGATACGATCATTAAGCTACAGTTTGAAATTTGAATGTTCTAAACTTTTTCGCGCTTTTTCGATAAACTACATCCCATATGCGATCGATTTTAAACAAGGAATGAATATGCCGATGCATTAAAAGGCAATGAATTAAATGTCTTTAATGTTTTTCTTTTAAGAACGGAGATATTTTATATTTTTTATACTATTTTTGTGATTATAATTAAATCTATTTTTTAAACAGTAACCTTTTAATTGCAAAGAAACTATAAAAGATTAAAATATTTTTAATAGTGTCATATAAGTTGTAGGAAAAAAATCTGCTTTCTGAAAAATTATCATATATTCAATCAACCCAAATCATTAGATGACATATCGTTATAAAATAATATATGACGATTATAGTAATTCATGGAAAGTACTTAACATAAAATGTTAAGTATTTTCAGTATAATATAGTTTAAACCTATCAAACCTATGAAAAGAGTCACTCGCCGTTCAGCCTTCCTAGAATATCACTCATCGTATGTATGCAATTGAATAATTTAAATTATTCTTTATCAGACTAATGTTATACACAAATCAAGTATATTTCATATTAACGTATAAATACATATTCATTCCTTGTTTATAATTCTAAAATGTTCTAATCAAGTAAAATCATACTACTAAATGACTCGTAGATTTAAATAATAATATGTCTTAACCTATATAAGAGCGAGCCCCATGTGACAGATCATTATAACATAACTGAAGAAATTGAATTGAACTTGTAAGATAAAGAAGATATGAATGTTCATGTAAAATTACAATTGTATCCGAGTATATAGTATATTTTAAATATAATCACAATTTTTTTGTGTTAGATGTAATGTATGTAGTACCTGTCCGTGTTGTGATGTTTAAGTAAACGAAACATCCCTCCATGTAATAAAAATATGGTATTTGGTACTCTTATTTTAAAACTTGATATTTAACAATATTTCTCATATATTAACGTAAATATGTATTCTTCAAGGCAGATTGCATTTGTCTTAGGCTCAATCAGCTGCAATCATACGCAGCCATTGTTACCATAAACAAAGTTTCGTTTTCTTAAAATTTCACAAGCTCGGAATGCTTGATTGTAACAATCTGTACTACACATCTTTAATGAGTAGTGACAATAATAATTGTATATAAGTTAAATTTTCTATTCGGATAAGGCAGAGTGCCTACGTCCATTGTAATAGTTATAAAAAAACATGTTTCGCTATTTCCATTGATGTGACACTATTTAACATGCACATAGATAAACCAAAGTGAGGTCACTCCGTAAGTATAATTAATATTGACTTATATATGCTTAGCAGGAAATAAAACCTTTTACCATGCATTGAAGCAATGCAGCTATCGATGATAGCACGCATTATAGTCTAAAAAGTTTTTCGTTAGTCAAATTAAGTACTTCGAAAAAATGATTAAAAGTAGTCATGGAGTGACTGGAATACAATTTTGATCTCAGATATTTGTTAAAACTTTGTACATAAATTCATATATATGCACTACAAAGTAATAGCTTCAAGTATTTTTTTTTTACAATAAGTGACTAAGATATCCGAACGTTATATTTTATCTTTGGTAATAAAACTTGGACCAAATTTCTCAAAGGCCAGATTATCCGAGACAAGAACAGCGCAGACGACACGCAGTACGCTGTTTTTCAAAGGGAGATAGCTTTAATTTATGGAAATTGACAAAAAAATGATTGATGGGGAATATGATAGACTGATTTTTTAATCTTTACTCATGCTTTGGTACAGGTATCTTGACAATGATTATAAGATAAATATAAACATATATACTCAAGCATGCGCGCCATTTCCTTTCGAGTCTGATATCATAGGGGTGAATTCATACAGCCCCATTTAAGAATATCTAACTCCCACGCGATAATATGTAATGATGATAAGAGTATATATACAGTGTAGTTTACATTTTGTTGAGGATCGCGTCGGTCAGGTATCTGTACCGGTCGCTGCGGACAGACACGGTACTCGTTTTATATCATTGGATAGCAAAGAATGGACCATGCCAATTGGATCTCTCAGTTTGGCCAAACGCATTTCTAACACCGAGACTGATAATGTAGAATGTTGAAAACATAGTAAGATCTGCTTATTATTTTTTAAAGATTTGTAAATTTCGTCGGCAAATATATATATTTTGGATGGCTCACGTTTGGTATATAGAGTATTTTAAATCTTTGTCATTGCTCAAATCAAAATTTTTATTAGGAGCCAACACTTATGATATATGCCGAATTTCTAATGGAAAACATTGTGATTGTAAATTTCAAGTTGCTAATATCTATGTATTATAATTTATATTATTATGTGTATTATCGATTATTTAACAAATGAATGTGATATGTAAGTGATTAGAGATCGTAACTTAACAACTTCCGGCACTGATATGCGAGTGTGCTTGTAACTATATATATATTTGTACCACAGCACAAAGTAGACAGTGACCACGAGTTGTGAGGTATTACCGAAGGTGCTGCGGAGTGATTTATATGTGTAAGTGAAGGACGGGCAAAGGTGAGCACTGGCTTGTGACAAGGCAGGATGTTTAATATCTTTTGGACTTGCGGTACCTTGATGGATTTTTTTTAAGTTTCACAATGTAGTGGACAAACAGTTGAAAATAAAAGGTTTTGACAATGTACAAATAATTTCATAAAGAACATGTATGTAGATACTTTAAAAATTATTCTGTAGTATTATACGAAGCCAATAAAGAAATCTCATCGTTAATTTCACAATGTTTATAGTAATAAATGTAATGATAATAGTAATAATATACGCTGTGCAAAAAAAATAATTAAATATGGAATACAAAGCCGAGCCAGTATTTAAAAACCGGATTACTGTGTAGATTTCTCTCATAAGTGCAATATCTAGCTGTAATGTTGAAACATATTCCGCTGAACTGTGTAAGTTTTCGATCTGCAAGTTTATTTTCTCTCCAAACCTCTGTAATTTAGTTGCACACTTATAGACAGTTGTACAGTTTCTGTAATCATCATAACCTTTATATTATCATCGCTTCCTGTTAGCTTCCGTGATTTTAATAGATATCAATTCACGAAACCCAAAACAATATTATGCTTTACTAACATATGAATTACGATAGTTAGATTTATGTCACAGGTCCAGGTTGTATTTTAGGATTTATCTTTCCTGATGTTACCTAATTTAAGGTTTATACGTTTAGGTGACCTGCAAAATTTAGCTGTTAATAAATGTGTGCTATACGACGGTACCCTTACCCGTTGATTTTATGTAAGACTTTTACATAGAGTTGTATCCACATTCAATTACGAAATCTTATTCGTCGATCAATTTTGAAACATATTCACCAATGAAACAGCTCTATGTAGACTTATTAATGTTTTTTAAAGTACATAAAGATATTTTTGTATGTTCAGGGTAGGAGTTGTGCAAGATGATGTACCATAAAAGTAACTTTGCTAGGACCTTAGATTTGATAGTCCTTTATATAGATGGTTAATATTATTTTAAAGTTTGCTTTTAGATGATTGATAAGTTTGTAATTTTTATTACTACGATATTAGAATAAATACTAACATAAAACTAAACCAAAAGTGCCCATTGAGATAAGTTTATAAAACAAGCAAGCCTTTTGTTTGGCGTTTTGTTAAAGAATAATGTTTAGGCGAAAAAAATTAGTGTTTAAGGAAATTATGCACGAATTGTTGAGTTTTAGTTTTCTAAAATTGTTGAGGTTTATTAAAAAAAATTCTTAAATTTTTTTGAAACGCAATGCTTAACAAAAGGCTTGTTTTTTAGTGGCATTAATTAACATCCATAATAATAGTATCGACTTTAAGTAATGATAAGAATGGTTTTATTATAGTTTTGTTTCAAAGAAGAAATTCTAATTACTATTTTTGTTTCCAATATTTTATCACTTTTATCTGTTTTCATTGTAATGTATCTTGCTGTATTGCAGACATATCCGATATACAGACTGATTTAAAATACTGGTTTTTTATTCACTTACTTATACTATCTTCAACTGTGGGAATTCTGGACAGTTAGCTAAGTTTCACTCGGATCCGCACATCTTGTTATCTTTAGCTGTTTGGATCTAGACGCATTGCAACCTTATTGTGGTTGTCTTTTCACCTAGTAGGAGGCCAACACTTTAAAGTACCAACACCCATCGGGAGCCCCACCCATTCTCCAATATCCACCCAAAGCTCCAATCCCTCTTCATAAATGGAGAGGAGGTCTGTCTATAACCAGCAGTGGTATAGTAAGTAATAGGCTGTTACATTACATTATGACTAAAATACTTTGATTCCTCTGATGTAACAAAGGTAAATTCTGTTTGGAGCCCTATTTCATTAACATTTAATTTAATTAAATAAAGCTTGCTGCAATTTAGCAAACATTGTTTTTGTTATTTGTTATTATACCTAAAGGTATATTTTGGAAATAAAATAGTTGCATATTATATATAATTATATTGTTTCTAATATTGGATACTTCGTTTTGTCTGTATGTCATCTAATAATATTCTGAGTTCTTCATCTTCAAATCGCCCTTCTAAAGATGGAATCAAAGCTTTTGCTTCTTCAGGTGTCTCTGGACATAGGTTGGCTAAGCTTGCAATTTCGAATTTGTGCAACTTTTTAGACTGTAACAGACTGAAGAACAAAATTAATCAAAACTTTTAAGTTATTTATTAAAAAAATAAGAATCATTCAACTTCAAGTCTGAATGAATAAAGTGTCAGTACATAGTAATATTAAATTTATTGCTATATTACTCATAAACTGTAATGAGAAATTATTAAGTGACTAGTGGCCCGCTCCGGCTTCGCACGGGTATAAAATATATAGCCTATGTCACTCAGTAAAAAAAATGATTAAAATCTATCCAGCAGTTTTGTTTTATTCATTACTGCGTGTGGCCCACACGCGTCAAATTTGGGGTAAAACAATTCCCCTGGGGTGCCAAAGTGGTCGGCCTCCTCGTGGCGCACCCTGGGCAAGCTTAGTCTTGGCGAACGGACCACTGTGGGGTGGCCAATCCAGTTGTCCTTCTGATTAGCAGAGGGCAATCTGGACAGGCCGGGGACTCCGGGGGGGCTGGGGTAGGGTTCCTAATGAGTGACGGGTCCGGTTGGGCTTACTCTAAGTCTAGCTGGACATGGTTACGGCCACCGTCGGCGAAACCCGGAAGCACAGCAATGGGAACGGGGACCTTCGGGTTGCGAGGAAGAAAACCTCTATAAAAAAATACCCGGTGGGGGCGGAAACGCCCACCAAGGCGTTGGGGCCCCTACTTGGGGCGCGGTCTCTCCCTGTCGACCGTGATCAGATAACACGGTGGACAGGGAGCGATCGTGGGCAGCGATGGCCTCCCTTTGCTCTGCAGAGGGGGGTGGAAGGAGGCGGCGGAGCGGTTCCACGAACTGTTGTTCTGGATCCAATCTGCTGCTGGTGAGTCCAGGTGTTAGTGACTCGCCCAAGCCCATCGCCAGCCGCCCTAACTGCGGACCTTCGGGTGTTCCACACGGGGTATATCGGACGCCTGGCTTACAGGTCCCCGAGGCGATCGGTGCATCTGGTGCTACCGATGCACCGGTTAGCGGAGGGGGGCTTCTCTTTCCAGGGGCCCCTACCCGAAGAAGGTGTTTGTTCTCTGGGATCAGAGCTGTTGGCGGGATGGGGGCAATATGTACAATGATACCCTGTCCTTGCCATCGCCAGCGTGGTGGAGCACACAGGTCGTTTTAGTCGGTGCGAGTCCGACATAACTACCGCCTGTCCCCGTCGGGTGGCGGTACCCATAAGGAGCTTTTTTCTGTATAAAAAAAACAATTCCCCTTTCCCTATACCATGAAGATTCCCTGCTATCTTGGGATATCTAAATTCATATACTACATTTTTACTTATTTACTTTTACATTTTCCCTGAGTATTTTATTTTTACAATTAATTACAAAAGTCTTTATATACAACATTCACAGCTTTTTTGTCATAAAGAAAGAATCTTCATTACACAATACAAACATGTTTTCTTTAGAGGTTACTCTTGATAAAGCGACATATAGTTGGCCATGTGAAAAAAAACCCGTCCAATCGCAGCTAAATTCGAAGTGCTATAAGACAAAGCGCGCAATCGTAATACCCTGCATTTTAAATCTGTAATATCTTCGAAAATGTTCATTGAAATTACAAATGAAGAAGAAAATGTCAAAAAAATGCTATTGTGGGTCCATAAGAGATAGACATAATATGTATACCATCGCGGAGTTTTCTGTAGACCTTTTCAAGGTTTACAAATACTTAGTACATTATTTTGACAAATATTGTAGGGTTCGGCCTGCGTTTGCAATGTAAACGGAAAATAAATGTAATTATTTACGACATCACATTGGAAACCTCAAAAATGATAGTATTTCTTTACTCCATATTGAATGTTTATAATATGTTAGATTATACATATAAACCTTCCTCTTCAATCACTCTATCTATTAAAAAACCGCATACAAAATCTGTTGCGTAGTTTTAAAGATTTAAGTATACAAAGGGATATAGGGAATTAGGAACAGACAGAGAAAGCGACTTTGTTTTATACTATTTAGTGACGTTTAGCTATTATAACTAACGACGATATTTCTCCTTTATTCTTATGCAATAATAAAAATCAATTTTCCCAAAGTCAACTCATTTACTCTTTCTCAAAAACTACTCAATGACACACATGATAGCCACAATGCTTTTTCATATTAATGACTAACTCTGAAGGAGGTTGTATTAAAAACATGTTGTAACAGTCGACCATCCTGACAACATTTGCGACCCCGCAAATCTCATAAGCTGACTTCTGGGAATGAATCTACCACTGATTCGGAATGCTGATTGTACTGAGAAGAATCCGCAAGAAACTCAATACTTGCTCTTTTAATCTGTAAAAGAAAAATCATTTCGCACCTTAAGCTCACCCTCAATCAGTCATGGCATAACACAGCTCAATAAGTGGCAACCAACTCAGCAGATACACACGTAAACAGACTCGCAAATGATAACGCTTAAAGAACAATCGCCACATCTAGGCAGAGTCTAGCTGACAGTCGTTGCAGATCCACAGTCTAGAAAACAATCGTTACAACTGGAACACATCCAGAGAATAATCGTCATTCTAGCTGACAGTTCTATCGAACAATAGTCACGGGCGCGTCTATGGCCTCACATATCGCATCGTCACGTTGATCTTACAGAGTTAATAAACCGAATACCAATTACCATCATTAATCTCTCCAATAAAAACTCCATTTTTTATTCTGTAGCATCGCATATCGCAACTATCTTTCAAATTATACGAAATTCGCACTCTCCGTGTTGTCTCAAGATATTGATCGTCATTTGTCTTTTCTTTAAACTCTTTAAATTTCCAGATATTCCTTTTGTCCGCTCTATTTGTGAGTTTAGGTTACATCCCCTTCTGAATATAATAAACTGCGATATTTCTCCTTTGTACTTATTATATTATTATACTTATTCAATAAATAAAAACAGTTTTCCCAGAGTCAACCCATTTACTCTTTCTCAACAACTTAATGACACATATGACAGCCACAATGCTTTTTCATATTAATGACCAACTCTATGAAGGAGGTTGTATTAAAAACATGTTGTAACACTATTATTTTGATAATTGTCAAATATTTTACCATACTTCACCAAAGAAAAATTACGTTTAGCTGTCATCTATGTTTTGTATTCCACTGACATTTGCGTTTTGTTATTCAATGTCATAGTCGTTCTTGTAATATCACGTTTTATAGTGACTTGACGGGATAAAATAAATGCGGTCGAACGGGATAAAAGGTATCCTATGTCCGTTTCCAGGTTCTAAGCAACCTCTACACCAATTTTCGGCCGAATTGGTTCATCCGTTCTTGAGTTATAAATAGTGTAACTTAGACCAACTTTCTTTTATATATATAGATTAATATCGAGAACGTCTATAACTGTAAATGATAATGCTTTTTATAATCTAAGAAGACTACAACTGATAGAAGTTTACTTTTGTACATATATACAGACTATTAAAGGGGTATGCACACAGGAGGGTCTTGTGCTGCTCTGATCTGCCAGCACCTGATTTACCAGCACTGCTGTTTCCAGTGTAGGGTTGTCACTATAATATATATCAGTTCTTCAAACAATAAGTGTCACTTATTGCTTCTTTACAATTTTCACCCGTAAGGTAACTTAATAACTTCAGTACTTTTAAGGATCACATTTGATTTTTAATCACTCAAATATTGTAGTTCTTTAATTACCACTAAGATTGTAGTTCTTTAATTACCACTGAACCATTGTGAGCTATCCTATTAAGTACATGGGCTCAAGGTTGATACTATCCATGTTATCACTGGCAACCAACACCTTTGTTATCCAAGCACAGCTTTTATTGACAATAAGATCTCTAGAACTTACCAAATATGGATAGTATTTGGAAAGTTATCCAAGTTGGATTGGATTATTACTCCTCTCTCTCTCATCAACCAATATCTGTCCACTGTTGGGCATAGGTCTCTTCCATGGAATTCCAGGCTACACTATCTTGTGCTGCCTGGATCCAGTGGCTTCCGCAACCTTTTTGAGGTTGTCTGTCCATCTGGTGGGGGTCTGCCTACACTGCATTTTCCAGTGTGGGGTCGCCACTCTAGCAACTTGAGACACCAACATTGATTCTTCGAACTATGCCCCGCCCATTGCCACTTCAGCTTCACGACTTGTTGAGCTATGTATGTCACTTTAGTTCTTCTAGGAACCTCCTCATTTCTGATTTGATCACATTGAGATACTCCCACTCATCTACCATAATATAATTAATAAAACTATAGTTATACTTACTTTCTAATAGCAGTAATTGTTTCCTTATTTTTAAATTTTTTGAACATATTTGTATATGTTAAGGTCTTCATGAATACTTCAGAAAATTCTTGTTCTTCTTCAGCAGATTCATTTTGTGCCTTTCTATGTTCCAGTAACATGTCAACTTCGGATATTAGTAATGTTTCAGCATTTTCGAATTCTGTGTAACAAAAATTGTTTACATTCATCATTCCATAACATTTATTTACGCTAAGAAAATTGTACTTTATATAAAATAGTTTTTCACTAACACAATATTTCAAACCTTTCGGAAATTGTAGATCAGCGGCATCTTCTTCCACGACGTCTTGTACTGGTCCAGACATATTCAAAGTATAGTTAAACCTTTAGTCATAACCAAAGTTTAGTTAGTATTTAGATCATACTAAATGAGATTATTTTCAATTCAGTTAAAAATGACAATGTGACAATTTTTCATAACATTCTGAACCCAAAATTAAGTTTTTTTTTCAGTGTTTCATTCAGTAGTGTATGAAAAACAGTTTATTTTACAGACTAGTTAGAGCAAAGAGAAAAATAAGATGTACTAAATACACAGCCAAGTAATTTTTTTTGTTAATCTGTTCATGTTGTCATAAAAAATTTAAAATTATTTATGTACATCATAGATTATTTTACATATATCAATGGATTATGACATGGACGAAGTGTAATTATTAATCCAAGGGATTTTCGATTTTCTTGCTTCAAAATCGATTTTTTTCTATTTCAAAATTAGCTTTTTTATTTTAATAATTCATTAAAATAAAGACTACTTAAAGTGGACAACTACTAATAATAAACAATAGATTTGTTATTAGTGAAATTCGATAAAATGTGTTGTTTGACTATAAACGTTTCATCCATGTTTCATCCAACAAAGCATATCATATCTTAAAAGTCAAGAAAAAAGAGGGTGAAAAAATAACTATAAAATATGCGGTATATTCGTAAATAATCAAAAAATAATTTTGCCTCTATTATCGTTTAAGATGAATCTGAATATAGACGATGTCATAGACAAACAGACTTCTAACCTTAACAGTGATTTAAAACTTTTTACATCTACCTATATACATAAAGGAAATTACATACTATGTATATTGATATAAGCTTCAGAGTATAAAAAAATTTCCAACATGGTTATCCTGAAATAAATTCTGTATGACATGGATATATAAACAAGTGTTATAACATTTTATGAACATGTCAAAAACTCCATCAAAAACTGTGCCTTTTTCAAACTTTGTCCCCAAGGGTAGTAAAAATTTGTACGATCACTATTACTAAAGATACTGTGCGAAACTCATTATCAAATATTATTTTAGAAATTTCTACACCAAATAAGGATACTCCTGGAATTTCGAAAACTGTATACAATCACCTAACTAATCTATTCCTTCTTTTAAATGACTGGTCAAGTATGAGAATTAAAGGAGTACAAATCTGTAAATCCATATCAGCATTGAGACTACACGAATTTAAAGATGACTACTATCCACGTCAAACAAAGTTACTTATGGATAGCTTACTACATTCATTAGATGGTCTTAGGAATATTGTTGATGGTAATTTCCAACACATTTTAAAGTAAACCTACCCAAGGTTGTATTAGTAGAGTGATCGAAGTGAATTCTGAAGAAAATTCTGGATAGTTATATTTAGCCTGTAGAGTGTTCTATATATCCTTTTATTAAATAACCCCATATGTATTTAGCCCCATAAGATGAATTGGGGGTTCTTGGGCCTTGTGGGTTAAGTTTTTGATAAATAAATAAATAAATAACATGAATCTTTTAATTTGAATCACTTATTACTTTATTTAATTATGTTTGTTAAATTTATAAATTTATCCTGAATGAAAAGTTGTATCAATCAATATATCTAACACACTAATAGTGATGCTAACCTTATGTTAGTAATTTATAGACTAAGTTTTGATAATTGGATTTTATATTTTAATTACATTGACTGGCCCGTTGGCGCAGTGGGTAGTGACTCTGCCTTCAGCTCCGCGGGTCGCGGGTTCGGCTCCCGCCGAGGGCCAACATTTTCTATAAATGAATTTGTTGGCCTTTGAGCCTGGGTGTATATTTGTATTTAAGTATGTATTTAAAAAATATATAAGTATATATTCACCAGTTGTCTGTCACCCATAACACAAGTATTAAGTTACTTACTTTAGGGATGGACAACCGTGTGTGTAAGTGTCCCATATATTTATTTATTTATATTTATATTTACATTCTGATTATTCATTTTATTAAAATATTTAAAGAAATTTTATAATTTGCAGGCACTGAGACAATAAACAAACAGATGCAGGCTCTAGCCAAATTACAGTCTAGTAAAGAACAAGTCATTAATACATGGTCTGTCAGTGAAATATCTGAAAGCATTGACAACATATTTCACGACATAGAAAAAGAACTGAGATTAAAACAGGTTATAACAGGTATAATAAAATAGTATAACAAACGATGATATTTCTCCTTTATACTTATTCGATACATAAAAAGTAATATTCCCAAAGTTAACTCATTTACTCTTTCGCAACAACTCAATGCCACATATATGACAGCCACAATGTTTTTTCATATTAATGACCAACTCTATGAAGGAGTTTGTATTAGAAACATGTAACAATAGTTAATATTTGAAGCTGTGATAGCCCAGTGGTGACACAATGTGACTCTTAAGAGGAGGTCACTGGTTCAAAGCCTGGGTAGGCATCAATGACTTTTTCTCTTAAAACTTATGTGTCTCATTTATAATTGCAATTATAATATGCTTTTTAATAAAGAAAAACACTGGCAGGAAACCTGCATATGTATATAGAATTCTAAGGACATGTGTAACTTACCAATCTGCATCAGAGCAGCATGGTAGGTTTTAGCTCCAATTCTTTCTCCAAAAACAGAGAAAGGGGGCCCATACCCAGCAGTGGGATAGTAACAGGCTGCTACTTAATTTGTATTACATATCAAAAAAGACTATAGATTTTGCCATGTAATTAATGCATCTGCACAAAATGATAATTCTTTAATTATGGACCTTGAATGACATAAATAGCATAGAGTTTTATTTGATGTTAGTTTTAAGTATATATTTTTAAATGAAGCTTTTTCAAACTTGACATCCAATTCATTGAGAGGTTTCTCTTTAGCTAAAAGGCCACATTTTATTTTCATTACGTATGTTACTTGTTCTTACCCATTCAAGTGAGTACTGGATTTTATACAAAAGAAAGTTTATATATTTCTTTAGCTATTCCTTTAATTTATTATAAATTGTTTCAGAAAACATTGCTCATTGCAGAAATGAAAATTTAATTGAAGTCTATGCCAGTGCTTGGGAATTTGAAACCTACTTTAAAATGGAAGCAAATGCTTATTTATTTGCAGAAGTTGGCTTACCAATAATTATATAACAATTTCATTTATATTTAAATCTTTTTTATACTAAACTGATAATCAGATATTATAAGTATTAATTGTCTATTGTTTTTAAGTAATTAGTTAAATACATATATAATGTCTCCAAGAGGATTTCCTTAATTTATTAGAAAAATAACATAATTTGTAAATTTCGTGGTATTATTATGTTATTGCAAAAAAACTTTATCTTTATTATATCATTATGGTATGCCATGTACACATGGTAAGCTTTCAAATTTACAAACTGAAATTAATATTATAATATATTATTTAAAATATGTAGGACTTCAGTTAAAACACAGTAACCATAAATTATATGCCAATAATTAATTAAGTAGCGCCTGACTTAATTTAGTAGGAAAAATATGAAGGAAACAATAATGCTCTCGAATTTTCTCTGGTTATGAGAAAATAAACAAATCAGTGTATCCGCGCTATATCTGCGTTCACAATACTTAATTTTATTTTATTTTCGAAACCATAGATGTTAGAAATAGACTTTCTTAAATATTTTAAACATCTTCTATATACAAATTCAGTTGAAAAGAAATCAGTTAATACTCTACTATAGTCATAATGAGATAATTAAATTCAATATAACTCAAACAGATTATTATAACACTAAAGATATACAACAATATATTTAAAAAAAATAAATAGGCGCCGGTCCGCCCGTTACTCATCGGCTATCGCAACATTACGTTTGACAACTAAAAAAATCTTTTGCTTTCAATTCTACATTTTACCATTTTTTAATGCCCAAAAACAGGAATAAAACGATTTATTTTTAATAAAACCTAGCTAGATCGATTTTTTTCCCTAAAAACCCCCTACATGCTTAATTACAGGAAAATCGTTGGAGTAGTTTTCGAGATTCAGAAAATATATTTATGTATATACATGCACGATTAACTCATTTGAATATTAAAGATACGTTTTGTCCTAAAAGAAAACATCTGGGAAAACTGGCATGTCAGTATGGAATGACACCTGTGCAACATGTGCAATGTGTACATGTGCAACCTGCCAAAGAATATTTGCTCATCGTGGTGGGTCTGAGCTTCAATCTTATTCCCCTTTATTGGAAATTGGAGACGTTTTGTTGATTTTTAGATAGTGAAAAACTGCTTCTTTACTATTATTAGTACTAATATTGTTTATACACCATCAAACACTTCTACAAAATAAGTAATCAATAAATGGTTGCAAAAGTTGCTCATACCAATAACGCCGCCTTTAAAATGTTACAAGTCTCTAGCATGTTTCTTTTTTCTACTATATGTATTCTGTTTTATTGTTGGAATGTGCAATAAAATTATATGAAGAAATAAATAAAACATATTTTGCTTTTTAGTAGCCACTTTTAATTCTTCATAATACTAGAATTTGGACACTTACCTACTTGATATTGTACATGCCTTGGGGTAACAAGGTTGTATCCATAGCAACCTACACTATAACATTATTACATACAATTACATGGAATGTATACACTTATTTTAGGTACGGTAAAATATCGTTTTAACAATTCACTGTTTTCGAGTACATACATATTTGACCGCTGCCCGTGAATACGTCGTCTATCAAGGCGCTTTAATAACGAATATACGTTACATAATATATTCTGAAATATAACTATAAGAAATTGAAATGTTATATGAATTATCAAGTATAATTAGCAGTTTGTAAATTAGAAGCATGTTCTAAATGTGATATTAAGAGCTAACTGCGCCTGTCGAAAGTGATCCCAAAAGAACTTTAATGGACTCTTTTATGGACTTATGGACTTTTATGGACTCGATATAAATATTATTAACGGATATATGAATATAAAAATTACTGAAAACGGGATCAGAGTTATAGGTACGAAAAAATCAGCTCTGCTATTATAAACTCTCTTACACAGTGTAATGATTAACATTAACTTTCATGAATTAAGGATATCCAAGGAGTGATAGTCAAGCAGCAAACTCCAACAACTCGATGAAGATAACGTACTGAAACTTAGGAAAGTAGGTAAATGACACTAAAATTTTTGTATACCTCCTATATGTAATACTGTTATTTCCTTTGTATTGCTCATTTTAAAAATTTCTTTTTGACGGTATTGCCGCGATTTCTTAACCTTGAAATAAACACTCAAGGTGTGTTCTTCATTTAACCTGGACTCATAGGTCCGGGTTTTGTTAATAGTCTTAACTGAGTAAAGTTTTACAAAATATAACTAAGGACAATGCATTCCCTTTGTAAGTTATCCGTTGTTACCTAAATAACCGTAATCGCCGACAAAAGGGATTAGAGCGCTCTTCAACCCCTACTGATGAACGGTCTTACTAACAATTTTCTAAAAGACATGTGCTATATTAATATCGACAATTCATCGTAAATTGAAGAAACAGAGAAGGAAAACAACGTGTTCAATTCTGCATTGGTTTTGAGAATTTACAGGAAATTTGTAAGACCCATTTCGACGCCAAATTGGGAGTCAGCTCCATTCATACTGGTGGTGGCTTTTGACCTACTATAGGCATCAAAAATCCACGGCCATAATTCTTGTATGATTAAAATAAATAACTAATATAGATAAATAAAATAGCCTGTCAGTCTTTTACGTTTTTAAGGATAATTCGCTGGACCAGTGTTGATGAAATTTGGTATAATTGCAGCTTTCACACCCGGAAAACATATACCTAGGATTTAAGAAAATCTGTTTTTTCTTCGGAAATAGAAAAAAAGCCATGCAAGATAATTGATGATATTTTAATGTCTATATTTATGCGAACGAACTTATAGTATCTAATAATTTAAGAGACGAGACCATGCTGTCACTTTTAAATATCATAACATTAAATATTTTTGAACACATTTTTCTCGCTCTCCCAAATTATATTACGTCAATTTGTAATCACCTCAGATTACAAATTGACTTATATTCTCAGGCAGACTAATAGCATATTATAATGAAATGGCGGCCCCTCAATTTAACGCCCTATTAACTTTACGGGAGATTTCATATAATAATTTTCCCTGCTGATTATAGCAGTGCGATTGTATGGGACGCAGGGAAAGTGAATATGGAATATTATTGCGACGTGTCGAAAAACCTATAAGTGGATGAAAAACCCATCCATATTTTGTGGTTCTGTGTTCATAAACAATTAGCCATTTATCTACATCCGTCTTGAGTCAGTCAATCAGTCCTGGTATTATATGTAGCATTATATTATCTTTATTTTCATACTTATATACTTAACATCACTTACTGTGTAATAAAAAAAATCGTTCTTCGCTATTCCTATCTTGGGAGTACTCTATAGCAAGGTAGCTTAGTTCTATATCAAAGGAAGAACATTCAAAGTCAAGACAGCTGAAAATGGCCAATGGCTTAAATATGTATTTGCGAATTAAATAGTGTCAATAAGTCGTGATGGCTCAATAGTGAGAGTGCATTACACTTATTTGTTTAATACTTTTAGTACAAAAAACATATAAATAACTGGTTGGATGATATTTACACTGTAAAAAGGCAGTCTTATTGCTGTAAGCAATTTCTTACAGACAACCATTGGTGGACGGATTATAGGAAAGGAATAAATAAATAAATAAATAAATAAATATATGGGACACTTACACACACGGTCGTCCGTCCCCAAAGTAAGTAACTTAATACTTGTGTTATGGTAGACAGACAACTGGTGAATATATACATATATAATTGTTAAATACATACTTAAATACAAATATACACCCAGGCTCAAAGACCAACAAATTCATTTATAGAAAATGTTGGCCCTCGGCCCCGACCCGCGGAGCTGAAGGCAGGGTCACTACCCACTGCTCCAACGAGCCAGTCAATGTGTGCAGTGGCAGATGTGGGCAGATTACATTAAATTAGTAAATAGCATCTGTGCTTGCGTCTTCGACCGCATGAATATCAGAGTGTCAAAAAGTCGTTCATGCGTGAATACCGATCCCAGGGAATTCTATTGTTATGTACTATTTACTTAAAGCTTCCACAAAAATTGCACTAAAGCTTAGTAATAACTATACTGAAATCCGTTAAGTAGATTTTAAGTAAATCGATCACATACAGACTTCTGGGGATTTTGCTTTATAATATGTATAGATATATAAATTTGTGTAAAATATGTAATCATAATATAACCTAATATATATAAGTTATAATAATGCATTACTTATTAAGCGTTCGCGTATTGAAATCCCGCGCACCTATGAATTTTGAAATTTACGAATTTATGTAATTAGTGAATGTTTTTAATTTGTTATACGCTTTATTTTGGAGGATGTGGTGCATCAAAGCTGATATCCAAGAATTTAGGTATTTGCACCACAGTTGGAAAATAGTGGTGTTATATTTTTCTGCCACTTTGTATTAAAATTATTTGATTTAAAACTTTAACTTCAACACAACACAGAGACGCACCAGCATTCTTAGGACATTCCATGTAATTAAAAACATAAGTTGTAAATTAGGGGTATTTTGTTAGACATTATATTTTCTATATATATTTGTATTTAAGTATGTATTTAAAAAATTATATTAGTATATATGCACCAGTTGTCTGTCTACCATAACACAAGTATTAAGTTACTTACTTTGGGGACGGACGACGGTGTGTGTAAGTGTCCCATATATTTATTTATTTATTATGTATACCAACAGTTATAATCTTAGCTTCATATAGAAACACATGTAATGAAAAAAATATTAGTATGCGATACGTAATAAAACTTATTTCTGCGCATAAAATAACATTGAAGAAAATAAATCGATAACTTATTCAAATAGGCGTGATAATTGTCAAGGCTGACTCCTAATATTGCGCATAATTTAGCAGTTACACGTTTATACAGGTAATTATTCTTTTTTTCCTCAAAATTCTTTAAGTTGATTACTATAAAACTATTTACACCAACAGGTAAACATAACTCCCCTTACGTCACCATCGATCTTACAGTCTAGGATCATATACCTAATAATTACACAATATTTATATTAATTTAACTATTTACTTGACTTACAGTGTGTAGTTACTAATTAAGTTATGCTCTGGCGTGATCCCGTAAAATCGAGTATGATAAAATGCTGATAATGCTTAAATATTGAGAGAAATGATGATAAATCATAAAAAGGATAAAACCTTTTAAGATATTGTATAGAGATTGTAAGGAATTTGTCTCCTACTTTTATTATTATTTTATTTTCCGAAATTTTATTTATTCTTGTCTTGTGTATAGACAATAATAAATACTTTGACTGCTATTATATTTCTATATAGAAATATGATAAAATGCAGTCAGTATATAAAAATATTTTGGCTATTATGGGATTTTGAAAATTATAATATAGAATTCACAAAAGAATTTTTAATAACTTAATGCTATATAATACAATGGCAATTATCAATTAAAAGCATTAACGAAGTCGAGCTTAATAACAACAACAATCAAAACAAATGACGCATTTTGATTACCTGGACTGTTTCGTTAGAAAAGAAGTATAAGACACATATTTATATTATACATAGACTTTGAATTAAAAAGGGTGGATTAAAATAAAGAGAGTAGAGGTCTTCGGGTACCTCTCGGGTTAGTTCTTCGGGTTAGCTGGTTAACACTTAACTGAATTGAAAGGTAGAAAACAATTCTACATCTCATTTTCTTGATAAATCAAATGTTTTTTTTGTTCCAGAGTGGTCGCGGTGTCTGAGGATGCTGCGCTTGCAGAGGGAAACACACGTGCACAGTGAGTCAACTTTTTTCAATGTAGAACTGCGGTTTGTTTTACGTATCATGAATGTATGAAATAATTTTATATTTATAGCAATCTTAGAATTATTGGTATTTAATACGCCTCGTCTCAATTAACGTATTGTTTCTTTACTTAATGAACAATGATGAAGCAATGAAATAGGAAATGCATGGAGTTGACTGTTACATAAACTCATAATAAAATAATTGTTTAAGAATTGGATAAAAATGTTTAAAAATGCGTTACGTAATGGTATAAATTTTATATAATTATATACGAAGATTGAATTAACTGTATTGACGTTTCTACCACTAACCAAGTGTAGTTAATCAAACATCTTATATAATTAACAATAGAAGCTGAAAAGAACAGGCTGCGCCTCCGAATCTATCGCCTGTGAAGTATGTTTACTTGCACATCTCAGATATGATAACACTGACAAGTTTATTGTTTCTTAACCTTGCTGGAACTATAGCACATATGGAGAAATTTATAAATTATTTGTGCCAATTCAAAAATCTTTACGATATATATGCGAAATTCTGGAGGTCTATCTATCGCGCTAATAAACTGAAGCAATAATAATAAAAGTCCGTTTTTCTTTGGGAATGAGAAAAATATATTGAAGGTATTTTGAAACTAAAGGTGGACTAACGAAGAAATCGGTCAAGTAAAATTATTATTTTTTTGCTTTAAAGTTGATTAACTAATAAAGTTGGAGCTACGGAAGCTGTAATTTAAGTAGTAACTGTTTTTTCTTTGATTTCTAAACTAGCAACGGTATGTTGCGACAGAAAAATGTTATCGTGAAATATTTAATTTATTGAATCCATTGCAATGGTAAAAGAAATTATATTAAAAGTTTGGAATTTGATTTCTATTTACAAGCATTGAACTATTAAATACTATGCAAGCTGTTCCCGATAAACAATATATTGTACTGTATTCACCTTGAAATTACTTTTTAAAATATTTATAAAGTCCCTTATATAGTTTTTGTCCTTTAAATAATATTGAGATAATATGCAGCCTTAATAACATAACTTAATGAGTCCATAAAATATTTTTATTCTAAAAATGTCTCCACTCTGCGACTTTTTCTGTTCTTTTGCAGAAAACTGTTTATAATTTCGGTTGGAGCTCACTCTACATCATTTGTATACTGTTGACGTTAATAACTATACGAGGCCTTCTTACGGGATTGTGAATTATTATTTAAATTTTAGCAGAGATGTAGCCGATTACCGCGTTAGCCGACTAGTGCGGTAATTTCGACATTATTGTTGTCTATTTAATCGTTCTTTTCTTCTTTTATATTTCTATTACTTCCATTTCTTTCTTTAATTATTTCCCAATATCTATGTAGTATTAGAACTTATGTTATCTTATTGTATACTTAAATTTTGCACACTATCAGCATTGTAAATCGTTCTCTAACATGGCACATCTTATGAGGAGTGCCTATGCTCTTGGCGCTGGGAAGGACTATGAAGGTAAGATTCAGAATATTCCTATCTCATGTATAAAACTATTTTAGAAAAGGTAAGTTGGGCTTTTGGTTGGAGCGTATAATTCGTATCAATGCGCTAGTTCAAATCCCCGGGCAGCTATGAGTTTTCCAAATAAAATTAGTTAACAGATAATTACAATTCATTATGCACTGCACGGTAAAGGATAACATGTTTATGAGGGCTAGGTATAAACAGAGTATTTCTGAGATATATAGCACCGGCCACTACGCATTAAAACAGTTTGGAGGGAACTTCAATCTTTCTCTCCAAGCAAAGAGTAGGCCCTGCTATGGCATAGGTGAAGGTTGGTATTTAACCTTTTTTTTATTTAATGAGTCAACCTTCCTTGTTCAATGACCATTATAATCAGAAGTGGACGCGACACGGAGACGTCAATCATAATAGGATTATAATAAATGCAGCGTTAAGTTATTGAGGTTGCTTATCCAATTAGCGCACTGACGCGGTCAACGGTCGCGGACTGAAGTCGTTAAAGCGGAAAAATGCATATGTTTTGATATGCTACGCCAGTTAAGGACTAATCCAAATAATTTTATAGAAAGAAAAGGATTTATACCTCTTATAATTTGCTTCGTTCAGTTTTAATTGACTTGATTACTATTTCCTTAAATATCAGTTAACAAAATTACTGTATATGCCTTTTCGAAGCAATGCCAATATTTTAAATACCTTTCCTTTTACATTTATGCTAATTTTATGTTAAATCTTTGACTGCAATAAAGCAGGCTTATAAGCCCAATGTAGTGATCTATACGTAGGTATATAAAAACTAAAGACAATGTAAATTTTTTAACTTTGCTATACATTTCAAATGTGTAACTCAGTATTGTAATAATTTTACAATGTTATAAAATTAAAATAGACAATTACTTTCAGGTTTCATTAAATCAATAATTGGTAACATCTAAAAATCTTTTTATTTTAATATAATTTAATGCGAACTTCCATGTTCGCATTCGCATTCGCAAAGTGGAAAATTTTTTGCTCGGTTAATTGCCTCTTCAGGTGACAAGAGGGCTGGCTCCTTTTCGCACAAAAACTCAGCTTAGCGATTCAGCGCGCAAACGCTGCTAGCATTCTTGGTTCCATTCCACGTGGGCATGATTTGTATAATCCTAGCATGTAAGTAGTTTAAGATAGAACTTGTACATTTTTGCTGTAAATAAAAAAAATATGCGAACAAAGTCGTCCGTAATAATTAAATATATTAACATAGTCATAGTATGTAACCTTTACAATGAAAACATTTACGTCATTCCATGTCCTTTTAATTTATTGCTTTGCATCAAAGAATTTGTTGCGACCATGTAAAATAGATTAAAAAATGTACATTGTATTTTTTTATTCATGGTTATGTTTAAGTATCACTCTTCTGAGTTATAGGTAAGGAGGCCACAAAACCTAATCTAATTGTGTCGGGGTCTTGTCTTATTACTTACTTTTTTACTTTTATGATCATGATCATGATTGCCAGGTGTTTGAAATTTTTTAAATTTGTTACATAAAATCTTAAATGATATTACAATATTCGATATGACATACACGTAGTTACTTTAAACAAGTTAAGAGTTCAAATTGATTATAGTGAATGGGGTATAGTGGTAATAATTTGACCTTGAAAATTTATTGAACACTATATTACATATTATTGTTACAATTTTTTTTACTAGGATATAAATAACACATAATTTATGTAAGACATGCGTATATGGGACTGCATTATACTGAGTTGAGTTGAGTAAAAAGACCTTATTTCTTACCGAGGTGTCGTAAAAGGCAATTGGGGCAAGTCGACCCGCCGTGTGGTATCCGACTGAGTAGAATAGACCACCCTCATTTCTTACCGAGGTGTCGTTAAATACGATTAAGGTAAAATGACGCCAGGCTGGCGGTTGGTCGTAAAATACGAAGCCAAATCACGTGACAGTATGTTTATAACATGCTGTGCCGCCCCCACCTAGAGAGGGATAATGACAGGACGATAATCGTCGCGGGAACGTTGTGTGAAGAGCTCATGAATAAGTGCCCCGGATGGGTTCGAAACTAGTCGGGCTAACCATATAGAATCAGACGTGAGTATGGCCGGTTCTATACATGAATTATGAATACTAGTCACAACAGTATAGCAGTTAATTGCTGGTTTTGCTTCTTCTTTCTATACTTTCTTCTTCTTCTATCCTAGAATTAAGGTATTGTGTTTTAGTCGGTGAGTTTAGTCGGCCGGTGTTTTAGCTGGTTCATGAGCGAGAAGTTTACAAGCCATTATTACCAGAGAGGTAACATCATTCTATTCTTTCTAGTCCAATCTCCAGTAGACAATTAACATACCAAGAGGTATGTCGTAATTAGTTCAATACAATTACAACAAAGTTGCCACAAATAAAAAAAACTTCAGCGTGTATCGATTAATAACAGTATGTTAATAAACGTCAGCGTGAAGTCAACAATGTCAGTTTACAACCACAGTCACATGCAAATCATTCCTATACACGAGTATTTCTATCTCTTTGTACTACTTATCGCCATTTTACTATTTGCCTCGTAACATTATTTACGCCAGCTTACCGTGATTGACGTAAAAAATTATCTACCGCCAACTTGCACGACTTTAAAGTAACAGCAAATATTTGTGCTGTAAATTGCCATGTTTTATTAAAATTAGTTTAACAGTTTCACATTTAAATACTAATTGAATAATTGAATTTCTAACATTTAATTGGAATAATACTCGTAAATTCAAATTCAAATTCAAAATATTCTTTATTCAAATAAACTTGTAAACAAGTGCTTTTAAATCGTCAACTCTACTGCTGGTTCGGAAAGCTGTTCCTACCGAGAAGAGCCAGCAAGAAACTCGGCGGCTGCTCTTTTTAAAAAATACAATTCTTAATGCTAGTTATATTTAATTGTTTCTATCTTGTATAGGGTCGAACAATATTTATATCCACTCATTTTTATCGTCTAAATAATCCTCAACAGTATAGTAGGCTTTCTGTATCAGCCTCTCCTTAATAGTGTTTTTAAACTGCTGTAATGATGTTACAATTAAAATTGTAACATCGATTGTAACAATACAATTGTAAAATACAACAACAACAATTGTAACAATTGAATAAATTATTTATTTGTGTTAATAACGTATTAAAGATATATTATAAAATGTTACATCGCATTCCATGTTTTTAAAATACATAAATACAAAATACATAATGTGACTGCGCAGTGTTACTTATAAGTATAAGATCACGTCTCCCTAAGCAAAGTTGGAACTATATATTAAGACATTACTTTCGTATCCTGACCTACTAGTTAGTAATAAAAGTTAACAGACGATACGTCAACATACTTTAACATTGGGAATAGTAATAGTCATAGCTAATACTTTTACGTGAAAACTAGGTCGAATAAACTCGAAAAAACGTGTGGTTTTACCAGCTAACATTCTGATTAACTGGCCAAGGAAATTAAATGGCATAACATCTTTATTATAGTGATATATCCAGTGCCCCAGGGCCTTTGATTACCTGGCTACGCTACTGCATATATCATCATTTCCTGCTCTTATCCTACTCTAAGTGGGGTCGGTGGTATTTTTCAATGATTCATCATTGATTTAGCTACGAACGAAAACATCGGGCAAGACACATAACGATCGCGGAATAATATGCCCATCATTCTCCTATCCATTCCTAAGTGTAGTCGGCAAAGCATGTTATAAACATGTTGTTACATGATTACGTACGTACGTAATTTACGACCGGCCGCCTGCCTGACATCAACTTACGTTAGTCGTATTTAACGACACCTCGGGTAGAAAGACAGTGGGTCTTTCCCACTTAACCAGATACCACACGGTGGCTCAACTTACCTTATACGCCTTTTACAACATTTTTTTTTGTCCCAGGGCTTTTGATTACCTACGCTACTGCATATATAGTAAGCATAATTACTTATAATGTGTGTTTAAAATGTTAGAAATACGTTTTTATTTCTTATCTTTTAAATAGTACAAATACGAATCGTGGAAAATTGTTTTCACGATGACGTACTTACCTGGTCTATATAAATCTTAACATTTATTTCTGTGTATTTTGTATATTAAACCTACATTTGTTTGTTTACCCATATATATTACTCGTAAGACCTGATAAGGCGTCAACACTAAGTAAGCATAAACTTTAAATGAGTTAATATTAATTCTAAACATTTGATTATATATGGAAATGATGCAAAATGTAATTTTGCGTTGCTGGTATAGTATTTTTAGGTATATGCCTTATTTATTAGTGATATATCCTGTTTAGGCGTGTATTATTAATTAGCGAAATAACGCCTACGATTTCTGATTCCAAACAAATATACGAGTACTTAAAATAAAAAAGCATAGACATCGTATCGACTGTTATTCGAGAATTTTATAGAAAGCAGTTTTACAATTAGACGTCATCATATTGAAATGAAATTCGATATTTAGGTTAAAGCAAAAGCGAACATTCGCATTACTACTTAGTTCGAGAATATTCCAATTTGCTGACTGAAAAGATATATATTTTTACATAAAATCGATATCATGCATATGTCAGCAACCCAGTTAAAGTTAAAGTGCAGAATTATTAATATAAGTTTTGATATAAATTATAGATTCGTCTTTGCATTGTTACTTTTATACCTATGTATCATTTAATATGGCTATTTATTTTTTATTTTTTTATTTCTTCACGACACGACTCAGAGTCGTAATTTATCTAGATAAAAATATTTGCCACAATTCGTTTTCTAGCATTTTCGAATTCCGATATTTTAGAAGGATGCCCACTAGTTAAATTGTTTACCTTACAGCCTTAGAAAATATTGATTCGTGTTTGAATTTAGAATATCTACAACCAATTATGATTTTCCTTAATTTTAGTAGTAATATAACTTCTTAACTTCTTAAATTTCATTTCCTTTTTTTACTTCTTTCGTTCAATATTTAGAATAAATTTTTATTTTCCTTACTTTATTTCATTATTTATTGGTCATTTGTTCATACAAATTACTTAGATTCCTAATACGGTGTTATGATGTTTAAAAACAAATTATTTGGATATGACGAATCAACTATATAGATAGAATGGGTTTATCCGGAACACAGATCACAACTAAGGATAACGTAATATTTTAGAATTCAATGGGTTCATATTTGCTCAGTTTTTAGCCAAAAACTGATTAAATGTGATCCTATTGAGTAAATAGAAATCATAGTTAAGGATCATATAAAGTTGGTTTCGTTACACAAGTTTTTTTTTCTAATGTAGATACAAGTACACACTGTTGATATTTTACATATCGTCTTATCTGAAGAATAAAGCCACATTTCCTATATATACATAGGACATGTAACATTATTCTTCGGATAGGTCGATATAAAATATCGCAACATTTTTAAGTTAAATATATGGGACACACGGTCGTCCGTACCCAAAATAAGTAACTTAATTGTATTATGGGTGATAGACAACTGGCAAATGTAAATATATAATACATATATAATCTTAAATGCATAACTAAATGCATAACTAAATACATATAATACCTAGACTCGAAGAACCAACAAATTGTATTTTAGAAAATATTGATCCTCAGCGGGAAACGAACTCGTGACCCGCGGAGCTGAAAGCAGGGTCAGTGCCAGGTTGAAATAGATCCTTAGTGACGTTTGTTATACGTCATACTTTATAATTTTAGTTCACGAACATATCCGGTTAAGGTTTAGTTCGATTCATTTATAATATTAGTGGGATATCGCTAAAAATCAACGGTAAAATTAAGCATAACTATTAAATTTATAAAATATATTGTCTTAGCTTTAAAATCTTCTTCGTCTTCATTTTAGTTTTGAATTAGTCTACGCAACAATTTTTTTTGGTTTTTAGGTCAATATACTGACTCAACCTCAGTTCACTTTACGCTTAAATCAGCAAACGCATATGCAGAATTGTTGCGACATCTTTACATAGAGTAATAATATATTGATGTTACACAATTACTCATTTTTTTTCGAATTGAAATAGGCTTTTATCTTTCACAATTTGTAGAAGCTCTACGAGCGTCGGAGACCTTCATCCTAAGTGCCTCCTGTGTGCCTGGCTTACTTAAAATATACAAAAAAGCCTATTATGTCTCTAAAGTTACATCGTTTTATTTTTGCGTAAGATTTAGATGATAGCCGTGTGGTATCCGGCTGAGTAGAATAGACCACCCTTATATCTTATCGAGGTGTCCAAGAGGCGACTATGGTAAGTCGACCCGCCGTATGGTAACCGGTTAAGTAGAATACACCACCCTCTTTCTTACCGAGGTGTCTTAAAATACGACTAAGGTAAGTTGACGTCAGGCAGGCAGTCGGTCGTAAAATACGAAGCCAAATCACAACAACATGTTTATAACATATTCTGCCGATCCCACTTAGAGCGGGATAAGGGCAGGAGAATCATGATGATTTAGATGAAGATTTTTTGTATGGTATATTATGATAATGAAGGATTAACATATATGGAGTATATGTACATATATGGAGTATGCAGTAACATATTATATCGAAAGCTGCTTTTTTATTTCGTTATTGAAATCGTGGGCGGCAAAGGCTCATTTATAACTTATTAACTTATTAGCTTATTTTAAAAAAATGATATCATTTTGTTTTCTGAAACTTCATTTAAAGACTAGTTAAACTGGATTTGATTTGAGAATAGATTAGACATACTTTCAGATTTTGAATCGTTTGACACTGCAAGTAAATACAGACACTAAAATAATTTAATCTCCATATCCGTGCTAATATTGTAAACGTCTCTTTATCTTTCTGTCGCTTTTTCTGTTACCCTTTATGGCCAATCCGCTGACGCAACGTTGATGACGTTTGTACCTTCGAGGCTCATATACCGACCTAAAATATGTATAATTTGGATTATCTTCTTAGTGTAAGATAAAATTATGTCGGTTAACATTATCTTTTTATGTCTTACTATATGGTTCTACTATTTGATATATTAAAAGGCATATGTATTTTTGTTTGTCCTTATTTCACGTCCTTATTTATACTGAGTAACTATTTGATCTAATTTGTAGTATAGTTAAAACAGGGGACTAATTTTTATTTTTATGTCGATTCTCAACCTACCAATTTCAAAATCTGTTGGGAAATCTGTCTCTTTGTACAAAGGAATTGGGGCTTAGGCCTACGACGCTGTTCTAATTCAAATTAAGCTAGCTACACATACCTCACAGATTCTTCAGAAATGCGTTTATAATAAAGTAGGAGGTGAATTGTAAATGTAATTTAGGCACAAATTTTTCTATTGTCAATTCATAATGTAATAGTGAGTCCATCCGTCGATATAAAGATTGTCAAACGGGCAAAATCAAGCGCATTTTGGTAGTATCCTAATAGATGCCTAATTATTTACCATCCACGTCACCACATGTATGTGAAAAGTTTTATAGTGCTCTGCGGATTGTTTGACGAAGCCTTAATGTATTTATTTTTATACTGTGACAGTACGATTCAGCATGAAGTGACCACGTTTTGAATTTTATTTGGCAGTATTGGTGGCTGGTGTCACCACGCGATCGTGCGTCTCCCGTTTATAATTAAGCGTAACTGAGTGCAATATTTTATAATTATAATCCAATATCTATTACATAATTGCTAATAGATGCGGTGAATTTTTAAGTATACTTTATATACTATAAGTATTTAAAGATGTACGGATTGTATAATAATATCGGCGTGAGTATTCGATTTTTTTATCAAATAGGCTTTTAACATAACATTGTTATCTAAAGTAACTAACAGTAATGATATAAACCACTTTTTGTAGTATTTGCCAAATGCACCATGCTCTATCCTAGTAACTTCCCTAACAATTATTTCGAATTTAGAACACTAATAGTATTAGTAGTACTAATAAAGCTAATAGTAGAATTATTTAACAAAAGTAGAAATAGTTCTAATGAAGCCAAGTAGTAATAGAATTGTTTAACAATTTTTTTAATAACGTAATTTTTTTTTAAAATATTTTAATAATATTAATGGAAATTTAAAATATTTTCTACTACTTATAAAGGATTTAGATAATTCAGTTTCAAATTGATCGTATACTTTCTTTACCATATTCTAAAAAAAAAGTTTCATAAAGAATTATATATATCGTTTAGTTTATTAACAATATAAAATATAAAGTATTTTTAAATATACAAATTGAAGTATTTACGGGCAGGTTATTGTATTAATAAAAACTGCTATGGTAGTATGTAATGCAATTCAAGATATTACTTCCATACTAACATAGCAGTTTTGTTAAAACAGAGCTATACGAGTTTCTTTACAATAAAGATTAATTAATATACTTTTGTTAATCTATATGGGTACACATTGAACGCGCTATCTTTGTCCTCTTTTCAGGTATACAATTTAAAATAAAGTGATAAAGTTTGGAAACAGGTTTTACAGTTGTTAAACAGTCATATAAGTAATTTTTTTAATCGCTTTATATTTTAGTGAATTGATTGTATTATTAATATTGTATCTGTAATATTTAAATCTTGTATATATATATATATATATATATATTTTCAGAATTTTAGAAACGGCTCCATTGATTTTCATGAAATTCAGTGTGTAGGGGGTTTTTTAGGGATCGATCTATCTAAGTTTTATCAAAAAACTTGACTCACTGAAAAAACCTGTTATAATTTTCTGACAAAGCAAAGGACAATGACGCTGTTAATTGCAAAGCCATGGTAGCTTAATTAGGTAACGGGTGGTCTAGAATTTTGAATACTGTGATCGATCCCAGTTCTTTTTTTCATATATTTTTAATTGCATTTGGTTCTATTAGTCCCAAACTACAGATGTGAGATGACACTTCTTACTGTCAGAACAGAATAGACGACTTTTATTTCATACCGAGGTGTCGTAAATCATCACTACCTAGAAAGAGTATGCCGTGTGGCATCCGCCCGAACGGAATAGTCCACCCTAATTTCTTACTGAGCTGTCATAAAATACGACTAAGGTAAGTTGACGTCAGGTAGCCTGTCGGTCGTAAATACCTAGCCAAGTCATGTAACAACATGTTTATAACATGTTGTGCCGACCCCACTTAGAGTGGGATAAGGAAGTAGAATGATGATAACTTTTTTTGTCACATATTAAGGATTGGTTTAATCACCTCAGTTTTTTGTAATCTATTAACAAAGAGCAAGATTCAACGTGGTCTATGTAGGTCGACTCATTTTACTCAAGCGGCATCCATTTCTTATTTTCATTTTGCTGTTTTGATACAAATGCTAGCATACATTTTGTGCATTATATCTTTAATATTTAAATGAGGTAATCTTGTATATATATGTATGTTTTCGGAATTTCGGAAACGGCTCCAACGATTTTCCTGAAATTCATCATGCAGGAGGTAATGGGGGGGGGGGGGGGGGGAAATCGATCTAGTTTGGTTTCATTGAAAAAAATGTCGTTTTATCCCTTTCGGGAAAATGCTTAAATTTATGTTGAATTCAAAAGATAATTTTCGCTGTCTAATGGCGGTCTGGAAAGGTAGAAGGTCCAATCTCCTAAACTATTTTTAATTTTTTTAATGTTAATTTTGTTATATTTTAAAAAATTACCGATCCAGGCTCGTTCACCCATGTATTTTTAATAAAATGTGTTGATATAATTTATAGCATTACAAAATAACGGTAATAGTTAAATATTTAAAGCTTGTGATTCTTTTCAATGGTTCGCGTGGTTAAATCCAGGAAAGGGTGCTATGACTTTTTATAGATTTTCATGCGCTTTTCCGTGTATTTTCTTCACTGTTTCATCGTTATAAAAACTTATATTTGTAATTGTTCCCAGAAAAATCTTGCGATTTGTGTGTGTGTGTGTGACTTGTGTCTGATGTGTAATTTGAATAAGAGCAGCGTGCGGTATCTAAATTTAAAACCATCTACGGAAAGAAAATGCCTTTAAGGCTTTGCTTACTAGTAGAATTCTGCAGTCTCTAACAATCTTTATTTATTTCAAACTGTTCTTCTATTTCTATAGTACAGTGGTCGGCAAATTTATTAGCCAAAGAGCTAAATATGACATGATTACAACAATTAAAAAAAATTGGGAGCCAAATCTGCTTTTTTAGTAAACGTTTATTACACTAAATAAGTAGTACACTAAATAAAACTAAATTTCATACTTAATAAATATTAAGGCGAACAATGGGCTTGCATCGTATTGGAATGTTTGATTAAGTCAAGATTGTATTGTGTAATTTTTAATTTTAAGCATGATTCTAAGTTCTCATCAATAAGACGACTTCTCAGTTTACTCTTTATAATATTCATACTTGAAAAAGCTTGTTCGCATATATATGTATGTAGAACCGAAAAGGGAAAGAACAGCAAACGCGAGCTTTTCCAGCTGATCATAAAGATATAATTTTTTTCTTATAAAGTTTTTTTTATTTGAAAATATTATTGCGCCTTCCGTAGATATTTGTGCCAGAGGCGAACTTAAGGAGCTAAAGAGCCACATGTACTTTACCGACCACTGCAAACCATACCATAGTAGATAGTGGTAGCTGCCGTTATAGATTGGCAATGTATGAATAATTCCCGAAATACTATAGAGACAAGAAGTTCGCGGCGTTATCATATCTGATGTCCTGCTACACCTTAAAGCGCATGATGAATTTTAAATATAAATGAAGCAATTCAGTTTTTAAAGAGAACTCTGGGTGTTTTTCCGCGGTTTACTTGCTTCTAAATATTCTCTAACCTGAAACTAAATTGCATATATTTTATCATAGAGTAGTACATATTTAGTATTTTAAGAACATTATCACTGCAACACATATTCTCTTTGTTCTTCACAATCTAATTAACATGTTTTCACGACAACCGACAATGAACCCATTTTACGTAGGTATATTGTAATTTTTGCTATGGTACTTTGACTTGAAACGTTCCTATATCTAAGATACATCATGGGTTCAACAAGGCTGCAAAGCCATTTCACGAATTATCTTCTTTGGTCTTTATAAAAGATAATACCAAAACCAGTACTATCACTGCAATGTTAATTAAAATCTTAGCTAAAACTGACCCTATCCATACTTATTATAAAACAAAGTCCCCAAAAGCTGTTTGTCTGTATGTATCGATTGTCTCGATTGATTTTTGATAGATCTACAAAAATACAACTAAATAGTCCGCGACAGCATATCTCGATCACTTATGTTACCTCGCTATAACTATTTTTATGTTCAAAAATTCATATCGGGTAAAATTTTATGACACACAGATTTCGACGCGGGCAAAGTCGCTGCACAGCTAGTATAATAAAAAACAAGAATATTTAAGCCTACAGAATAAACACTCATATATTTTTCGTATGTTCTCTTAAAGAAAACAGTGGTCTTGAAAGTGGATTTTCTTATTTACATAAGCGCCTGATAGTATTTTGTAGCAGTTGTTTACACGACGTTGATAAAATACTTTACATTTCAGAACGGCCAGGCAATATACCGTTCGTTCAAACACGATTGTATGCGAGCATTCTTATATCAGTGGCCATGTGAACATAAACTGAAATTCTATTTTAATTATAAAGTGCCGGTCGCCTCAGTTTTATCTCATTTATGTTTCGAGGTATAAACAAATCAGTATCTCGTGAACGTCAAACGGGACGCCGTGTGTCCTTTTCGTGCGAAAACAGATTTGCTAAAGTTTGCGTGTTTCGTGAGTGACTTTTATACGGTTTAGTGTGGATGATGGAGTTTCAGTATTATGGGAACTTTGACCGGCAGCCTCGACGGCTCCAGGAGCAGCCTTGGTGGGACGAGGAAGACAACCTCACAGACAGACGTGTCAACGGTAAGACTTGACCCCTGTTATTGTAGATACATGCATCTAATGACGCTATCGGTCAAGTTCGAGGTCGCTAACACTATTTAGTTATTAAATAAAAAAAACGTTGTAAGGTTTTTGAATGAAAAAGCGTCTGCATTGTTAATTTGCTATAGAAAATATTAAAATTGCGTAAATAAAATTAAAGTGAAACTTTATACACACTCCTCTTTCGAATTAAGACAACCGGTTTGACAGCATGATAATATACGAACATAATTAACATCGAATACTGGCAAACTATATGTTCAAAATTATGGTAATTAGTATTATTCTAAAGTTTAAATTAAGGAAAACATATTTATGTATGACGCGAAAACTGGTTCACTCATATTAGAAATATGACACGGATGAAATTTTACTAAAAAGTTTTTGCAAGATAAATTCTTGGAATATTTTTATTGAGTCGGCCTTATACAGATTTAATAACGATTATTATTATGTAAATCTAGCGTTAATAATCAACTGATACTATTGTTAATTGTTAACTCGGGTTCATTAGATAGGTATGCAGGAAAAGCTATTGAAAATATTTCACAATGCGCATTTGTTGAGTAGATAGTTTTAGAAATAAGTAGAATACATAAAGTTATACTGATACAAAAAGAAACTTAGTGTGCAAAGCAAATAAATATTCGTTTATGTTTATATTATACATATTTTTTAAATTTTTTGAATTTTAGCCTAAAATTGTTGATATTTAATTCAATGCGTCATTTAACAGAGTTCTAAATTGCAATAATTTTAGTATCTTAATGCTGAAGGTCAGGTTATAAAAAACATGATAGGAATACTGAATCGAAATTATTTATAATTTAATAAAATAATTTGTTCTTAAATTTTTTATATAGTAATTGTTTAAAATTAATTTAAAAAAGATATTCAAATTAAAAGCGATCACTCCGCGTAAAGCTTGTCTGATATTCTTATTTTCATTTATTAACGTGTAATTTGACTTTTCATCTGTATGTTCCTTTTGTTCTTTTTTTTTCTTATGAAAACTTTATTGGTTTATGTTTTTTTTTGTTTCTCTTATAATTATGGATTGTATAACTGTGTTTTTTCCTAATAAATAAACATAAAATTAAAAAAAAATGTTTCGGCTCTATGGATCATCCCTCCGTTAACCATTCGCTTACTGCTGAGCACCGTTATTTCTTACCTCAGATTTTCTCAAAATTAGTTCTGGCCACATGCTTCGGTTATCGGCGGAGTGCAATACGTATGACTGTGGAAACCTATCGGCAATAGAAATATTTCACATAACCATAAAAACATTTTCCCATTTTCCTTAATAAAACAATTAGGTTAAATTCGCGGTTCAAGAACCAATATGTATTTAAATGATAGTGATTTATCAAGATAAAACACAATGTAGAACAGTAGATAACAACATCTCGACTCTTAACACGACGTTTAAATGTAGTGATAATAATGAGTAGGTCCGTATATGGCTGTCTAGACAGAAAGGTAAACCAGGGTGTATCGATTAGACCCGGGGATAATTTTAGAAAGGATACACAGCGGAACACTTTAAATGTCCACAGCGAGTTTATCTTTAACTTTGCTCTTAAAAGGCTCTGTGATATGAACATAACGTTCATATCAAATTAATTTAATGACAGCTGTTAAATTATATTATGCATTTCATTTATTTTTATACGGATTTCTGAGCTTATACAAGGCTAAAGTTCCAGGCTTAGCACAGCTAATGTTATATGATTGTCTTGGTTCGGACAAACGAAATTATTGTACCCAATCCGATGAACGATAAATTAGCTCACCAAAGACTTTAATGGGAACTAGATGAGAGGAAACAGAGCTGGCCGATTGTAGTGAGTTGAAAGACGACGTTCATAGACCCTTACTGAGTTAGACAAGAATGTCTCCTATATACTTTGCAGTCGCACAGTAAGCTATTGCAGAGAGATAGATATAGAGCAGATAGATAGAGAATAGGGATAGATAGAGGTAGAGATAGAGCAGTGTGGATAAACTGCTGCGTTGCCTCAATTACATTATCAGCAGTTTCCTACCGTATTTGTACATGGACGGAGCCTATATTTGGCGATGTTCCACTTACGTACCAATTCTCGCTTTTATTCACACTTTCATTCTTCATACCATAAAGCGAACCGTTGTTAGATCTAGGTCATCCCCCACCTACTTTCTGAACCCATTGATAGGCATAATAATTTTTTCAACATAAAAAGGGAATAGAGCTTATTCTATTCCAGGCCATCCGTTCTTCCCTAACAGATTGTAGTAATATTACGGTGGTCTCTCAATGTAAAATAAATAAAACAATGAGCAGTTTCCGTTCTGAACTGCTATTATATATATCGATATCTATATATACTAAGAAACTGTATTGCAGTAATTGATGGGTATGTTATTATTGTTATAGCTTAATGTTTAATTGTAGTTTAAGTTTTATCAACTAATTAATTTTTGCTCATATTTCTGTATCTGAAGTTTATCTGATTGAAATTATTGTATAGTGACAAGCTATCCTTACTTATATCTACTTTCTCTTTGTCACTACTTTCTTTATATGCTATCTCGCATTTGCTTGTACAATAAGTGTATTTAATTATTTGTTCACTTCTACGCCTCAGATATCTTATCTATTTTGTTCTTTTTAATCTGGCATTTTAATATAAGAGAAAACTTATGAGCTCATAACAATAAAGATAAGTATATTTAAGAGGCTCTCTTATTCATTTGATTTGTTTCCACACCAAACCAGTTGATTTCGCGGCAGCCAGTGATGGTGGCAGCGTAGTGCTGTGCTGATGCCAATTTGCTTTTGCAATTTGCAAAGAAGTGTTTTATGTGTGAGCACCATTATCGTTATAGCTATGAGATATTATTTTTAATAGGCTTTTTTCTATTTAAATAAATAATAACGTAACAAATTTAGCAAATATTTATTAAAACGTGTGTGATATAATATTGCTGATATATTCAAAGATAGGAGTATGTTTTGACAATAGTGAAGATGAGATGGTAACCTAAAAAAGTTGGTTATTGTTAGCAATATAGAAAGCAAAAGACCACGAGGCCGGTTATCATCACGATGGTCTGACTAAGTATAAGAAGCCACATCCTTATCTAAATTCTATCAGACGGTGAGGGCTACTATGGACCGTAATAGATGGGAGGCAGATAATTTGAAAGAAAGTTTTAGGTGACTACAATTCCCAGTAATGAAAGAACAATTAAATTAATAAAAATCAGTAACGTCTTAAAAGGCAGGCTCGTCACTAATAGCTAGCCAGCTTGCGGTATATAGTCGTAGCTCGTACTCTACTTTGCCCAACTTATAGGGATATTGTTTTTCATATTACCCAGCCTCTGGACTAATAAGACCGGTGTTCAGTACCGATGTTCCGGACAGTCACAGAGCAGCATCGTTTTCGATATAATAAAAGCATAACTGCGTGCAGACAATTACTAGAAAGTTCTTTACAATTTATAATACTGCACAAATATAGATGGCATAAGTATTTTACTTATATAACTTTAAAAACATCCCCTAATTTTTTGATGGATTCTGACTGATTCAGACGCTATGCTGCCTTTTGCAGCTTAGAACCAGCAGCTTTCTGAAACTTTTTGTAGCGGTCTATCCACCTAGTTGGTCCATCAATACTAAATCATATAGACATTAAAGTATTATTATTATTAGACTATAAAAAATAATATATATTTTGTGTACTACTCCGTTCCACGAGAATATATTAGTTTTCGGTGTCTTATAATGGAATATAAATTAGTTTATACTTGAACAAAAACATAACTTAGTATATCGACCGAAAATATACAAGCTAAACAACGTAAGTAGATATACTTGATAACGAGTGAACGAAAGCAATTCGGGTCACTGAATACTCTGCATAGGCCATTAGCTTACTTTCTACGCCGGTATAACATCGCGTGCCACATTATTATGTAAAACAAAAAGATTGAATTTAATGTAACTAGATAGATTAAATATTTCGAGGTTCTATTTTATATCTAATAGGTTTAATAAAATTTATTTTCACCCACAAGTGATGTAACTATAAAATCTTTAATATTTAAATGAGTAAATGTTGTATATATATATTTCCGAATTTTGTAAACGGCTCCAACGATTTTATTGAAATTCAACATGTAGGGGTTTTGGGGGAATAATCGATCTAGCTAGGTTTTGTTAAAAAAATGTTGATTTATCCATGTTATCGGGCATTTAAAAAAAACTGCTAAAATAAGATTGTAAAGCTTAAATTTACTAGAATTTGTCAAGTTGGAATAGCGCAAAGGTAAACGGGCAGATAAAATATGTGAAAATACTCAGGTTCAAGTCTCACATGTCACCGACCCTTTCTTTCTTTGTTTTTAATTGCATTTTTTTAAATCTTTTAATTAAATTACCGAGCTCTTATTAAAAAGTAGTATACATCAGGCCTCAATCCGAAATACCAGTTGATAGGCTTTTATATATCACAATATATGAAGGTATATAATATATGTATATATAGTCATATATATGTATGGTATCCGGCTGCGTAGAATAAACTACCCTCTTTCTTAACGAGGTGTCGTAAATGGCAACCTAGGTAAGTTGATGTCAGGCAGGCGACCGGCGTAGAGTTGAAGCCCCTTCATCGGGGGGAGACTCAGCGCCGGTAGAGGTGGACTGGCGGAGAGCAGCTCAAGAGGAACTCCTCCGCCAATGGAGGCGGCGGCTGGAATCGCCCAGTGCAGGATTCTGGACGATTTCAGCTATCCAGCCCATTCTCCAGGGCTGGGTCGCCAGGAGGCATGGGGTCCTCACCTTCCGCCTGACACAGGTGCTTTCCGGACACGGTTGTTTCGGGAGGTATCTGTGGAAGGTAGCCCGGTGCGAAGAGTCCGGTGAGTGCCACGAGTGCGGCGCCGAATGTGACACGGCGCTGCATACGCTCGCAGACTGCCCAGCTTGGGCAGTTCAGCGGGCAGAGCTCGTGGCACAGGTGGGGCACGATCTCTCCTTGCCCACTGTTGTTAGTGCCATGGTGGACAGGGAGAGATCGTGGGCAGCGATGGCCTCCTTCTGCGAGGACGTAATCTCGCGGAAGGAGGCGGCGGGGCGGATCCGGGAAGTCGAGTCCTTGGATCCGATCCGCCGCAGGCGAGCGGGGCGCAGACGACTCGCCGAAGTCCGTCGCATGCCGCCCTAACGGGGACCTCCGAGCGTTCCCAACGAGGTATCGGACGCTCGCTGGAGTTAGGTCCCCGAGGCGGTCGATGCATCTGGTGCTCCCGATGCATCGATTAGCGGAGGGAGGGGCCACTGTTTAGAGAGGCCCCGACCCGGAGGTGGCGCTCTCCGGGGTACAGAGCTGCTGCTGGCGGGGATGGGGGCAATGTCTTCATAGGTACCCTGTCCCCGCCACCAGCAGCGCGGTGGAGCACTGTCAGGTTTTTAGTCGGTGAGAGTCCGACAGACCCGCCGCTCATCCCCGTCGGGCGGTGATGACCCATAATGGGTTTTCATGACATAAAAAAAAACGACGACCGGTCGTAAGATACCTAGCCAACTCATGTGACAATATGTTTACTATATGGTCTGCCGCCCCTTCTTAGTAATGTTAGTTGGTAATTATATAATTTTACAAAACCGCCTCAAAAACTTTGTGTCACAAATTATACAGGAACTACAGAACATACAAAAACGACTTGGCTGAAATTATTTCCTTTCTGTACGGTGACAGAAATGTCTATACACTATTTTTCTATACAAGTCTACAAGTTTTATACAAGAATTTGTTATACAAGTCTATTAAGCTCAAAACTATCTTACGCAAGTCTCAAATATCGTCACTTTTATAAAAACTTAAAATATACACACTCCATATAATCCGTTATGTTCTACAGAATCAGGTTTCCACAAGTCAGTAAAGTAAGATTATATTTGCTACTAAAACTATTAAAGGAATTCATGCCAACCGCGGTACGTAGTACGTGCGAAAGGCCACGAGGTCTTTTTTAAACGCTCCTCGAATCCTTTGAGAAAGCGTTAGTCAATCCTGCTTCGTATCAACAGCCTACGAAGATACAACGATGAAATTACTTCATTAAAACGGACACATAAGCAGAAACCAATTTTAAACGCATTAATTAAAAATATGAAATAGCTGTCACAGCAGCTTCACCCACGTGGAAATCAGTGTGTCAATTTCCAGTATTAAAATTTTGAACATAAAAGTAGTATTGTGAGTTAACCATCGGACATAGAGACACGCTATCGCGGAGTTTTTTGTGGTATTATTGTAGATCTACAATTCTCTAGTATATTACATTAGTGTATCTTTATTACTTTACGGGGCGCCCGCGACTAAAGCTCCTTTCAATCGATGTTTTTACTACCACGCGACCTCTTTACAACACAATTTATATAAAACCGTAACGGACTATTAATCTTAATCTTTCGGAAAGAATTGCATTATCTTTTAGTAGAAACCGTACAAAAATTCATTCAGTAAATTTTGAGAAATCGATTACATAGACACACATTTTAGGGACTTTATTTTATAATTGAATATTTTCTAATGTGTTTCAACATAAAACTCAAACTATTGATTTGAACCTGTATATTCTATTAGAATCACCTGTCTGAAATATTAACCACATGACATTTGTTAATAACTGTTGCCTATCTGCTAGCTACGGTCAAAAGCCACAACTAATAGCTTATGCCTTACAAAGTGACAAACATTTGAAGAGTAAATAAGAATTTCCTCGTTTATTTTCATATACATCCCTTTGTCGCTGCAAACGAAGCAGTTTTAATTGAATCCGCAGCTCAAACGGGAATTCAATTTGATCTGTACACTGCTGATAGAAAACTTTATGTGTATTATTCTAATAATGAAAACTCGGTATTGAGTGTACTTTGTGTATTTGATTTAAGTATTCCTAAGTAGTTGCCATTTATTCAATTTAATAATATAATATATTTTAACTATCTATTTTTGTAGTACGTTTTACGTTTATTTAAGAACTAACAAAAAGAATGTATTAAAAATTAATGTCGCATTTCTGGGTCCTTTTAAAAAACATAAACACAATATTAATAGGACGGTCGGAATAATTGATTGTTTTAATTATACTATTAGATATTTTGCATAAGATTCTATTTTTCAAGAATAATTATTCCACTATTATCGTAGTGGCATAAACGCCTTACTCGCTAAACTAAATAATGAGCTATAATTATTGAATGTTTAGATCTTTGTACAAACAAAAACACGGAAAACTTTTTCTCCATTTAGCACTTAATTCTCTGCTGTGAGTTAAATCGACATCATTCGTGACCAGTTTTGTGCGTACCTTATTTATGAAAAATCGTTTTCGTATGTTTATATCTTAACTAGATAAACTAAATGTTTTTAGGCGTGAAAACATAGACTTAATTTACATACATCGGTAACTTTCATGTTTTTTATACGTAAAAGTAATTTTATGAAAATAGGTTTGACAAGCATAATTGATATTTTTTTGCCGTCTCTGAAATTTTTATTTTGTTATAATTTTAATAATTTATAGTATGACATTAAAATTAAATGTTCCTTTAGTAAAAATGTTTTTTTTTAGGTATTTAGAGTGTTATTATTCTTTTCATACGAATACTAGCCGACCTAGCCCTGAATGGAACTTGACATTGATTGATTTTCGAGCTCGTTAGTTTCCATCATTCGATAAGTTCTAGATATTTATTTCAATTATATAGTGTAAAAGATCATAGCAGTGAACATGAAATGCTGAAAGCAAAATAACGTACTTAAGTTGATAAGGATTAATATTGTTTCCTTCTAAATAGCATTTCAAGTACCACATTGTACGTGATCATTGTTTAAAAACTCATAATGGTTATTGTAAGAAATTATTTAAAGATAGATATATGCCATCTCAGAATATTCTGTTAACTTATAAAAGAGAACTAATCTCACCATACATTGTTTAATTATAATTTAAAGGGATTTAGACAGCGATGAAAACTTTCTTGGGACTTTGTCCGACATTATCAAGAATTACCATTATATTGTATTTCAACCAATTTACACAAAATCTTAAAACAGACATAAAACACATACCTTCCTTATGAATAACCTGCTCTTTTAAAATAAACTTTATACCTACTTTATACTTTACTTTATACATAATACTTTATGAATAACCTGCTTGCTCTATTAAATTGAAAATCCGTTAAGTTCATCACGACATACAGACCTGGCGGGGGATTTTGTTTTATAATATGTAGGGGTAAACATTCATTAACAATGCATAACTTTTTTCCAATTTCATTAGGCTGTACTCGAGTATGTATAAGTGAAAAAATATGCCTAACAAAGAAAAGAAACTTACTATTTTAAAAATTTAATATTCCTTTCAGCTATTCTCGCACCTCTTAGAATTCATATGACACGAATAATCTGTATTTCTTTGTGTGCTTGGTGGGATTTATGTATATTTATTTCTGAAGCAATTTTTTAAATACTACGTGTTATTAAATAATAATAAATCAAATATTTTAATTTGTTATAGGTAAGTGGAGTACGATCAGCAACTAGGAACACTCCAACGTCATTTCCAATCATGCCTGGAGCCTCTTCTCCACAAAACCATGTTTGCCACTTAGGTAAGATATAAGCTAGTTCAAATCAACTTTTATTTTAATCTATGTTTGCGCATGAAAAAAGGCGACTAAGGTATGTTGACCCACCGTGTGATATCCGACTGAGTAGGATAGACCACGTTCTTTCATGGTGTCGTAAAAGTAAGAGAGTTGATTTCAGGCAGTTTAACTAAATCTTGTGAAAATGTTAATAACATATTGTGTCGACCTCACTTAGAGTGGGATAAGGTAAAGAGGATGATAATTTGCAGATGAAAATATATTTGGTTGTTCCTATATTTAAGTGATGTGGTTAAATAATGTTGAATCTTCGATTGAATTGAGCGGCTGAATTACTACTAACTGAGTCGACTTGGGTATTTAATTTCTGTAATACTCGTATCTTCCTTAGCTGTAAAGCATTGCACATATCGATAAAGCCCTATATTTTTGCATCTCAAAACTCGGAAATACGTGCTCATTCAGTTACGAGTATATTCGCTTACCCCTGAGAAGAGTCATTAATTATGCTTATAAATAAAAACATACAATTGATTGAAAAAAGTTTTTTATCTGTAACGTAATAATTTGCACTGTAGTAGCATGATCTCATAATGTTCCCTACGACAGCAAAAGGGCAAAACCTCAGCATATTATGAGTTTATTTTATTATCTTTTTAGTTTTCCTATTAACAATTGCCGTAAGTGATGGCTTTAAAAAAATAAATGGTGACTGTACAAACTAACACATACAAACTAGCAAAGACTCAAGGTATCATGAGAAATCCGTCATATATCTTGAGTTTCTGGTATATATATATAAAAGACCGTTACTTACTTATGTGATATCTGTAAAAATATCACTTTAATAGTATATTTAATAGTAATAGTATACTAGAAAAACCGATGTTTTGAAGCGAAAAATACTTGCGTAAATTTATAAAATTCCTGGTACATGTGTTTACTTCTATAAATATTTTAACACTTAAGCAAAATATTATTAATAAACGTAGAAAATCCAATATGAGTGAGTACACCTCAAGTGGAAACGATAAACCTAGATAACAGAGTTCACTGTCGTCATTTACTACACTGTTTGTTATTAGTGCACAGAAGAATTGTTCTGTTTTGTCTGCGTCTTCAATTGTTTTTTATATATGACTAGCGGTCTGGCCACGCGTTGTTGTGGCTTATTCTGATTTTGATTTAGTCTTCTACAGTTTCAAAAAAATACTCCGCCATTAAAATTTACAGAATTATCCGCTGGGTCATCTTAAAGACTGTCTGAAAATTTTATTAAAATCGGCCCAGCCGTTTCGGAGTCTTTAAGGAACATACATACTTTAGCATAGATCACATAGATTTAGCTAAAATCCTTCGAGTTCCTTTTTTGGAATTTGTCAATTCATAGTATTGTTGCATCCATCAAAAATACATGATAATTTCTTACCTTCAATCTATAAAATTGAAAGTCTGATACACTTCGAGGAACCATTTCGAGGAATATTGATGAAATTGTACTTAATATTTATACCGGACTAACATCACATACACAAAAAAACCGTTTTTCCTTTAGAAACATGAAGAAAACATATAACTCAGAGCAAAGTACACACTTAGCGAACAAACTCGCAGGTAGAACTAGTGCATCCTAAATATTACATATAGATATTAAATATACTAAATATGATGAACTTAATGATACTGTCGTAGTAGTAAGTAACGAATAGCGTGATATTGTAACAGTGCCCATGTCCGAAGTAGATAGTGGACGTTTTGTATATTTCTTAATTATTTAGTTGACTTGTGTTTTAGAGTACAAATCTACCAGCCATCACCTTCAATTATCATCACTTACGTCTGAAAATTATCATCATCATCATCAACATCAAGTCTCTGTCCACTGTTGGACATAGATCTTTCCGTAAGCATGCCACTGAGCTGGGTCTTCAGCACTTTGTTTTCAACCGATACCAGCCACTCTGGGGATATCGTCGCTCCTCCTAGCCCGAGGACGTCCCGCATTACGTTTGTTACCCAAGTTTGTACGCGGTCTCCACTCCAGAACACGGCTACCCCAGTGGTTGTCGGTTTTGCGAAAAATGTGACCAACCCACTGCCATGTAAGCTTATTAATCCTTTGGGCTACGTCGATTACTTCGGTTCTCTGTTGGTTCACTTCGTTCCGGACACGATCCTTCAGAAAAAATCTGAGCATAGCCGTCTCCATCCCTCGCTGAGCGACCTTGAATTGGTGGACTAGTCCCATTGTCAGTGTCCACATCTCGTCACTGTATGTCATTACAGGTAGGACGCACTCCTTAAAAACTTTTGTCTTAAGACGTCTGAATATACTCCAAATAATTTATTCTGTGGTCATGAAGTGCACTCCTGTCTGATTGCAAAGGGCAGAAGACAGTCAACAAGAATAGTTACCAAATGTCTCATATGGCTTATAATAATAAGCAGCCCATGATTAAATACCCGTAAAATACTTAGTCGTGGAAGATAAACATTAAATAAATTATTCATAAATCTAGTCATGGACTTGGCTGTTGATTAGCCAACAAACATTTAATAAACAGGTTTTTATACCTTTGCAAATATTTAAGAATTGTTTTTTACTTATTTGCGCAAAATAGCTAAGAAACGGGAAATAACCTTATCTTTATTTCAATAACAATCACCTATTGCGCTCAATAAATATCTATACCTAAATAAAATTCAAAAGATCGTGTCTATAATAATTACAAAAATACTGTGTTAAAGCAGTGAATCGACATCGAATATATAGAAAGTGCATATGATTACTGTTCAGCCATTTATTACAATTAAGCCATGCAGATCTTGAGAGAGAACAATAATAATAGGTTGTGCATGTGATCTTTTACCAACAAAATATGGAGTTAAGATCAGGATTACGAGTAGGTTTGTTACGTATCTATACTAATTATAACTATAACTGGCTAACCCGATAGAATAAGACGTGAGTATAGGTCGCGCGGTGTGCAAAAAATCGCCTGTTGCGTGCTTTACTGGCTTGCGCCGTGTAAACCAACAGATATGACTAACGTAATGAACTAGGGAATTGTTGATTTACAAAGACACTATAAAAAACATGTCAACAACAACAACAAGAACAGCATGTCTCTATCTCTTATGATTCACTTGCAATAACTTATTTTAATTTGGGAAAAATTTTGTGGCACATTGATTTTCACACGGGCGAAGCCGCTGGCACAGCTAGTTATGTAAACGTGTCGCCCACTTAGTTTCTCATATTAAATAAATTATAAATTATTGATAAAAAAATCTATTATGGTTTAACTATTCCCATTTAAATTTTATTTAAAATGGTCACGTACAATTTAGTGTTTATAATATTTATACGCTATTAATTGTTAGTAACGAACGTATTTACATTAGTTAATCTTTTAAGCTTAAGATTATGATTCTTTGCACCATATAGATGAATGAAAATGAAAATAAAAATAGCTTTCCCGGGTCTGCTAGCAGAGTACATTGATGGAAATGCTCGTCATAAATAGCTTCAATTATACTCAGTACAAAATGTTTAGTGAAGCTCTCAAATTTATCCATATTATATACATAAAATATCGTATGCATGAGAGGTGTTACGCGTTGATCAGCTACGTCATATCACTTCCCGATTTCTATAATAGATCGCATTATAATTGTAAACTATGGGTATTCGACCTTGCTTGTAGTCTACGTAAGTGAGTTATGTATTCTGTAGATTTTTGCTATTACGAATGGTTCTGAGTTATTTTTATTAGGCCTTCAATATTTTCCGCAAACTGCCAGAGGTGTTTTTATTGAATTTAATATTTCTTTTATCTATATCACGTTTTGGAAGATTTTATATTTGAAAGAGAATCTTTAATTTTGGATTGGAATATTGCGCGACAGATGTAATTTATTTTAATAATATAATAAAAAAAAATATAAAAATATATAAAAAATTATTAACAGTCTGTTTATATACTGTTACTTAGTACGTTACGCGAATAGAATAGCAAACTTTAATTGTGAAATTTGTAAATAACTCAAATAAATTACATTATTAATAAGAATTTTATTCTACCTAAACAACCTTAAGATGTCGATGATATATAATATAGAGATAATTTATCGTCTAATTAGGAGTGTTATCAATAACAAGATATCCGCTTCACGGCAGTAGTAGGGTACTATGAAAATGACGTCATTTCAATGGCGACTGGCAAACTTGTTGTATACAAGCGGCGGTAGCGAAGTGGTTGGGATAACGGACTTGCGATATACGGTCGCGGATTCCAATCCAGGCCATTACACCACCGACGAAATCCAACTCCTAACACACACATTTTAGCTTAGCTGGAGAGGTTAACAAGTTTACTAGCAATTTGTAACCCCAAATTGCTTGCAAATTGCTTAACCCAAAACTTAATAAAAATATCATAGAAAGTACATACAATATGTAGTACATAGTACATAGTACGTGTTACTTTCATAATTTGTAATATAAATAATAAAATTTGTTAAGAGTAGGAATTCTAACTATAATTTAAGTTCTTTGCTCCAATACAAATTGGTAGGTTCCGGGAATTCTCAAGAGATATGCAGATTTCTACACGATGTATTCCTTATCCATAAACCGCGTGATGATTTATAATATATGTATTATTAAATAGATGTTTTTGTATACAACTCATAGGTTTTTAGATCTTTAAATATTTAACTTTATGAATTAAAGCTTGTTAAAATTGTTTACGTCGTACACACTCGTACGTATCAAATATCGTTTGCGGGTTTTATTTTTTAACATATGGTAAAAGTAACTCCACACTTATGGGATTTCTTCCGTTATCCTGTTGGAGTAAGAATCGGTAGGGGTCAATAAACTAGTATTTTCTCAGTAATTTACTTAAATGTTGTAGACATCTCATTAATTAGTTGTCACTTATTAACCGATTTAACTTGCGTAATTAATTAGTCTATGTATTTTGCAAGTTATAATTGAAATTAAGTTATGATAACTGTTGGTCACTTATAAAGCGACTATTAGAAAAATGTTCCATAGTTTGTGAACGGGAAACGTTTGTAAAAAAACTTTAATAAGAGACATCGCTCAATGTCCTAACAACTTTCTTCAGATAGCAAGAAAGCTAAATACGTTTGTATTGGTTATTCGTTTAATTTTCTTAATCGATCCATTACTATGGATAGTAAATATCATATTTCACAATTCTACTATTCCTTTACCATCCCTTATACGTGTTTATCTATTATTGATTTATTTAATATTTGCTTGGGTACGTCGCTACATTTTAATGGTTTTTATTTCATATTTGTGCCTGTTAATTCTGTTTTTCTTGTTTATTTGCTCACCACACCTATTTAAATTTTCCGTTTGACCCAAAGGTTTATTGAAGGTTGACTTGTAACGCTTAATTTAGTGTTAAGTCCGCCTTTTCTACTTTTTATGTCTTGAATAGAACAATAAGAATTTTTTTTAAATCTTTTGGTACATCATAAGTTACTATTAATTATTGAGACAGTAATCCGTGGAAAAATGGCAAACATAATAAAATATACAATAAACTTGCCTGACAAAAATGTAGTAACGAATTTTTGTACATAAGAGATGGGTCGTTAAACATAATTACACTAACTTGTTGCAACGAAATTTATATGAATGCATATTGTAATTTTGTAAGTTAGGAATATTTATCATTAGTCTATACATTTTTTATATTGGTGTTTGTCATACCGTAATAATTATTGTAGTTGTTAATAAAAACAGAAAAACAAATTTATTTTAACTCACCTCTGTTTGATGGCTTTTGCATTTGCATTGGCTCTTGCATTAAATTTTCAGTTAAATATACGAGTTATTCTAGAAGACGCCTCTTTTGTTTCAATGCTGGTTTATCATTTATTAGAATAGTTTTAAAAAAATACCATTTTCCACATAAGCTAATAGTGAATTAACCAGTTGTTACAATAAAAATGGTGACGTTTAATTTGTAACTTTCCTATTTATACATATGTATTTGTTTTTTTTTGTTTCAGCTAGAGTTATTATACTAGAGTAGAAAGTCATAGACAAGCTTGTAAGTGAGAGTGTCGTAACAAATAATAAGAGGGAACATGAAACTCTTGTCTTATTACAGATAAAAAAAGAAAGATATGATAAGTCGCGTTTGCTTTCTCTTCCCTTTAATAGAGAACATTTTTGGCTCCTCTACTCTAGTATAATTATACTCTTTGCGCGTAGCTCTCGTTCTATATTTAATTTTAATCTATGCTATCAATACAATTCTGCTGCTGGTTTTGCCTATCTAACGACGGCAGTACACCATCTGTGAGACACACCGAGACGAGGTATGTCGATTTTCGCGAGTCAAAGGGTCTCGCAACGCCTCGCATAATCGGCGAGCGCTGTTCACATTTGAGAGTGTACATGGTCACTCCGAGTTTAACCTTCCTATACGCACATTGGTCTGTGAGACGGACACACTTTTTCAAATTTATTTATTTTTCCAAAAACGCTCGCGAAAACAATTTTTTTTATTGATCACCTTTTAATTAAATTTTACCTATGTAGGTTTTGTGAGGCAAACCTTCGGCCCCTAAGATCTCGCATGGGTATAGGTTATACAAAAACTTACGCGGGTATACGAAGGTTAAAAGTGTCGGCGGAGAGGTCTCGGGCGACATAGCGAGTATTCTCGGCCGGGAGTGTACAGCCGCTATTAAAGAATATTAAGCGTGCAATAACCTAATATGTTTGAGAGTATACAGCTATTACAAATTCGTATATATTAAACTGTGTATTTATTTATAGCCATTTAATTTAAATACGTACGTTACTCCACATTATTTATCCTAACTAAGCATATTTCCTGGTTAAACACATATACATGCATTCTTTTGCACGGATAACGAGTTTTTTTGTTGTTAGATAACCTTTATTTAATTCTCAAGGAAAATTAACACTAATCGTGAATTAATTATGAGTTATAAGCAATTTTGAAGTGAAATTCTAATAACGAAATACATGCACGACATCTTTGCGTCTGTGCGTATTATATGCAAGCCACAGGTTCGATTCCTGTTATATAATTTGCCATTAAAAAATAAACAACAATTTTAGATTTGATATTAGCACTACAAATAAAATTGCACCATTTATGTCACTGGCACAATTTCAATAAACAAATTTTAAACATACTTCCTTAAACAATTTTTCACTATGACCAAAGAAAACAACTTTCAACGTAGATTATAGTGCTCTTTTTATCTCATATACATATAAAATATACATCAATTTCAAGGGAATTTTTTTTTTTATTAATTTACAACATTCAGACGTACAATATTTTGAATCCCTTTATTAAGTAAATAAATCGATCATTTCTTTTATAATAAGTATTCATAGAATCTGAGCTGACTTTGAAACAACGATAAAGTTTTTTGGATTTAGGTATATACATCGCATTAATTTTATATATGGACTTCTCCCCAGCCGATACTGTTTGATAGCATTTTAGTGGCACCAAAAAAAGGATTTCAATAAATTATAGGTATTCGATAAAAACAAAAAAAAACAATTTTAATACGCTTTTTTTGTCTAAATCCATTTAAGTTTCTGACGTATGGAGAAACAAACATTCAAAATATCTCATTTATAATATTATCCGATAAACAATTTGTATTTTTTTTTATTGTAACCTTTTGACCTGATGAGATATCATTGAGAAAAAAAAATTCTTTAATCCATATAGTGTAAGAGAAACAGATCGAACCTTATTTTCTATTTTGAGAAAACAATAGTACGCTAGCGACTACCTTGAATATGAATTAATGAACTACTTCTAGACCGCACTTGGAATAGTAAGGCTTCTCTTGGAATAATCTTAATACTGTATGTAAAAATATCTCCTTATTCGATGTAAAATATACTAAAAAATTAAATGAATTAAAGCAATAATATACTGACAAACGTTATAAACGAAATTATAGAGGTAAGAAATTTTTTTATTGTTATTTTGGAACGCTTCCTTGCTTTTAAATTTCTATTCTACTGATCTTTTTGTTTCGTTCAATGATCGTTAAATAACGCAACACTTGAGAGCTGCTTTAATAATTTTGGCTTTTAATGCTTGAAATTTTCCCAATTTTCCCAATTTTCCCTGTTTATTTTGAGTTCCACGTAAAATTGAAATTTTTTGGCAAAACTTAAAGCACATTTATCTGTGGTGTATTCTATTTGTATTTCTTAAATCTGTTATAAATATTATCTAAAGTGTAAGTATGTATTTATTTAAAAATATGTTATGACTAAAATATTTACGATGTGATAAAACTTTTTACTTGGGTACTTCTTGAATTTAAACAGTTTATTCAATTCTAAAAATAACTTCACTAACAATGCATATTCAAGAATTTGTATATAAGTAAAATAAGGCATTTGGAACTCTTATCATGTAGAAGCTATAAACAAATCGTTGAACTCTTTTGTATGAATATATTTGTATTGGGCTTTCTAATTTTATATCAAAATAACGTCGCTTTTCCCGACAACTTGTCGTCATACGTGATACTTTTACAATCGGGTGCGATCGGCATCGGATGTTATCTTGTAATTTCACGCGCATTAAATATTCGAAATGATATAGCTCGAAGAGATATCGTCAATTTAATCAACGGTTACAATCTCATCATGGAGCAAAATTCGACTATTTCCTACTGGTTGAATATTTCCGATTAAATTGCGTGGATACATAGATGTTTGTAGTGAAGTGATGGATCGAGCCGCGCGTCCGCCGGCAGTCGCAGGAAGGCGCCCGCTTCGGCAGTACGTCGCGCAGCGTTTTCTTTAGCCCGATACGCGCGCACAACTGCCGACTGCGGCTGTCCACATAGCCGTACCGTCTGGTACGATGACTGTCCATAGTCGCGGACCTACTGTCTGCGCTTTCTACGAGCCAACGGTAAAGAAACGGCTGCGATCTAAGCCGTTACACTAACTTGTTTACATCCCAACTGTTTACTAGACGTTAAAACTTTTACCGGCCGTCGACATTTATTAAATCGTGCGAATGCGTACCGGCTGAAACATTGCGAAACTTTAGAAGTGAAGTTTAAAAATAAATTTGCTGTAGTGCCGAGTGACGCTTGATCGAGATGTGCGCGTGCAGCAAGTTCTACGATTTTTGGAAAAACTCATGTGGCGCAGGTGAGCGATAATCTCGAAGCACTTATTAGATGCAGCCTCATGTGCCTGTACTGAAACCCATCACATTTATAAAACGACCTTCATCACTGTTCGTATTGCTATCTGTACTTTCCAAAACAATTCCCTTATTGGCAACTGGCCATCTTAACGTATTTTCCTAGTCCAGTTTGTAAATGTTTTAGCGTAACTTTAATTACATCACACAAAATATATACAAACTTAACACATTAACATGTACATATATATCGTAAATGTCGAGTGATACCGCCAAAGAATCAGTATAAATCCTTGACAAAAATTATCATGTACCTTCTATCACATATGATCACTAATAAAGATAATAAAGATTTCTGTTACTTTTAATATATTATGAATTTATTCAATCATCCGTTTCTTTAATTTCCCATTAATGTAAGTGTATAATTAAAATAGGTACCTACGTAAATCAACAAAGTAAAAAGTGATTGAAACGATAGCGTTAAGAACGTATTAAGAGGAGAGATTGTAGTTCCGCGTCGCTAAGACCAGGGTCACCAGCATCATGAATGGGCATGTTTATAGTGTCCGGTTCTTGTGAGTAGTTTTAATTTTTGCTATTACGATCTCGTTTTCTGACTGTAAAAAACAATAAATTTCTTCAATAAATTGCAGTACTTAACATGTTTTTGAGTCAATGTTTCAGATGACAGAATACAATAAATTCAATGCACAAAGTTACTTGTAGTCCCGTACCTTGACACTCTTACCACACCACGAGACGGTAATCCAATATGAATTGCAATATCTATTTCTCACAATGACTTGAGACGTGTAGGTTCTATTTTGCAATGAGATAGGCATTGTTTTCGAATCGAGTGAATTTACAGAGACTTAATTCTTCTTAATTCATCAATTTAAATCAAAAGAAGTTATGAAGTAGCTAAAACCAGTTACTTCTGGCCATTTATTTAACTGAATTCGATTTCTCGCTCTAACGAATGTTTTTTTGCCTGCTTCGATCTTAAGCGAGATGTCCTTCACTATTTTGCAGTTCGTTTTGTCTCAACGAACTCTCAAACTCAGCTGATTATCTGAATTGTCGAGATTCAAGAGCACACCGATTTATGGAATGATGCCAAATCAGACCAAAATAATGACGCATTCTCTGTCGTGAACATTGTTTGTGCCAGATGACCATTTGTAAGTGTTACTTCAATTGCAGCATCACAGTTCTAAATAAATTTGTCCTTTTTATATTCAAAAACTAAATAGTAGAATAAACGTAAATACTATTAATTACATTATTATTTACTGTTTATATTTAACTGCAGCGTAAATGCAACTACTTGGTCTGGTCCTGCCTGCTTATATTTGGCTTTTTATTAGATTTTCTTGGCAATAAATTTGTGAAAAATAGAAAAGCAATGGTATTTTTACTAGCAGGCTGAGCACTACTGAGACTTGAGCCTAAGGAAGCAGATTTTTGGGGCTGCAAATTTCGAATTTGATCAATTTGATTTCTATTTCATATTGATTGATTGATTCGAATCTCAAATATTTCTTAATAGAACTTGTATTTTATAATAGTTGAAACAAAAACAAATTCTGGTACAATTTGACGCATTTGTTGGATTATAAAAATAACCTAGAAACTTTGAATTGTAGAAATTTATTAAATCGTACTTTGATTAAGATTCTGTCTATTTAATGTCTGCTATTACAAAGATATATTATATAATATGTTTTTAATCACCTATGGAAAACTTCAATATATTTTTGCCTCTAATCTTTCAAGACTATTAGTATTCTTCAAAGGTTACATTTTAAAATTATGTACGTAGTCTTATTTTAAAATCATAATAAAGAATCAAGGTTAATCTGTTTAAGTTTGAAGTTACCGATCAAGTTTTGACGAAGGGTGAATGAATGCTTCATTTTGTTAAGTATCCCCTTAACGTTCAATGAATAATGAAATTCCATATTATGGTTTTAATCTTTTCACGCGGGAGAAGCCGCTGGCGATTGCTAGTCAATAATAATACTCGTATAAGATTCATTTTCATCAGATTGTGTATCGTCAAAACATTAAATTTCACCGTAAAGTATATAGAAGAAGCCATCTTAACATCAAAATGTACGTACAATCTGTTGGTACATTTGTACCTAAAAATTATCATGGAATCTTTGGTGGCTGTAAAACGATATGGAGTGGTTTTTTTTATCGCGTCCTGTCAATTACCTGATTCTAATGTAAAAATCACATTTCAAGGTCCACTTTTTTGACAAAACCACAACATATAAAAATGTATAAAAATTGCAACAGCTTTTACATATCAGAGAAATATGCATATGTAGGTAAGAAGAAGCATGTGTTTAAAATGTAATATTTTATAGGTATGTATGCATTAAGATATAGTTGTTGATTAATAATCGCTTGTGTCATTAATGTCATTTCATTGCTACTGGTACTCATGTTGGATTGTTTCCATGACAGTTGCACTTCTCACTATTCCATCAGACAGCACGTTATAATGTAATCTGGAAGAAGTGTGGTAGATAATATCAGAACTGAAAATGTTATCATAAAAGTTTATATGGATTATAATCATACTTGGGCGTACGTATTAGAAAATGATTATCAATTTATCCAACATGAAAGCGACGGCACAAAAGTCGTTAAACCGTCGTCATTATGATGTAACAATCCGGCAGCTTTTATTATTCATGAACATGTCTGAATGGTATCAAAGAAATTGTTGTACGGTTAAGTGTAAGTCACTAGTGCATTGGATAGAATAGTGTATTGACAACTATAAATAAAAAAAATGTAAACGTTGTATATACAGTACTTCGATAATTAAATCGAGAAAGAAAATAAAAGTGTTATCGCAATTATTTTCTCAATCAATCCTTTATCGTGTTTATTCTTGAAATATAACAAAATATATTCCCGTTGAATAAACAGGGTATTCCTAATTTGCAAAAATGAGATGTGGAATACTTTCTGACAAATGAAGGTAACTCAATTGAATATATATTAAAGGTATGGACCCTACATTAATTCGTTATTTCTCCTTTGCGTGTTTGTGAAGTCTTGTAAAAACAAGAGACAGTTATGGTTAACAATAATTATCACATTATTATTAATTAATTATTAGATATTAAATTGAGTTTTGTACCTACTTTCCCAGAGTTGGTCTTTAGAATTTTCAAGTTTTGAAAGAATTTTGATTTTTCATGTTATCTCTCCACCTAATGGAAAATTTACCGAAATTTATTTTTTTGGGAACGTTTTGTTTTATTGACTTTAGTTCATCGACCACTATTACCATTTCATACTTAGGTAAACAACAACAAAAAAACAGAATATACTTATTGATCTATAAATGAAATAAAGAAATGCAGGTTCGTCAATATCTTAAACAAAACAAATTAACACAATACTGTTAACTGCTAAATATATTAATTTATGCGGCGTTTTATGAATTTATTGCATTTGTTGTGAAAAGATAAAAACTTAGGCCAAGGCTAAACCCGTATCGAGTTTTTATTTACAGTGCAGCAATAGAATAACAAGATTAACTGTATACTGAGTACAGTACTGGCCGTTTCATAGATTTTTACTAATATAGAATAGCTAGAGTAAACTTTATAAGCGCGTATACGGAGTACTTTATGGATTTATTTCACCCAATGATACGCGACTGTCTAAACAAATTAACACTACGTAAAATGGCGACTATTTGTATAAGATCCACCTGCAAAAATACATTTATACGTTTATAGCAATATATAAGTTTGTGTATTTGTAACCTCCAACTCCGTAAGATTATAGTGTGATCTGATCAGTCATAATCTCCATAAAAGCCTTTATTGTAAAAGAGTTACTTAAAAATTATGCTTGGAAAATATTGTCACACATTTAACCGTCTTATAGGCCCTCCTCCAACTTCGATGATCCTATTTGAAAGTATGACATCATGAAATCATGAATTATAACAGGTGATTTCTGTGTTATTCCCACGTCCGAACTTTTCGACATAATTAGTCAGATTTCTACCAAACTTTTTCCTCAACATATGCTTCAACTAAAGACAGACAATAACTTTTTTTTAGGAAAAGGCGATACATAGTACAAAAGTAATTATAGAATCATTTTCCGCGTTTGATTTGGACTTCCTTAAATATCAGAATATTTTAGTAATTTTTAGCTGAGTGTTCTAAGCTACAACTGTTATCCTAAATAACAGATCAGCGTTTCTCAATAAAATTCGAAGAAAAAGTATTAAAGGTACAACATATTTCTGATGACAGCTCTACGTTTCCCCGTGTGTAGTTAATTCTCTGTTATGTGTACAAATCTCTTTAGTATATTATGACGTAAGTGAATCCCTGCAATTTCCTCAATGATAATATTACGTGCTAACAACATGGATTTAGAAATCCCTAGACTCTAGTATTTCTAGCGACTATTACAGCCGGGTTTTACGAGTAATTATGCATTATGTTTTTGTAAATAACCTTTATAACCCATATCACAGCTAATAAAGACGGAAAGATTATGTAAATAATGTTTTATCTTTTGATGATATTTTTAATGCTATAAACTAGTGACGACTAAAAAATGCGCATTCACTGACGATGAAATTAGAATACTTTTGTGATAAGATTTTATCTTTTGCTATTTGTTTTAAAAGGATTTTCCCGAATGAACAATCATGTTATAATGATAGGAGTGACCGTATTACTTTTTATTGAATAAAAAAGATTAATAAAAGGAAACTATTCTAAGATAAAAAGGATTGACGCTGCGTAATGCGAGATCGTCATATCTTTAGGAAAAACAATAGAAATTTAATTAAAAGATGATAAATAAACAAAAAACAAAAGCAAATTTTATAATACTATTTATAACTGTAAGATATGCAATTGTTAATGACTTGTGTTGTACTCTTAGGTAATTCTTAAAATCGCAATCTCTGCATTCGTTCGCTCTTACTAATAAATAATCGAAAGACAGCACGATTTAGGACCGTTCTAAGAAACACTACGATATAGCACACATTTACAATCACAACAGTTTTGGAAAATAAACAGATGCTAACACAGCGATCGCGGTTGAACATCGCTACGTGATTCCTAGTCTTCCTGCTAAAAGTTGATAGTATTCAGCCACACTGCAGGATGAAGATAGTGCGATAATTAAATGCGGACACAGTGACTTTAAGCTGCTTGAACTTGCTTGATTTGCTGAAGCATACGAGTATAATTTAAAGCTCCATTTACAAGCACAGCATGTTGACTTGACTAAGGCTATTGGCCGACGGCAAATGTTGACACGTCAACAGCTCTCTTAATATGGGAACTAGAACAAAATACATTTTTATAAACAAATAGGTCAATATAGACAAAAATAAAACTAATGCAGCACTAGTGATTTCTGTCCCATGATGGAGTGCATTTGTCTCAATGCATATGGCCTGTCACATAAGACTAATTTTTAGGTTACTTTCAACATATAAAAATAATTCTCTACTTCATTTAATTCTGTAAAAACAATGCATGTGCTTCACACACAATTCGTATACATATAAAATCCATTTTACAGCAGCATTATGGTATTACATATACTTCTGGACTATAAGCCTATTCACGAAATTGCAGATGGTAAAACTGCAAGAGTCAGCGTCTATTGTTGCCTTACAGTGGCGTCAATTTGATGGAATTCATAATCACAATAATTTTCTTTCTATTTTATTGTTTAGAAAAATACAATATAAAAATAGGTTCCTATTCGATATATTAAAAGGGCCTAAAACGCGATGCTTTAGCTCACATGACCTTAAGACATGGATCACTACATATTACATATTAGGATTTGTCATGGTCTACAGTTTGTTGAACTATACGTTCATTAACGCAATATATATAAGTACGTTTTAAGTCTTCGCTATCTTCGATCGTCTGTTTTTTATCTCCAAATTCAAAGAAATGACAATAGAAAAGAAAGTTTTAAACCGAAGTGGATTTATTATCTAAGAGTGTTAATCTTAATTCGCCACGTTTAAATCATTATAAACAATATTTTTTCTAGATGTCGTCAGCAACATTTCTAATTGTATTCGGTCACAGTCGATAGTTCCATTCGAAATCGTCACCAGGTAAATAAATCCATTCGCTTCACTTGAACTGCTCGTGACTGCCGCAGGCTGCTTACGAACGTTTTCTACCTATTGTGTATAATATTATCTATGATATACTAACAAGCATTCTTGCCTATTGCCCACAACTTCTTCTACATGGCCTTAAGCTTAAAGATAGGCTAGACAGTATACGCATCTGTAATAATTTCGATATAAAAAATAACATCGATCCTTTGCTATGGCAGAAGAAACCAAACATCTATCACATTGTAATATTGACTTCTTCAGCTGGGATTTCATATTTAAAAAGTAACATATTCTTTCTTCTCCCTGCAATACACACATCAAAAATCTATCCCTTACTCATTTCGAAACTATACGAAGGACAAACAAATAAACACATACTCGCATTTTTAATATTACTAGCTGCACCCATGACTCAATTCGTGTTAACTTATAACTCGCAATCAAATGTATTTTATAAGTTAGAGCGGGATTATATGGGATTCAACTGTACTAAGTTTTTTCAACATTAAGCTAGCGATTTAACATAAAAATGTTAGATAGACTCACTTATATTACTTTTATATATATTCTCAGGTAGGCGTTATTTATTATCCCGCCAGAAAGGTAAATTTTGTGAATATGTTCGTAAGCTCCTATTGCCTTTACAAATTGCATTAGGTTCCAATAGTTCTGACCATCTAAACTTACGGAGTGTAAGTTTTAAAAAACATATATATAAACTGTTAGTTCTATGGATACAATAATTTGTGGTCCGTGCATTGTAGTCAAATACCGAACATAGTTTAACATTATATCCATAAATGCTTGCGGTTAAGCTGAACATGTTTTAATACTACGGTTTTAAATATTTTTGTTTAAGCAACTAAATTTTTATAAAGTATTTTTTTAAACATTTATAATTATTTATCTTATTTTTTGAAAATTAGGTATATTATAATATCTCAGTCACTATATAGTCTGATTTTAATAATTTTTAATATTTCTGCATACCTCTGCACTTCTAAAAATTGTATCACTTCCAAGGTTAACTGTCAGAGAACTCTGTTTAACGGGCTTAGTTATCCTTAGAACCCCTTTTTTATTTCCTAATTTTGAATTGTGATATTTTAATTATAATTAAATAAATTTGTACAGTATTCATATTAAGACTTTTTTATTGCATAGAATAATTTTTAGTTTAATCCTATACCGTAAAACGACATTATTACCCCGATTAGCAATTTTTATCTAAATTTGATATGATATAAACGACTTGAGATGCTTATTATGTGACCATTCACACATATAGTTATTATATATGCCAAAGTGAGTTTTACGAATTTCATTATTACTAGTAAATATATTGTTATTCCTTATAATTAAAAACCACAAACCAAAACTAGTATTTAGCTTTTTTAGTAGGTATACTCTTTGTATTATATTTATTTATTTCCAAAAATTTCCACACCTGTTATTATTCAATTTTAAAACAAAAAATTGACAATAAGGATTCATTATTTAACGCCGTGTGGTATCCGGCTGAATAGAATAGTACCATCCTCATTTCTTACCGAGGTGTCGTAAAAGGCGACTAAGGTAAGTTGACCCACCGTGTGGTATCCGGTTTAGTAGAATAGACCACCCTCTTTCTTACCGAGGTGTCGTAAAATAAGACTTAGGTAAGTTGACGTCAGGCAGGCGGCCGGTCTTAAACACGCAGCCAATTCATGTGACAGCATGTTCATAACATGTTGTGCCGACCCCACTTAGAGTGGGATAAGGGCAGGAGGATTTATTATTTAAGCTTACATTATAGACAGCCGTAATGTATGATAATGGAACTAAAACTAAGGAACAATAAAATTGAAAAGTTAGCAATTAATATAAAAGATACATTTTTATTATTCTTAAATTAATCAAGTTATTGTGAGTGGATTTTGTATAATAGTGTTATTTATATTTAATATTAATATTTAATATTAAATATAAATCGGCTCGATCCTAGACCCCCACCTACTATTATTTTTTCTATTTTTTTTTAAGTTTCTTTTTTTTATTTTGTAAAAAATTACCTAGCAAGGCTCGGTCAACCTTTACTACTTTATTCAAATATTCTCTCTAACTTTGTTATTATTGATATATTATTAACACACTGTTGATAAGATTGTGTGATTGTGTTCATATTGACAGATATTATAAAGCTCTCCAAAGCGATAGCCAAATATTTGATTTATGTTGAAGTCATGAGAGCAGATAGCAATTTAATTGAACGTAGTTAAAGAATATTTGCAATGGCGCACCTGATGTGCTGTTATTTGTCTCAATTGTAATTCTGTGCAAACAACATGTTACGCACTATATTATGAACATATCGTAAACAATAAGTAAAATGCAAATTTGAATTTGCAAATAATGCAAGGAAGACAAGTAAATGGTGGGCGCAGATATGAAATATTTATCATGTTAAGAATTACTGCATTATTGGTGATATTAGACACAGTGCGGATCCTGCCTTGTTTAAAAGTAAATGTTAAGATATACGTTCCCATATTAAAGCCCTTTTTATAATTTGTATTATCTTCGACTTGCTATGTATTCTACGAGTATATATGCTTTACGTATGTCTTTATTACTGATGTCTGACATCATACAGTAATAGGAGATTTCGAGGCTGTCAATGTCTGTGAATAACAGAATTCCGAATAGGAACGAATTTTAAGACAATATAATATATATATATATATATATATATATATATATATATATTAAATCTTATTTTACAATTCTAGTTAATTAAACTTTAGTAAACTAAACTACGAGTATTTTACAAAAACAATAATTTAGGAAAAACTTAAAACAAATTAAAAATTACTAAATAAAACTCATCGAGAGTTATATATTTGTGCCGTTTGTCAGTTGAGACCCTAGGGCCATGGAGTCAAAGTGCAAAAAAAATAATTATCCGTTTCAACACCTCGGTTAATTGCCTCTTCAGGTGACAAGAGGGCTGGCTCCTTTTTTGCACAAAGAATCAGCTTAGCGATTCAGCGCGGAAACGCTGCCAGCATTCTTGGTAACATTCCACGTTGGCATGATTTGTATAGTCCTAGCGTATAAGTTTAAGATATAGCTTGTACATTTTTGCTGTAAATAACAATAAATATAGTATTTTAATATACTTGAGAAACATCCATAACAAATTAATTAAATATTTGGTCTACCAAAAAAATATTACTAAAATTACAAGTATACAAAATAACTGTCGACAAATATCAAATTAAACGATGGAAAACAAGATTCGTTGCTACGATAATCAACATGATTCGTCCTCGAGATAACATTGTTTCCGGGTTCAATACGAACGGCATTCACATTTATATGTGTCCATTAATTTTGCCCACTGTCCATAAATTTTAGGTTACATGCGTAATAATATATTTATTTATGCGAACTGCTAATATGATAACCCAGTGGTGAGGCAGTGACTCTCTAGTGACGATCTAGGTTCAAACCTCGGGCAAGCACCAATGAGTTTTTCTGTTAAAATGTATCTAATTTTTATTAAATATTTGCAATTTATCACATGCTTTTCGGTGAAGTCAAACTTCGCTAGGAAACAAGCATATCTCTATAGAATAGAATGTAACCTACCAATCCGCATTAGAACAACGTTGTAGGTCTTAGCTGTAATCCTTTTCTCCAAAAACGGAGAAAGGAAGCCAAGGCCCAGCAGTAGGATAGTAACAGGCGGTTAATTTTATATTCAAATTCAAATATTCTTAATTCAAATAAACTTGTAAACAAGTGATTTTGAAACGTCAACTCTACTACGATGTACATATACGTTGACACGTAAGTTTCTAATAATATTCTAATATATCAAATTAATGTTTGTCTGTATATATGTATGTTTTTTATAGACTTCGAAACGACCGATATGAATGAAATTTTCAGTCAATCTTTATAATGAACCAGCGGATGATAATATTTGGTGGCGATCGGAGCATTTTTTAAAACTGTTGAGTTCTGTTTCGAGGGGAAGTCGAAACCAGATTGAGCCACAGCAACTTGTGGTCGGATTTAGTCGGCTAGTTTAAAATAAAAACTATTGAGATTAATGTTTGATACTCTAAATAAGAGACGCCAATAAATTTTAGCCCTAAAAATCTTACTTGTATACTGCAACAATAAAATGTTTCGAATCGTAGGTTTAATATCACATTTTAAAAAATTCTATATTCCCCGGTTCATAACGAGGTTTGTATATACTTATACACAGTTGAGCGAACACACTTGGCTGTTGAAAGAAGCCCCTGTTTATTATAAGCTGCTTATGAAAACGTCATAATCTATATTATTATGAGCATAGAAATAGTGGAAAAACTCCTCGAACAACGACCAACTCGAAACAGATATAAATTATATTGAAATTCTCCGATTTAAAACATTTGACTGGCCCGTGGGCACAGTGGGTAGTGGCCTTGCCTTCAGCTCCGCGGGTCGCGGGTTCGATTCCCGCCGAGGGCCAACATTTTCTATAAAAATGAATTTGTTGGTCTTCGAGTCTGGGTGTATACTTGTATTTAAGCATGTATTTAAAAAATATATATGTATATATTCACTATTTTTCTGTCTACCATAACAAGTATTGTCCCCAAAGTAAGTATACTTATTTTGACGGACAACCGTGTGTGTAAGTGTCCCATATCTTTAATATTTAAATGAGTTAATCTTGTATATATATATATTTTCCGAATCTCGGAAACGGCTCCAACGATTTTCCCGAAATTCAGCATGTAGGAGGTTTTGGGGGAGAAAAATTGATCTAGCTAGGTTTTATGTCAAAAAAATATTGTTTTATCCCTGTTTTTGGGCATTAAAAAACACTAACATTTATATTGAATTGAATTTTCGCCATTAACTATCAAGTCGGCGTAGCCTTTTCAGGTAACGGGCAGCGTCGAACAATGTGAATGCCAAGGATCGATCCCAGCTAAATAATTGTTTTTTTTTTAAGTTCTTAATTTTTTTTGTAAAAAATTTCCGAGCGAAGCTCGGTCACCCAGATATTATTTATTTATTTCGTTTACCGTGGTTTTTTTTCGTAAAATCATTTATTTTAGGCGATGAGGAATCTAATGTATCTAACTTTAGAGAAAATACGAACACTGTTACAATTGAAACTAGTGTATTATATTACTATCCCAAAACGATTCTCTTCAAGATATATACATATACTTCATACTATATGTGTATATATAGTCCTGGTTAAAAAAGAAATTAATATTTTATACAATTATTTATTAGGGAATTAGGAGTTCCATAACATAAAAGTAATATTAATATAGCAATTTTCGTACAAAGCTATATCGCTTATGCGGACAATATTGTTTTAAAGTAGTCTCGTCCCGACAAAATCACAAGCCATACATCTACTTACTTTTAATTATTCTATTAATTAAAGTGGTCCTTTTTCTCTCTTAATCTATTTAATCAACAGTGAACTTATTAACCTCTTTAATAATTCATCGTTCTTTCTATCTTTATTAAGGCAATAAATTAAATTGCATTAAATTATTTCAATGGAAGTTACTAGTACGTTGTTTCCAACTCGGATATATCCTACTAATATTATAAATGTTAAAGTTTGTGAGTATAGATGTATATTTCTTACTCTTTCACGGCGAAACCGTTGAAGCAACGTCGATGAATTTTGGCCCAATTATTCCTTAAACCCGGGAGTAACATATAGTTAGGGTATATAAACCCTGTTAATTCTACAGGAATAGGGATTTCGAAAAGTGCCATCTATTTGCAGGGTTAGAGAATGACAGAAGCTACTGATTGATTCCAAGACTAAAGTCCACGCAAACGAAGTTGCAGGTAATATCTAGTTTCTACATAAAACAAAAACTTTTGACACACAATGCTTATGCTTACTTATAAATAAAAAATATATACTTCGTCTGATTACCGGCTATAAAAGATTTCTTTAATGAGCTCGCTAAACTAATCGTATACAAAGTATGCGTGTATACTATACAATAACAAATTAATTTATGATTTGAGTATAGTTTAATTTTTTTAATTATGAATAAGCACGAAAAATATAAATTCCATAATCTGATTCGTGTTGAGCTCAGCTCTGAAAACAAAAATAAAATATTTGACACAGTTCCAAAAGAAGCATTTTAAAAATAAATTACGTGTACAGTTGTCTAGATAAATGATTATAAAGTTCATTAATATAAAAATTAAACGATCGTGATTAGGTTCGTAGGTAGTAGGTATTCTTATTTACGATGACAACAAATTTAAAAATATTTTTTGTTTACAAGTTTGAGTTGTTTATTATCTATAAGAAACGCACTTATACAAAAACTGCGTAAAATACATAACATAACTCAGAACTTTAGTCAATGCATATGTGAAAATGATTGTAATAGGCAAATCTTTGTCTTTTATCTTATGTAAACCCTGACCATAAAACGCTCTATTTAATTGGTCGTAACTAAAAACATATATATATAAAATTATATCATCACTAACAAATTTAACCAATTTCGATGCTTTGAACTGTGGTTACTCTCAAAACATTTGAAATTTGGTGAATAAATAATATTTGTCGTTTTCTTTGACAGCACTCTGTCGTCGCGTCGATAGAGTTGCCAGGGAAATGCGGTTTATTTCCTTTAGCGATAATATCCGGTACCTTGTAAGCCCCATAATGTGCCCCGTAATATTTATACACTTTACGTTATGAAAAATAGAGATAGAGTATTAAAATCTCATTTCCTGTGCTTTAGTTTCAAACTGTTTCTTCAAAGCTAGCTATTACGAGATAGTCTAGCGACATAGGATTAACGACTATAAGTAGATGTTAATAATCATACTTTACTTTATTAACAATAATACTTTAGTCTGGTGCTTTGCGAGGCACAAAACACAATTACACAGCGCAACGATTAAAGTCTTTTTATTTCTAATCCAACTTTTGTCTTATGTTAACGTTAATTATTAAATGAAAAATTTATTTATCGCAATATATCTCTGATAAGCAATATGTACAAATGTGAATTTTTCTTTTCGAATTTAGTTACGTAAACGTACAAAAAAAAGTACTTTAATTTTAAAATTATTTTGTTATAATCCAAGTATTATTGACTACAATTTTGTATACCATAAATTTAATGTTTTAATTTTTCATGAAAGTCTTAATTTTCTCCTCTTTTCCATCGTATAAAAAATAGAGCTTTCCACACAGGATGAAGACTCGATAACTGTCTTCTTGTCTGGAGACTACAATTTTATTAGCATTTTTTACTGGTTGCTCTTTCAAATAACCATTCAGCTCTTTGTAACTAAAGAAGCATTTTTATAAGATCGAATAAAAACCTTTGTAAAAAGTAAAAGTTCTTTTAAAGAAAAGTATTTTTGTTTTGTTTTTGTAATATGTGTAAAGAAATATTTTAACATATGTATGTACTTTATTTCAAATCTTCTTCGAATTAGGCACATTATCTATATTAAAGAATATGATTTTGTTCAAATGTATTATATATTATGATGTATCGTACTATTTATTCCCACCGGAGCTTGGACTCAAAGGTTCACATTCGAAAAACCTCAATAAAACGCTATTTTAAATAACTAATTAGTTTTTATTGTTTAACTATTACAAATCTTAAAATGCTCTGAAGTGTTTTACACATTCAATCGTTTTTTTTTTTCTTTTATTTTGACTATCAATACAGTTCCCATAGTACGCCATAAACAAATTAATGACAACATTAATAACGTTTTTCCAAGTCTCTGAATGTCGGGTTAATTGCCCGTCGTAACATTTCAGGGCGCAGCGTAGGGCGAGAAAACGGCTGTAAAGAAAGCCATTGTATGGAGCAGGGGCGGCGTGGCACGGTTATCGTTCCCGATATTTTGTACATTCTCACGTGAGGGGCTGAGTGGTAGAACGACCTGAATAAATCACACGCATCGTTGTACTTTTAAACGGTTTATTACTACTACTACTTATTTAGTAACGAATTCCTAAGGTATATCTAACATGTTAACTTATATTTTGAATCTCTTAACTTACCTCAAGCAGAAAAGGTAAGGTTGCATAGATGATATCTAGGTAAAGAATATTCCTTCGGATTTTTTTTACTTCTTTATTTAAAGATCTCCACCCTATGTCACTATGTCGCTTTGTTGAATTATCTAAACTAAATCTATGATTTATTTTCTGCACCTGAAATAACCATTGCATAATCTATTTATAATTTTTGCACTACCACTTAGCGAGAAAGCCAGAAGGGTTATAAAATCAGGTATAATACTTAAAATGATTCTGGAATATTTGTCGCAAACAAATATCAAGTAACATCTAATTTCTAACAACATGTCGCCAAAAGAGGTCGATCATAGACTAATTAGTTAAAATACATTTGTAATACTGTGTCATAAGAAATTTCAATTTCTAATTCTTTTTGGCGAAAAACGAGAGGATTTTCAGCAGTAACGTTTATTCAGCAATAATGTAATACATTTACAACTTATAGTTTTATATAAAACTACGGGGCATAACATTTTTCATTTTGATGATATGCCAAAAATTTCTTGTCTCAGTTCGACTGACTTTCCCTTTTAAACTATAGTGAACTTTCTGGCAATACGGCGTTCTGATGACTTCTAGAAACTGTTTAAAAGAAAGTCTATTTATACATAGGTTCTATTTACACCGACTATCAGGTGATAGATAGAGCGATAAATTACTAGATACTCGTAGGTATATAGATTCAGTAACATAGTAGTCAAGTCAATATGTCATGTCAAACATATATCTATATATATCTAGCACTTTATCTCAACTCCAAAATTACAATATTACGCACTAGTTCACAGAGATGCAGCCTCAAGTGTCTCGCTCTAATTCTCCGTAATAAAAGACGGCCGTTATTAGTTATTACTGTTTTAAAAACTATTATGATCGCTGTGATGTGATTATTCACTTCCTGTTAGACTCTGATATAAGATATGTAAGGTCAAATATTAGCTTACTTAAGATAGGCCTGTTAGAAATCCCTATGTGATTTATTTATCGTCCATGAAGTCGATGTGAATAAAGAAACATGGGCCTAATAAGAAAGCTCAGTGTCAATCGGCTTTGTAGCAGTCTAAACATTGAAACAATAAGATCCATAGATAAAGAAAATTTCCGATATAGTTAATCGTATCCTGAAGATGAAATGACAATGGGCGGCGCACATATTTCGAAGAACTGATGGGCTTTGGGAAACTTATGGTGATGAGCAGCGGCTTCGAACTGAATCACGCAGCTTTAGTAGACGCCCCATTAGGGAGAAAGAAGACTAAAAAAGCTCGCATAGAGCTGCATCATAGAACACGAGATCGTGCTGCGTTGAAATTTCTTGAATAGGCCTAGGGCAATAGTGGACGTCAAATGTTTAACAATGGTGGATAAAGAAATAATAGTCATCATTTTTCCAATATGTATTATATTTTCATATTTTCCAGCATCCAGGTAGGTTATATACGGTCAAATACAAACTTTTCTATAACGATTACAGTCTCTGTACATGTATGAATATTCAACTTCGTTTATGTTTGTAGCTGGAAAACACAGAAATGTAGTAAAAAAACTATTGACTTGAAATTGTTACAAAACGTTTTTATTTGAGCGTTTATGCGTGTTTTATCTACTTTTTATTCCAATTATCTTACAGGAATAGCTAATTTTAAAATGATCATCAGCTCAAACTGGTTCAGCTAATGTGTTGAAAGGATGTTGATTTCCTTGTGGATGTTGAGTTCACATTTATACGCTATTATCCAAAAGCTTAAAATAATACTATTCACGAATATATGAAGCATATCAATTAACTCACACTAATCTAATTAATAAATTAGACATGAATCTTATAATCTATATCTAATTCATGAAAAATCCTTCACATATATATCTAATTAAAATACATATTTTTTATATGAGTACCTTTTACGATATATTTTTTAAACAATTATCCATTGCTTTAGATAAAAAAAAAAAAAATATCCTAACGATACTAAAGACAATAAGACAATCGAATTGTTCACTCAAAATACGGCAAATGTAAGCCCTACTTGAGAACAATCAACATCGAGATTTTAGTGCATGACGAAAATGTAGGTCGGCTTAACAATCCAAAAGTCTGCTGCTGTGTTTGTCAGTTTGTTTTTAATACTTACGATAATATATGTAACCGTCTTTTGACCCAAATCTCAGTAAAAAATATCTGTAAGTCACCAGGTATGAACCAGCACCTGTGTTAATAAAGATGTAAATATAATTGCCTTTGTAAAATTTTAAAGATGTCGTTCGAATGATTCGTTTCGGTATATGTTTCAAATGATAGAAAACATTAGCATGCAGTGTCGTGTTGATTAAAATATACCCGTAGGCATCTTTTCAAAAATGTTTATAAACCAAGAGTATGAACGCAACAGGCTGTGTTAATAACGATGTTATTTTTTCCGAAAGTGTTTTAATGTAAAAGAAGCTTGGACTGAAAAAAAATTGAATTTTCATCACTTCGATAACTCAAAAAATTAGAGACATGGGCACCCTACTACTGTACTATAGGTATCCATAATTAATTTATAATTTCGATAGGTACCTTTATAATGAGATTTAATTTTATATACTAGGTATATGAACTTGTAAATATAAAAATTGTAAAATAAATTATTTTTCTACGAAAATACTACTTTTCTACGTTTTCTTTAAACCGTTGAACCGTTGAACGAGTCTTTTAGTGACTGCCTAATTTAGTTAAGAGTTTATGTTCCCATGTAAGTAGCCATTGGCTTTTTTTGAGAATATGTGATTTAAACCTTTCTTTATAATATATACATGTTGCATTCAGATGCTGTGATTCGTTCCTCGGAGGAATGATAGGAACACTACAGGATATTATAAGCCCCTGTGTAATATAACCTCTATCAGACATATTGTCGTCATTAGTGATATTTCCAGTGCCTTGGTGTAATCTTACTTTACTATCATGTTATTGGTGTAAAACACAGAAGTATTGACGATCGATAGCATTTACGAAAATACATAATTTTTTTAAATCTTCTTAATTTTTACTCGTAATAATGACAAGTATACATTGTGAGTAGTGAGTAGTGTGATGTGGTATGTATTAAGGTAAATTTATCTTTAATATTTAAATGAGTAAATCTTGTGTTTATATATATATATATATATATATATATATCTCTCTCGGAAACGGCTCCAACGATTTTCCTAAAATTCGGCATGTAGGGGGTTTTGAGGGAGAAATATTGATCTAGCTGGGTTTTATGTAAAAAAAAATTGTTTTATCCCAGTTTTTGGTCATTAAATACACTAAAATTTATTTTCGCCATTAACTGTTAAGTCAGCGTAGCTTATTCGGGAAACGGGCAGCCCCGAGAAATGTAAATGCTTAGGATCGATCCCCAATTAAATAATTATTTCTTCTTTTTTTTTAGTTTTTTTTTTGTAAAAAATTACCTAGCAAGGCTCGGTCACCCAGATGTTTATTATTTAATTGATTATATTATATAATTTTATTATATTAGTTGTTGACGAACTTGAGGTACACATTCATCATATCAACGCGCATTTAACATTTATAGTGTGATAGCTGTGGTCGTCAATGCCCGTTACCAGTAAGGTAATGTGTTTTTAAACGACCAAGTAATTATTATTATTGAATTTAGCTCCATTTTACATTTATACTGTCCTCGGTAATTTCAAAGATGATATATAGATATTATAAAATTGATTTCTTGAATTTTTATATTTTAAACGTATTGTTATTGTGTGTTTCAACACTGGAAAGAAATTACCGAAAGAGTACCGAAATATAACATCTTTAGATTTTCAAAGCACGTTTGTTACAAAATATCCTATCTATTTGTGCCCTTCAAGAAGAACTAAATAATTAGCTCAAAATGAATACAAAAACAACGTAATGATACTGTTTTAGTATATGCGTATTTTTGACTACAGCTCATTTAAAACAATATTCTAATGACATTAATGACACGTTATTTGTTATTGAGTGCGGTCATAGATTATACATTTATTTCAAATTATAATCCAATTCACTGAGTAATATCCTTTAATGTATTGTACTTCATAATCTGGCAATCCTATTAAATCATAATTTTACCGCTTTAATTGGGTCTTCTGAAACACGAGACCTTTGCGTGATCGATGGCTTGTTCTTGTTGCAAACAGTATTATTAAAAAAAAAGTTTTTATTTGGGTTTGAAATTATTTCCACGTACTACAATGTCTACCTTAAATATATTACAAACTTTATTTTACAAGAACTTTTCCAAAAATATTAAAGAATATTAAATCAAATAGCAATCAAGAAAACGAATAGGTAGTTATGGTGTATACTATACATTGACAATTTAATGCGTATTTATTTTTTTATGAATTGTCGAGATGAGAATAAAGTGCAATGTATGTCACACATACGGTGTACGTGAGCAAACTGGCGTATTGCATTTATCCATTATGTTTTCCTGTATTCGTACGTAAAGAAATTTTTGCAACTGATCAAAACATACCTTAGTATAAGATTACTACTATGACTCAGTTTGTCTATTTATTTAATGACTACATTATTTCGAGAAAATATGTTTGTGAATCACGTCTTAATTTTATTATATCATAGAAAAGGGATTTACAATTATATTTATATATATATTGAGTTAGATAAAAGCTATGAATAGCCTAGTACGGCATAGTGATAGTTGTCTCGTTGTGAAAGTTGACTCACACAACTATAAGATGTCGTAGTTTCTGATGGAGGTATTGCATTATTGTTTGTCTTTCATAGACAAGTAGGTATGATCTCAACGGGTTAGTGCCCGGAGAGGTGAGTTGTATGTAACGTGTTACAGATCTCTGTTTTATTATTTGGCTAGGTAGATCTGCGAATATCCCACATTTTAAAGAGAAACTGCCCACATTTAATTAGGTACACTTTCGTGTAGCACAGTTCTTCTTAGTGGATGACATCATTTCAAACTCATGCTAGAATCTTTCTAGCCGAGTATAAAATTCCATATTAATTGTAATTGATTGCAATTTCCAAATTTATTGTAATTTCAATTCACAATTTAACATAAAAGCCTAGGTAGGCTTTTATGTCAAAAGTTAAGCTCAAAGTTAACAGCTCAAAACAACTATCGAATATAACTTTTATATTTTTTCTGTTTTCCAACGTATTCACGACGTACATAATTGATCACTAAAAACACAAATTAAGGGTAACCGGTATAGCTACTGAATAAATCATTATGGAGTGATTAGTCCACTTTAGCTATAAATTTTCAATACAAAACACTATTGATTGACCCGATATTACCATCATGCATGTCATGACCGATGTGACCTCTAACCACCAATGAAAAAGCACGTTTTCAACTAAATACAGTCCTTAAAATGTTTTTTCTTTATCTGTTGTATTCTGTACAGAACTATATAAAGTATGAAAGGGTACGCAATATTAGATTTTAGATATTTTTTGTTTATCGATTTAAAATTATTTATTTCTGTTTTGTCATTCATTCATTTGTTTTTGTAAAACTTACACAAGCAGAATAAAACTTAGAGCTCAACATAGGTATAAGTACTACAATTTAATTAAATCGTATTACCACGAACGTTACCAAAAAAAAAGTATAAAGCACTAGCCAGTGGCTCCGCACTCGTGGAAAAATTAAAACAACATAAAATGGTTAAAGTGTAACCCAGTTTAACCATTTTATGGTGTTAAAAGCCTTAAAAGCTAGATATATGTTGTCGCGGACTTTAATATATTACTTTCAGAGGGAAACAATTTTGTAAAACATGATTTTTTATTAAGATTCACCGTTTACTTAGCGCACGCAAGAAAAGCCTTTTAGTATTTAAGCGTGATGTTATATAGCCTATATCATTCCTCGATAAATAGACTATTTAACACTCAAAGAATTTTCAAATCGGTCCAGTAATTCCTGAGATTAGCGTGTAGAAACAATCAAACAAACACTTTAGCTTCACATATTAGCTTTTTTTAGAATATAAGTTGCTTATTATACAAATATAATGTAAATTAAACACTGCTTCACAAGCAACAAAAAAACTATAGAACAAGTTATATACGATAAAAGACCTGGCCCCATTTTAATAGTGTGTGCCTCGTGAATATAATTAACAATACAACTATAGCCTACATGGTAATGAAAGACGGCTTATTGTTTCAATTAGAAAAATTGGACTGTGTTAAAGTAACTTGAATACCTAACCGAAGGAGAAAATGTTGTTCTATAGACTTGATGTTGAAATTAATTTAAGTACGTTATAAGTCCAGTCCACTAAGGTAAGTTGACCCGATGTATGGTATGCGGCTGGCTATACCACCTTCCTTCTTATTGAGGTGTCCCAAAAGGCGATTAAAGTAAGTTGATATCAGGCAGGCGCCCGGTCGTAAAATACCTAGTCAAATCATGTGACAACATGTTAATAGCACGTGGCGAACCCACCTAGATAGGATAGGATAAGGGCAGAAGGATGATCACGTTATGAGTCCAGAATTCTTATCTGCCAATTTGAATAAGGATAATATAACAAGATAACTCCGAACTCCAGTAAAATAAAAGGAAAGAGACTGTGTTGCTATGACTATATTCAACGAAGATCTGCGGAACACTCGGTAAAACTGCCTTAAACCTCCCCGAACACCCAAGAGGGAGAGAACGTTCAAAAGCTACGTGGTCATCAGTAAGGAACTGGGAGCACTTGGGGAAACGATCCATAATAGAGCGGATTTGTTTAAATTGATAAGAAGACACCACCCTAAATAAAGGGAAAAGGGAATAAAGAAAAGAAGGAGATTAAATTTAATTTTATTTAATCAATCCTGCTAAATAGTAGCGTTTATGGTTTTTATTTATAAGAAAGTCAACGACTCTCAAATATCCGACATACGTCACTAACCATAATAGAATGACCTAAATGTCAACCTTCGCTATATGTATTCGAATGGTTACTGATGTCATTAACACCGGACGCAAATAGATTTTAGCACTAGAAATCCGAATAGACGTGTCTCACGTATTTTGTCCCGTGTATATTATACTCGAAGCTATACGGAAGTATATTAAAATAGCAAACAATGTGTAATGCAATTAATACAGGTACGTGGTTTGTTGTTTGCTTAATTATCAGACTACGCAGAACGTACTGGTATAATCTCTATGCAGATTAATGTCAAATATTAGCCATTAGTTGGATTGCAGATTTAACTGGAAGTGGTAATTTAATTGATTGAACTATTGATGAAGTATTCATCAGCTTGAAATAACATTAACGCTCCGCGTGACCTAAGGTTCGCGAACTCAAACCTCATATCATCCTGCCCTTATCCCACTCTAAGTGGGGTCGGCACAACATGTTATAAACATGCTGTCACATGATTTGGCTGCGTTTTTACGACCGGCCGCCTGCCTGACGTCAACTTACCTCAGTCGTATTTTACCACACCTCGGTAAGCAAGAGGGTGGTCTATTCTACTAACCGGATACCACACGGTGGGTCAACTTACCTTAGTCGCCTTTTACGACACCTCGGTAAGAAATGAGGTTGGTCTATTCTACTCAGCCGGATACCACACGGCGGGTCGACTTACCTTAGTCGCCTTTTACGACACCTCAGTAAGAAATGAGGGTGGTACTATTCTATCAAGCCGGATACCACACGGCGAACTCAAACCTCAAATTAATTTAATATACACTAACGTGGCTTATTGATTTTTTTTAATATATTACCTATTTTGGTCGGGGCAATCGTGGAGAAAACACTCTAGAAAAATTCATAGATGTGTGTTAAATAATTATCCGCATTAGCATAGCGGAGTTCTATCCAAAACGAGAAATGAAGCAATTGCCTAACTGTTGGATATTCATAGTAGGGACAACTTTTTTTTTTGTTTAGAGCAACATTGTTTAACAAACGAAACTATTTCATATGTAAGTTGCAAAGTACAGGCTTTACTGTCTAAATGCAGGACAAAAAATCTTTTTCCTTTAGGAAAGAAGGAATCCCTTTGGGATTGGCTCAGTACTTATACCCTAGATAAAAACTGTTTTTGTCTTTTTCAGGTTTCGTCCCTATAAGCCTTTCTTCGCTGTAAAATCCATGATGAATAGATTAACAATTAAGCATATTATTATTAGAAGTGTCTTAGGCTGACCGCTAAGAGATTTATACCTGTAAAACCTCATCATTTGATTATAACGATAAAAACAAAAAATGCATAGGTTTATTAGGTCTATGGCTGTGATTAATGTTATTTAACATATACCATTCCAAGTTATTATTTTTTCTATTATATTACAATTCCAAAATACATTATAATGGATATAATAGACGGCCATGGTTCCCTAGTGTGCTTTAAAGGAAAGTCAATCTCTATTTAGAACGGCGGCCTTTTACCAAGTTAATGGAAATCGCTAAGTCATTAAAATAATCGATCGGGCTTTATATTGATCGGACACGTGAACTGACACCGTTAAGTTATATTTAATATTACCTAAGTAGTGCAGTATACCATTAATAATTAAAGGAAATTACTACAACTAGCTCATTGATTAGCTGTCTAACAACTAGATAAGCTGTGATAGCCCAGCGATAAGACCGTGTTATTCTCTAGAGATGATAATAGGTTCAAACCCCGGGTAGGCACCAATGAGTTTTCTATTTAAACTTATGTGTCTAATTATCAATTTCAATTTATCAAATGGTTTTCGGTAAAGGAAAAGGTCGTGAGGCAACCTGCATATCTCTAGAGAATTCTAGGGATATGTGTAACCTACCAATCCGCATAGGAGCACCGTGGTAGGTCTTAGTTCCAGTCTTTCTCTCCAATAAATGGCGAGAGAAGGCCTATACCCAGTAGTTGGATAGTAACAGTGACAGTTGGATAGTGGCCGTTACTTCTACAACTAGTATAAAATAACGTATTATATGGGTTTCTAAGAAGTTGTTTAAAAGAAATATTGTTAAGATTTATATTAAAGTAATAAGCAAAGTAATAAACTTAAAAATGTATAAATTATCTACAATCTACCAATCATATGAAAAATCATAAAAATAAATTTACGCAGCTTTCAAATTTGCTGCTGTTTTACAGACATTTTAAATAAAGAAAAATTTAAATCCTTTTCATTTCATGACCTTAATACAGAAACGTTTATTTCATTAAGTAAACTCAAAACAAAATAATTGATTTCTTATCTGTGGTTTGTTAAACATTTAATTTTTTATCAATAAATCAGTTATCTTTTATAATAATAATCGTGGTATAACGGTAATAAGCGAGTTTCCGAATAACTAAACAATTGCGATATATTGCATATAACTTTACATAACATTCAGTACACCTTTATTCATAGTGTTATTATCAAAGGAGGGGAGCCTTAGGCTGGCCTGTAAGTGAGAGTGTCACAATAAAAAATGAGAGGGAAGATAAATTTTGTACTTGTACTTTAGCTTGCCAATACTATGTGCTATGTTAGTTATTTTATTTCTTCAATGTATCACGTCATTTAACCCGTGTGGTATCCGGCTGAATAGAATAGTACCACCCTCATTTCTTACCGAGGTGTCGTAAAAGGCGACTAAGGTAAGTCGACCCGCCGTGTGGTATCCGGCTGAATAGAATAGACCAACCTCATTTCTTACCGAGGTGTCGTAAAAGGCGACTAAGGTAAGTTGACCCACCGTGTGGGATCCGTTTTAGTAGAATAGACCACCCTCTTTCTTACCGAGGTGTCGTAAAATACGACTGAGGTAAGTTGACGTCAGGCAGGCGGCCGGTCGTAATAACGTAGCCAAATCATGTGACAGCATATTTATAACATGTTGTGCCGACCCCACTTAGATTGGAATAAGGGCAGGAAAATGATGAATGTATCTCGTCATTTATAATTTCACAAAGCAGATACACTCTCTAACGTCAAGGATATGTTTAGTTTAACCCTTTAATGAGTTTGTTTTCTTTTCACTGGAGTAAATTTTGTGCTCCAAATTGTCGTAGTAATAAAACTTATTAAGTATTTCATACATAACCTTGGCAACGAATTCGATTAAGTGCCTCTCTATAATTGTTATGTGAAGGTTTCATGTTGACCTATGTCGCTCTATAGACTGTTCAAAGTAGTGACTATTAAAGTATAAAACGATATGTTTTTCCCGGAAGGTTTGATATTACATAAAAGCAAAGATATATTATCAAAGAATACCAAAATCACTATTTTGTAGTACCAGTGATATGACTTATCGACTTTCCTATTTCTGTAACAGTTCGCTGTTCAAGCAAGCTAAACATAGCTTGACTTAATACTCTCGAAACTTATCGCGAATGAACTGTTATTAAAAAAGTGACTTTGAAATTTAGAATAATGTAGAAACATGACAATATCAATAGAGATTACACTTTAATAGCTATTAATCTGTTGATTTAGTGTTATCTTATTATGAATACAAGCTTGTAATCTAGGATAACAATTGGATAAAAATAATTAAAATTGGTGTCGCTTTTCATAAAAACATAATACTACATTGGATATTATCGTTTGAAAATCGTAATTTCGTAATAATAAATTACTCAAGGCAATTCAGGTATTTGTACACAGTACATTAATATACATATACCTCATTACATTATCATATATTTTATACCTACTAGTTTGATTGTTAATCTTTAGAGTTATATTTTAGGGGTGATTGTAAAGCTATCAACTGCCTTAAACAGAGTACGTCACGTTGTGTGTACTAGAATATAATTATAATCAACAGAATCTCATCCAGTAATCTATGAGCGATATTTATAGACCTAGTATTCATACATTTTGTATATAATATTTATTTGATGTCATGACCTGGTTAAGTTTAAGAACATTAACGGCTTAGGAATTAAGGATTTTAATTCCTAAATTTAAATTACTAAAATTAGCTATAACTCAAACCATTGGTACAAGGTAGCCTAAATAAATACATTATTAATGTTAGCAGATCATCGCAATGAAATTATTGTAAGCCAGCATGCCAAGGATAATGTTACTTCAATCTTATTCGAATTTGCCAATGATCTTTATATTAAATCATCATTCATTCTCCTGCCCTTATCCCACTCTTAGTGGGGTGGGCACAATAAGTTACAAACATGTTGTTACATGATTTGGCTACGAGTACGTAGCCAAGTCATATTATACGACCGGCCGCTTGCCTGACGTCAACTTACTACAGTCATATTTTACGACACCTCGGTAAGAAATGAGGGTGGTCTATTCTACTCAGCCGAATACCGGCGGGTCGACTTAACCTAGTCGCCGTTAATGACACCTCGGTAAGAAATGAGGATGGCTCTATTCTATTCAGCCAAATACCACACGGCGTCTTTATAAAATAAATGTCCATAAATTATTGATGTGAAAAAATATAATGAATTAATCGAAAACAAGCCTGCCAAGGGAATTCTTATTCAAGTTTCTTTAAGTTTGCCAATGATTTTACATAAAATAATCCTCCTTAAATGAATTCTACATCTAGCCCTGGACTTTGTAACGATGACTATTATTGTTTACTTTTGCTTGTTTAATAACAATGGTACTTGTAATTGACTAAATGTAGTATTTATCTGTTAAGATATCTTGTAGAGTAAAAATCATTGATAGCAATGCCACACAATGCTATGTACACAATATATAAGTAATGGTGTTTAAATTTTGTTGTTTGTAACCTTGGTTTATATCCGTGTCACAGTCAAATTATCGGTAAACAAATTTGACAGACGATAGTTTCCTTTTCAGCTGTTGTTAATTTTCTTGAGATTTCCTTTATAACAATTGAGATTATTAAATTGCATAACATTCATAGTAAACGCTACATAAACTGCCACCTAGTTGTCCCCTTGTTAGATAAACATTTAGCAGACTGCCATTTTTTACAGATTATTTGTGTGACTTTTTTTTGCCGATTTCTTACGCAACCTCAAATATTACGTTGTGATAATTGTTGATATAAATTCATATCTAACTTGCAATTGATATAGTAACTAAGTAAATTAAGAATTCTTAATACTTTAACTGCTCCATCTAAATATACCTTTTTCATTAATAAATCTGTCAATAATAAATATTAGATACCTGTTGAGCTGTTGTTGCTGAATTACTCTTGGATAGCTTAGCGGGTTACGGGTTCAAACCCAGTGTATCCACCAATGAATTTTCTGGTAAAACTTGTGTTTAATTGAATAATGTAATTTATAACACGCTTTTTGATAAAGAAAACGTTGCGAGGGTTTCTTCGCGACGTTTTCCTTTACCAAAAATCATATAGGTATATCCTCATATATCTCTGCATTTCGTCACTTATGTTAAGTAATCACACGTCAATGTACAATATATTTATGTTATAAGATATAAAGCACATTTTTCAATACCCCTCTTATATGGTTTGGTCTCAAAATAGATAGATTTTTTAACATTCTTCAATGGATGAAAATAAAGATATGCCTAAAATAAAATCAAACCAGCGGAATATTACTCTTGGAAAATATTTAAAAATCAAAGCGATAACAATTATTTTAATACGTTTATCTAAATAAGCTGTATCAATAGAAGGACATTTGAAGCGGTACTATAATTGAATTAGCAACCTGTCAAGTATCATACGATACGATATTTAATACAATGTTATGTACGTGATAAAGCACACAGTATAATAATAAATTACCATTAATTGTATTATGCATAACAAAATTTAAAACAGAATGTCCCCTTAAACAATATTAATATGAAAGAATCATTACACGATACGTTAGTTAAGTGATTATGTTTGGTAAACTTAAGATCAAAACCTGCAGAAGCACTTACTCTTAAGCTTTATGTAGCGTTTTAAGCTAATTTCTAGTTTGGCTTGGCTTGACTATAAAATTGGAGACTATTTGAGTGATAGTAGCATATCCTTACTGCAGTCAGCTACGCACCAAGCTACAACGATTAAATTTTAATCGATGAAATTGAAATTATATTTTGTTGATTGTTAAAGATTATCCACCAAGTTTCTTGGTTCTTCTCCGTAGGAGCAAATTTCCGAATCACTGGTATTATAATCGTATGGTGGCTATTTATTGAAACTGCATTAAGATTAACTTTCTTTATTAACTTGTGTATTAATAACAGAACCATTCAGGACGACGTGCGAGGACAGAAGGGAGGACTAAAGACATGACAATAGACAAGACATAGATTGACAGATGACATTATGTGACAACTGGTAGCATCTTTAAAAGCATTTGGCGATTCAAAAGTACTGAAAACAGTTCACTTGAATAAAGAAAATTTATATTTGAATTTGTTATGTTATCACGGCTTATTCACTGCAGCAATATTTTATCTCAACTGAGAACCTAGTTATTATTGTGTTATTAATGGTCGTAATGATATTATTATGCTACCATTTCATATTTCAATCGACTATGTTTTATACATCCTATTTTAGAATAGTTCTGTATTTCTGACCAAAATATTAAAAAAATAAGTTTTTCTTATATCCCTTAAAATATAATATGTTTAGAAATAAGTTCTTAATTTAAATTTGCTTATCTCAAATTTCTAAACCAATTACTAAAATTATTTATATTTCTAACGGAACATATAACAGAAGGTTCTAATTTTATAAACTCCTATTAGTATGATAACCAATTAAAAGAAAATTATGTGACGCAATTCATTAATATATTTTTAATGATAAGTTCTTTACGTCAGATATTTCTCAAGAATCGAATTGGACATAGAGAAATAAACATGATTTCAAATTAGCAGCGCATTTTAACTTCTAAAAATGTTTATACCATCTAGCTGTTTTTACTGTTTCTATTGTTTTTTGCGCTATATTACTCGATACTTAAAAGCACACTTTGATAAATTCTAAATGAGCCCAATCAAAATATATAAAGAAAACTTCTTATAAAAAATGGGAAAGTCTGTCTATCTGTTACGCTTTTCGCTTTTATGGCTAATCTCCTTGACCAATATTGATGAATTAATTATTGAGGTTACTCAAACGCTGAAATTTTAAACACTGGTATATTGAAATTCTATCAACAAAAAAAATACTAGGAATTACTAACAACACACGTATGTTATTAATTGTTAATACAATTTTTGAACATTTTAGTTTTATCATTTTACTTTCGGATTATAAGCATATCAAGAGGCCCTCGTAGAATGTAGTTACAAACTGGTTATAAGCATGGGCTTTTGATTGCTTGACTTTTGATATTTTGCAAATTGTGTATCCGCCCGAGCGTTTGAATATTGTGTTTTATTAATAGGTAAAATGTGTGTAAGATTTTACCATATACACATACACATTTTACCATATAATTGGAGAGATGGGGGACAAAACTCCTTCGCGATATGTCATCCAATTCCTATTAAGGCTACGCTAGTTCTAATCGAATTTTTAGTGAAAATAGGGAAATCTCTTCGTTTGTCCTTCACACTTCTAGTTTCAGGAGTATAATAATATATTATTTAAGGAAATAGGTATTCTTACATTGGCTTCACAGTATATTTTTAGCAATTAAATTTTTGTGCACAAGAATATACATAATTATAAAAAGATTGGCGATGTATACGTAAGTCGTTTGTGGGTTTTGGTATAATATTAGTAGCTTGGTTGAACTCTCCGCAGATAAGACTTGTACACTATTTTTTTTATCCTTCAACAAGCTATTAATTATTGTGATTCAAAATAACTTTACGCCATGCTTCTAAATATTTTGTGACTAAATAAATTTACCTTTGGTGAGCCTCGTCTTCGCTGAAACCTTGATGACTAATCAAAAAAGTTATAGTTGAAGCTAAATAACTCGAAAATAATAATATAATTTAAATTATTAAAGAGCAACAATTGTTTTTAAAAAATATATAAAAAGCATCTAACTTAGAAATTTGATTGTCTATGCGTCCTTGTCCAACCTCGTATTTGAACTAATGCAGAAACTTTTATTTATAGGGCCTTTGATCCTGAATGTTAAATATCCAATAAGGTATTTTTAGCTATAATAATTACTAAATTGTTTATCCTGATCATATTTTATGATATCCTTAGCAATACTGCTAACTGGAAGGGAACGCTGTGTTATTGATAAGGCTGCAAATTAAACTTATTTTTATATAAATATTCATTCATCTTACATTATATAAATAATGTTCATTCACAAACGATACATAGCAATTTCGGACAAACGACTATTCTTAAGAATATTGGATAAATACGCAGATTTTTGTAATAATGACGTCAGTTTATTTAATCAAATAACTATAAGGCCGTATCCATATATATTCATCTATATACATACATATATTGTAGTTGGGTATAAGTTATTAATCAAGTGTGCGATTGTAATTATATTTAGATGGTATTAAGATACTATTTTGTAGCTTATTTAAATATATCTTAACGTCAATCGCTCCAAGAAAATGCGTAGAAACAACTATTGACTATTTTGTTTTAACAAAAGACAGATATGAACTGTAAATAACATAAAAACATCTTTTATTCATGATTGTATTATAGTTTTTGTACCTACTTTGTCCAATATCTCTTCACAGTATCCTACAAGATTAGAATAATAAATCTTTCAAAACCGTAGATCTTAGATGTATTTTGTATGTTACTTTATTAAGTTAGCACGTAGGTACTTGTTAACTCGTATAGACGGGGAGGTAGGGTGCGCTTGGTCGCGTAGCGCCGTTCTACGTCAGCTAGTGGAGTTACGACTTTTTGTTGAATAATTATAAGCTGGTTGACTGAGCCAATGCCACCATACGTATAATACTCCGCACCGGCATCGGACGTGGTGTGAAGCTTATCAATATAATTAACTGATAACATTTCATTTAAGTGCTTGTATTTGACGTCAGCGTTGAATTAATTTGTGCCTTACCTGTGATATTGTAACGGTTTTTCTTTATACATTGTTGTAGTGCATGTGATTTGTGCTAGCTCCAATTTGGATTTCCATTACCGTAGAAACATAACAGGTAACACTTTTTTTTACTTACAATTATATATAATAAATTATAATTAAAATAATTTACCCTAATTTATTTAAAGTCGAATGGCCCGTTAAAAATACGTGGATAAATAAACTCACAATCCTATAGTCGTATCTTTTTTACAAATTACACCATACTTAGTTTTAACGAAACTGAGGTGCAGATAGGCTATGGAGCAATCATGGAAGGTTTCTAAGCATGTGTGGAGTCCCTGATCGTCGGTTATATAGTAGCAAATTATTGAAATATCTTCATGGTCCCATAACACTTGTTAATTAATCGTAAGTACCTTACGCATCAAGGACTTACGGTCTAATAATCTGTTGTATCAGTAAAGTATCTCTAAGTTAAAAAACTTTTCTATAAAGGATAATTGTTAAACCTATACCCAGCAGTGAGATAGCAATATGCCGCTACTTTTCTTCACTATGTATTCAGTGTACTTAGTGAGATTGTTTTAACCTACTCGCGTCGGCTTAATTCAAGTTTGTATGGCGTTGAAACAGCGGTACACTAAATATAGCTGTTGCAGTGTCATACATACATACGCACTAAGCACATCATCATCTTTCTGCCCTTAACCCACCCTAAGTGGGGTCGGCACAACATGTTATAAACAAGTCGTCATATGATTTGGCTACGTATTTTACGACCGGCCTCCTGCCTGACGTTAACTTATCTTAGTCGTATTTTACGATACCTCGATAAGAAAGAAGGTGGTATATTCTACTTAACCAGATACCACATGGTGGGTCACTTACCTTAGTCTCCTTGTACGACACCTCGGTAAGAAATGAGGGTGGTCTATTCTACTTAGCCGGAAACCACACGGCGGGTCGACTTACCTTAGTCGCCTTTTACGACACCTTGGTAGGAGAGGGTGGTACTATTCTATTCAGCCGGATACCACACGCCGGATACGCACTAAGCACATAAATCAAAAATATATTGTGCAACTAGCCATGCGTTGAGAGCAAGATTTACCAAATACCGGATATTATCACGGTTCAATTTTTTACCGCACCGAGTACTCTGTTGAATCACCCGATTTATTAAATATAGGTAGATTTTCACTTAAAATTACGTTCATTCAAAGCAAGTTATTGGCATCAAACGTTACGTATCTCTAGTTCGTACTCCTCTCGGAATTTCCCTGTCATAAGGTAAGTTACGCGTTTAGAAATCAACGGTAAAATGCGTCATAATATTTTACATCGAAATATTTAGCTGTAGCATAATATACTTTACATCGGATTTCTCTACTCTACTTCGGCTGCAATGACGATGTGAATGTTATTTTTATGTAAAATTGTATCACATTTTATGTTTTATCGATCTATCCCATGCTAAACGAGTTTGGTGGATCTTCCAATTATTCTCTTGACCGACCATCAAAATTGCATAACGAATTTTATTCTGGGCCGAATTTTTTGAGTGAAAGAGAATTCCCATTCGATTGAATAAATGCCTAAACTGGTTTAAGTGAACGCTATTAAAGGAGACAATAGCAAAGTAACTTAGTAAGCCACTTCGAAAGCTGAATGTTGAAATACTATTACATTAGACTTTTATATAACTGGTCCGGCCTCACAGGAGGCACCCTTAGGACGACGTTCCCCGACGCTAGTATAGGCTCTGCGCTCTACTCTCCGCATTTCTCAACTTCGACGATGCTTTTGCGATCGCTCGTCCCGAACGTTGACGCTCTAAAAGTTATGATGAACAGCATATATCATCTTAAATAGAATACTAAAACACTTACATATTATACAAACATCATACTATAATCATACTAACAGCATCCAGTAGTACGATGATGTTTGTCACTCACTCCGGCGTCAGCTCCTAATATGTAAACCTCTCGTTTGTATTTTGCATTCAGTCACGCACACACATTCTTAGGCATATATTATTAAAGGTAATACATTAACCTACCCTCGTTCTAAATTGTTTTATTATTTATTTGTTTATTCGTATCTCAATTGCATTCTAGTTCTAGGGTCTGATCCACCGTTCTTTTTTATGATGGCACTTTCAGGTTGGATAACTTCGTAAAGTCTTGATATAAAAGTCGGGATTGCAATCATAACTTCTCCGTCACTCATACACAAAATAAGTGCTACCAACTTGTGGATAGAATTTACTCTAAATTAAAATACTTAAAGGATATTAGTAATAATAACCGAAACAATAGAAATAACGTACTGCGTTTTATAGGGCTTTAAATACAGCCTCCAATATATTTACAAACTTACGTCACGTACGTACTTTTGGTACGGCTCGATCTGATTATGTTACCTTGGATATATTACAAAAAGTTTGTACGACAAAAAGTCCCAGTTATTTATCATTTGAGCCGCTTGATCTCGATCAAATGGAATGTAAAGAAGTAAATATGTACTCTTTAAATTAGGAGAGTATTAATGAAAATCTCATCGAGCATAGAATTTCATATTAACGGAAAATTTGTAATATGATAGTCAAAAAAAAAACAGAAAAAAGCTAACGGCTTCTACTTGACGCCATCTTCGATAAATCCCATAATTAAAACTAGTTTAACCATTACAAGAGTAAGTTTTAACTATTTATTGTTAATAATACTTTAACATATAGCTATCAAAGTTTATATAAAAAATTGTAAAATTGCCATGATTTTAATCACTCAGTCATACGTATAACGCAACGACAAAGTTAGGCCACATTGTTTAAATACCACTTGTAAATTTCATTATATTGCTGTGCAATAGTTTATTAAAAAACAACATAAAAAAGAAACAACAATGAGGTAATTAAAAACTAATTATTTTTGCTGCCTGTATTTTCTAAAACCCCATGGTTAGATAATCAGAAAATTTCAATGACTCATGCTCAAACTATGTTTATTTTTTTCTCCTTGCCATACAGGAAAATATCGTTTTAGAAAATATAGGTAAATAAAACCCATTTATCCTGATGCCTTGATTTATTTTTATCATTTATAAAGGCTTTATCAATTATGTATACAAACCGGATAATAATATTTCTTAGCAAATTTTTCATTTAATTCGTTTTTATTGGTATACAATTTATGTTTAATTTTGTTTATTTAATAGTAAATAACGAATGATTGTTGAATAACTTTTGTTACCCGTAGTACGGTTGAAACCGTAGTGTACAAATTTTGGCAAACGAATAAAATTATCCATACCAAAATTTCCCTTCAATTGCAAACATTTTTATCCGCAACCTACAAATGGGTTCTTTGTTATTTAAACTGAGAATTATGTCAGCGAACATAATTCTTTTGAAAGTATTTTTATAATAAATTATAAATTTTATTATTTCAACAATAAATGATATAAACAAAACATTTCTTTAAATTACACTTAGGCACGTCTCTTGCGGTAAAGACATGTGAATCATTAAACGCAATACTTTAATTAAAAGTATTGAAATTAACGTTATTCAGACACTAGAACAGGATGATTAACATTGAGAGTATGGCCCTCACTAAATACTCAACACGCGATGTTTTTCCTTCTAAATTAAAAAGTCGAAGGTATATATCGTATACACCTTAGACTTTTTTATTTAGAAGGAAAACATCGCAAAGCGTTATTTCGAGAGATTTCTATGTCATTGACATCTCACGTATGCGTATAACGTTTCGCTTCTTCATTTTTAATACAAAGCAAGATATTAAACACCTCTTCTCGGCTAACTACATATCTAAGTTTAAAGCAAGAGAAAATAAGCAATTACAGATAAAATCATCAAAGTATATCATCTTAGACATCACCATCTCACACTAGTTATTATTGCATTCAAATGCGTGTCTTTTAATTATAAAAGAAAGTTTAATTCATTACATTTCTTATATATTATAACTTTTCACAAAACACTTAAACAACTTGTCTGCTTTAGCCTTCATATATTCCAACTGAAATATTTCAATTATTTTCTTTAACTGATATTAAATTAAAACTAAGATGCAAGAGTTATTTTATGTACGGAGTGCTTTTTCAATAATCATCGGTTTTGGTACATTATGAATTTTTTTAATTATATTCTCGTCCAATTGTTTATTTTTTATTTCCATGACCTCAGATTAGCGTTTGAACACTATAAAACTCTACTGGAGATTCCAATACTAGCACCCATTCAGTAAAACCAGTTGTATTAGAGAGATACGTTCGAATTTTCCTCCTAATACTTGTAAGACCAAATTTAAATATAATTTAACCTAATCGAAAAACGTTACCCAGAAGCTCTTCAATTTAAATTGTATTGATACAATTTTATTCTAAAGTCTGACATAACTTTTCATAGATTTGTTATATGATTAATTATTCAAACTTTCTTCGTTCGTTTACCAGCATAGCCTCGCGAGGTAGCGGTATATTAAACTTAGATGTATAAATAAAGCCATTGAAAAAACTCATAGCGTGTTTAATATCAGTTAAAATAATTATTAGACGTTAGTTAAATACTCGGAATATGCTAGTTCGATGAAAAGTGTAAAAACAAGTCGAAAACTTTCAATGTATTAGAAAACATTGTTACTTCGTGTTAACCGTATTGCGCCGTGTAAGAAAATACAGAGAGTTTATAAATAATTCAATCGGAACATAGATTAACTAGACATTGACCGATACTGAATCAAGATTTTCAAGTTTTGATCTTTTTGTCTTTGACAACATATTTTTTTTAATCATTTTGAATGCTATGACCTTAAGTGTCTAATATCTAGAAATCAGTCCTTAAGAATTTATATCTATTGGGGACAATACTTCCAAACATGGTAGTATTGTTACAAATGTTTAAACGCTTACAATAAAATAACAAAACAAAGGCGGAACATTACGCAACTTTTACGGATGTTGTTTGTGCAACGGTTGGTGCGAGCTGATAAAGCACGGATCTATCAATACTATGTGTAGTGTAAACCACCTGTACGTCATCTAATATTCATTGACTGTTAATAATAGTTATACTAGAGTAGAGTACAGTGTGTAAAGTGGCAGGCTTGTGAGTACAGGTTCATGATCTTATTCCGGCATCGCCCTTTTATTATCGCACCGCTAGGTGCCTCGGTGCCTACACCGAGAGATATTCCACCCATACAATGTAGATATCCCACAAAGGCGCACGAAGCGTTTCAATTCCTCTTTTCTGTTGCGCACAGGGATTGGAATGGTCTCCCGGCATCTGTTTTTCCCAATGAATATAATATGGGTATTTTAAAAGAAAAGTGAATAGAAATCTAGGCAAGCGCGTTCCATCTTAGACTGTATCATTGCTTACCATCAGGCATGATTACTGTCAAGCGCTCGTCTATACACAATAATAAAAAAAACACATTAAATAATTAATTTGAGAGACTATGAAAGTCGTATACTTATTTTTGTCTAATCATACATAAAAAAGAGAAACAGATAGTACAAGGCGCATCTTAGACTGGCTTCCCTACTCTGGTATAAAAACTCTATGATTTTTATAGCCATAGAGTTTTCATAAATAGAGAAGAGGAGCCATATGCACGGCTGAAAGTGCGAGTTTCTAACAAATAATAAGAAAGGGAATATAAGAGACCTATATATATCTTTGTCTAGTAAAGTAAGGTAGTAAAGTAGGGACCTGTTACTATCCCAGTGGGCATAGGCCTCCTCTCCGTTTCTGGAGAGAATGGTTTGAAGCTAAAACCTACCACGCTGCTCCAATGCGGATAGAGATATGCAGGTTTCCACACAATGTTTTCCTTCACCGAAAAGCGTGTGATAAATTGCAATTATCAATTAGACAATAATTTTTAATAGAAAACTCATTGTTGCCTGCCCGGGGTTTGAACTCTTGACTCCGCTCGAAAGAGTTGCACGATCTCACCACTGGTCTATCACAGTTATGGGAACCAAAAGTTGTTTCCGTAAATGCATTATATCTCCATATTTACCAATAAATAAAGCTTATATTATACGAACTGAAAATGACGTTAATATATAAAAGGTTGTGAAATAAATTATAATAAAAGAATAAACTGCGCTTAAATAGCTGAGCAATGACGTCAATATCAACTGTGATATGCCTTCTCTTAAGTTTTATGTATTTTATTTGACATTTCAATAGTTATCTTTTGATATTCCCGGAAAGAAAAATAATGTAACACAGATTAAAACCATTCGATATACTTAAATAACTGAATCTTTTATATGGATATAAAAATCAAGAATTAATCATATCGAATGAATTGCATTGTTCATATGGTAGAACTGATGTCGTCATTTGCAACTTTCTCTTCCATATCTCAGCAACACTCATTCAAGTCTGTAATACACTTTCGATTACTACAGCTAATTTACATCTTTATATTTTTCGCTCGTATCACCATTTCAAGTAAAAAAGTAAAGTAAATTGACGTCTTGTTACTATCCCACTTCTGAGAACTTCGTCTATCCGTTTTTGGAAAGAAGGGCGGGTCTTGAGACTCAACATGCTGCTCCAAAGCGTATTGGTAGGTTTTACATATCACCTAGAATTCTCTAGAGTTTTGCAGATTTTCTCACAGACTTTTTCTTATACCAAAAACCGTGTAATAAATACCAAATATAAATTAGACACAAAAATTTTAACAGAAAACTTCCCTCGTCGAACCCCCTTCGAAGTAGTCGCATGATCTCACCGCTAGGCTACCACAGCATTAAAGTAATCTCCATTTAATGTAAAACTAACAATTATTAAGTACTATTAAAGAAAAATATATTTAACAATGAAAATTGTATTTTATTATCAACATTTTATCGGTCATGAAGTGCAATACCCATATCAACCTTTAGCAATAAACACTTAAATACGAGATTGCTCGGCGTGTTTATTGTAGCACGATGTTTTAACCAACAGCGCCATTCGTTGCCTATTTCTGGCACCATGGTATTGACTTTCTGGAGGCACACTTACCTTATGTAAATCGAACCTGAATTCGAGTTTAATTATTTTAGAACAACATGAAAAACTGCGGCAAAAGCAAGAATCCTTTAAAAAGTTTTAAAAGTGGCATATAATGGCGATATCAATTAAATTAACAAATTTATAATTACAAGATAAAGGGCTGAAATAAAGAGTATTAATGTAATAACTCTATATGTTTTATGTTTTTCTCTGTGTAGCCTTGCGTATCCGGGTATTATCCGAATTTATAGTCTTTAAAACCTTATATAACAGAGTTCTAATATTTTAGGTTATACCGTAAGGATACGATACCTTTTTCGAATAATCGCTGAATCTAAATACTACCTAAAAGGTAACATTAAAAAAAAATAGTAGGTATCTATATCGTATTGTCGTATAACCAGTCTGACAGCGTAGAAGAGAGAAGCAGTGTAGGAATCGGATATACGCAGCATCATTTTACGTTTCACAATGACTAAGGTTTAAAAAACTAGGTCGTCAACCTGTGTAGACAATATTAAGTTTTATCTTTAATATGAACTCGACGTTTTACGTGATAGTACCCAGAAAATATGAGTCACTTTTCGCGGTAAAGCAGTCCTCGTAATGTCTTTTTATTATTTAGGCAATTTATTTAAATACAAAATGATGATTGATTCAATTTCGTCATATTACGAAATTTAACCGCCATTTTAAAAAGTGACATTTTATGTAGGCTTAATAAATAAATAAAATAAAATTTAAAAGAACTTTAATCAACAACACATATTTTAACTACCTAAACAGAGATAATTTAAAATATTAATCTATATATAAACGTATGCTGTTGAAATGGTCGTAGACTCAGTTAAGAACCTCTTTTTCAGTCTACACCTAATACACAGTATAGTTAATAAAATACATTATTGAAGACTAATATATATGACTAATATGTGTGTATTTTAGTGTAATAAACAATTATAATAATCAATCGTTTTTATAACTTTTAACTGAAACGCTTCCAGCATTTGGGACCATTCCATGGCATGATTTGTATAGTCCTAGCGTGTAAGTAATTTAAGATAGATATAACTTGTACATTGTTGTACATAAAAAAATAATAAAACGGCAATATCGTCTGATTGGACACAATATTGTGTCTACAAAACTCCATACTACAAAACTCCATACTAAAATCCAAATATATCCGTTACTCCGTTCGAAAGTGAAAAAAAACAAACCAAACTCTAATTACATTAACGACATAATTGTACAATTAACGTCAAAAGATTCGTTATACTCCTATTAGTTATTGCAACCACATAGCTTGAATATAATGTTATTAATAAACAATGACATAAGGAGCCTACTTTCAATCTCTGCAGTGAATATTAATGTTGTCTAACAATAATGGTAGTCCACCCACTTGCGCGCGCCTTTACTTTCACTTAATTAATTCTCTTACTGATATAACGAAGATGTATTTCCTTTTATCAAAATGTAATCACATAAGGTTTCCCAATATATTGTTCGCTTACTTTCTTATATCATCTATATTCATTTAGCAAATAAACCTCATTTCATCATTCTCCTGCCCTTATCCCACTCTATGTGGGATTGGCAAACGCGTTTTAAGCATGTTGTGATTTGATTTTGTTGGGTATTTTACGACAGGCCGCTTGCCTGACGTCAACTTACTTTACGACACCTCGGTAAGAAATGAGGGTGGCCAATTCAACTCAGCCGGATACGATATGAATAGCAAATAAACCTGTTATTCATTATTATTCTAGTTTAATAGTGTTATAGGGCCAAAGACAACGAAAACAAATATCATGAATGTGACAGTCTTTCTGTCTGTTCTTTTGGATAATCCGCTTTTATTCCGGGTTGAAGCAATATAGATAAAATTTGGTACAATTGACGGTTATGTACCGGGTATAGAATGAAAATTTCTTGAATATACGTAAACTCAAATTAAAATTCAAACAATTCTTTATTCAAATTGGCTTTTACAAGCACTTTCGAATCGTCATATTACAATAAAGCTACGACTGGTTCGGAAAGGTGCTCATACCGAGAAGAACCACCAGGAAACTTGGCGGATCATTACCAATGCACATTCGAGTAGCATGGTGGGTAATAGCGTCTATGCCTCCCAAGAGTTAGAAGAACTTCGCCCAACAATGAGATAATAATAACAAATCCCTATTTTACTTTTTAACTTAAAACCTAAATTATTATTTTAACTCTTTTCAATATAAAGTATATTGAAACCTTTATTAAACCTTTTATATAATCAGGTTATATTTAAAGTTGCAAACATTGTATAGAATCGCTGTTTGAACACATCGAAACCAGTTTGTTATTACACCTACAACATTCATAATTAATGTAATAACCGAATGAACGAAAGCGATCGTTTTTTTAAATCAAGAATGATTTAAAAAAACGATCTACGATTTTCCATGACTATAAAGTTTTTTCTCTACGTATACATTTATAAGATTCTCTAATTTAAAAGGGTTGTCTAAAAGATATTACTAATTAGTCATAAATACACAATTTTCATACTTGACTTTATAATTAGTTAAATGTTTTTTTTTATTATTTTAATTGTTTTTATGTCGTGTCATTTTGTGCCATGAAAATATTTATTCATATATCAATTTTCATACCTTTCTATGAGATCAGTATTTTTCTCGGCAGTAGGACAGTAATTTTTGAAATTACATGATTTTGTGAATAATCAGTACAAGTGTAGAAGAGTTTTTATATTGTTTTGTTTCTGATGTTATCACAAGATACAAATTGAGCCTCAGCGAAGCGTAGCCGAGCTTATGTATTTTAATATAATTATGAATTATAGTGGCCATTTAGCCTTAGCCTGCTGATATTGCCGAAGGTTAAACTTGGTTATTAGCTATATCTGCAAAAGCAGGTACGGCTTCCGTATCTAAAGGTCACTTGCTCAATTCTCGCTATTTTAAGACTGTCACCAATGTAAAATAAATGTTTATTTTAAATGTAATGACCGGTTAATATATATCAAAATGTTTTGGCTCTTAGTATTTTGATGTAAACTGTCTGATCGGATATACAATAAAATTGAAAATGTTAAATGGACTATAATTTCACACGAGCAATGAAATTGTGAATAGTGAATACAAAAGTAATGAAAATATTGTTTTGCTATAATCCGCAAGAATATATTTATCGCGGATTGTCCTCTGCAAAGTAACGCTTAAATCCTAATTCTATAAACTATATAAGTGAATACGCTATATAAACGTATATCCTTATAAGTAATAAAATAATTATGAGAAATATTTACAATAAACAAATTATTCAAGAACGACTTAAGTACAATCACACAAATGACAAAAAAACTACGGCAAAAAAGCTCAAGAGCGTAATCAATCTGGAGATTCGTACTAACGTCCTTAATTTGTTAGCCTCAAAATTCACACCTCCACTCGGTAAATTTTTTACATTCGCTAAGAGTCACGCTATGCTAATCGAAAGGGTTAAGTTTAACATTGTTAGCATAGCAACAGATTGAATATTCTTACATGGACCTAAATGAAAGGAAGCAATGATTGTACTGTGGTTTCGAGGTTATTTTTGACCCGTATTTACCACACTTCATGTTGATTGCCACTGTTACCCGATTACGCTGAAGGTGTAACATTTTTTTTACACTGTTGGTATTATAGAAAACAATAACCGTATTCTCATAGAGAATACGATATTAATTTAATCAATATAAACAGATAACGAAAATGTGCATATCTGTTTAATTAGTTATTAATTCACTAACATACTAAATAACCACTTAGAATAAATAGAGTGAGATAATTAGCGTCTAGTTGTAAACTATGGACGATTTATTCAAAAATTTTCCTTCTTTGGTTACTTACATTTTTAACTTAATGTCACTTATTTTTTTTAGCATTATAATTAAGATTATGAGTGCCTTTAAGCGCTAGTTTCATGGTGGGACGATTTTAATTCGCAATCATATAATGTAGGTAATGTATACGTAATGTTGTTAATATATGTATATCTCATTGTACTGTACCTTTTACAATATGATAAATATAAGAATAGCATATAAAATACACAATTATTTATGGTGTTTTATGATGAATTGAATCCAAAACGAGTACATCTACTTCAATGAGTTTGAAAAAGTAAAGTAAATCGTTGTGACGAGTATTATTTCTTAAAAGTAAAAATAAAATGTTATTCCAATGTCCATGAATGTTACAAATAACAAAGCGCAATGCTATGGTGCCCCCAAAATAGTTACGGAGTACGAGCACGCAGCACCGGTACATTTTCCCGGTTTACTTATTTACTGTACTGTCTACTGTCGGTCTACTTAGCTGAAGTAATTGGCATAGCGATACCCATTGTTCTAAACAAGCCGCCGTATCTGCGGACAATACAATACGAGAGGCTTTCAAAATTCGACTCCTCTTTTGAACATTATCGTAATCAAAGATGCTATCTCATTTTATAATATTATCCGTAAATCACTAGTACATAACTTGACTGCCGTATTGACGCAGGTTGGGTTTCTGCCTAGGGCCATTATTTTTCAAAAACAATTAAATCATTCTTCAATTGAGTGTATTTATGTATTTATTCAAAATTATATATCTACCCGTTGTCTGTCACCCATACACAAGTTTTAAGTTAATTTGGGAAACAAATCATATCAGCAAGATATGCAAAACCCGAAACACATCGTCACGCGATTGACTGACAACAAACGTGCTGTTTTACGAATTACTGCCTTCTGTATTCTTCCTTCATCCAACAATTAAGCAAAGTCTTTGTTGCTCGATCTCTTCGCACGTATTAGACAGTTAACCAAAACAAAATATAAATGTTTAGTTACAATTTTACGAATATACTTGGGACTTTTTGGTTTGCAAATCCATTAATGTATTGAAAAATAAATTTCGAGACGCGTAAACTTTTTATTACTGATGTTCATTCTTTTCTCTTAATATTTTCCTGGTGGCTAATAGCCAGTTACCGGAAACCCGCATCCTGTTTCGGCCGTCACGCACGAATTACCAATAAAACGGTTCTAATATAATAGTTCAAAAATTGATAGAAATATTGAGGAACTAGGTATCGAGCACGTTACATCACTTAGTGAATCAAATTGATCTCGTAATAGATTTTGTATTGTAACGACAAATACGTGTGCCAATTTTTATTTGTAAAATTGGTACAAAGATTTGTTATAATAAAATTAATTTCATACAGCTAGCTAAAATTCTTTTACATGTAAAAGAATTTTAGCTAGCTGTATGAATTCATTCAAATATGAAGAAATTGCAGATGTCAACAATTATCACATGATGATGCGGTATCCTAATACTACATCCTACATCCGGCGTACATCCGGCACCTTAAAACTAAAAAAAAATACTATATTATGGCCCTGTCGTTTAGGTCTTTTTAAACATTAAAAATGTATATTATTATTGTTATCTCTGTACAGATTCAAAATTTATTAAATATATTTTGCCTGTGGTAACACTTTAAAATATTATTAAGAATAAGAGTCTTTATTTTAAAATCAAACAAAAATAAAATCTCCTCCGAAAGTTAAGAACTGACAATTTTAGGGATGTAGAAGCTACAGCTTTCTTAATTGGTAAAACGATATGTTAATATTTCAGCATTTACACATAACATTTCTTAAATATTTAACACTTAAGCTCATATATATAGCTTTCTAATAATGTAAAATTAATAATTTGAAATCCCGGTAACTGTATGAATTGTTCATTTATAATTACCATGTTTATAAATTGATATAGCGACAGCCACCCACGCACAATAAGATCTATTCGTATATCCCCTCGTCAGACCACCTGGCGAGAATTGCGAACACGTGATGTTTAACGCATAATAACTGCAAATTCCCCTAGGTATATATTATTATATTATATTATTATGTTCTCTACAATTATTTTAGGAATATATGTAACGATAATTATGTATAACTATTTAACAATATTTGGAGACGAATAATTCCTAATATTGTGGTTACGATATGAAAGAGCACATATTATCGAAAAGTAAAAGAACTGGTATCGGGGTTATTGTCGTTATATAATTAATAATAGATATTAATGTTCTAAAATTGTGTATCTTCTTATTTGCATAATTAAGGTGTACTCGTAAGTTCGTTTGAGTGGTTAGACCGGTTAAAATTTACCAACGAATTGGAATTTTTTATAATTAACAACAACGTCATTTAATATTGCCCCGTTCTTCAGACTGTATTGGACTTAAATCGCAAATTATTTAATATTAATCGCACTTTTTAATAACGTCCAGCCTTTCCGCTTAAATCGTAATTGTTATATTTCCCGAATTTACGTTATGGGTTTGTTTTTCTGAACACAAGTCTGTACCTAGTGAATAGTAAATTGACTAATCTTTTGACGACAAGTCCTTGCTAGTTCTTCTACAAAGAAGAATCATAATATACTTAAGTATAATAGATTTCTAAAAGTAGTATTGCATAAACAAATAAGGTGACTGGATAATAACGACACCTCCAATAGCCAGCTAAATCAACAAACGTTAAAAATAACACCAGTTGTATCGATATTTAGATTGTATATACACAATATGGCTTGTGTATACATATAACAGAGAAAATTTTATTTAACCACACATAAGGACAGTATAAAAGTTAAAGAAATAAGTATATTAATAAAAATATGATATAATATATTAAATGCTTAATCAAAATTTTGGAAGACATCTGGAAAATGTACTAAATCGACGAATCATAATACAGCGACCCATACGTTTATTATCATTAATTCTGTAAGTAAGATATGTAGGCAGGAAAATGATTACTTTCACTTAGAATAAAAACTTTAATCTTACTGCAATAACTGATGTTAAAAATAATCCATTTCATATATTTTGTAATCTGTATCTTGTAAGCTTAACTTAGCTAATTTAATAACTCTTCTCAATCTAGATACAAGAAAAGGTACTTACTATAAATAAATGAGAATTCTTGGTATTTTTTTTGTTGTTAAAAAATATAAACAACAGCTATCTTTGGAACAATATCAAACACATAGAAATATACATATGGATATTTCTCGGAACATAGTAAAATCCTATTACCCAATACTATCGTATTAACAGTCTGCTTGTGGGCGAAGGGTGGAAACCCTACCTGGTAATACGTGGGTAGACTTAAGCTGACCTGATTTACGTAGTTGATATATAACTATTGCTTTAACCAAGTTTAACCATTGAATAACAATCCCGACAAGTCCGAGTCATCGGCCATTATATATCGGAAAAATCCGATATTCATGAATAGAAGAAATCTTTAGCCTATATCACTATTATAATATTTCTATGAATAATGAACTAGGGATATTGGTACCGAAGCATTTTAACCACTATATTTTTTAATAACTATTATTGCTTTGATAACATCGATGTCTTTAATGACGATACCCATGAATAAGTACACGAATGGCTTTTATAAGAGAGTTGTGCCTTTCAAGTAATTTCAATGTTTTATTGCAAATTCTGTTGACCTGTTGAAAATAATTTCATATACCAAATTCCATATAATAAGTCCTATGTTTGCCTACAATTAATTAAAAACGAACTATGTATGATTTGAGGAATATCTTAGTCGGAACATAAACAAATCTCATGAGATATTAACCGAAAAAGATGTTGATATCTATCATAGATTATTTATTTATCGATAAGATAAAAGATGTAACGATCAGTACGTAGACAACAGCGTCTCAATAAACCTGAGTTACATAAATACGGATCTCTTTCATATAACCTATAACAATGTTGTAAATACATATATGAATCTAGAATATTACTAATTTGGATATTAAAAAAAATGGTTTGGACCATCTATCACAATTCCTTTGAAGGTCAATTTCCAACGCGCGGTTTATCATGTAAGTTGCTGATATATTTTTTTAAGATCCTTTGTTACGATGAAGATCATTAACTAACAGTACGAAAAAATCTTTAACCATTTGTATAATTTAAAATATATTTAATTAGTTCATCTAAATTTACAATGTTTATAAAAATCTAATCTCTACTCCCAGGAGTAATTAAAGAAATTAGTAGATATGTTACGATTTTAAAACAATAATAAAATAATTCTTAATATATACTATGTGATATCCGACTGAGTAGAATAGACCAACCTCATTGCTGACCGAGGTGTCGTAATAGGCGACTAAGATAAGTTAACCCGCCGTGTGGTATCCGGCTGAGAAGATTAGATCAACCTAATTTCTTATGGGGGTGTCGTAAACGGAGACTAAAATAAGTTGACCCACCTTGTGGTATCTGGTTGAGGGGGGTGCCAAAGTGGTCGGTCTCCTCGTGGCGCACCCTGGGCAAGCTTAGTCTTGGCGAACGGACCACTGAGGGGTGGCCAATCCAGTTGTCCCTCTGATTAGCAGAGGGCAATTTGGACGGGCCGGGGACTTCGGGGGGGTTGGGGTGAAGTCCCTAATGAGCGACGGGTCCAGTTGGGCTTACTCTAAGTCTGGCTGGACATGGTTACGGCCACCGTCGGCGAAACCCGGAAGCCCAGCAATGGGAACGGGGACCTTCGGGTTGCGAGGAAGAAAACCTCTATAAAAAATTACCCGGTGGGGGCGGAAACGCCCACCAAGGCGTTGGGGCCCCTACTTGGGGCGCGATCTCTCCCTGTCGACCGTGACATAGCAAACACGGTGGGCAGGGAGCGATCGTGGGCAGCGATGGCCTCCTTTAGCTCTGCGGAGGGGGGCGGAGGGAGGCGGCGGAGCGGTTCCACGAACTGTTGTTCTGGATCCAATCTGCTGCTGGTGAGTCCAGGTGTTAGTGACTCGCCCAAGCCCATCGTCTGCCGCCCTAACTGGGGACCTTCGGGTGTTCCGAACGGGGTACATCGGACACCTGGCTTACAGGTCCCCGAGGCGGTCGGTGCATCTGGTGCTCCCGATGCACCGGTTAGCGGAGGGGGGTTTCTCTTTCGAGGGGCCCCTACCTGGAGGTGTTTATTCTCTGGGATCAGAGCTGTCGGCGGGATGGGGGCAAAATGTACAATGATACCCTGTCCTTGCCATTGGCAGCGTGGTGGAGCACACAGGTCGTTTTAGTCGGTGCGAGTCCGACATAACCGCCGCCTGTCCCCGTCGGGCGGCGGTACCCATAAGGGGTTTTTTCCTGTATAATAAAAAAAAAAAAAAAAATCTGGTTGAGGAGAATAGACCACCCTCTTTCTTACTGAGGTGTCATAAAATACCACTAAGGTAAGTTGACCCCAGGGAGGCGGCTGGTCGTAAAATACGTTGCCAAATCATATGACTGCATAGTCTGCAAACCCCACTTAGAGTGGGATAAGGCAGGACGATGATAAATAAATAAATAAATATATGGGACACTTACACACACGGCCGTCCGTCCCCAAAGTAAGTAACTTAATACTTGTGTTATGGGTGACAGACAACTGGTGAATATATACTTATATAATTTTAAATACATACTTAAATACAAATATACACCCAGGCTCAAAGACCAACAAATTCTTTTATAGAAAATGTTGGCCCTCGGCGGGAATCGAACCCGCGACCCGCGGAGCTGAATGTAGGGTCACTACCCACTGCTCCAACGGGCCAGTCAGATGATGATGCTTAATATTAGTGTTCATCTGAGATCAGAACACACCGCATTTAATTGGTTGTTAAATTAAGTAAGTTAAAAGTAATAATCAAATTATTTTGCTATAATCCGCTATTTTATTTTATAATTATTTTGCTATAATATAATTTTATTATTACTTTTGTATTATGGAACTCCGCAAAGTAACGCCTAATTCTATAAATTATTTAAGTAAGTTAAATTAAGGACGTGCACAGTTCGTTAGGTGCATGCACTTAATTCATGACTCACACTTTAAAATTTGCTGTTTTTTTTAAATAATTGGCTATTGATTGTTATCGTTTGTTTTTGTCGCTTTCGCCTATACCTACTGATAGCGATAGTTATAAATAAAATCTATGGCTTTGCATGTCTCGTTGGTGCGTGACTAAGTCACCGTCACATAATTGTACGTTTCGAACTTGACCCACATCTCATGAGAATCTATTGTTTCGTCTCTAACCTCGATTCGTGGAGTCAGCCAACGTCTTGACTTTAAAATACTTGCATTTCCTCAAGCGTCCTTCCAAAAACAATAGTTAAGTATACTTGTTTGGAGTGTCCTCACTCTGAGTTCTTGTCCCTTTGGAATTAATTCATTGTAATAATTTCTCCCATTCTTTCTTTATGATTTATGAATTAAATTATATTAAATATTAGCTGTGCCTGTAGTTTCTACCGAGTGGTAATATGTGCGTCACACAATTTTTCCCGCGTATATTCCGACCCCCGTAAAATCTAGCATAAAAAGTAAAAAATATGTTGCTTCACAACCGAGGGAGGTTGTGGAGGATCTTCAAGTACAAGTCTTGTGAAAATCGGTTTAGCTATTTCAGAGAATGTAGTATTCACCTAACCTTCCTTAAAAATTAGACTATATTATTGTGAAAACCGTACAAAGATCTGTTCCGTATACTTTGAGAAAATGATTCACATACGAAGAGCTTTTGGGGAATTTGTTTTATAATAATAAGTAAGTCATGTGGTATCCGGCTAATTAGAATAGACCACCCTTATTTCTTACCGTGGTGTCTTTTTTTTTCCTAAATTACTTTGTTATTTTATTAAATAATTTTATTTTATATTTATGATGATTTTAAATTAAATAATATTCAAAGGTATTGTGACATAGCCGGCAGAATAATTACCCCCTTTAAATTTTATTACAGATTCCCAATTCTTTTAATAATTTTTCATTTTATTGTTATGTAAATAAAAGCTGACTATATCAATTCTAAAAAATATGTAATCATGTTTCACAAGAATACAAACTTAAATCCGGTTTACCGTTAACCCAAACTTTCCCAACTTTCATTAAACCACTGCCTATTGAAAAGAAATCCCGTTATAATATGCCATTGCCCTAGTCTACCATATGACAGACGCTTTCCACGCTTTTGATCAACAGTTTTGCAGTATGCATGTTTATGGAATCACTTCTTTATTAGTGCAAAATTATTTTGTTACACCGTAAACAACTCTCAAATACAAACCAGTTTTATCACTACATTTTATAAAACAAAACCCTTAGCTGCGTCTGTCGATATTTTGTTAAAGTTTTATGTCTTAATATGATTATAATTGTTGAAAATGTCGCTTCAGTCGTAGAAGTATAGTCGTTTACACAATAGAATTTAATTGAAGTATGTATTATTTCAAAACGAACATTAACACGCTTACAAATTTATAAATGACGATTTTTTTTATATCTCATCTTATTTGTATAGTAACAGGTTAACTATTGCTCCTTCACTAGAAGACCCAAATTATCCCACTTATCCCACTCTAAGTGGGATCAGCACAACATGTTATAAACATGCTGTCACACGATTTACGACGCTACGTTTTTACGACCGGCCGCCTGACGTCAGCTTACCTTAGTCGTACTATTCTACTAAATCGAATAACCACACGGTGGGTCAACTTACCTTAGTCGCCCTTTACGACACCTCGATAAGAAAGGGGGCGGTCTATTCTAGTCAACCGGATACCACACGGTGGGTTCACTTACTTTAGTCGCCTTTTAAGACACCTCGGTAAAAATAAGGGTGGTCTATTCTACCATAAAACGGAATTACAACGTTAATTTATTAATTCTGAAAGGTGTAAGCAAAATAGTGAAATATATTTCTTTAATTGTTTCAGGCATGTCGTTAGACGAGGGTAGACAATCACAGCGGCCATACCGTTACGGCATGGTTCTGCTGTGCGCAGGTGCTCTGATCAACTGGCTGGGCCTGGCCGAGGACTACGCGGAGCCCGTGCGCTACGTAGGGGTGGCCTGCATCGTCGCCGGCGCGCTGCTCATCTGCGCGGCCATGTGCTGCTGGCTGCAGTCGCCGGCCAGGCAGCCGCAGAACGACCGCGCATCGCCAGACACCCACCAAGTGAGTTACTATCTATCGTCGGTAGTGATTAATCACGACCGACAAAAGATGAGAGGTTACACCAATTGCGGCATCACACTATGCAAGTTACATTCTGTACTGCGTTCTTGTTTTTTTAGTTTTAATATATTACTAGCGGCCTGCCCTTGCTTCGCACGGGTATAAAATATATATCCCATGTCAGTCAGTGTAAAAAAAAATGATTAAAATCGATCCAGTAGTTTGATTTATTCATTACTGCCCGTGGCCCGTTAGCGTTAAATTTGGAGAAAAACAATTTCCTCTCCCTATACCAAGACGATTTCCTGCTATCTTTGGAATATCTAAACTCATATAGTACATTTTTACTTATTTACTTTTACATTTTACCTATGTATTTTATTTTTACAATTAATTACAGAATGTCTTTAAACAAACTCTAAAAGATTCGAAGTGTTATAGGGTGAAGCGCGGCGTCCTCACGGCATTTTAAATCTGTAATATCTCCGAAAATGTTCACTTAAATTGCATGCTGTAAACGGCCATATTGATCTATATTAAATCAACAATTTATTTAAGGTACTCAATTGGATAAGGATTAATGCTGTATTGTATAAAAATTGGTTTGAACATAAGGCATCATTTTTCGTAAAAAGTAAAAGGAAAAAACTGCTATAGTGGGTTATCCATAAGAGATAGATATATACCATCGCGGACTTTTCTGTAGACCTTTTTAAGGTGTACAAATACTTAGTACATCATTTTGATAAATCTCGTAGGGTTTAGCCTGCGTTTGCAATGTAAGCGGAAAAAAATGTAATTATTTACAGAAACCTCAAAAATTACAGTATTTCTCTACTTCGTATTGAATGTTATTATACGTACAAACCTTCCTCTGGAATCACTCTATCTATTAAAAAAACCGCATCAAAATCGGTTGCGTAGTTTTAAAGTTTTATGCGTACATACGGAAATATGGACTTTGTTTTATAATATGTAGTGATTATGTGTTTTGTTATACTTGTGTAGTGTGTTGGCACAAATAAAATTATCTTTCTTTCTTTCTTTCTATCTAAAAAAGCCATCTATCTAGCCATCGCCCGCTAGATAGCGTTGTGAAAAAAAAACGAATTATTAAAATAATCGATTATTTTTTCATCAAAAATCGATTTTGTAAAATCGATTATTTTAGGTATCCCTTTTTCTTTTTTACTCATTTTCTTGTTTTTAAAATTAGTTATGCATTGTTGGGTGAAAGCAATGTAGCCATACCACACAATTTAATCCAAATTCACAAACAGCGCATCTGATATTATTGCTTGGTAGTTGTCCACTTTAATTAGCCTTTATTGTAATTTATTATTAATATATAAATAAGACAACTTTTATAATAGTCAGAAAAAAATCGATTTTTTCTATCCAAGTAACATTCCCTACCGTTAGACCAGGTATGAAGTGAATAAAATAAATAAATAGCGACTGGCGTCGTTGGCGCAGTGGGTAGTGATCATACTTGAATACAAATACACCACAGCCAGGCTCGAAGAACCAACAAATTGTTTATAGAAAATGTTGGCCCCCGGCGGCAATCGAACCCGTGACCCGCAGTGCTGAAGGCAGGTACATTGCCAACTGCGCCATTGGGCCTGTCAGTGAATGCAATTCTTTTATCGAAAGCTAGGTCAATACAAATAATAATAATTCTGGATACATCATTCCGATGCTGCCAATTCATCAATGAGTAGAGGATGAGGCCGCTGTTTTGGGAGGTCCCGACCCGGAGATAGTGAGCGAATTACCCCAGACTAGGTTATACCGAATAAAAAAAAGTTAAAATATACTTAAAATAAAAATTAAAACACGTATTTACAGATATAAAAAATAAATGAAAATATTTCTCAATTTAGGTAGCATAAGAATATTAAAATTATAAATCTCAAATCGGTCTCAAGTAAATGGATGTTTTTTTAAACACAGTCAAGTACTTACAAGTACAAGACAAGTACTCGTCACAGTAATAGATTTTATAATTCGTTTTTCTTTTAAAACACATGTATGTGTGTAGCTAAAGCAAAATTTTAACATTAGGTAATAATAATTGTAGACACAACTATGTTTCCATATCTAGTGAGCATATGTATAATTTAAAGTAGTTTATAATTCTACTGATAAATAATAAGGAAAAATCGTGGAAAATAGGAACGGGTTTTTCTCACGTATGTTATTGTCTTTCTGTAATTTAATATCCAGCCTTTTTATAGCAATGCAGTAGGTATATCATTACAAATACAAAACAACAAATTTAATTTATATTCATTTTTCTACATCCTATTTGATATTAACAACTGTTGGGAGTAGGTTTCACCAATGAATATATTGGTAATCCACTAGGCAGGACTATGGCAGGACCCGTTTTTCCGTCCTGCCATACTTGGAAGTAAACGAACTTCTGTAGGATCAATAGACTGATTTACGACAAAATCTTTCCAACGGGAGATACTAATTAAATTATCAAAAAAAAATTAAATTATAAATTAAAATTTAATTTAATTATCTAATAACTGCCACTCATATCTAAAGCGATTGAGAATTGCGGTGAAGTGCTTTCAGTTTGATATCTGAAACGCGTTTCCGATATCAAGCAAAATGGGTCTAGAAGGATGGTCTTCTTAGTAAACTTCCTGCAATTCCATGTAGAAATTACTACATAAAATTCTATGGCGATATATCACCCATGTACCAATGTTCTTCCATCTTAGATCAAATAGGAGGTCTTCACTACCCGCCATAAGATAACCTAAAGAGTTTTTTATATCGATATTTATTACGCTTAATATTTAATAGTAATAAATTTTCTCGTTACAGATTGACGATCCTATCCACGTTATATCGATGCCAGATGAGGAAACGATGCAGCAGAAGCCTCCAGACTACGACACAGTGGCGGGTGCGCCGCCGACATACGACGACGCTATCAAGTTGAACCCAGCGAGGCTGTTGCCTGCCACAAGCAGTTCCCGGAGCCCGATTGAAAGTTTGCACACTTCGAGTACCGAGGTGACCATCATACCCGGCCAATTGGAAGAAGCCCACGTCACCAGCACGCATTCAGCCATAGTTCCGGTCCACACGCCGCACGCGCTAGCGCAGGTCCCGAAAACCCCTCCACCGCCGTATAGACCGCCCCATACGATCAGATGAAAGGTCTGCCGGACAGCTGTGTTACTTTAAATCGACTGCTGTTTCATGTGATGTGACTTGTTAATATTTTAGCCATACATCGTGAGCGGTTGGACACTCTCGTGGTACATCCTGGGACATATTGTTAAAATGCGGTATTATTTGATTGTATCCACACATGAAACGATTATAATTAACTTATTTTTATTAGGACGTCGAGCGTAGAAGCGATGCGTACTTATGTGATATTACGAAGTTAAATAGGTAATTAGTTACTTGTTTCAACTACCTACTGTATAAATTTATATATGTATTTAGTATAATATAAACTTTTTATAAACTATAGATTGTAATTAGTTGTGAGCAAATATGTACCTAAGTAATTAACTTCTTCCACATATTCATGGTTTCCTATTACTGTTAAATGTATGTAGATTGGTTTGTTATCACCTAATTAAAGATTACTTGCAATAAATGGACATAAAAAATCATTTAAACTCAATAGATACACTGATACATAACTAATTTTGTGATAGTAAAAATATATTTGGTGCAGTATTACCTAAATAATAACCTTGGTATAACTCAGTGCTATTATGAAAATTGCTCAACTTAATAGAGTGTGGTTTCATTACTTATACTAATAGAAAGCTAATATGCATAAAAAACGTTAATAGTTAAGAGGCAGATGTCATTTTATAATGATATCCTGTTCTAAAATCTTAAATTGCTCATTCTATTACAGTTCAAATATGACTTGTTAACAACTGATTTCGATTGAGTCAACTTTCACGTTAAAAATCAAAAACTTTATCGACACGGAATAAGTACCTTTGACAGTTAATGTAGCGTTTAATTACATACTTGTAATAATTTAATTATTTGTAAACTATTCATTATCAGAAAGAAAAATTATACAACCACTTTACCAAATAACGTCTTTTGTCAGATTGTACTTAAATTCCTCTTGAATCGATGGATAGTCGCGGTAATGATAAAATACAACAATACTATATCAGTTTGTTTCTATTCTAGTCTTAAACTAATACCTGTTTTTAAAAGAAACATTTATCAGAAACCATAATAATTTATTTAAAGTTTAGTTGCATACCGTGTTAAATACCCAAAAACGAACAAGGTGTTTTTATACTTTCGGTTCTAATTTCATTGCAATTTACTTTGAACGAAATATCTACTATTAAAACGAAATTCCTTTATTGAAAAAAAAATTACTGAATTTCATTTTAATTAACTTTAAACAAAAATGTAGAAAGTTAATCGTAAAAACGATGCACTCTTTCGTGTGTGTTAAGTTACGAACTATCAGTTAATTCCTTGTAGCACTTATCAACTAAAAAAAATCTAGGAATAACACTTATGGGTACATAAAAATTTGAATCATTAGTAATGATGTTCATTACAATATTATTTTAACCTCTCATAAAAATTTATTATTAGTATAAGTCTATTTTCTTGTTACTTGTATTGTAAAAATAAGGCAACTTAGTCGACCTAATTTTATAGCCTATATTATTACATATTATTTAACATATCAATAAACATTTTGTACATAACTATACCATGATCTCACCAACATCTAGCTAAGTCAACATGTGACTGCAGTTGGTTTTAAGTGAAACTCATTACAAAAACTTCTTTGTAGAACATTTTCCTACATCTAAATATTTAGTTTGAAAACATTTTTTTCGATATTATATAGCTTTCACGACGTCACTGAACAGTTATTAGTGAATATCAACATAAAATATAAAACATAAAATTAAAATAAAGTTCGAACTTCTAACATGTGAAAAAGAAAAATTGTGTTACCTATTAATTTCAAACACAAAAATAAGATTATCCGCACAATTATTAAATCTAAATTAAAACTACAACAACGCAAAACACATAGTTCGAACTTCATGGTTAATATATGTCATACATCAATAATCATTGCATACTTTTCTTTTTGTGCCTACGTTATAAATGTAAATATAATTATAGCAACGACCAATAATTACCAAAATTACAGATATTTGTGTTCAGTTGACCTAAGTTGTGAAATAAAACAAAGCAATAACCTATAAACATCAACAGAAATTGATCTGAGCTTGCAATAAATTGGGACCAATATCTAATTTTTTATTGTAACTTTGAGAGAACTTCATCAAGTTTATAAGTTGCCACTTTATGTTAAGGTTTACAATGCTGAAGTTGTGCATTTATTATTTGTACATTTTACAAGGAAACAAAATTTGAGTGTACATACAAAATAAATGTTGTTGCGAAAGTAATACTGTTATTTAATTTAACTTCCTCTCTTCTCCTCAATGGAGATCCACTGTAGGACATAAGTCTCTTCAATATACTCTCTGTAAATATCTTTAGCTCAGCTATATCGGAAGATATAGCCCGAATAGATATAGCCGATATAGGCCGTATTAACTCGAGAACGCCAAGTCAACTTTAAAGTTCAACTTCTTTCAGAATTTTCTTGGATTCATATTTTTAAAGCAGCCATAAGGTTATTGAAGCGAGTGTTTTATCAAAGACTAAAGTGTACATACAACAGAAGTTTAGTTCTGAGATAAAATACCGTGTGCTTCATTCGGACAGTGACATCTGAATTTTGACGTGCGTTATTATTGCGAACGTTCATTACTCAATGTTCATGATGGTGTGTTCTGTAAACGCGGTTATATACAATTTATAAAACTTGTAATAATACGTGTACAAACGTGCAATGAAGTAATGGTGGAAACCTAGATTCAAATTCAAATTCAAAATATTCTTTATTCAAATAAACTTGGAAACAAGTGCTTTTGAATCGTCAACTATACTTCAACTTAGTAAGTAACGGCCTGTTACTATTCCACTGCTGGGCATAGGCCTCCTCTCTCCATTTTTGGAGAGAAGGATTGGAGCTAAGACCTACCACGCTGCTCCAATGCGGATTGGTAGGTTACACAAATCCCTAGGAGTCTCTAGAGATATGCAGGTTTCCTCACGATGTTTTCCTTCACCGAAAAGCTTGTGATAAATTGCAATTATCAATTAGACACATAAGTTTTATTAGAAAAACTCATTGGTGTCTGCCCGGGTTTGAACCCATGATCGTCTCTAGAGATTCACACGGTCGCACCGCTAGGCCATCACAGCTTCTTCAACTTAACTTACATCAACTACATCAACTTACAATCTATTAGGAGGGTAGTCAAGTGTTGCTAAGTAAAGTAAGTAATAATAATATAATAGATAAACGCATGTAAACAAATGCATGAGTGAGGATATAATAGATCATGTGTGATTCAATTAACAGTTTCTTTTTCCAGTCAAAAACATTTAGGTTTTTAACCATCCTGTTCTGTTAGAATCTTAAACCGCACTAGAAAAACGTGCATATACTCGTACATTTAATCGTAGATTCCTGACAACTCATTCTTTTCTCAGAAACCTTGCATTGGTGTCAGAGCTGTAATCGTTAGATAAGCCTGTTAAGCGAATCCTATTATTTAAAGTTATTTTAAATACGTATGATGCAAGTGAAGGTCACTTGCTTTATTTATTTTAACGCACTATCACTAAATAAATGAGCAACTGACATTAATTTAAATAAATCGTAAACTATAACAGTAGTAACTTAGCAAAACGATGATAAATGTGTATAAGGTCCAGTGTACGACTGTAGTTTACTATGCGAATACGATTATCTTTGAAAATGCAATAAGTAAATAAACCGTAAAGTATCACACTTCTTAAATTATGTGTAACGTAAATTCGGCTCATTTAAATAGATATCCCAAACCAAACGTGACTAGCCATATGTATCTCTCCATATATGTATGTGTGTATACATAAAATAATACTATAATTGCCAACTATACACTACACGCTACTACTAAGCTACTACTAAGCTGTGGTAGCCCAGCGGTAATACCGTGCGCCTCTTTCAAGGAGGTCTAGGGTTCAAACCCCGGACAGGCACCAATGAGTTTTCTAGTAAAACTTATGTGTCTAATTGATAATTGCAATTTATCACATTGCTTTTCGGTGAAGGAAAACATCGTGAGGAAACCTACATATCTCTAGAGAATTCTGGGGATATGTGTAACCTACCAATCCGCATTGGAGCAGCGTGGTAGGTCTTAGCTCCAATCCTTCTCTCCAAAAATGGAGAGAGGAGGCCTATGCCCAGCAGTGGGATAGTAACAGGCCGTTACCTTACTACTTATACACTACACTACTTAAAGTACTTAAGTCCACTAATTACTAGTTAAGTACTTTTTGTATATCTTACGCGTCCTGGCGTGGGGCCTCGATATATATGTATATGTATCACTAAGTAGTCCGTTATATAATGTATACGAAAAAGATGGCATTCCGCGTTTTTTCAACAATAATACTAATATCTTCATGTAAGAAGGAAGGATGAAAATCATGTGACCAAACGAGTGTTAAATATAAATGTGCATGATTATGTGACTAGAGAGGCCGAAAAAGAGTTTTTTTTTTTTATTAAAGTTTACCTGTGATTGTTACATTTGTTATACCAAGATACAAGATTAATATTTTAAAAGTATTGTAAACTATATGTACAATCGTATTAAGGCAAACACCACTTGAACCTTTTGTCAAAACTAAAAACAGACACTAATTACTTATTTTCTCAAATGTTATTAACAAAAATCTTACTAAAAAAACGTAGAAAAAAAATTATTGCTGAAAAATAAATAAGTTAAGAGATGAATTGATAGCGCAAGAGTTCACGAATGACAAGACAAAATGGAAACAAAAACAAGTTGTGCCCGACTTTAAAGTGAGATAAGGGCAGGGAAAATGATGATGACTAATATTTTTCGTTCATTATTTGTAATCTACTATATAACACTAATAATTATATACTATATTGATTTCATTATTTCGTTCGATGTGCTATTAAACCGTATTTATGAATTTTATACTATATTTATTTTGCACTTTTTAATGCAACTGATTGAAAAAAAAACTCAAGTTCTTTAGATATTTTATTGTCACCGGTTTTTAATAAATATACTAAGCTTGAATAAAAACTATCCGTTCATTATCCTCCTGCCCTTATCGCACTCTAAGTGGCTCGGCACAACATCTTACAAACATGTTATCACATGATTTGGCTACGTATTTTACGACCAGCCGCCTGCCTGACGTCAACTTACCTTAGTCGTGTTTTACGACTCCTCGGTAAGAAAGAGGGTGGTCTATTTTACTCAACCGGATACCACACGTTGGGTCAACTCACCTTAGTCGCCTGTTTCGACACCCCGGTCACAAATGATTCTACTCAGCCGGATACCACACGGCGTGTGATGAATAATGTAACCATCCTTAATTTCCGTATTAAACAGAAGAATACTATGATCTCAACCATCTATTTTATAGTTAGTAATCTATGCAGAATACCTTGATCCATAGATAATACACTATATTGCATGGACGTAGTATATACTGGACGGCGCCAAAAGACGTTGCCGATCTTGCGTCTGTGTGTAAGCGATTTATCGTTTGTCTCTGTTCTTATCGCGAACTATACATAAGAGTGAAAGAGATTGTGATGAAGTTTGGCAACGTCGCTAAAAATGTGTCCAGTTGGTGACACCAAATGAGGCCATAACATTGAGTTTGTTGAAGTTTATTTCTTGAAATCTAAAGCAAATACGAGTGTTACTGATATATTTTTTCAAAAAAGGTGGAATATGTCGTGTGCTGCCTTAACGTGTCCATCAAGAACAATGAAAGGAGGAGTTAAAAACACGGAATTACCATTTCATAAGTAAATCTTTGACTCTGATTTGCGTGCTAAATTAAAGCGTTTTATTCAGTTAAAGCGTTTCAGATTATAATGTATCAGTACAGTTTGATATTCTCTAGCCGGCACGAGTGTGGGATACTGATAAAACATAGAAATTAATCATTAAATATTCGATTGAATTGTGCTACCTACGTAGTGATGTACACACTAACGATTTATTATGTATCGATAAATATCAGTCAAAGTTATATTTACTAGCCAAGTAAATGCGAATTCTCTAATTTTAGATTATTTTCTTAGGTTTCCTAAATGCCCACATATAAGAGAACAGTGGATAAAAGCTGTCACCGGTCTCACGGATATGTAAATGTTGGGAATAATGTGGATCACGATATTGTTCAATTGGCCACTGAAGCACTAACATTTATGTTAACATTTCATCTATACATAAAGCACCGAGTATGGGCTGCACCTTCGACTTTATTTTTAACGCTTCAAAGGATTTCTTAAATCTAGGCTCACAGTCAATTGACTGATACCATTTTGAGAACCACCCATCACAGTAAGATATGCAGTAAAGATGTGCATCGGATAATTCATGACATTATACTGCAGACTGTACACTCAGGAAATTATGTCAATCTATTCAAATGTTAAATCTATTCTGAACAGTAAACCAACTAGGTTGGTTACAACTGTATATTAACTTTACAGTACCTGAGCTAGGCTTCGATAATTATCGACGCCTAGTTTAGCTTATCGATAAGGTAAGTACTTCCCTAATCACGCACACTAATGCAGTTCTAAAAGTTCGCACAAGCATAAAACGGACACACAAAAATAGCTAAGGCGGCATCCAGTGTATTCTTTATCCAAGATAAATATCATGGACGTAGTATATACTGGACGGCGCCAAAAGACGTTGCCGATCTTGCATCTGTGTGTAAGCGATTTATCGTTTGTCTCTGTTCTTATCGCGAACTATACATAAGAGTGAAAGAGATTGTGATGAAGTTTGGCAACGTCGCTAAAAATGTGTCCAGTTGGTGACACCAAATGAGGCCATAACATTGAGTTTGTTGAAGATTATTTCTTGAAATCTAAAGCAAATACGAATGTTACTGATATATTTTTTTCAAAAAAGGTGGAATATGTCGTGTGCTGCCTTAACGTGTCCATCAAGAACAACAAAAGCAGGAGTTAAAAACACGGAATTACCATTTCATAAGTAAATCTTTGACTCTCATTTGTGTGCTAAATTAAAGCGTTTTATTCAGTTAAAGCGTTTCAGATTATAATGTATCAGTACAGTTTGATATTCTCTAGCCGGCACGAGTGTGGGATACTGATAAAACATAGAAATTAATCATTAAATATTCGATTGAATTGTGTTACCTACGTAGTGATGTACACACTAACGAATTATTATGTATCGATAAATATCAGTCAAAGTTATATTTACTAGCCAAGTAAATGCGAATTCTCTAATTTTAGATTATTTTCTTAGATTTCCTCAATGCCCACATATAAGAGAACAGTGGATAAAAGCTGTCACCGTCTCACGGATATGTAAATGTTGGGAATAATGTGGATCATGATATTGTTCAATTGGCCACTGAAGCACTAACATTTATGTTAACATTTCATCTATACATAAAGCACCGAGTATGGGCTGCACCTTCGACTTTATTTTTAACGCTTCAAAGGATTCCTTGGTAAATCTAGGCTCACAGTCAATTGACTGATACCTACCATTTTTGAGAACCACCCATCACAGTAAGATATGCAGTAAAGATGTGCATCGAATAATTCATGACATTATACTGCAGACTGTACACTCAGGAAATTATGTCAATCTATTCAAATCTATTCTGAACAGTAAACCAACTAGGTTGGTTACAACTGTATATTAACTTTACAGTACCTGAGCTAAGCTTCGATAATTATCGACGCCTAGTTTAGCTTATCGATAAGCTAAGTACTTCCCTAATCACGCACACTAATGCAGTTCCAAAAGTTCACACAAGCATAAAACGGACACACAAAAATAGCTAAGGCGGCATCCAGTGTATTCTTTATCCAAGCTATATTGCCTTGAGCTCGATATCAACCCAAAGACAACAAAATATATCTAGAATACTTTCGTAAAGTTATTTGTCTGTGAAGTCAATATTTTCAATAAGATTATTGAACTGAATTGAAATTCAATAAGATTATTGAAAATATTGACTTCACAGACAAATAACTTTACGAAAGTTTTCTAGATATATTTTGTTGTCTTTGGGTTGATATCGATTTATCTTAAATAAAAGTTTTATGGCCGTAAAAGACTAGATTCCAGGCCGTTAAAAAAACCATAATCTATGTTTTCAATTTTGTGTGGTTAAATATAAATTAGGTGTTTTTAATTAAATATTTTAAGTAAAAATCCAGTTAAATAATCCGACAAAATCGAAATATCCGAATATAAAAAAAAATTGGTTTTGTACAGTATACAAAGCCAGAAGAATAAGACAACTTTAAATTATAATATTCAATTTAAAATACAAAACAAGCCATCGTATATATGAAACATAATTTACCTAGAAGTTTTCGTTAGAGATTTGTTGGTTTTTTTCATGAAAAAGATGCCTGTGGAATTAAATAGCCTTACAGAAGGATGGTTAGAATTGGAGAGTGATCCAGGACTGTTTACCTTACTGCTAGAAGATTTTGGAGTAAAGGGAGTTCAAGTGGAAGAAATATATGACTTACACAAACCTCTAGAAAGTCCAGTTTACGGTTTTATATTTTTATTCCGTTGGATTGAAGAGAGACGTTCACGCCGCAAGTTTGTCGAGCAAATCGAGAGTTTTGTCCGAGATGAAGAAACAATTAATAACATATTCTTTGCTCAACAAATGGTGCCTAATAGCTGCGCCACACATGCATTGCTATCAATATTATTAAATTGTCCCAACTTACATTTAGGGGAAACACTTAGCAGATTAAAGGTAGAGTAATTTAAGGAATTCATTCTCTGCTTTTTGTGCCTCTTCACTTCTGAAGGTACTGTAGGGCATACTGTAGGTGACTATGTCCTTCGCAAGACGAAACAATTCCGAAACGGAAGGAAGTATTAAATATATTTTACCTTTAATTCAATAACGACTTAAGAAAATACAAATCTAATGTAATAACAACAATATGTTTGACAAATGTATCCTTACATATCAAAGCAAAGTCTGCATTCATATTTATCAGCCTGTCCATTCACAATGAACTCAAAGCTACTGAACTTTTTGAGCAGTTTTTATCAATATAAAAAATGAATCTTGAACAAGGTCTAGTGTATAATTTATTATAGATTTGTGTAAATTAGTTTCAATCTGTTTGACATGAATGGGAATGTATGGAAAAAGATTATCTTCTTTTATACAGCTACAAACAGTAGCATAATATGTCTATTGTTTCTCTCTAATATAATAAATATATCATCATCTTCCTGCCCTTATTCCACTCTAAGTGGGGTAGGCACAACATGTTATAAACATGCTGTCACATGATTTGGCTGCGTTTTTACGACCGGCCGCCTGCCTGACGTCAACTTACCTTAAAGAGGGTGGTCTATTCTACTTAACCGGATACCACACGGTGGGTCAACTTACCTAAGTCGCCTTTTACGACACCTCGGTAAGAAATTATATAGGGTGGTCTATTCTACTCAGCCGGATGCCGCTCGGCGGGCTACTATAGTAAATATAGTTTTTCTTTAATTTAAATAATATAACATTTTTACTGAGTTTAGTAATGGGTACAGTTTTTCATTCAAATTTAATTTTAATAATTGGTGTAATTTAAACATTTCAGCATCACACACTTGGAATGAATCCTGAGAATAAAGGTTGGGCAATAGGTAATACACCAGAACTGGCTTGTGCTCACAATTCACATGCCATACCCCAAGCTCGTAAAAAAACGGATAAAAATGCAGGTGTTTCTACAGGTCGCTTCACAGGTATTGATTTCTAAACTTTATTATGGTATTCTTGTATTAAATTACTATTGTTGTTAACTAGTTTAAATATAAGTATATTTGTAAATTTAACTTTATCAGTAAACTACACATTTAATTCTATTATTGTTTATTTTGTCTCTCTGTCATCAATTCATACTAATTATGACAATAATTTAATCATAAATAATATTCATTCAAACACCCTCACTGCTCTTATAATAATCGATAAATCAAAAGAATTATTGCAGCATATAATCTATTGTCTCAACCAACATATCTCTACTATAGGATTTTAGGTAAAACTTTCGTAATCGCAAGTCTTGGTTCCAAGTTGAAAGCTTGGTACTAATTTTTCTGTATTAAACTATAAGTCTTGGGGACTGATTTTCTGTTTCAATGTCTGTTTGTTAGTAATAAGTAAGGTAGATAGTTCTGTAAAACCATTGATTTATATTTCAGGTGAAGCTTACCATTTTGTAAGCTTTGTTCCCATCAATGGATCTCTATTTGAGTTAGATGGATTAAAGCCATATCCCACTGACCATGGACCATGGGCTTCTGATGAGGATTGGACAGATAAGTTTAGGAGGATGATGGCTGAAAGGCTAGGAAGAGATGCTGGTGAACAAGTCCATGATATCAGGTATCACATAATATAACCTACTAATGTACAATTGTACTACTAGATGGAGTAATGACTATGAGTGTAGTAGTAAAACCAAAAAGTATTGAAGCTTCAACTCTATTAACTTAAATAATTTATAGAATTAGGTGTTAGGTTGCAGTGATCCATAACACAAAAGTAATAATAAAATTATTTTGCTATAATCTGCAATGAAGTAAAATAGAAAATATATATAATGCTAAATGTAGAGTGGATAATCTACATTTAGCATTATATATATTTTCTATTTTACTTCATCACAGATTATATAATTTTATATATAATTTTATTATTAATAAATAATTTTATTATTACTTTTCTATCAACTTAAAAAAATTATTTTTAACTCACAATAGTGTGGCTATTATTAGTATGATAAACTTATTTTATCTATTCTATAATATATTTTATATTATCAATCTAACTGAATCGATAAGTAATAATGTCTTCAAACACAAACTAAGCCAAAAACCAAGTATAGTGATTAAATTAAATAATGGTTTATTATTATCCCACAGCTGGGCATAATAATTCTAATAAAGACATATGCTAAGAAAATAAAATGTGGTTGTTAAGAAATTTCGAGACATATACCTACAGGTTTTTCAGTATGTCATCCTTTACTGAAAACACTTTCAATCTTGTGTTTGTTTGGAATTGAATTCTAGACATATGTCATCCATTCTAATGTTGCTTGTGTAAGTCTAAAAGTTATATTTTATTAAGGAAAACAATCTTATTAATCATTATTATTAGTATAAGGTCTATCTAAGGTCATCAAAATTTTTTTTTTCAATGATCAACATTTATATTCAATAAAATTTATTTTTTGTTTAGCATATTAAGTGAACATTAATACTGGAGTTTAATTCAAATGTCATATTCAGTCATAAATCATATAAATGGCATAAATATTTACATCATACTACAAAATTAGAATTAATGTTATATTATTATGAATCTATTTATTTATTTATTTATTTATTTATTTATTTATTTATTTATTTATGTACCATAAAAAATGTAGGAAAAGAATTCTAATTATATTGCTTATACCACACCCTTTGCCATTTGACTTCGCAAGTCTTTAATGATTGTGGTTTTACTTAACATCCCACTTCTGATTTTATTATTATAATATTTTATCTACTCTGATACTATAATACAAAGATTATAAAACCGAAACCAAAATTCTTATGACAAACATTACATACAGGCCAAAAATAAAAAATTAAAAAGTTTTATTACGATACAGGTCTTGTGTGGACACCTGTATCATAATATAACGTTTTAATCATAACAATACACCTATACAAGTTCCAGCTGGACCAAGGAGGTTCAACCTCTACCTTAAAAAAAGGTTTTAATGAACGAGTCCACGGCGACGCAACACGCATGCGCAATCGATGTTTGTGCCTTGGCGCTAACATTTATCATTAAAAAAAACTTTTCAATGTTTGATTTTTATTAATATTTTTTTACGTATTATAGTATGAGAGTAGTTAAAGTAGTGTTAAGTGTATGACACTGTAAATAACTTCGTCTTATAACACTCGTGTGATACTATAAAAAAACACGCTTGCGGCTCGTTTTTTTAAAACACACTCGTGTTATAAGAATCCTTACTATGCAGTATCATAATCTACTATAATTAAACTCTGTCTTTATTTCATAAATAAAGATATCTTTTTTAATATTTAAAGTTTAAAACCTTTTTTTCAAATGTACTTTAATGTTTTAGATTCAATCTTATGGCTGTAGTACCAGATAGAAGGATTGCCCTCACTCAAAGATTGGGTGCTCTGGAAATAAATCAGAAACGTGTTAAAGAGGCAATTTCAAAAATAGGCAAACATTTGCGTTATTTGATAAATAGGAATAGGGATTATGGTGGTAAGTAAAATAGTAACATAAATAGTATTTTATCTATTCTGATACTATGATACAAAGATTATAAAACTGAAACCAAAATTTTTGTGACAAACATTACGTACAGGCCAAAAATAAAAAAAATAAAAAGTATATTGTAATAACAATACAGATCGTGTATAGGACACCTGTATCGTAATATAACTTTTTAATCATAACGATACACCTAAACAACCTGCAGCTGGACCAAGGAGGTTAAACCACTACCTTAAAAAAATGGTTTCAATGAACGGGTCCGCGGCGACGCAACACGCATGAGCAATCGATGTTTGCGCCTTGGCGCTACCATTTGACATTTAAAGTCTTTTCAATATTTAAACAAAGTTTGTTTTTCTTAATATTGTTTTACTTATTATAGTGTCAGAGTAGATAAAGTAGTGTATGACACTGTTCATAACTTAGTGTTGTAACACTCGTGTAATACTATAAAAATACTCGCCTGCTGGTCGTTTTTTTAAAACACACTCGTGTCGAACCCTTATTATGTAACAGTATCATAATCTGCTATTAGATGCCTATTACATATACTTATATTTCGTTATTTCGTTTAAAGACGAAGATTTGAACATAAAAAACCAGGTGGGACCGCCTTTGTGTTATATTTTTCATATACTTTATGTATATTGCACAACGCCACGCTTTGATAATACTAAAAAAAAATATTATCTTTTACGTTATTTATTATATTTATTGTCCAATCTTTAGTGCCATTGATTGTTAAATTCAATGACGATCTCAGCAGTAATTTAAAAAAAAATTATGATTGAATAATATTAATACATATCAAAATTAATACAGATTTTATAGATAGAAAACTAATTCATGTATTATTATTTATTCTCATTCATAAAAGCATACTTTAACATCTTTTTTTACCAATAATGCTTTTTCCAAATTTTTCTTATGGTACATAAATAAATAAAATAAATGTTTCAGAAGATACATTAACTCAAAATAACCATAATGACCCATCATATGACTGCATTCAAATATCGGAAGATGCAATACTAAATGCGCTAGACGCTTCGGAAGTGTCGTCTATGGATATAGACTTTACTCAAGGCATCACTATTGAAATTGGAGCCACAGACAGAACTCAATATGACGATAGTCTCACCCTAGGTATGATAAATACTTTAAAAATATCAACTTTACAAATAATTAGTGGTTTAATTTTTTTTTAATTTGGTCATTTAAATCCAATCTTTTTAATCAGGAGCCATTTTAAATATGTATATTAATTTTTTTAGCGGGCCACACATAAAATAACACTTATTAATAATTTAAAACACTTTATTTATGATAAATATTAGAATTAAAAATTATTTTGATTTATTTACTTTAGAAGAGATAATTGTCGTTTTTCAGCTGATCCTGTAGAGTCGACTGCCATTGTAAAGTTTCTTTGTATAAATGGAGAGAATCAAATACTTTCTGATGTAAGTACTTTATTTAATTCATATGGCTCGAATTACATATGTCATCATCTAATGTCGCTTGCTTTCTTAGAAAAACAATGAAAATCAAATTTCTTCTATTGGTCAAAATCGATCATAATGTAAAAAGACCGAAATAAAGAATACCTTGAATCTTAATCATGATTATGTTGAATATTTAGTAACAGTGTAAATACATAACATAACATTTATCTCTTTCTCACTTTTTAACCATAGACAAAAGAATATGCGTGAGTGTATGTCAAATGCATATTGTGTTTTTACATAGAGTAGAGAAGCCATAGGCAGACCTGTAAGTGAAAGAGTCGTCATATACTTATCTTTGTCTAATCACACATAAAAAAGAGAGATAGATAGATATAGTGTCATTTGCTTTATTTATTTTGTAATAGGGCACATTTTATCCCTGTTTATGGGCATTAAAAAATAGAAAAATTTATATTGAATTGAACTTTTGCCATAAACTGTCAAGTCAGCGTAGCTTATTCACGGAACGAGCAGTCTCGAGAAATGTAAATATCTAGGATCAATCCCCAAGTACATAATTATTTTTTTTTCTTTTTTTTTAAGTTTCTTTTTTTATTTTGCAAAATATTACCGAGCAAGGCCAGGTACTAAAGTATAATTGTACCAATATTGTTGGAATAATTTGATTGATTCATTTATTTATATGGATCTCGTAACACATTTATATATTTTTAAATTAATTATGTAGTCTCAATGAAAGGAAAACACATCGTTTTTAATTAAACCGTGTTACAGGTAACAATATATTGAGTATACAAATTTGTAAAAATATTTTAAAAATGAAAAATTTCTTTTTGTTAAAATATTTATTTGCACAAATTTGGGTACAAAGTATTTGTTTGCAGTATTAATAAATAGATTATGTGTATCTATTTCTCAGGCTTCAATGATAATTTTAACGTATTTTTAATATATTGTTCCGTAGATTTACCCTACGTCAACAACCGCGCTAGTCAAAAGCAACGACTTGCCAGTCGTGCTGTGTTGCGAAGCGACGTCCGACCAACCGTTCCGCATGGCGAAGCTCCTGTTTACACATTCTGAACTGAACTCTCTAATGTCCAGTATAATAAGTGAGGTGCAATCGTGTCAACAGGCTCTGAATGACGAAAATGATAAAAGGGATATGTATAAGGTCAATCTCAATAGTTTTATTAAATTTGAATTCAAAATATTCTTTATTCAAATAAACTTGTAAATAAGTGCTTTTGAATCGTCAACTCTACTGCTTATTCGGAAACCTGTTCCTACCGAAATGAGCCTCGGCGAAGAAATTTGGCGGTTGCTCTTTGTAAATACAATTATTTATATTTTAGTATGCAATTTTTTTAATATGTTAACGCCCTCTATCGGTCGCCTAAAGAAACTTAACCACTTCAAAATATCCCTCAATCGTAACGTCAATGCGTCAATCAATAAATCGTCATTACTAATATATGGTCATATAACTCACGTACGGGCGTAAAGATATTAGGTCCTTACATATGAAATTGGCGTTTTCTATGGGAGGAACATAAAGTCCTCCCATAGAAATATATGATGATTAGATATAGATGATGATATAGATGATATAGATGATAGAATAGATGATGATTTTTTAATGAAATATATTTAATTATAAATATATTTAAGTATGTACCATTGCTATGTATGCACTTTTGCTATCTCATAGGTAGTTCATTGATCCCCTTACTAAAATAACCATTCGGGCGGGAATCAATAAAATCTTTGAAGCGGTTTGGACTGCCCCATCGGAGTTGAATTTTTTCCTTGCAAGTAGTTATCCAAATTGCGAAAAAAATGGTAATCTGTTGGAGCAAGGTCCGGAGATTACGGTGGATGTCTAAGACATTCTAATTGAAGCTCCTCTGATTTGGTAGCCGTCTGTTGTGCAGTGTGTGGTCTAGTGTTGTCCTGAAGCAGCAGTGGCCTAGAGCGATTGACCAGCCTCGGTTGTTTAGCAGCTAGCTTTTCCATTATGGTTTGCAGTTGCTGACAATAGATATCTGCCGTAATCGTCTGGCCAGATTTAAGAAAGCTGTAGTGAACGACACCGGCACTAGTCCGACAAACACTTACAAGCAACTTTTTTTAGTCAATTTTCGCTTAGGGCAGGATTTGGCTGGTTCGCCAGGGTTCAGCCATTGCGATGAGCGCTTCCGATTATCGTAGAGGATCCACTTTTCATCACAGGTAATGATTCGATTTAAAATTCTTTCATTATTGTGCCGGTTGAGTAACGTAACGCAGCAGTCGACGCGCGTTTGTCGGTTTGCTTCACTCAATTCATGAGGAGACCCACCATTCAAGCTTTTTCACCTTCACAATTTGCTTCAAGTGGATTAGAATAGTTTTATCACTAACACCGGAGCCTGCAGCTAACTCGGACGTGGTTTGCGATGGATCCGCTTCCACAATAGCCTTCAATTCTTCATTATCACTTTGGTCTCCGGCCGTCCACGAGGCTTGTTCTGCGTTCTGGCGTTTCTGCAGCACTGGTGCGACGGTGGAACTCATACTCGTAAATAACGCGATATTTCATGTTTTCCATTTTGTAAACAGAGTGACACAAAGAAAAAAACAAAAGAAGAAAAAACAAATGAATTAGGGGGTTTGAAACACAAATGCATGAGTAAATAGCTGTATGAATTTGAATTTGGAATTCCTAACCATAAAGGTAATATTTGAGATCAAAGTGGCCAGTACGACAAAACGCCAATTTCATATGTAAGGACCTAATATTTGTGGCTGTTAACTATTAAAAATTGGAATAATACATGTATACGTAAGCCAGCGAGATCTGAATTTTATTTCAAAGCCAAACCAGCAAGTATTATTTTCATGTAATTGTTTTTATTTTTATGACTGCCTGGATGGTATATGCAGCACAGTTTATACAAAAATGATGGTGTCTTGTAAATGTTTGAATTTTGGTAGAATTTTGAGATAAATAAATGGTTATTATTATAAAAGAAAGTCCCCAAAAAGTTGTCTCTCTGTATGTGATCGATATTCTCAAAATCTACTGAACGGATTTTTGTAAAGCTTTTACTAAAAGGTAATGCAATTCTTCCAAAAGGTTTAAATAAATAGTACATTACTGTGTTATGTAAATTGTATTAAAGAGGTAGCGTTGTTAAAAAAAACTCCCTTATGGGGGCTTCACTCACGTGCGCCGCATAAAATAACAGAGCTACACTAAAGTAATGTAGCAGAGAATTGAAGAGCTATAAAAAAGTCCGGGATACCATCTATAGCGTCTCTATCTGTTATGGTTAACTCACAATAACTATTTTTATGTTAAAAATTTCCATTCGGAAAATATTTTGTTACAAAGTAAATTTCACGCGGGCGAAGGCGCTAGTAAATGGATAAAATCTACTAGATAAAATCTATTTAGATTTTACTTAAATTAAATTTTTATTTGCTGTGATGGCCTAGCGGTGCGACCGTGTGAATCTCTAGAGACGATCATGGGTTCAAACCCGGGCAGACACCAATGAGTTTTTCTATTAATACTTATGTGTCTAATTGATAATTGCAATTTATCACACGCTTTTCGGTGAAGGAAAACATCGTGAGGAAACCTGTATATCTCTAGAGAATCCTAGGGATATGTGTAACCTACCAATCCGCATTGGAGCAGCGTGGTAGGTCTTAGCTCCAACCCTTCTCTCCAAAAATGGAGAGAGGAGGCCTATGCCCAGCAGTGGGATAGTAACAGGCTGTTACTTACTTACTTACTTGGTTTAATTAAATTTAAAAAACACAATGTTGGCAGCATTGGTACAAGGCGTGGGCTGAAAAGCAGCTTTAAGCTGAGTCCCACGACTTTTCACGATATAACGATATCGTGAAAAAGTCATGGGACGTTTAACAACGGTTAAATAAGTAATTTTAAGCGTAAAATGTAGTTTTCGTGAATAAAGTTGTCATTATTATTTTAGTTAACTACTTCTCAGTTTGAACCTGGTAAAAATAAGTATTTACGGGTATAAAATACCAAGTAAATACTTAGGTTTGGTTGATGTTGGTATATAAAACGTCTCCATCTGATAATAATTGTAAGAATTTCCGAACAATTCTACAAGTATTTAATATGGCTGCTTTTTGCAAAATTATGAATGTATTTTTGGGGAGGTTCAAAATACGGATACTGTGGTGCAAATGTTTGGGGACATCTCCCGTGGTTGAAATAATTATTGGGACTATTGTAACTGCATTCATGTTCCACACTCGTTGTAATTCTTCCTGTAGTTCTGTGTATTTTCTAATTTTTTCCGCAATAGTAACTTGTAAATTATTTGTATTGGGGACTGGAATATCGATAATGTTTGTATGTTTATTATTTTTATCTACAAGAGCAATATCAGGTCTATTGTTGTGTACAGTACGGTCGGAGAATATTGTGCGATCGTAGTATAATTTTTTTATATATATTTATATTTGTAATAAGGTAAGTTAGGTTCATTTTGGAGTTTGTACTTATGCATTAATTTTTGATGGATGATGTTAACAAGTTGGTTGTGCCTCTATGTTATTATTATTATTATAAAATATCAAAGGTTTGTTGTCGATAGGTGGACGATTGTCGGCGCACTCACAACTACGATGAGTTCATATGCACCTTCCTGTCAATGTTGACGGAGCGCGGTGTGCTCGCGGAGCTCGTGGCCGCGCAGCTGGAGCGCGGGCGGTCGGCGCGCGCGCGCCGCCGCAGGCCGAGACCGCGGCCGCGCGCCCGCCCCAGGCCCAGGCCCAGAACACGGAAATAGATATAGCGTAACGCAGCCATACTAATGTGACAACATGTTTCTAATACAACCTCCTTCATAGAGTTGGTCAGTAATATGAAAAAGAATTGTGGCTGCCATTATATGTGTCATTGAGTTGTTGAGAAAGAGTAAATGGGTTGACTTTGGGAAAATTGCTTTTTATTTATCGAATTGTATAAAGGAGAAATATCGTGTTATACTAATATTATATAAGAATAACGATATTTTTCATTTATACTTTATGCAATAAATAAGTAAAAAGTCAACCCAATCAATCTCTTTCAACAACTCAACACATAGTGACATTTGACAATCTTTCTCTATATTATTGACCCAACTCAATTTTGCCAGCTTAAATATTATTATCATCTTCCTGCTCTTATCCCACTCTAAGTGGGGTCGGCACAACATGTTATAAACATGCTGTCACATTTGGCTGCGTTTTTACGACCGGCCTGACGTCAACTTATCTCAGTCGTATTTTACGACACTTCGGTAAGAAAGAGGGTGGTCTATTCTACTCAGCCGGATACCACACGGTGGAGCATAAATTCTAATATCATTTTTTGTAATTCACCATTTACACTCAAAACTTGTTTATCTTCCTATAAGATAATAAAATAATGTTATATATAAAAATAAATGTTTATCTACATGTCTTTTATAGACTCTGAAACGGTTGGACTGATTTTAATGAAATTTTTGGACACTTTAGAAAGACCCAGCAGATGATCCTGTAAAATCTGGTTTATGTATTTTATATTCCTTTAGTATATGTTATAACTTGTTTACTATTGCAAAAACAGCATTCATTCATAAACCTATTGGCAAATTTTAATAATGGAAAAAAAGATATGGACATACGTGTTTCATTTCACGTATAATTTAAATAATTCTTGTTGGTACAATAGGTTAAAATAAAACAATGTTTATTTAAAAACGAATTATATTAGTATACTACGAACAGCGCCGTATTTACATGATCGTCATATTGATAGAGAAATGTAACAACAACATTATTGTATGTTTAGGCACGAACTTCTTTGAACAATTTCCTTATAATTTAATTAACATTAGGAATAATGACGCCCGAGTTGGAGCACACACTAAAGTTAGCAAACAACGATACAATTCAACATTGGCTTTTATGGATCAACAACTACATTTCTATAGACTAATTGCAACGCGTTTAGATCCCAAATCATTAACAGACTTGTAATAAAAATATACTTTCTTGAATATACTGCGTTAAAATGCAAGATTGTCTTCTAATTTTCTATTTTCTATTTATTATATTCTAAGGACACCCAGAGACTATATATTGAATGATAATGTCGATATAATAAAAAAATAATGAAGGCTCACCATAATTCTTGTTTCCTCAGGTTAAAACAGTTTAAACTCTATAGAGAAACCAAAATTGTTTACGCCAATAATGTATAGTAATAATTTTATATCAATAAATAATAAAACTTGAATTTTCATTAAATAACCTATAATTTATTTCAGTTGAATATTTAAAATCAAAATAATTAACGATTATTTTTTTAAATAAATCACGAGTTTGAAAATGTACTGGTGCCATGTATGCGCAATTGTGATTTAGCAGTAATCTTATAAATAAAGATATACATATTTAAAAATTTTGTTCCTAATTTTGTATGGATAATTTAATAATCTAAATTGTCATTATACTAAAAGTATAAGCCTTGGAATAAAAATTTAGCAATAGTTGTAACCTCTCGATTTTGTACTTAGAATTTTGTATTCATGCGTATTCAGGTTTAAGTTCAAGTAGTCTGTTAATGTATTGAGTAATCTAAATCTTATTCAATTCAATATTAACTTCTGGAATGCCGAGACTAGCGGCATGACGATACCGTTTTATAACCATGAAGTACATAATAGTACATTATTTTGTAGCACCTTATCAGTGGTGTATTTAGTACAACTCAAAATCCCTTATGATCCTGAAAAACTAGCTGAGTACTTTAGTAAAACAATAAATGCTTGCATTTTTTATTTTTCCTTGATTGTTTTAATTTTTGGGTATATTGTGAACCTGATTACAAAATTAGCCTTAACCCTAATGAAAAAGTTTAGCACCACACGAATTTGTTTATAGAATGAGCAACAAAAAAGAACACTGAACGTTTCGAATTCTTTTCACTTGAGTTAAGAACGATAATGATTGGTCTCGTCGTACTTTAAGTTAACTTGTTAAGAATAAATGCAAGCTATTTATTCTCTGTAAAGTTTTTTTTTTAAATCACGTGATTTGGGCTGAAATCATCGCAGATCCGCGTTCTGGCATTCCAGAGGTTAAGCAATATCTTATGCCAACCAATAACCATCGAACTAAAATTTCTTACAAATAAATGGTTAATATTTCATACTATAAATTAGTAATGTAATTAACCACATTGAGTACACAACGCGGTAACGTTTATACAATTTTATATTATTGCTGTGGACAATATTAATAATATTTTATATAATTGAATTTATGGACGATAAAATTTTACTTGGAACTATAATACGCCTACATTAAAAGGATTATTGCTTAAGTCTTACATTGCATGATTTTACGAGTTTTAATAATGTTGCTTTTTTTTTAATCAGCCCTCTCGTATAAAATGAAGTCAAGGCCATATAAAGACCGACGTCCCTACGTACACTATTATATATGAATATAACAAGAATGTTAAGTCATTCCTTTTTGTGGTTGGTGGCCATCGATTGCTACGATTACGGAACAATAGATTAATTAATAGTGATCGTCAAATAACTATTTACTATAACAGTAATTTTATCAAAATAAAGAGTAACAAAACCAATTTATTTAACTTATCTATAGAGTAGTAATATATAGTTCGACATTTATTAGTCTACGTAGAGGCGTCATTTTCTATATTCTCAATTTAAATTGGTTCAACTGTTGCTATTGTTAATAAAAGTACCCTAACAAAATCTTTTTAAACAAGATATTATATAACTATATTAATTTAAGGAAATGTTACTTATATCTGTTTTTTTAATAATACAGTTGACTATTTTATTTGTGATAATATTTAGTGTAGTTTAAAGCTATATCAGTTTAGCAAAAACGATAAAGCGAGTAGCTCGAAGGCAAACACAGTATATCACAGACTAACAGAATTGTTTGCACAAATCATTTACTTTACTACATATATGGCACTAACGAATACTAAATCCAGAAGAAGAAAATAAGACATTGAAAAAGTATAGCAGATATTTTAGTTATGAAAAATCGAGCGTTCCCGCGCGCCGTATTGATAAAATTGTATTCAATTGTTTAAATAAAAATATAAATTCATTTAATATATAATTATATTCATAATAAAAATTCAATTGTTACATTTCAATTGCAATACTTTAAAATAGGTAATTCATCGATAGGATTTTGCATTATTAATAAAAAATAATAATAATACTCGGCAATAACAATTAATTCATGAAATCATTACATAAGAAAATAACAAAATGGCAGTAGCACCAGTAACATAGCGACGCGCTCGTGTCGGGCTCACAACCAAAACTTATTGCTACTATCACTACGAAATTGCACTACATCTGTTCAAGAGGTCACTTTAAATAGCTCTTTATTTGAGATCGTTAAACAAGTCAATACACTATCATGCACACCAAAAATTAACCATATAAATAATCAGGAAAGCTTGATTTATTCCGTTGCGAATTTCTAACAACGAGGAAATTTAAAAAATTCTAAGAAAATCACACTTACAAGCCGAAAAAAATTACGGCTGTAACTCTCACTACAAACATCCTTAGACCAAAATTGGTTCGAAAAAGATTTATTTTGATGAGATACCAACAATGTTTTACAATCCTCATAGCCCAATTAAACCAACTTTTTGAACAGATCCTACTCTGGGTGTCCGCTTGGCCGGCGACGTCCGGCTGGCGATTTGAGCCGAGCAAATGCACACACGCACGAAACTATTGCACATCGTGATTCATAAAATAACTCTTAACAATAACAATATTTGATCGAAATAATATTCTCAAAATTTGACTAACAAAAAAATCTACATCAAACCTTAGCACACTAGTCACTACGGCATACTTCAATAAGGAACAATATGATCGACCGATAATCATAATTGGTAAAAAAAACACAGACAAAAAATTATAATCCAAAGAGCAAATTTATTGTAAAAATCGATTAAAATTATGTTAATGATTATTATTATGAAATGTAATGTAGTTTTGGGTTAATCTTGGCTCTAACGAGTGATCACAAATTTAAAAAATCTAATAGCATCAGACTGCAGTCGTATGCTGTTTGGGCTAGAAAGATTCGTAAGTGTTCACTGATTGAAATCAAAAATTAGCAATACTTTCTTCCAATAAGCCGATGTTAATGACCTAATATTCAAAATAATTTAACTTGCTTTGTTATAAGGGCTATTTTCCCGATAGAGTGATTGTGTTTAAAAGAATTGTTTGGTTCTGGAATTATGAATAAAACTATTCAAAAATTTGTCTTGCGTTTTTTTATACCAAATATAACGATATACGATGTAGAACGAAATGGATTACCACTCGCGGTCCAGGGCAGGCGACGGAGCGGTTTCAACTCTCGGCACCATTCACCGTGTCTTTGAGTTCTTTGATAATGGCAGTGGTATCTTCTCCATTCCCGCTCTCGCATTTCTCTTTAACTCCCACGTCAGTCAATCCCGCTATGGGCAAATCTTTTAGCTGCCTTTTTTCTATTTCCGCTTTGAACTGCTCGATGTCCTGGGGGCTGTGGATTTGAAGTTTAGCATAAGATTTATTTTATAAATTAAAAATATACTATCGAATATACACTGGGAGAAGGCAAATCATGTATTGCCACAGTTGCCTTAAACAGCAGATACTTTCTTACTACCATCAACGTTTTTAATGCAATTCAACATTGCTACCTAAACTAAATCGTTCATACCATGAAATCTTTAATATTTAAATGAGTTAATCTTGTATGTATATATGTATATATATATTTTCGGAATCGGGACCCAACGCAACCGATTGGGAAGTTATTAAATCTTTAATATTTAAATGAGTTAATCTTGTATGTATATATATTTTCGGAATTTCGGAAACGGCTCCAACGATTTTCCTGAAATTCATGTATGAGATTTTGGGGGAGAAAAATCGATCTAAGGTTTTATGTAAAAAAACATAGTTTTATCCCTGTTTTTGGGCATTAAAATCACTAACATTTATATTGAATTGAATTTTCGCCATTAACTGTCAAGTCAGCGTAGCTTACGCGGGGAACGGGCAGCCCCGAGAAACGTAAATACCTAGGATCGAACGCTAACTAAAAATATTATTTGTTTTTTTTTAATTATTTTTCTTTTTTTTAAGTTTTTTTTTTTGAAAAAATTACCGAGCAAGGCTCGGTCACTCAGATATTACTTATTAAGTAACATTTGGGTCGTTTACTATGCATAAAAGAACGAGACCTGTGGATAGCATTTGAAATGTAGATGGATATGTGACTAGAGGTACAAAAAGAAATGGTTTAATTGTGTGAAGTATAACATGCATATAAAATGAGTAGCGCCAGAGTTGAAAAATGATAGAAGAGAAAAACATGTGCTGATTCCACTCAGAATGATACTGGTGAGATTCTCATTGTATCGGCTAGCTTAGCTCAGTTCTATTTCTATGAGCTATTCGTACTATACGTGCCCGTAAACCTAAGGCTAAAACTAACCGTGTAATAATTAAGTAAAAAAATATATAGATTCACTGACCTGATTTGAACAAACAGAATGCCGTTGATAAGGTTGAGCATATCGATAACTGAAGCCATGGCCGGTGGTTGGATGTGCAGAGGTGCCGGATGCGGATGTCCCTTGGCGTAAGCTTCAGCTAGCCTCTTCTGGAGCACTACAGCTTGTTGCGTCAGATGACGAAGACATTCTGAAGACTCGCGTGTCTTTTCATGTTTCTCTCCCAACTATTAACAATGAAGTTTTGAATACTATTATATAGAATAAGTTGTTCGACGACCAATTTTATCAGCATGATACTTGTACCATAACCTATAAGTAGCGGCCTGTTACTATCCCACTGCTGAGAATAGGTCTCTTCTCCGTTTTTGGAGAGAAGGATTGGAGCTAAGACCTACCACGCTGCTCTAATGCGGATTGGTAGGTTACACATAGGTTGGTAGGTTACACATAGGTTGGTAGGTTATCTCCAGAATTCTCTAGAGATATGCAGGTTTCCTCACGATTTTTTCCTTCACCGAAAAGCGTGTGATAAATTGCAATTATCAATTAGACACATAAGTTTTAACAGAAAACTCATTGGTGTCTGCCCGGGTTTGAACCCGTGACCTCCTCAAAAGAGTCGCACGGTGTTATCGCTGGGCTGCCACAGCTTCAATAACCTTTGTCTAATTAATTATCAAAACCTTTTCGGTGAATGAAAACATCGTGAGGTAACCAGCATATCTTATAAAGAATTCTGGGGATATGTGTAAACCTCTAATCGTGTGAGTCTTAGCTTCAACGTAGAGTGAGGAACCTCATACGTAGCATTAGGATAGTAACAGACCGTTACTTGGGTTTAATTTTTTTACATACCAGCTGTTTGTAAATAGAGTAGGTCTCCTTTTCGTGTTGCAGGGCAGCACGGAAATCGCCGAGGCAGGAGAGTGTCCGTGCGAGCAAGTGTCGCGCCAAGGCCGCCTTCAGCGAGCGCGCGCCGTGCGTCGCGCCCGTCACGTTCAACGCGCGTTCCGCGAACCGCAGCGATAGTTCGTACTCGCCCACTGCGTGCAGGATCAGTGCGATGTTGCTCTAACAACAATATATAATTATAATAATTATGATATAATACTAATAACGCCGTGTGGTAGCCGTCGGAATAGAATAGTACCACCCTCATTTCTTACCGAGGTGTCGGAAAATACGACTATGGTAAGTTGATGTCAGGCAGGCAGCCGGTCGTAAAATATGTAGCCATGTTCATAACATGCTGTACCGACCCCACTTATAGTGGGATAGAGGCAGGAATATGATGATGATGATATAATACTAAAATCTTCTATATCAGTTCTTTATGAAAAATTTAATTATATCAAATTTCTTCAGTACTGATGTTGCAGTAACAAAGAGTGAAAGACTTTTAAAATATAAGAATGGATTATTTTAAAACAATATTGCATCGAATCAGCAGCATACTTATATCTTTGGCGCTTAGTCATTCCTCAGTGATATTAAAAAGACACTCACATCTAACAAGGCCATTTCCGGATGATTTTCACCACACACAAGCAAAGCCAGGTATCGCGCACGGTACAGCAACTTCAACGCCGTGCTCACTTGACCATTGGCAAAACAATATAATGCCAAATGAGACTGTAACAAAAAGGCACAATTTAGTTGGAATGTTAATGTTTTCATTCAAAATCAAAAACATGTAAATGCCAAACATTGATGGACGTTGGAATGGTGATTCTGCACAAATAAATGCAGTACCGGTAATAACGTCACCAAACGGGCGGATAATTTTGAAAAGATCTTATGAAGCCTTTGGATAAAGACTAGATTGATGTCCTTGTGTCCATTGGTCGTCCATTTGAGAAAAGTGAAAGAACCTAGAAGTACGTTTTCTACCAATACCTCTTTATTATGATTTTATCAATTAGATATCAAATAAGCAATGAGGAAAATACTTCGTAGACTAACAAAAGTCACCGAAATACTGGCATATTAAAAACCCTGATTCAACGTTGCTTCGCAATGCGTTCTTCAAGTGGAATAAGATCGTCTGGTAAGAAATCTCTGAAGATCTATCTATTCTTAACTAATATTGTTATAAAAAAATTGTCTGATTTAATACAATTCATATCACTAATTAAACTAGCAAAAAAATAACCCTAGTTTATGTCATCTCTCGTATCATAACATTATTTATCTATTCTGATACTATAATACAAAGATTATAAAACTGAAACCAAAATTCTTATGATAAACATTACATACAGGCCAAAAATAAAAAAAATTAAAAAGTTTTATTTCGATACAGGTCTTGTATAGATACCTGTATCATAATATAACTTTTTAATCATAACGGTACACCTATACGACCTCCAGCTGGACTAAGGAGGTTGAATCTCTACCTTAAAAAAAAAAAGTTGCAATTAATGACTCCGCGGCGACGCAACACGCATGCGCAATCAATGTTTGCGCCTTGGCGTTAACATTTGAAATTTAAAAAATCTTTTCAATATTTAAACAAAGTTTGGTTTTTATTAATATTGCTTTACGTATTATAGTATGAGAGTAGATAAAATAGTGTATGACACTAAATAACTTGGCCTTTTAACACTCGTGTGATACTATTAAAAAAATCGACTGCAGCTCGTTTTTTTAAAACACACTCGTGTTATAAGAACCTTTATTATGCAACAGTATAATAATCTACTATTATTTTATGGACGAAAAAAGGGGACCGTAACATAAGTACATATGCTCACCAATTAAAGTTAATAATTCATTATGCATACTCACGTATTCCGTAATAGTATATGGATGATCGATGCCATTAACCCTCTCGGACATGAGCACGGCTTTCTGCTGGTACGCCATAGCGTCCCTATATTCCCCAGTCACGTAACATAAACGCGCTACCATGCGAAGGCACTGCGCTATTTCACCATGCATGGCTCCGTACACGTTGTTTAGAAGATTTAGCGCCTCCGCTATTAATTCGTGACCTTCAGATACAACACCGGCTTGAATCTTGTTTTGACCGGTTGTGTAGAAGTTGTATGCGTCTGATGCCTGAAAGTATAAACTTATTTTATTTTCATTCTTAAATTCTTCGCACTTCACATATACCCTCGCATTTTTTTTTCATAGACTTAAATAGAAATATATAGTTAAGACTTAGTCGTGACTAATGAGTTGACCCGTATTGAAGTTTTCACATATCCCGTGTAAGTTTTCACCTATTTTTTCGATTATAGCCATACTATTGAAGTCTGTTTGTTACGCTTTGCAATTTGGCACCGTTAAATCTTAACATTTGGATAATATGTAGGATAAAAAACCTTTATTTCTTTGGAGAACACGCAAAAACACATATTGCATTATTGTGGGTACTTCATCGCTTAAGATGTTCTAAGCTACAACCTATCTGTAGATGGATTATACTTGCGCGGGTGTTATTTGTGTGTAAATTATATGTAATATGTAAATATTTATTTGTCTTTTATACATTTTATTTTTATTCATATGATTTCATTTGAACAATAAGGGGTAAGAAATAAATAATGTAGCAGTTATAACAAACCAACCTAAAATTAAAATTATCTTAAAAATACTTACTCTAGGATTGATATGTTTGACCACAGGGAAAATGTTCATGATGTCTGTTGATGAGAATGTTGTTTTGTTCTTATTGTCAAAGTCGTACTCTCGCAGCAATACTTGCAAACCTACTTTAAGTGCAAACGATCTGTAAAAATGGTCGAATTGTTTTATGTGGTCCTGATTATCAAACCTAATGTTACATATAAAAATAACTCAAGCAATACTGTCTGCCAATATGAGAAAAATACTTAACTTAAAACTAAAAAATACCTTATTTATGTGTTCTATATGCAAAATCTAAATCACAACTACCAATCTTAAAAAGCGAAAAGGGAAATAGGATTTTTTTTGAGAGTTTCTTAAATTTTATTTTTTATATAAAGAATTAATATAAGGAAAATAATATCTACATAATTTTTAATTCAAATTTTTGCTACTTACCTCAGCAGTGATATTTTTTGAAGATTATGTTTCTCTATAACTATATCCATACTTTCAACGTTTAGTTCATAGCCCCAATAAGCCTGCAATAGATATTATATAAATTTTATTCAGTATAATAATGCGCGTTATAGATTTAGTGATTATATGACTTATTACTTGTGTATGACTTATTACTTTATGTATGACTTATTACATTTTTTATTAGTGTTCCAACAGTTTTAATAATTCTCTTAACCATAAACGAAACGTAGTTCTCTCTATCTCTTTCTATCTTCACTAACTTATATTTCCCTTTCAACTTCCGTTCACACATTCACTAGATTACTCGCCATATCAAACGTGGTGAGGAAGTTTTGAAATGGCATAATCACCTTAAGTTCCTGTTTAATTTGCGAAAAGAGTGCTTTAGGCGTTAGGTTCTGCCAGTCCGGTGAGGGTGGAGGGGAGGAAGGCGACGCGTGGTGAGTTTTCTTGGCTCGTCGGCCGCGCGAACGAGGGGGCCGCGCCGGCGCCTCCACCGCACTGGCCGCGGGCGACTGGCACGCTCCAAGGAAACAGTTCAGGAAGTGCGCCACTGCTGCACTCGTACACATAGCTTCGCAACCCTAACGAAATATTTACTCTCTTTTTATCATCAGCACATAATTTTTATCAAGATTGGAAAGATTTTAATAAGCAATTCCTTAGTTTGAATTTGTATTTAGGCTCCATTAATGAGTATAAAAACATATTCTACATGAACCCAGTAAACCGTAAAATTTGCTGTAGTATATTTTAAATTCACTACAAATAAGCGGAAACTAATTTATTTTAATATTGTATTAATACTATATAATGTTTTGTTATTAGTATTTCTCTATAAATCAAAGCCTTTTGTCAGCTTATTATTCTATACTTATCATTTTATATTACTACTAGCGGCCTGCCCTTGCTTCGCACGGGTATAAAATATATATCCCATGTCAGTCAGTGTAAAAAAATTATTAAAATCGATCGAATAGTTTTGATTTATTCATTACTGCCCGTGACCCGCACGCGTTAAATTTGGAGCAAAACAATTTCCTTTCCCTATACCAAGAAGATTTCCTGCTATCTTTGGAATATCTAAATTCATATAGTCCATTTTTACTTATTTACTTTTACATTTTCCCAATGTATTTTATTTTTACAATTAATTACAGAATTTCTTTAAACAAACTCTTGAAAGAGCGACATAGCTGCTTACATAATTATAAAGTCGAAGTGTTATAGGGCGAAGCGCGGCCTCCTCGCGGGATTTTAAATCTGTAATATCTCCGAAAATGTTCACTTAAATTACATGCTGTAAACGGCAATATTGATCTATATTAAATCAACTATTTATTTAAGGTACTCAATTGGATAAGGATTAATGCTGTATTGTATAAAAATTGCTTTGAACATAAGGCATCATTTTTCGTAAAAAGTAAATGAAAAAAACTGCTATTGTGGGTTATCCATAAGAGATACATATATACCATCGCGGACTTTTCTATAGTTCTTTTAAGGTGTACAAATACTTAGTACATCATTTTGATAAATCTCGTAGGGTTTAGCCTGCGTTTGCAATGTAAGCGGAAAAAAATGTAATTATTTACAGAAACCTCAAAAATTACAGTATTTCTCTACTTCGTATTGAATGTTATTATACGTACAAACCTTCCTCTGGAATCACTCTATCTATTAAAAAAAAACGCATCAAAATCGGTTGCGTAGTTTTAAAGTTTTATGCGTACATACGGAAATATGGACTTTGTTTTATAATATGTAGTGATTACTACAGGTGTCCCTCGAGATACACGGTAATTGAGTGGCACGGTATTTAGAGTTATATAGAACAACAATGCGACATTTCTTCGAGTTACAGGGTATTCGAATTACACGGTTATTCACCCATTTTCATAAAAAGGACAAAATAATCACTATCTACATTTATAAATATAATTAAGCTATCTGCGGAATTTATGCTTTCTATTCTTGAAATGTCGTAATATATTAGAAACTTTTTTTTATGGAATACGATGGCAAACGGGCATGCGGTGCACCTCAAGTAATCACCGCCGCCCACGACCTCTCGCAGAACGAGTGTGTTGCTGTCCTTTAAAGAACTGGAAAATACGCTTTTTGAAGGTACTTATGTCGTACCGATCCGGGAACGCCGCCAAAAATAAAATGGTGGTGCGCGGAATGAAATTATTTGAAAACCGCACTGTGGTGGATCGCCACGCATCCAGATGGTGAGGATGATATTTTAACCTGTGACGTACAGTAAACGAACCGTTAGATTCGTTACTAAATAACATTTTTAACTTACACGGTTTCGAGTTGTATCAATTAATTAATAACCACCATCACGCACGTACGTCCACAATCACGTACCAATTAATCGCGTAACTTGGGCGACATCCGTACTAAACTTTAAAATTCAGTTGTGTCCAAGAAGCTGTATTTATAGCATTTAAGTTCCATCAAAACAGCCAAAGAAATTTGTTCTCACTTGCAGATAAGGTGTATAGACGTGTTTAGCAGAGCGCAGAAGTAGTTCAGCCACCGCAATACTGTGCAGGTAGGAGAGGCTGGCGTGGGGTTTGAGCGCCACACACACTCGGCCCAAATACCGCACGTTGATTCCACGTGCATGCAACGCTTCCGTCAGCCCGGCACCGTCCATGGGCGCTGATGTGTGCTCCAAACATTCGCGTACCTGAAATAACATAATTATTATTTTGTTTTTACTATTAATTACATACTTAATAATAAATAACTGCGACAAATTCTAATTATTCAAGTAGACTGTTACCAGAACGGTAGTAATGACAAATGTTTTAAGGAAGCTACCATTTATTCTAAAGATTGGATTTTTAAAACGTATCTAGAATTGTCTTGCTTTTAGGCCGATTTCCTACCTCCCACACAAGCGGAATTCAGAAGAAAAGTCTTTACTATTTTCAACGCTAAGAAAGCATTGAAAACCGCTGGATTCGATCGTCACAAGACCTTATCCGTACTGGCGCTTCCTTGAAAAGAAAGCTTTTTAGAAAAATGAAATGAAACTCCATAATAATAACTTACGAATGCAGGTATTTGTGTGGTGAGAAGGAAAGCTGCAGCTTCCTTCACTAGACGACGCTGTTTTGCGATTTGCTCCGGCGTGGCGGCGTGTTTGATACCCGCAGAATATACGTCGGAATTAAAACGTACATCAAACTCAGATTCTTTAAGCGAGGCCACAGCTTTTGCCGCTGCGGCCACTACTGCACGAGAACGGTCTCCGGCTGTTAAAACGTATTATTAGGTTTTAACGAGACAAATAATTAAAAAATATAATTAGAAATGGCAGCTTCTATCGATTTAGTGCGTACAGATATGAATGTTTTCTCGGCGTTGATACTGTCACATATAAACGAATACATTACGTACATATATATACATTAATGAAATAAAAAATATTCTTCGACCGCTTAGGCGTTATTGTAACAAAGTTGTTATATATTAGAGTAGGAGAGAGGCAAGCTTGTAAATATCAAATCTATACTAACATACAAAGCTGAAGAGTTTGTTTGGTTGATTGATTGAATGTGCTAATCTCAGGAACTACTGGACCGATTTGAAAATTATTTGAGTGTAATATAGCCCATTTATCGAAAGAATGCTATAGGTTATATAACATCACGCTAAGATGAATAAGAGTGGAGCAAAAATAAAAAATATCACGAAAACGGCAAAATTTAAAGCTTTCCTTACGTGTGCTAAGTAAACGTTGAATGTTATTCAAAAATCATGTATTACAAAATTGTTCTCCTCTAAAAGTTCTAAATAAATGTCCGCGACAGCATGTGTCTAGCTTTTAAGGTTAACCCACTTTAAACATTTTTATGGTTATCAAAATACTATATTACGTTTTTAATCTTTCCATGTGGGCAGAGCCGCTTGCAATGTCACACATAAAAAAGAGTATCTTATTTACTTTCTCTTTATTATGGACACATATTAGGCTGGCTCCCCTACTGTAGGATAATACCCTATACTGCGTCCATCATATTATCAGTCTTTTGACAGCTCACGCTCATTAAGTTTTGTATTGCTTACGTACAAATATCATACAAATAATATTTGTACTTTATGGATGGGTACCGCCCACTTAGTGATGTCACACATAATGGTTACTACGATTATGCCACAGATTAAAAATAATCGGTAGAAATCGATGTTACGAGTATTAAAAGACATTTAATAACATTATATAAAGTTTTACTTTCTTCTTAGTTAATACATGAATACAAATAAAACAATCAGGATATTTTAATTTATTTTATTAGCACGAGTCGTCGGAATGATAATCAACACTAGACTCCTCCGATGAGGAGTCTTCAGTAGCAGTTATTATTAGCTCTTGTGTAGATAATATATTATCAAACGCAATATCACGTTCCCAATCAGAGAATATTACTCTTTTAGTTCTTTCCACCACACTTGCCCAGTTCTCGGCCGTTACGTGGGTGCAATGGGGGGCTTGTATTGCATCTCGCAGCATGCCCTTTTACTTGTGCCCATATAAGTTCTATTGCGTTGTACTGGCAGTGGTATGGAGGAATCCGAAGAACAGTATGGCCATATTCTGCTGCCATTTCATTGATTACATAGCGTTTTGCTCTCTTTTTGGTTTTTAATATTTTTATTAATTCAACTTTTAACATTGAGTCGTCCACATTTTCTCCATTGTCCCGAAGCCAATTAATTATTTCATGCTTTTTATTAGCCTGTGTTGGCATTTTGTCAATTTGACGGGAGTGGTAGGGCGCATTATCAATAAAAATTATTGATGGTTCTTCCAATGAAATGAGAATTTTTTTGAACCACTCTTCATACACATTTGCATTCATCTCTTCGTGGTAGTCATTTGATTTCTTCGATTTAAATGCCAACAGTGCGTCTTGTACAAATCCTTTTGCTGTACCTGCATGGCAAATGATTAGGCGCTCACCTTTTCCCATTGGTACTGAGGAAGTGGAATCAGCAGTATCATCAGTCCAGAAACGAGATAGTGTGTGGTTAGCGTTGAGCCATGTTTCATCCGTGAAAACAATATTTGCCCAATCTTGTATTTTCTTTGCCTCTCTTAAAAAATCACAACGTGCTATAGCTATATCTGTGCGTTCCATTAATAATTTTCTTTTATTTAACTTTTTATATGAAAAGCCAATTGTGTTCAAAACTTTGACCAAAGAAGATTTTTCACCATGAAATAGACCACTTCTTTTCAAAGAAACAATAAGTTTTCTCAAAGTTGGAATTTCTTTTCTCAAGTAGTAATCATATACATGACGACGAATAGCGTCAGCGTCAAAGTCATCAACAGCTGTCACCTTATGAGCCCGGCGCTTTCTTTTTGGTGTAGATGGTTTGTTTTGCTCCAAGCCGCTCCTGCCGTAGGCATCAGTAGTGATTTTAGTCACAGTTGATAGACTGATCCCCAACGCGGCTGCAACACGGTTTCGGACTTGCGTGATAGGTATAAGAGGTCCGCCATTTTGATTTTCTTGCTCAAAATACTCATGAAGTTTTAACACTAACTGTCTCGATTGTGCTTTCAACACACGTCCTTTCGGCATTTTCACGATCAATTAATATAAGTTTCACAAAAGTTTTTCCGAGGAATAAAGCTACTTAACTCAAGGTGTAACAGATGCGAGAGAACACTCAGCGAACGTAAATGCGTGTGACTATCACGGGCGTTTCGTTGAGAGTGACAGATCACGTCAAAATGGCGGCCGAGCGGAAGGTCTGTTGATGTTGCCAGTTGATGTATAATATATTTTTTATGATTATAATAAATACACACGGATTAACATTTATTTTCAAAAAACTAAGGCAATATTAAATCAAAATGTTGATTTCTATATCTGTTATTAGTTTACGTAGGTTATCATTAATCGAATTACTTAGGTACGTAATTCGATTAATGATAGTAGGTACTATAATCGGAATGGTATCGCATACGAGAATCTTTAGGACATCACTAAATATGTAAATCGTCAATCTGTCAAAAGATGGTTAATATAATGGACAGTGTATAGTGGATTGTAGTAAAAAAACATTGTTGTTTTTACACAAACCTAAAATTTACTTTAACCATATCTAAAAACACTTTTTGTTATTTTAATAATTGTTATCTGAAAACATTCAATGTTCTTATTCTTCAATACAGTCATATAACTCTCAAAACATTTCAACCTTATGTGCGTTATTATATTGTAATCTTGACTAAATGTCACAGACTAATAACCAAGAATTTTAGTACTGTAATTTTTTCGTCCTATTTCAAGGTCCAAGCTGCCAATTTTAAAATGAGATTCTTAAAAGTCATTGAGGAATAAATTACTTATAATTTAATTATACACAATAATATTTTAAGTATAATTTCTAAAGTTGTATATTACCATGTCTTTAATTTATTTTTTTTGTAAATAGGTGACTTTTTGTCTTAATATAATCTATCATTTAGTTTCAAGTTTTTAGTCAAATACTTACAATCATTTTCCTGTTTGTCTCCGCTACATATGGAATCTGTTATACTTTCTACAATTTTTTTAGCAACATCAGTATCAATTTCCGAATAATTTTCATTGAGCAATATATCATCTTCCTTTTCTTTAGTTTCTACTTTCTTGGATTTATTCATCTCTTTTAAATCGGCATTTTTGGCAGTGTCTAACTTCTCTTTCTTATCTTCTTTCTTTTGCCTCTTATCTTTGACTTCTTTATCTTGGCTTTTACTATCTCTCTTTGTTTCTTTTTCAGTCTCTTTTGCAGCCTCTTGTTTATCACTTTCATTACTAGCTTCGATAGATTTTTGTTCTGATGTTTTTCGCTGACGCTTCGCACTTAACTGTTGTAAGTGAAATGCAGCATGACGTATAAACATATAGTAGCGTGTCCTGTAAACAAATTATGAAAGATTTTTATTATATTATTTTAACTAAAACGTGCCATATACTATTATAAGAAACACTTACTCAACAAACGTATCAACTAATTCCTGCCTAAGGCAACACAATTTGTGCTTATGTATAATTGGGAAGCCCATTGATTTTATATCCTCCCTCAAATCGTCATCTTCCACTGAAATAAAATAGAACTATTATAATCGTATTACAAGCACGGATTTCGAACATATTAAACATTTGTAGGTACTAAGATTTTAATAATTAACAGAAAAGTCAATGACTACTAACAACTATTAGAAACAACTGACTGACAAGTATTACAAATTTGAAATATATTCTTTTATCTCTATACTCGTGAAGTAATATAGGTTATAAAATATATAATTAAATAAAAAGACTTGAGCTCTTAAAGACTTGTTCAGTTTAAGATATCCAAAGCTACTACTGTTGTGGACTTATACAGACTTAACCCAATTAACAGATTAGGAGTGTGAGTACTTCCTGTTTACAAAATAATTATACATGTATATAGTTATACAGATCGTTTCGTGCCTTATTGTACAAAATAAATATATAATTTGCGATAATGTTTAACAGTTGTAACTACTCACGCTGTAGGAAGTTGACATCGGGAGGAAATGTGCGCAGTAAGTCGAGAATGTAATGGCGGCCATCATTACCAATTATACCCTTGCATTCCACGCTCGAGCATAATTCAACCGTCTCACCGTTAGCACTTATCACCGAGTGTGGCATTATTTTAAGCTGTTGGCCGGCCTTACTCAACTGGAAATATTTAATATAGATGATATTTTTCGAATAAATAATCCAAGTTTTCACGAAGTCTTTTCTTTTTATAACACCCTTCATCGATATTAGATCTTCTAAGTGGCGAACCAATGGAACGCTTGGCATTAATGGCACGTGACATAATATTTTGGGCACGTCAACGATCACAAAATTGAATTAAACTACGCGTGTAGTTGAAACATTGCAAATTTACCTGTTAAATTAAGAGTTTTGAGTTGATTGCTACTATTTATTATATTACCAATTAAACAGCCAAAAAAAGGATCAATATATTTCAAATAGAAAAAATGGTCCATTGATGCATAATGGTTCGCCTTCCCTATTCTAGAGGTTCACTCAGATACCAGGTTTTCATATGGTACTTATTACTTAAGTTATTATTGCTTCCCCTCCTGAACAAATGTATATAGATTTATCGAATATTTTACAATTTAAATGACTTTAGGAGACCAATAGGATAAGTAGAGGCATAATTATTGTCTCTAAAGTCCGTAAAGTCCCATCCCGTTCTCTACATTGAGCCACAACAACGCATTCGTGCGATACCCTATTCCTTATTAAAAAAATTATATCTTAGGATAAAACTTTATAGTATTACATAATTAAAACCTTTCTTGTATTAAACCATTCGACTTTTCAAACAATTCTATTCGACGTCTCAAAGGTGCTTCTTGAGTAGTCGCAAATTAATGCAACTCTGTTGCAATATCAATAAAAGACATTATTTTAATATCCAATAAAGGAACAGAATGAGAATTTGTATATAGGGAGCGGTCGATTCTAAAATTTGAATTGAATAGGATCGAAAACAAGTAATCTATTAGATAATGTAAAAATTTAAGTCAAATATTTTTAAAATAGACTCACCAGTTCCATATATTTAGGATGCGAAAGTACAGTGGTCCCAAAGTCAATACTTCCATACACAACGCTTTGTTCTTGTTCCTTCTCGAGAATACCAGGTATAATAGACTGCGCCGTTACACGGTAGCCTCTATAGTCAACCACTACGGTGCCGAGGGTGTGCAATCCTGGGGTATCTACAGCACTATATACGCGTACACCTTGCAAGTCATTTCGCTACGGAATAAAATAATTAAACATTAAAACCATTATCATTATCCTTATTCCACTCTAAGTGGGGTCGGTACTAAATGTTAAAAATATATTGTCACATAATTTGGTTACGTGTTTTACGACCGGCCGCCTGCCCGACGTCAATTTACCTTAGTCGATACCCCACGGCATGAAACATTAAAACCATATAATGCACAAATTACTGTCAAATGACCCATCTATAAGATTTTTTTATATATAAGTCGACTAAGTAGTCAATTAAGTAAGTTGGAGTCAGTCAGGCGGCCGGTCTTAAGCAGTCTTAAACAGCCAACACAAATCAGCGTTCTTTGCAGAATGTAACTTCACAAAACATATTAAATGATGTCTGTACTACAAACATAACACAACAATTCAAATTCAATTGATTACAAAAAATAATTGCTTTTATTTTCAATATGCGTCTAAATCAATAATTAAATATTTACCGGTGCGACAAAAGCTGCAGCATCACCACCAAGGTCTTTATAATGGTCACGGACATCAAAACCAAGTGAGAAGAATATATTATTCCAGATAAACATCTGCATCTTAGGCTCCTCACCCGGATTGATTGCCATCACGTTGCCATCGACCACCGCCATCGCTCCACGAGTCGCTGCTGCCACAAAATCGCTATGCACCTAAATTCAAATTAGAAATAATCTTTATGCAAGTTGACATTCACAAGCTCTTTCCTATCGTCAAATTTTAATGATGCTACTACTGGCTCGGAAAAGTGTTCTTACCGAGAAAAACCAGCAACAAACTAGGCGGTCACACTTTCAAAATAACCACTTAAATAAGTTTATATCTTATTCAAAATAAAAACATTAAAATCTAATCTAGTACAACTTAAATCCAAGCTTTGTTATCATTGAAATAATCTTCGATAGTAATGAGCTTTGTCTTTATAATTGCATTTTTGAAGTTATGTTAGTACAAAACATATTGAGAATTTTAGTATAAAAACTTATACCAAATAAAAATAGCTCACGCATTAAAATAGTTAAAGATATATACATAGTATATATGTACTTTACATGTATATTATGTGTATATGTAAAGTATACAAAAATTAAGTTCGTAATAATATGTACAAAAATTGGATTAAAAATACAAAATTTACATGTACAAAAAATGTTAAAAATTAAGTCATGCGACTTATTATCTTTTTAATAAAAAATTATGTCAGAGTTTATTTAATAGGACAATATGTTCTTCAACCGTCAAAGTCAATATCCAATAAATTAACGTTGCAGTGTCCTACAAAAGCTATAAAATTTTAGTCTCAATAAGAGACTTATATAGTCGAAAACTAGTCTAGACATACGGTTAATTAAGCAAAATTTATCGAATACTAAAAACATCACATCCATATCGGACATTTTAGGCAACTGTACAACAACAATAAAAAATACGAGGTATAATTCTTCGTCTTCAAATACCATAACCTAAAGAAGATTGACAATTATTAAATTATTAGGGCGATTTTTAGAAACTTCTTTAGAAACTGCTGATCTAGATAAAGACACTGCTTCTACCATTCCATTGACGAGGATTCCTTAAACCCCTTCGAACAGTTATTTTCCCCTTTTATCGTTTATTAATTGAAGAAGTTCATACTTAGTCATAGTCAATGCGCATCACGTGTCCAAGTAAGAGGTATAATTCACAATAACAAAATGAAGTAAATCTCTACCTTGAATATAGCACGTTCGCGCAGCAACCGCTCCGGAAGGGAAACGCGAGGTAGTTCACGCGTTGTCTGCAACTCCTCATTCCAGTCGCGCGTTTGACCCGGAATGTGCTCCTCGTAGCCCAGTTTGGAGGAGAATGCTACATGCAAAAGAAGCACCAATAAGATGAAATATATTGGTTAAATGAAAGCCATAAAGTCGTATAGGTGCTTAAATAATCATATCAGAGTATGCTTTAGCAAATACTTTTACAAGCTGATAATATGCCACAAGTGATATTAAATTGTTAGTGTTAAATTTTGCTCCTTGCGAAAATTAAATTGAAAAACATTTTGTGATATCTTAGTGGAATATCCTAACTTAAAATAAGGTTAAATTAATTCACAAGCATAAAAACCACCTTTTGAGTACAAAAAAAAATAAACTTACTATCTTCTGCCCGAATAGCATCGACCGTATGATCCAGCATCGGCGAAGCCCACTGATAAACTTGATAAGGTGTAGCAACTCTTTCGAATGGATGTTTTTGCATACGTCTCTTTTGAACTAATGCAAAATTTCGCTTAAAAGCAGGAGATACAATACTCAAAAGTTCGATAAGGGAATGACAAAGTAAGGATGGGTTAAAAGGGCGAGGATTGAACACTTCTTCGGTGGATCTGCAAAGAAGTAAGCCATTTAAGGTACCGACAAACTTATTTTATATGATTAAAACATCTTTCAAGTATAAAAACCACCTACTGATTGAGGTAGAAACCGCGAGGACACGCTGTTATGTGGAAATGTCGCTCTTCAAGAGTTACAACATGCAGGTATAACAGGTCACCGCACATTTTACGCGGACCTGGAGGAGGATTCCATCCAGACGTTGTTAGTACCTGTTGAAAAAGAACAATACATTAATAAAAAAATAGGAAACCATTATAACTTTTAATATTAAAAAAAAAGTTAATAAAGACAAGCTTATTGATTCAGTCACCTACCTTTAAACATTGTGGTGCCTTATTTTCCTTCGTGAGTCCCGGATGGAGAGCTAGTAAGGGCCTTTCTGTACTGCCAGGCATTATAAAATCGGGAGGTGTGCAGTCTACACTCTCGGGTCGTGATTTCTTCTTTTCTGAAGAATCATAATTAAATTTTAGAAATTTTTAAATTTAATTACATGTAAAAAATCACATATTTTAAAATGGATAAAATTGCGATATTAAAGTTTCAACTAACCTAAGATATCACCCTGTGTTACTACATTAAGAAAAGCAAGGGAGCTACATTCCTGGCCAGCATATGCATCAACATAATCTATGGATTTGAGCAGATCACGGACGTGTCGTACGTGAATCCGAGCCTCACGCATAGTGTAAGGTTCTTCTACAACCTGCAAAAATGAAATCATAAACATACGATGTTAAAACTCGAAAAGATCTTATATTATAGCAATTCTACTTGAACTCAAATACAAGCTAGTCTATATGTGCTGTTAATATACACCATTTTTACCTTAATAACAGAACCCTCTTTAAGTCCCTCGATATTTTTTAATTCAGCAAAATTATCTAAAGTAACACCATCAAGTTGAAGAGAAAAACAAGTTCTGTGGCACGTATCTTCACGGTCCATAAGTACTTGATGTATTTCTTGTACAAGTTCCATACTCGATACCTATGACAAACGTTTACAACTGTAATTTTTTATCTATGTTATTTAATAGCTAATATTAATGTTTATATTATATCAATACCTGAATATCTAATGGTTCAGCTCTGGGGCTTACAATTTTAACTGTAAATCCCAAATCTTGAATAAAAACTACCTCTGCATCTCTCTTTTTTTCTTCTCCATCTTCACTAGGAGAGGATTCCCTTTCTTTATCTCCATTAACTACTTTAACGACTTCTTGGTTCCCAGTTACATCATCTAGCTTATTTAATTCCTTGACTCCTTTCAAGTTTGAACTGTTTTCGAGTACAGGTTTTTTCTTATCGAACTCTTTAGGCATTTCGAGTAATATATTTTTTTTATTTTCTTTTTTCTTGCTACTCACTGACTTAAGTTCCGTAAGTTTTAAAGGTAAATTTTGTGTTAAACTAATACTTTCGTTGTCGTCATTTGATTTATTTGATTTTGTGTCATCGGAATCACTGTTAACTCCATTAGAAACTATTTTAGCATTATCACTACTACTAATATCACATTCTAAAATATTTTTTAAATCACCATTGACAGCATTGATGGTGGTGTTTTCAGTGCCGTTCATAATTGGCTCTTTGGTACATAGTTTTTCTTTATCACTATCGTTAAGTGATCTGTCTCCATTTAATTTGGTAGCGGAACTATCTGGATTTTCGTTATGAATTTTACTTTTTTGGCATTCTGAAAATGAAAAGCATTATTCCAAGCATTTACTGAAATCATTTAGCGCCTAAAGAATTAGACAGTAATAATATATATCCTCTAATAACTACCTGTGTTTAGCGGAAATGGTAGGGGCGTATTATTTATTTGCGGTGAGGGGACTTTGCGCGCAGCTGCTGCGTAAGAGACACGCGGCAACGAAGCATTTCCACCACCTTCGTCATCTGCTCGTCCATTCGGTGTACTGGAATGACCATTACTGCAGCTGGCTACTTTACCGGCCGTGGTTGTTTCTTTTTTCATCTTAATGGCCTTTTCAGCTTTAGCGCCTGAAATAATAAAAGTTCTATTCACTCTTTTTAACATAATCCATAATCATTGTTACAGTACGTTTGGTTATTACCAAAAGTATATGTATACTACGCTCCAAATGTAAAATTACAATGAATCTGGGCTGAATAACTTATAGATAAGATTAATATAGAAAGACAAATCATTTTCAACTGCACTTTATTTTTATATAGCGCTACTGAAAATATATTTAAGATATTAAATTATGTTTCAGATGTGAAATGCTGTTTAAACTCAATGCTCGCGATACGTCAAAAATCGAGCACGCATGTCCCGTCCCGTGACTAGTGAACACGTGGTTAGAGCTGGCGGTAAGCCAAATATCTCCAGCGGCGAGTCAATAATAGATGGCTACGGGATGCCGCCAACAATAGACGCCATAGTCTCTAGCGTTTGTTCAAACTCGTCTTCTTTCAGAGTTTTCATTATAATATCTTAGTTTTATTGAATGAAAACATAAATTCAAACAGACTACTTTTCAATTCAACATACTAATTGTGAAATTAATGCGTATTATAAATTATTTTACTACTTTGTTTATTAACATAAATAATACAAAATATACAGTAATAATAACATCGATTGCAATTATGATATCATATTAATCATTGTAATATTGTAAACTTCACCAAATCACGCCAATTTGCGTTATATGATAATTTACATGACCAATAGAGCATGACAATTTAATGACCTAAATTTTACTTTACAACATTATCACAGTCATCAATCGGAGGAGGAGTTATGTATAGCTGTAATAGATAATAATACGCACCAATGATAGTAATTATAAGATAATAGTCAAGTTAAAAAAACATCGCAACAATAATATCGAACAAGAATAAATCATATACAGCTATTATAAAGTTATAGACAAACAGCATAGTCATGCAAGAATGGATGAAGAGTTATCAGACGTAATGTTGATTTTATGTTAGTTGCGTTACCAAACAAGATAACAGAGGTAGGCGCCCATGCCTTTAGATACTAAATCAAAATTTCTGATAAACAACCGTTGACACCATTTCTTTCCTATGCGTGTGAACGCTAACGTTCAGCGAATGCACACAATGGAAAATAAAACGATCTAGTCAGCAACTTAGCATCGTTAAAGGCTAAATTAGCTATTTTATGAATTAACTGGTGCAACATCTGTGACTATTCAGAACCAAATCGAACGTAACGTTTAAATTTACGTACTTAGTACGTTAATTTATTTCTGCCCGCAACTATATCTATATTCTACGTGAACTTTAGTACCTAGTATTTTAGATAAAATGTAGTCGATCCCTTTAGCTATTTTTATGGCAAATAACACATAGAAAACTTGCTCCATTTGGACATGAAAGGTAATGATAATCTTTTTTTTCCTGTTCGTAGAGGAAAAAAAATATTTTTAACGGTATTTAATTGTAAACGGTATATAAGCTTAAATTACACCAAATTTATCGATATAGTTTCGTATGAACCATGAAAGTGTAAGACTGAACGATACAAGATAGAGTGCCATTTACAATATTGGTATGGATTAGTATAATATTGAATACTAAAAGTAATAATGCATTATATTTCCCAATTTTGCTACTAAAGACAAACTATATTATTCCCGTTTTCATCTTTATGCAAAATCTTTAACGTCAACGAACGTAATCGGAAATGTAGATTTCAAAATCAGATAAATAGCATTTTGTAGGGGACAAGCTGAACAGTAACGATATAGATCAATGAATTATGCAAACAAAAGCCCCCCACGTTTGTGTTCGATCCAATCACTGAATATTTAACCTGTAACTTCCAGAGAATTATGTTGATTCTTCCCTTGACCTTAGTTTGGTGTTCTTTAAATACACGATCATATCATTTTAAAATTTAGTTAAGTGCTTTAAAAATTTTGACATATTTTGGTACAAGATGACATTTGTTCAGCAACATTTAATTTGTTTTTCACTAATCGGAAGTTTATGAATAAAATGAACTAGAACCTTTTTGGTTAAAGTTTAGTTAAACCTACAGGGATTACATCATTTTATTAATATTTTAGTGTTTCATTATCTGTATAATAAAGAAAAGTCAAGTCTTACGCAGACTTTGCTAAAAACTAATTATTGTTAAGGAATCTAGCATTTACTACGCATTATGTTTTTCGGAATGTTTATTTGAATTTAGTTTAATGATTACAAACAATATTAGCGATTTAACTGAAATTAAGTCTGGTAACATTGGTGAAAAATCTAAGGTAACATTGGTGATATCGATAGCAAAACTCTGTTAATATTTTTGTTCCATTGCTATGATAAACGGATTTTTTTTTTGTTAATTTTGAAATGTTAAAGTAGATACTTTTGAAAATTAATTCTGTAATTGTATTATTGTTGAATGATTTATTTTTAATTTATTTTTTTATTCAAATTAAAAAATATAACGTGGAACTGTGCTTCTGTTTACTTCTATGATATACTATACCTTATCCCCTAATATTATAAGTTTATTATGTTTTTTATTCGATTACGTAAAAAACGCTGACCTGATTTCGAGCAAAACATAATATATAATAAGCCGATATTGAGGTCGATACAAACAAGTCCTCGGACAGAAACTTGTACATATATTATAATATTGTAAATCAAATATGAATTAAGGGCTTTAAAATCTATTTATATAATTATATATTTGATAGCTTCTGGTATCTTTCGTTGATTACTACGTTTACATATCTTTTATGACTTCATATTAAGATAAAGTTCGTCACTTAATATAAATTAAACGCTCTTTCTTAAAGAATGGTCTAGATTCATTCAATCGCTAGAGGTACCGTGAAACAATAACGAACGATCAATACGAACTGAATTCTTAATAAACACGTATGATTTAGCTATTCATTACGTAGACGGGAATCATCATGAGGTCAATACTGCAATAGAGCATGTATTTACGTCGTGCATGGCAACCAATTTTAATATTGTTACATAAGTCTTGAGCCAGAATTTTGTCGGTTGGCCAGTCGCCGGTGCTGGCACTTCGTTTAGATTGACATTATATAGATGTTATATTTTATATAAACAATTGAAACCGTGGCATGAATCAATATTGTTTAGGACAAGGCCAAATCAAACTGCGACTATATTCCTAACATTTTAGTTACATTTTTCTTATTTTGTTGTGCTTATACATTTTTAAGTTGTGTGGTATCCAGCATTGTGGAATAGACTACCCTCATTTTCTACCACGGTGTCGTAAAAGGTGACTAAGATATATTTCACCCGTCTTGTGATATCTGGCTGAATAGACCATATTCATTTCGTACCGTGGTGTAAAAGGCAACTAAGGTAAGTTGACTTCGGGCAAGCGGCTGGTGGTAATACCTAGCCAAATCATGTAACATGTTTTGCCGACCACACCTAGATTAGGATAAGGGCAGAAAAATACAGACATTTTTCCATATATTTCATCGGATTAATACGTATTTAACCTATATTTTATCTTACACATCCATATTTACAAAATCATTTTTCATAGCATATTTACTTAATCCAAATAAACATTTACCGATATACATTCCTTACCCTTGTTTGACCTAAATTAAATAAAGTTTAATCATTAACATTCGATAATGATCTCCACAACTTTAGTCATTAGAAGGTTTTCCAAAATGTAACCCTTAGTTTAAACTATCAGTTAAAATAATTCAACGAACTTAAGTTGTTTCAAAACTCACAAAAACGATTTCACATACGATCGTACCTTAGACATTTGTAAAAATTGGCTTCTCACGATTCCACGCCAAACAGGTAATAAGTTCAACTGTTTGACCAATACACAATGTTTAAGTGCGACACTCGTAACCAGAATTTAAATTTACAAGTACATGATATTTTTTTCAAATCGCAATACAAACATAATATCCATAAAAAGTTGATTAATAGTTAAAAAGTTATTACCGTAAAACACTACAACAGCTTTGCCCGATTTTTTGGTAAATGTAATGAGTTTGAAATTTTTTCTATAAGTACTTATGGATATTTTTTATTTTCTAACAACTATATAAACATGTGCATACAGTTACTGTATAAATTGTATAAAAAAATTATATTTAATCTGAAATATTTTTCATTTCGATAGCGGGCAAAATAATCAGGAGTTTTGGCCAACATTGCCCATGTCGTTTTTAGCACTAAAATAACTTCTAAAAATAAATAATAAATATCATAACTAGAACTTAAAGCAGTTTCAGTTTTAATTTTAAAATTTTGATTGAAGTCCTATTGATAGCTGGCAAAAATGAGTGGGCAATGTTTCCCAGCGACTTTTTGTTTTTTTCATACTTCCGCCGTCCAGTGATTAGAGAAGTCCAAAGGCTGTCAAATATCTAAAATTCTTACACGAAATAAAATAAATAAAATAAAAACGCGAAATATTGGATGAATAATAAAACATGAAATTAAAAAAAATGTAATTCTGGAATTTATAAAATTATCGGACAAGTTGCTATAATGCAATGGCTTAAATTGCTAGAAAAACTACGAAAGAATTATTACTGAAACTTTTACTTAAGTAAAACATAATGCTTACTGGCATAATTTAGGTAATTTAAACAAAAATATTATGATAAACCGCGCTATTTTAAAGAGACCGTTAAATTGACACGCTGCAAATCTAGTCGTTCATCAGTGTTTGCCTAACTTAACCAAAATTCCACCATTAGCAGATAGACGCCTGTTATAATGTGCAATGTTATAAGTAGGAAGGTTCATATAACATTAGTTCACATCAGAGGATATATTATTCACATAGTATTGAGCCGTATTATATATATATATATATATATATATATATATAACCCAGGGGTGCCACATTATATATAATGTGGCAGCCCTGGGTACATTTTAATGGTGGGCAAAGTTGTCATTCATAGTTTAAAAAACATCGGGGAAACTTTGCCTATTTTTAGAAATTCATAATTATAAAGCCATGAATATTACGATTATTTTTAAAATACTCCACATTTAATATTTTATAACACACAGTTGCTTAAAGTTATCTGCGTTTTCATCATTTCAAATAAATTATAAAAACTTTTACCCTAAAATTTGCCCGAAAAATTTCGTACTGCACTTCGACAGGTTGTAACAGGATACTGAATGAACTTAGGGAAGAACGTGATATATAGTGTTGTCAAAAATATAATTGACTTTCGCACTCAATAGTCAATGTTGCTATTAATCTAAAATATTTTTCTTTATTAGCAGATTTGCTTATAATTTACTCTTCGGGCAAAGTTATACTTATTGGCAAAGATGGCATGTCTTACGGTACACCTATATATTTTTTTAATGCAGATTTCGTTAAATAGTAGTGAATGGAGTTAGAAAATATTTTTACTTACTTATTAAAGTATCTCTATATATATATTATTTTTTCGTTAAATATATCTCGTAGCAGGAATGAATAAATAAATAAATATATAGGACTTACACACACGGTCGTCCTTCCCCAAAGTAAGTAACGTAATACTTGTGTTATGGAAGACAGACAACTGGTATTTTTAATATATACTTAAATACAAATATACACCCAGACCCGAAGACTAACTAAATTAATTAATAAAAAATGTTGGCCTCGGCAGGAATCCAACGTGCGACCCGCGGAGCTGATCTATTTTTTGAAAATAGACCAGCCTCATTTCTTACCGAGGCGTCGTAAAAGGTGATTCAGGTAAGTTGACCCGCCGTGTGGTATCCGGTTGAGTGGAATAGACCAACCTTTTTCTTACCGAAATATCGTAAAATACGACTAAAGTAAGTTGAATTCAGACAGTCGGCCGTTCGCAAAATACGAAGCCAAATCATGTGACATGTTTATAATATGTTGTGCCGACCCCACTTAGAGTGGGATAGCGGCAGGGGGATGATAATGATTTCAGTGAAGTCGATAAGTCTTTTATATCACTTGTAAACTTATGAATATTTAAATAACTCTTAAAAGTATACTAAAAACTTAAACCTATTTATGGCTGCCTTGAAAAGTGTGCGTTTTGGACTTGTTAAGTTATTTACACCTGATACGGATATATAAAACTACTATTCAATAACCAAATAACCTGTATTAAAGAACTAAATACATATTCTCTATTACTACAAATAAATTTAGTGATCTTATAAGCGAGCACTTTAACACATTTAGGTCCGTTAACTATAATATTCCATCTTTGCGACATTCAAGTAACAGTTTAACGTCATAAAAACGTGTAGTCTCACCTGAAGACTGATAACATTTTTATCATTGAAGCCAAAATCACATCCACATAAAACTGTTATCGCTTCGAGCATAAACCATGAACTATCAATCTGACACCTATCAACACACTTTGAGTCACATGAAAACTATAAAAATATATATAGCGTTTGAAATAACGTACGAAATCGAATAAAGTTAATATATACAACGTATATCTATTTAAATTACTTGTTATTACTGTACAAATCCACGAGGAACGATCCCAAGAGTAGTAGAAAAATGTTTGTATACTTTTATATGAAGAATAAGTGTAGAGTAAAGATTTTAAGAACAAGCAGTTATATGGTATTTTTTTCTTAAAGAACATTAAAAGAAATATGATAACCAGACGATAATACTGTGACTCTTTTCAAGGATAATGGGTTCAAATCTCGGGCTAGGCAACAATGAGTTTTTTTCATATAACTTGTTTCAGATTAATATTCGCAGTTTATCACACGCTTTTCGATGAAGGAAAACGTCGTGAGGTAATCGGTATCTCATGGAAAATGCGAAACCTACCAATGCGCATTGGAGCAGCGTGGTAGGTCCCAGCTCCAAACCTTCTCTCAAAAAAAGGGAGGAGGCCATTGCCCAACAGTATGATAGTAATAGGGAAATCCTTAATATCAATCAAGTAAACAAGTACATAAGTTATAAAAAACTTATAGTTGCTGTCCCCGATTTAAATCCGGGAATTCTTCAATCCCGCGAATCCTATAAAATAATTACTATTCTGGGTCGAATCCACCTCTCAAACCTCCAAGAAATTAGATGTTGATATATTTTAACGTTTACGCATGTATTGTTATAGTTATAAACGTTTTTAAAAATAATAACCTATTATCATTTCTACGTGAACTATATATTGAACCGGAATGCTGAGCAAATGAAAGGAAACACTATTATCCTTGATGGACAGCAATACTGTATGTATACTACAAGAAGAACTTATAAATAACGGAACTAAAGATATAAAGTTCCCATTACGACTAAGTAGGTATTAGGTAATACAATAGTCACAGCTCGCATTGCGCTGTATGCTTCTACAGAATAAAAATAATAATATCTGAAGAATGTTAAAATTCACTACAAACAATTATTTCCATAGATTTAAAAATACGTTAGTATTTTCAATTGCATGTACCAACTCTATAGTTGTCGTTGAAATCTACAATTAACATAACATCCTGCTTACTGCAGTTAATACCTACATTAGTTCCGAGTTTATAAAAATAGAACATAGAACTATAAATTAAGGGCGTACAAGTTGGACGTGAGTTCACAGCTAATATACATATAGCCAACTACACTTTACATATTGCGGGTTTCTATTTATGAAAAAATATAACTATACGTATTTTATTTTGTAAAATAGAATTTAGAATTCAGGAAATTTATTTTAAAAGTAAAATAAGAATATTAAATTAATAGGACCTGGATGAACGAGCCTTGCTCGGTAATTTTTTTAAAGATATAAAAAAAATATATATTAAAAAAATTAAAAAAAGAAAGAAAGCGCCGATCACCTGGGTTTTTGAACATTTTCGCTCCGCCCGTTACCCATCGGCTATCGCATACATCGGTTTGACATCATAAAAAATCCTTTGCTTTCAATTCTACATTATACCATATTTTAATGTCCAAAAAAAGGTCAAAACGATTTTTTTTTAAATAAAACCTAACTAGATCGATTTTTTTTCTCCCAAAATCCCCCCTAGAAGCTGAATTTCAGGAAAAACGTTGAAGCCGTTTCCGAGATTCAAAAAATATATTTATATATACATACAAGATTAAGTCATTGAAATATTAAAGATAATAAGTACGCGGAATTCCATAGTACAAAATAAATGATTATGCTATAATCCGCATTTGTTAAGAAAATCTATGTAATGTTAAGTGTAGGAAGCAACCGCCGTGTGGTATCTGGCTGAGTAGACTAGACCACCCACCCTCATTTATTACCGAGGTGTCGTAAAAGGCGACTAAGGTAAGTTGACGGAAGGTAGGGGGCCTGTCGTAAAATAACTAGCCAAATCATGTAACAACCCACTTAGATTATGATAAGGGTAGAAAAATGATGATGATAAGCGTAGTAAGCAAAAACCGCTTTCATACCTAACACATGCAGGGTTTCTTACCGCACATATCACAAAACACTACCACCAACACACTACATAAGCACTTTATACACTACGTCAATCTCAGCTATAGTTTCGCCCTGTTAATTTACCGTACCTACTAAATTATTTCTTTATCAATATAAAGAGTATTTAATAACTTCCCAATGGGTTGCGTATGTTAATATGACTGCTCTAAATATAATGCAGTCAATGATTGAGATAACCCAGTCTCAAAGAACTAGACGAGGTCAAAAGACTCTATCGGGATGGAGTAGTATTAAATAGAACAACAAATATTTTCCACACAATCAATTATATGTATATAGTAAACACTACATAGAGTCATAAGCCGCATCAGTCTCGCCGTTTGAGAATAATTGAAAAACTGCAGAACATATTTCATACGGTTTTCTCCAATAGTCAGAGTGATTTATATGATTTATTTAGAATTTTAATTTGTTAAATTTAAGTGTAAATTGATTGAAATATAACGATAGTTTTTGGAAATTATGGAAAAATAAATTATTAAAATTAGAGTGCTTGTATCGAAAACGCTGCGAAATTCTTCAAATAATCAAATTCTAAATTCAAATAATGCAATTCAAAAGCGAAATTCTTCACATAACTATATAACTATCATTCAAGGATAGGTTACTTTACCCTTTGTAACATGGTCATGGTCATTTTCATTTTTAAACTGATAAATAAATTGCCGAAAGTAAGAAAATTATAGCTGTGGTAGCCCAGCGGTAACACCGTGCGACTCTTTCGAGAAGATCACGGGTTCAAACCCGGGCAGACACCAATTAGTTTTCTGTTAAAACTTATGTGTCTAATTGATAATTGCATTTTATCACACGCTTTTCGGTGAAGGAAAACATCGTGAGGAAACCTGCATATCTCTAGAGTTCTGGAGTTACGTGTAACCTACCAATCGGCATTGGAGCAGCGTGGTAGGTCTTAGCTCCAATCTTTCTCTTCAAAAACGGAGAGAAGAGGCCTATTCTCAGCAGTGGGATAATGAAAGGCCGCTACTCACTTACTTAAGAAAATTATAAAATTAAGAACTTTACATCAAAGTTAAGTCATTTGTATATGATATGCTCATATATTCATTCAGCTAAATCCCATTGACATAATCAGATTTTCAAAAGGTACAATATAGAAGTGTTATGTGCTTTTCCTCGATTACCCTGAAAAGGGGTGAAAGGTTTCATAATTCTCTAATGTTGTTTTACAGCTTGACTTAAATTAATATTATTAGGAGTTGGGGCCTTATTTGTATAACAGGTCACTATTAGTTTTCTATTTTTATCTATTGATTAACGGGCCAGCCGTTGGCGTAGTGGGTAGTGACCGTGCCTTCACGGCTCCACGGGTCGCGGGTTCGATTCCCGCCGAGGGCCAACATTTTCTATAAATGAATTTGTTGGTCTTTTAACCTGGGTGTACATTTTTATTTAAGTATGTATTTAAAATACATAGAAGTATATATACACTAGATGTCTGTCACCCATAACACAAGTATTAAGTTACTTACTTTAGGGACGGACGACCGTGTGTGTAAGTGTGCCATATATTAATTATTATTTTTTTAACAGAAATTTCACAATTTAAACAACTAAAAACACAACTATAGCTGGAGTTGTAGTCTACTTTTCTGTTGCCCAATGAAACAAGATGAATAAAGCATGTAGCTTGCAAAGAATCTCCTGCCTTTAATTGCCAGAACTATTTCCAATTGTCTTGGTTTGGATTTAGAAGCACTACTGATGCAAATACCACTTCATTCACCAGGCCTGTCTTGGCCCATGGTGTAGAGGTACAATATACCCGGGCGCCGCGCATAAGGTGGCGCCTTCCGATGATGGTCAAATCTTGTGTTGTCAAATTGAGTTAATGAATTATCTGTGACTTTGGTGAGGCCCTCCAAAGTTGTAATTTTAATTCTATAAGTTTATATTTTTCAACTGCTGTATTTTTTCAATATAAACATGTGTAAAAAAATATGTTTACAACCATTTGGGGAGTGGACGAAAAGGGGGGATTTGGTGATTCCATCTGCATTGCTTGCACCTGGGCACATGTTGTGCTTGAGATGGGCCTATCATTCAAATTTGAATGAGAAGGTCTAACATGCAACAGGATACATTGCAAAATTATCAATTATGGGCTTTCCCAACTGCTTAAGATGTTTCCACACACACTTAAATTTAGATTTAATTTTTTCAAATAAATTAAAACATTCAAAAGTCACTAAACAAAATAACTATATATTTCAGAAAATGATGATGATGATATGATTCGCCTATGACTCCATCAAAATATGATATACAGTAGAACCTCAATAACTTAAATGATAACAGATAAAACCTCTGTAACTTAAAAATAATCTGCTCCCTTGCCATAAGACCAAAAACCTGTATAACTTAAAATACACAACCTCTATAACTTAAATTATTAACTCCAATGTTAACCCTCAAAAAATTAAAGAAAGACACACTTTGTTAAACACACACACTATTTGCCAATTCCAGTAATTTTTAAAGGAATATGCAAAATAAAAAAAACAGAATTTATTACTTGCAAATGTTTGTTTTATTGTTTTTAAGATATCCCTCAAAATTGAAGCGGTTGTTAGAATAACATTCAGAATTGTAACATTTTTTAAACTCTTAAAAAACAAGAGAGATTGACTTTCTTCTGGAAACTAAACTTTAATGAAATTCCCATTTTTAAATAACATGTGTAGTGTATACAATAAATTTTTTTTAACTTTGGGCACATTTGATTATAAATAGTATCAATTCACTATAAGCACCTCCTCCCCTTACCCCATTCTCTCTAAAACAAACCCTTGATAAATTAAAAATTCTATAACTTAAAATATTTTGTACTTCCTTTGGAGTTTAACTTATCGAGTTTTTACTGTATTTTTCAGAAACTATTTGGAAAAGTCCAGACTGATGATCTTTCTCAATAAGACCACAACTTGATTCAAGCAGCTGCATAGAGCATAATTAAATGTGCTGAAATCATACTGTTAAACAACTATCTTTCAGGAATGAAATTTTAGAAATATAAGAAAGGAAATATGGAAGGGAAAAATTCAAATTAAAAATATTTCTTATTCAAGTATCCTAAGGGATTCATGACTTTTTATTACAGAAGTTTACTTCTACTGATAAGAACAAGCATAAACCTCAGTGGACATTTTTTACATATTCAGCAAATGTTTCATCATATTGTTTTAATTCATACAAATTATACAATTTATACTGTTATAGACATGGATAAAAACTCTTAAACAGTTTGTTTTGTTTAATTTATTGATATGGTGAAATTTAATTTATCTTATTTATTTTTAAGTTCAATATATTTGAAAATAAGTAAGCTATGATATAAAGTTGTATACTTATGTACTTGTATAACTGTTCATAAAGATTTCGCAATTTATTTCTAAAATGATTACATATAAGAAGAGATTATAATTAAACCGTACTATCATAAGTGAAAGTAAAACTATTATAGTAAGTAATACACTTAATTAAGAAATAATTTCCATTCTTTTTTTAAAATGGGCTATTTGTAATTCATACTGTAATGTGTAATGTACTGTAACATAATGAATAGCGATAATTATGTTAAATGGATTTGGAATCATGAAATCTTTTTGGAATAGCAAGTTAAAATACAGAGAGAACATAATCTATATTGATAAATAATATTGACAAAAACAAAACTATTAAAAAAGTTTTTGTAATGAGAACCCAAGATGATTTTCATAAAACTAATAATGGACACATTTCTGTCAATAAAACTTTACAATCATATTTTTTAGTAATATGTATAATAAAAATTACAATACTGAATATAAAACAAAAATTCCAAATACACAAACACTACATATACCTTTATTTATCTGGACTCTGTATTACTACTGTAATTAAGACAAACACATTTTTTTTATTCTTATATTCTATATTGTGTATTATTTATAATTTAAATCTAAATTTCTTCTTGCCTAAGAATCATATTTTTAGTATACTATTTTAAATTCAACAATGGTAATAAACTCGAATACTAAAGAAATTATGCAATATCAGAAGAGATTAACTAAATTAATAGAATATTAGGCATCAGTTAGAAGATGTTGTGTAATGTGTAATTATGTCGAAATCATCTGGGACCTTTAAACTTTACACCTACCAAAAAAGTTAAGACTTAACTAATCTCTAAATTACTTTCATCTTAGTTTTACAAATTCGTAGATCATTAACAAGAAAATAGAAGTTAAAAATTCATTTTGACAAATATAAAAAAAAAATCGATCACATGTTTTAGGTCACATGACTGCAGTACACAACTATGGTTAATTTATATAAAATATTATTTTTTTCTTACTTGAATTTATTACATACGTAATGTTACATAACTGAGGGCATGACCATTCAAATCCTTACCTTTGTTAACATTCTCGCTCGCACATTTTCCGCTAAAGTCATTGGTCACTGGACATTTTTTCACTTTTTGTGAAGATTGTTTCGTAGCATCATCATCATTCACTTCACTACCAAGAGCCATAACAACACGAGGAATTAATCCGGTACAGACTGACCGCGACAAACACGATCCACACTCAGCTGAAAGAACACATGCGGTATAGATAGAGTTCAATTTTCTATAGCCAACCTATAGCGCAAGTCGAAGTTCGCGTACTGTTAACCGACCAAATAAAAAATAAATAAAAAAAATAACTCTTGCTTTTGTCAGACAAACAAATATTGGGAATAATTTCTTTACCTTGAGCGAAACTAAAATAATTATAAGGAATTTAATCATTTTCATTATTTTTAAAAATCTATATTATTAAAAAAAAAATCAATACAGAGTAGTTATTATACCTAAAAATACAAAGAATTATATGCTTATGAAGGTACAATTTGATCTGCGTTTTTGAGTTTGGGCATTAAATTTTTAATAAAATAAGTGAGTTTCTGTGATTATAAGTATTTTTTATTTTATAATTCTTATAGAATCATTTTAAAATTTGTTGAATTTATATTATAAATTGTGAATTTTTAAAAATCATAAATTAAATTGAAGTTTTCAAAAATATTATAAAACAATAATATTCAACATTTAATTACGCAAAAAAGAGTCTAATTTACAGGTAGGAATAAAGAACGAAAGAATAGTCTATGAGAAACTTTTATTGACGCAAACAATAACTTTAATATTATCATACAATGATTAAAAAAAAATAAGACGTATTAACCTTTAGATGAAATAAAAAAAACTAATACATTTATTTTAAAATATTTTTTTTAGTTTAGAATCCCGAAATCAAAAGTTTTAACAACTTTCCCATATATTTAAATGTTTTAATTTAAATGGAAAGAAATCTTACAATTTTTCCTTTCAAATAAATACTCTTCGATCTTATTTACATAGATTACTAAGTACTAACTAAAATTTCTTATTAATTCTTATTCTATGACATTTTACAGAAAAATAAGCGTATTTAAGCTTGTCAATCGAATATGTCTGATGTCTATCAGGTTTATGATACTCTCTATCATAGACTATAAACCAAAACTAAAATACTCTCTTAATTAATATTTTCATTCGTAGTCTGCGGTCTCTATGAAGATTCATCGTGTTGAATTTTGTCAAATTTTCCTCTATATTCTCTATGTATAGTTAAGAGTTGGGGTTGGTTGTGGTAATCTATAGGAAAGTAACTTGGAGTAGAAAAAATCGATTAATAAATAATCGATTATTTTGATACGATATTAATAATTGTGTTTTTTTTAATATTTCAGTTACCTTTTTAATATTGATGATTTATTTGAATAAAAGCTAATTAAAGTGGACAACTACCAATAAAAGAAAACAGGTGCACTGTTTGCGAAATTCGATTAAAATGTGTAGTTTGGCTACATTGGTTTCATCCAATAATGCATATTTTATCTTAAAAAGAAGAGGATAATTAAAATGATCGATTAAAAAATATCAAATTTTTTACATCCTTAGTGGTCTATTTTTAGTACTCTATGGTAAAAACTTATCGATAACAAACATATTTCCTATTAAGCATTAAAATTTATTGAAAAAAGCTACCCTGGCGTCCGAAAATTATCCCAAGGTTATTATTTATTCATGGTTATTTAAATTTGAATTTTTGGCTAAATTTGTGCTCCAATCAAAATCATTTCTTTCTATTTGTAGAAGATGCTAGACGGATGGTATTGTCGCTCTATAGCGAACATGCAGGCTAACGAAGCAGCCAGCGTCAGTAACAGTGCGAGTGCAGAGGCATCTCGTAGCCACGACTCGCAAAAAGATTATTCTAGCGACAGCAGCAGCGATCCAGAACCAGAACCCAATTACAGAGCACAATATTTGACTTTGAAGAAAAAATTGAAGTATCTCATTTATGTATGATCTATAGATTTTCTATTTGGTAATTTAATTTAGTATTACTAATTACATTATGTAAATAGTATCCTATAGTAGTCTTCTCTGTCATGACATCTCCAGAGAAATAGTTGGAACTAAAGACTCATCATACTCTTGCCCTTATCCCACTCTCAGTGGGGTCGGCACAACATGTTACAGACATGTGGTCATATGATTTAGCTACGTATTTTACGACCGACCGCCTGCCTGACGTCAACTTACCTTAGTCGTATTTAACGACTCCTTGGTAAGAAAGAGGGTGGTCTATTTTACTCAACCGGATACCACACGGTGGGTCAACTTACCTTAGTCGCCTTTTGCGACACCTCGGTAAGAAATGAGGTTGGTCTATTCTACTCAGCCAGATACCACACGGCGGGTTGACTTACCTTAGTCGCCTTTTACGACACCTCGGTAAGAAATGAGGTTGGTACTATTCCATTTTTGATTTTAGTTTCTCTGTCATGATATTTCCAGACAAATACTCAGTTGAAACCAAAGACTAGACATGAAAATTTTTTTTAAATCAGAGTGATCAAGTTTATTTATATTCCAATTATATTAATTACTGAAGTGTAATTTTAGTTGCCAAAAATTAATTCTCCTCTTTTAGGAGAATGAATGTTTTCAAGATGCTTTAAGATGCAGCCAGAAACGGCTGCTAAAGGTGTCCCGCGACCGCAGCTACCTATTAGACCGACTACTCCAATATGAGAAACATGAAAGTACTACTTCAGACAGTGAAGATACAGAATCCTCAGATGACACAATTTATAATCATGCTGAGACAATGAAGAAGTAAGAAATATATCCTCCTGCCCTTATCCCACTGTAAGTGGGGTCGGCACAGCATGTTATAAACGTGCTGTAACATGATTTGGCTGCCTTTTTACGAACGGCCTTCTGCCTGACGTCAACTTACCTTAGTCGTATTTTACGACAGCTTGGTAAGAAGGAGGGTGATCTATTCTACTCAGCCGGATACCACACGGCGGGTCGACTTACCTTAGTCGCCTTTTACGATACCTTGGTAAGAAATAAGGGTTGTACTACTTAGCCGGATACCACACGGCTAAGAAGTAAGAAACTCGAAACAATTTTTTTCTAGTTTTGTGCTTTACATAACTTTCCATTATTAAATCACAAGCACATCACAATCTAGAGAAACAACTAAAGTAAAGACTTCTACCAAAATGATAAATGTTAACATTTAATTAATAATAATTAATATAATATGAAGATCTAGAAGAAGTCTGTTTTCTATTTGAAGAAAGCCATTTGCAATCAACAAGATATGTTAAATAGGTCAATCACATGCCAGGTTACGACATTGATCATCTTATATTAATGTTATTGGAAATCTAACTTGTGTCCAGGAGTCCATTTAGAATTTCTAAAGCATAGCAAAGCTCTAAAATCCATTCACAGCTCCACATAATAGTTTTTGGTCTTTAGTAATTCCATGGCAATTATTTGTGTGCAATTGCATCACTGGCAAGGAGATCAGATTCTATCAAATCTGAATCTATCAGATTCTGGACTATTCCACCCATTTCCCCATGTTGGGACAAGGGTTTCACTGCTGTCCCCTACAGTGTCATCTGCTTTAACCTACCTGTTGCTTTTACAAAGCTGATAATATTCCTGAAGGCGATATTTGTTAAGTCCTCAACTTTAATTTCATCTTTACCTAGTATCCCTCATCTTACCAGCGAGTATATACTACTCTCGGACATAAGGTGAAGACTTGTTTCTTCCTCTGCATAGTCTGGGCACGCTACATCTTCTTTCTTTCTCATTATTGACAGGTGTCTATTTAACAGGAAGACCCATGTTCTGAAACTATAGTGAATAGAGTAACAAAAGAGTTACAGAATTCAGTTACAGAATTATTCTTGGAACTTCTTTCTGAGATATCTGTATTTATTGACTGGCTTGTTGGCACAGTTTGCAGTGACCCTGCCTTGTTCTGTGGGTCGCCTCTTGGATTCCCACCCAGGGCAAAAAATTTCTTAGTTCTTCAAATCTGGGTGTATAGTTGTTTTTAAAATTATATATAAAAATGTATATATTTACCAGGCTTTAACCAAGTTTGGGACCAGTAATGGGTATAATGTACAAGTATACAAGTATTAACTTACTTATGTTAAGGAATGGACAACTAAGTGTTTAAGTCATCCATATATTTATTTATAATAATAGTTATTTCTTTTTAGGAAAAAGACGGACACCAGTGCTGGCCAGCAAGTCCTTTCCGCACCATCTGCACTCAATAAAGGTCTCAATAATACTATGAAAAGGAAAAGAGCAGTTGTCCCTAAAAAAACACCAAATACTAATAATCCTGTAAGACAAAAGATGGTATCCACATAAATAAAAGTAATGAAATTCTTTTATCCATAATCGATTGCCGAAAATTATTAATTTTAAAGGTTGATTCACTACTATCAATATAATCTTTAGAACACAATAAAACTTAGATTTGGGGACATTTACCCTTATAGGTTTTTATTATTGATAATTAAAGATAAGTTCAAAAATCATTATTGTCCACAGCATCAAGCTAGTGGTACTTTGATGGCGAAGGTATCGCCAGCACTAGGATTTGGCGTGTCGACCAGCGACGGCCACATGACCCCCGAAGAGGTGGAGCGTCACCTGCAGTCGCGACAATCGTACCTCGAGCTGTTGCCTGAGCGTGCGCCCCCAACTGTACCTACAGAGATGTTTAGCAATGACCCTTCGCTAGACAGGTGGTGCTTATCCATACTAGTACAGTGACACAGTAGATTGATTAACGCGTTATAGGAGTATCCTCGTATAACAATCGTTAGGTCCTGTATAACGCGTTATGTACAAATGATTTACGTTTAACTTATTGAAGGTGTTTAAAACAAATATTAAGATAAACTATAATACATTCCGCGTTATAGGAGTATCCTCGTATAACAATCGTTAGGTCTTGTATAACGCGTTATGTACAAATGATTCACGTTTAACTTTTCTCATTGAAGGCGTTTAAAAAAATATTAAGATAAAACTATTAATTAAATTAAATATGTATTTTCTATTAAAAACATGGGTGAGAAATAAATAAAGAATAAAATCTGAAATAATAAAATTATTCAACACCTTTTCGTAAATAATACATGTATAACCAATGTTCTTACATTTAATATTTAAGGGGGTTAGAATCGAACCTAGCTATATCCAAAATAATTAAAATTTAGTAAAATAAAAATTTTGTTTTATGTGTTTAATTCTTGGAGTTTCGACAAATAAAAAATATTAAACACAGATTTAATTAGTGTGAATTTAATTAATATTAATCATTACGTTTCCTGCAAACTGTAATAGAAATATTTAAAATTACCTAAATTTGATTGTAACTAGGATTTAGCTATTTTTGAATCTGATCCCCTCATATGTAAGCACATGTTGTACTAGGGACTGTAATCGCGTAATATGAGTACCGTGTTAAATGAGGGATAACTGTATGATAAATCCGAAACTTTGTCTGTGTATATATTACGCTTTCACGGCTAATACATAAACATAAAATTGTAAATATTTATTATGAGTATATAAAAAAATGCGTAAATAGCTCCCAACGATTTTCAATAACTTTTTTTTAAAGGCATGACGATGCCACTATCAATTATGAGAGGTAGAGATGGGTAGCTTGCGAGCTAAAGACTCACTCTCTAGATCGCAAGTGTTTCAATTATATCTCTATATCTTTATTCTTAAGAGTCAATTTTCGTAATGAGTTACGACGCCTCGTTCAGAGTTAGAAAGAAAAAAGAAGTTCTAGGAAGGTACTAGCAACCGGACTTGCATATTTCAGTCCTAAAAATATTGATGTTGTCTAATTTTAAAATCAGCCTACCTTGTTTTTAATGTTATTAAATTTAAATTATTATATAATATGTATTAACAATATATTTTTCAACTTTCAGTGAATCAAATGATGTTTTGGAAAATTCGCCGAATGTCGACGAATGGTTTGATTAACAGTATCTGTCAATCACTTCGGTGAAACTTCAGACTAAGGTGTCTAGTGAAAGACAGAACTTTGACTATAAGTACACCTTTAGTACTATAAATGTCAAATTTATTACTAATTATATAGTTATATCGGAAAATGTAATTTCTATGATGTACAAGCATTATGCTCGCAAATCAGGGTTTAATCATTCTTTGTGCTTACTGCATTTATAGTATACACTGAACAGTGCAGTATGCCATTGAATATAAACCACTTATGTTCTGCGAACATATTGTTTTATAAATAAAATAACATGTTAAATATGTATTGGTTAAATATTTATTTAGACAATTAATAATAAGGTACAATATGATTTTTAAGCGCAAGGGCAAACAACTATATCTTATGAACCACTAAGATTTCTCATGTTATATTTTACACAATGAAATCACATGATTAGTGATGTAGACATATTAAATAAGCATTTATAATCTATTAAACTTCATAATATACATATATGTTATTTTTTACCCAATTGTTGTAAATACATAAATGTTTAGAACATACTTATTTCATTGTATCTATTCTTCAAACAAATCTACCATTGAAAAGCGAGCATGCTACATTAATGTATAACATTTAATATTCAGTACCATTATACTAAATTGCCTACACTATCTCTAAATAGTTTATGAAAACAACATAAAAAAATAAAATGTCTACTTTTGTGAGATTCTATAAACTCATGAGTACATGTTAATAACTTGTTACATTCGTTTACTCTTAATACATGAGCTAGAAAGGTACATGGCATTTATGTGTTTTTAACTTAATCATATCACGTTTATAACACGTGACACTAATGACATCAGACACACAGTGAAACTAACATTACAAATGAAATCAAAAAAAGTTTGTAACAAATCAAATGGCCAAGAAACTGCATTTCATGCTTTCCTATCTTCTAAATTTTTTTAAAGTTTTGTCAATTTGAATACTTATGTGAAAATCTTAGATATTTAAGAGAATATATTAGTCTAATATAACAGTATAATTTTTATATGTAACATTTAAGCATATTATAAAAGACTTTTATGCAGACGAAAAATAAAACTCTGTCTTAACATTTAAATTATAAAGGAACAAACATTATAGGAAATTAATTAGACACATGCTTTTTCTGTATTCCTAATTAAAAAAAACTTTGGATTCTAGATGAAATAGAAATTATAGAAAGGAATTGTCTTTTAGATGAGTTACATGAAAAATTTATAATTCACACACAAAATTACATTTCAAAGTATAGGTAAAAACATGCATTATAGTACACTATTTTGAGATTAAGTTTGATTATAAGACTTTAAATTGAATGAATACATTTAAAACACCAACTTAATAAATATTATTAAATATTCATTCAGCATTCTATCATAACTCATCTTAAATAATCTAAATGTTTGTGTCCCACTAACCAAAACAAATAAGGACATAATATACAATACGAAAAATATACAAGGAAACTTATATACAATTTTGGTACATTTATACCATCACTTCTTTGCACTATATGACATTAGTGGTTTTTTTCCTAAAGATGTATACTTTAACAAATAGTTCTGTTGAAGTAATATGTAAATAACATGTAAAGAAGAAAAAATTGATAAAACATTATACAAATGTTAGAGAAATTAATATTCACTGAGATATAACAAAATATATTACTGTCAGTTTTTAAATACCTTACAACATTTATAACAATAAATACATTTTTTAATTTATGCAGTTTCAATTCTACAAAATTTGTAATGATAAATAAAATACACAATTGTATTGAATAGTAAATACATTTTATAAGGGACTTGTTAAAAAAAGTACTCTTGGGCTCCTATAAAAATCTACTAATATACACTGAGAGTAATCCAGGTTTTGTTACATGCATTGCCATTATGAAACTGAGTTAGAACTGATCTGCCAATAGGTTACATATTTCTTGTGAGACTGTTTCTTTACTTGATCGCACAGTAAGTCTAAACATTTGAGCTTGCTTGTTTGGTTCTAATCTCATGAGACAACCTACTTGCTGCATTCTAGTATGTACTATCCCTGCACATACAAAATTATCAGGGTTAGGATCAATTCCATCTAGTAGTTGCATACCAAAGCCTGCCAGTTTTGTACGGGCTGCTAGCAAATCAACAGAACCCTGTGCTTTGAATATTTTTTGAGCTCTCTGTTGCTCACCTCCCAAGTTTTTCCATCTTGCAAAAAATGACTCTCCGTTCATTTCAGTTGGTTCAAAGAATTTGTTAAGTGTGAGTGGAAGCTTCATAGAAATCTTTTGGGGAACATTGTTATAAACAAAAGAAACAGACATAGTAGGTGCATCACAAAAATCTTCAATACATTCTGCTGTTAGCATTTGTTGAATTTGAGCCCCTGCTTCTAATATCGGTTCCATTGGCTTCATCTGCACATTTAATTTGTGCAAATCTGTCCAGTGCAATTCAGGGTGAACATTTTGAATTGGGCACTGAGTTTTATTTCCATAAAATAGACCAATGCGTCCTAAATTCTGTCGAAATTCACTCTTTACACCAATTTGAATCAGATCATTTTCAAAAAGAACTCCATTATTTTTAAACAAAAACTTCTTAATATTATTTTGTTGTACAGTGGTGGGACTAATTTTAGGAGTATAAAGATCTCCAAGAACATCTAATAATCCATTTCCAGTGTTTGCATTAGAGCCAGGGGGTGTAGATAAACCTAGAAGATCAGCACTAGAACTATTTGTGTTGACTGTGTTATTTATTATTGGGGCTGGTGTAACACTTGGTTGAGGGCTCTTAGATTCTCTCACCTCATCAGGTATGCGTCCAGGTTTTTTCTTCTTCAAGACTGCCAAGATTGATGACTCCCTTTCTGGGAAAGCTGGCATTTCTTCTAAAACTGTTGCCAAAACATCTGAACTGGCAACTATACTTAATTGTAAATATTCTGAAGCTCTCTGCTGTAATTCCACATCAGCTGAACGTAGATTAGAGTCTGCCCTGAATACTTCTTGTACTCTGTTTTTGATCTCTGGGAATAAATTAACAAGTTTAATATACGTTGATAATAAGAGTGCTCTAGTGGCTGCAGAACAAAGGTGATATTTGGAATGAAGAAGTTCAAATTGAACTTGAGGGGAAGAGCGAGTGTCACCAGCAATTAAGTTTCCAAATTCGCCCAGTATGTAACCTCCTACTTTTACCATATTTTCATGGCATGTTGGTGCTTGAAGAGCTTCAAACACAGTTTTAGCAGCATACCCTTGAACTTCTTCTCTGTTAATTACAATTTGGATGACTCTATACCACACCTCTTCAGAAACATAATCTCCTGCGATTCTTATAAGATTCAAAATAACATCCACATACCAAGTAAAATCAGTGGCATACTTTTCTGCAAGTATAGCAACTTTTAACACCATTTCTTCCCTTATAGAGTAATCAGCTGTTTCTAAGTATGCCAGCATTTCCTGTACAATTTCTTCAGCATTTGTTTTATCACACATTGCATACAATAAATCAACAGCTTGTTGGCGAACAGAGACATCTTTTTCCATTTTCATAGAAAGTATAACAACTTCTTGATGCTTCTTTACAGCTTCATGAGAGAATTCAGAAGTGGCAAGATGACACATAGATTCAAGTGCCAAATATCTTAGATTGGTTTCACGATTACTTAAAAATTGGCCCAACTGGTTACATGCTCGAACTAACAAATTAGGTTCACTATCATTATGTATTATGAGACTTATAGCTTCAAATAGGACTGCATTTTTTGCATTAGAGTGTTGAACTTTCTTGGACTTAGGTGGCTCCTGAGCTTTATTGAAAATAGTTTCCAAGCATTCAGACAGACGCCCCCTAACACCAGGCTCTTCTGAAGGTGGTGTATAATTTTGCAATAATCGCAGAAGTTTCACAGATAGCCATGGTGCAGGAACAAAATAATATGTATAATCTTGTAAATCTGTATAACTGGCTGTTACAATTCTACTCAACCTAGCTACAGCCAAGGTCACACACCCTTTATATTCCTCAGGATTTTTTTTCACAAGTGCATCAATCAATGAAGTTGCAGCAGTTACAACACCCATGTGAGGATCATTGAGTAAATGTATTATTCTAGATGTCCACTCGCCGCCAGGAATTATTTCAGGTGACTTTCTGAATAATCTCAGAAGGCAGAGAGCTGCAGATTGCTTAACAACATCCATAGTATCACCAGACACAAGTAACTTGGGAATCTCTGTGCCAAAAGCTTCAGCCATGTCTTTGCTGCCAATGTTAGCTATGCATTGCAATGCAAGATTTACATGAATGGGATTTCGAGATTGCAAGTCATTTTTAATACTCTGAATTATTAGTTTAATGAGATCACTGTTAGTGTTAACTAGCACTGAAATGAACAAATAGCCTATTTGTTTCTCAGAATACTTGTTTGATGATAACAAGTTCACGGCCTCCATGTGTCCAAAATCGATATCATGACCCAATAAAAAGATAAATAGGAGCTTACAGACGTACTTCTTTTTTTGGTATCCATCTAGAGTTTTGTCACCTTTGAACTTACTTCGTATATTGGCTAGCTCCTTATTGATCCGTTTTATTTCGGCTTCTTTACTTTTACAATTTCTTATATCAGATATGAAAACTGCAAGTCCTCGCATTCCATCTCCCCTGACGGCAGGCATATTGCCAAGAGACTTATCGAACACCAGTTTTATGCCTTTTTTTTCAACCAACTGGTTCAATATTTTCACACCAAATTGTAGCAATACTACAAGGAACGAATCTTCATATAGCGGCTTTTAATTCACCCTTATACTTCAGAAGCCGACATTAAACACAATATCAATTTCGGCCAGACTTTCTTCTACAACGCCTTCCCTTATTATCTATGAAACTGAAACGTCAGAACGGACTAACTTCTTGTTTATGGATCAATATCGTAATTCCTAGGTTACTAGCATAATAAAATTTTATTCAGAAACTGGAAGTCTTATTGAACATTTTTACTATCTAGCAACTATTTCGATTATGATTAATTTTTTGTACAAGACATTCTTTTAAAACACTAAATACTAATAGTATATAGTGCAAATAGTTTAAATGTGTTTTCAATTCAATTTTCAATAAATGCCTTTAGCAGAGCCAACTTAGCACAGATCACTTCGCCAATGTCACGTAAATGAACAACACACAAAGCTGAATAGTTATTTTTTAAACTAAAAAGAAAACCAAGATTGTTATTATTTAAACAAAGAACTTGTGTTTGACCTTAAACGGAATAGCACAGCATACATAATATTTATGTATCAATACTTGTAATAATTGATTACTAAATTACAATTTTAAGTTATTGGTTTAATATATTTACACAGAAATTTACAATAGTGATAGAATACAAACTAACAAACATTCATACATTTATGGTACGAGAGATTTTGGGTTAGAAAAAATTCAATTCTCTCATTCAGTCTGGTAGTTTGATCCGTAGCTTAGCTAAGAATAAACTAGACGTAAACGAGAGGCTATAGATGGGATGCGTCAGTCTGAATATCTATGAAGAAAGAATGGATGTCTTGTTTAACTGGCTGAGAAGATGCGTGAATAACTTCCTTCCTTCTTAGTTTTTGAGGGGTTATAGAATAACTTCCAGGATTTAACTAGATAAATATTTATTGGAGAGCAAAGAACTTCAGATCCATTTTCAAAGTGCTCCATTTTGCATCCGAATCACATGAAACAACAATCTCATTTACAGTAATACCGAAATGTCTAGGAATCCAGATAAATTAATAAAGTTATTTAATAATAATAATATAAAAACGAAATAACAAATATATTTAATAATAATAATCGCCCTGATCTTCATAAAAACAATCAGTAAATCTTCAAAATTAAGGTGGATTGGTAGATTCAAGTAATGGCATCAATTTGTATTAATGGCACTGTTATAGTTTTATTGCTTCGATATGTTTGTATTGCGTGTGTTGGTGTAGAGATTCAAAAGTCGTAAGGGTTTCGTGTCTTGGGAAAAATGGCGGTTTTCGTAGATGTTGTTAACAGATCTAATGAAATTTAATAGAAATCTGCTTCTTGTCTAAAGATTTGAATATAAAACATAAAGTTTTATCCCGTAGGATCTGAAAGAGATTGCGACGACTACATTTTGCTATCTACGCATTAAGAGTAGTTAAAAAGAAGGTATGCCAAAAATATTCTGTGGTTAATTTTTAGTTTCGTATTTTAATTAAAAAAAAATATAAGCTTAAATATCCTTTGAAATGTCTTAATTCAGGACAAATATTTAACTCCCTTTTGGTTCCAGTTTGTACACACTTTGGAAAATCTTGGATTTTATCAATTTGAAATTTGAATTGATTCTTTATTGGCCTAGAATCAAATATGTGCTTATATATATGTACTTTTCTACATTTTTTAAATAATTTTATTTACAGCCTAGATACCAGTGTTTTTAATATATCTGTCTGACTTGACGCAAACAAATAATTCAGAATAGCTCTATTTGGCATTATATCTGTAGTCAGAAAGTCACAAGATTTATCAAAGCATATAAATATAGCTAGAGTGTGCTGTTACGTCTGTTCACTGTTCACCGACCGAAATTGTAGTAAAGCTATGCTCTAATAACGTTCTTTAATATATTTTACCGTGAGACTCTCATAGACTTTAAAAATGGGCTCAATATTGGTTATGCGTTTGTGAATGGGAACTGGTTTCAAAGTACAATACAACTAATGAATGATGCAGTCTATATTTTGGACAGGCAGAGTGCTATCACGTGCTATTCGAAATGGACTTTTGAGTTTTTCAAATGCTGCTGAGTTAAACGTTTCAAAGAAACATCCTTATTTAGTATCAGTGGTTTGTGGTTTTCCAAAAGACATTGCTAATGGACGGTCCCATAAAGGACAATTCGGAGACGACGCATGGTTTTCCACAAATTTCAACAATGCAGATGTCATTGGTAAGCTAGAATTATAATCATCATAATCATATATAATCTAATCTTAATAATATTTGTGAGTAATTAGCAAGCAAAATAAAATAAAAATGATTAGAAACTATGTTTGTATTATTGTAATAAATAATCTTACCTTAAAAATATTAGGGAAAAACTAGGAAAAAAAATTATCTCTTGTGTAATGGATTCAATTTCATTTTATTGGTGAAAATATGTGACTTCTAGTATTATCATGATTACCAAAATAATAATAAAAACAATGTAAAACACTGTCAACTGACAAATTACTGGACTTCATGGGGTTTTCACTAATATATAGTGATATATGTTAAAGGTTTAGGTGTATTATTTGTACATATATAGGTATATGTACAAATAATACACCATAATAGGTATATAATTTTTTTATGTAAATTGGTTGAGATATTATGGTTATTAAAAATGGTTAAATAATATGGTTAAATAAATAAATAAATAAATAAATTATTGAATCTGTCAGAAACAGTCAAGCCATCAGGAAGCTTTCCTGATGGCTTGAAAACACTGTCCAAAGACATATAATTAAACAATGTGTGGTGAAGATATTATTATATAGGTGTACAGAGAAGTTTGCCATAGCATATATCTGTCTTTAAAAGAATATACTATAGTATATATATACACCCATTATAACTTCTATAAAAAATGGTCATTATATTAAGCATTACAAAAATTACAAGGCTTTGTAGTGGTCCTCTCGTGACTATGCTTCAGTTACGAAGCATAATAATTGTTGAGACTGTGGCAATGATTGTGTGCAATGCTTGTATATTGTTGTGTTATTACTGGTGGGTAGTGAATTGGTTTTTTTACGAATTCTGCATGTATCAGGTATGAGAATGAATTTTAAACTCTACATTTAGCATAAGATATATTCTTTTATCACTGATTATAGAAAAATAATATTTTTACTTTTTCTATTGTACTATGAACTTCCGCAAAGTTACTCTAATTAAAAGTGATTCTAAGTAGTTGTAACTCTAATTCGCATGAAACATTATAACATTACAACACATAGGATGCTGCCACATGCCAAAGACTACTGAATGAATTTTCATGTGGTTTTCACCAATAGACAATGATTCACAACTAATAAAAATTCCAGTGAATATTTCAAAAAGATTTTGTATAAAATAACTTGAAATATATTGATATTTTTATGAATTATGGAAAAATGTGGCTAGCTTTGCTAGTTTAGATTTTCAGAACAAGTATACACATACATATCTATGCTAATATATAAAACTGAAGAGTTTATTTGTTTGATTGTTTGAACACACTAATTTCAGGAACCAATAGACTGATTTAAAAAATTCTCTGAGTGTAAAATAGTCTATTTACCAAGGAAGGCTATAGCCTATATAACATAACGATAAATTAATGAATTAGGAGCAGCGATAAAAATATTGGTTAAACAGCAAAATTTAAAGCTTTCCTTGCGTGTGCTAAAGTAAACAGTGAAAGTTATTCAAAAATATCTTATAATTAACACACAATAACTACTTTCATGTTCAAAATTTCAATTTGTAAAACAAAAATTGTTATACTGATTATCATGCAGGTGAGGCTGTTAGCATAGCCAGAAACATATAAATACAACAGTATTGTATTGTGAATAGTTTATTTCAATGATGTAGTATATTTCTACTATCACTAGTACTATTTCATTACCCGCAGCAGATGACTTTAGTGTTAAAGTACCCTCAGTTATATACTATTATTATTATTAGCCTTTATTATCTGAAGCTTTCACAATACATATACATAATATTTATAAACTTTTATAAAAACTTTTAGTCTTCAGTTTGCCCCTTGACATAGGCCTCTTCCAGAGACTTCCAAGTAATCCTATTGCCAGCCTTCTTTCTCCACACCATCTTAAGTAATAGTTATATACTATACTGTTTTATTATTCCCAAAGACAAAAAAAACCTTTTAGCCTGGCCCTGTATATAAGCTTTAATTGTACTAAATTTTACCAACATTACTCCAGCCTATTAGTAGTGAAAACGTAATAGACAGACTAACAGGCGGACTTACTTTCGCATACTTTCACATTTATTATTTTAAAACTAATAATAATTTTCATTTATAAATAACCAGTGCCAGAGACAACGTTCGCGTCAACTTAAAAGTTTAATGTACCCTAAATAATGCAATATGTTTTTTTTCCTGTTCCCAAGTGAAAAACAGATATTTGTCTATAAAGTCCATACTAATCTAATGTGGTAGATTTAATTCTGCTAAATTTATCAATGTTGTCAGAGCGGATTAGCCGTGAAGTCGTATCAGGCAGACTTTTGATTTATTATATTAGTATACTAGCGGCCCGCTCCGGCTTCGCACGGATATATAATATATATAACCTATGTCGCTCAGTGAAAATAATATTAACATCTATCCAGTAGTTTTGATTTATTTATTATTGCCCGTGGCCCGCACGCGTTAAATTTGGAGTAAAACGATTCACCATTCCCTATACCATGAAGATTTCCTGCTATCTATCTCTTTTATCTAAATTCATATACTACATTTTTACTTATTTACTTTTAAATTTTTCCTATGTATTTTATTTTAATGAATGATGTCTTTATATACAACATTCACATTCAGCTTTCTTGTCATTGCACAATACAAACATGTTTTTTTTGAGGGTCCAGCCTGCGTTTGCAATGTAAGCGAAAGAAAATGTAATTATTTACGACATCACATTAGAAACCTCAAAAATGTATTCTCTACATCATATTGAAGGTTATTATTATACATATAAACCTTTCTCTTCAATCACTCTATCTATTAAAAAAACCGCATCAAAATCTGTTGCGTAGTTTTAAAAATTAAAGCATCTTTGTTTTATTGTAGTGATTACGATATAAAACAAATTATTTTTAATATCAGGAGTTGCTGACGGTGTGGGAGGCTGGCGTGCTTATGGCATTGATCCTGGGGAATTCTCATCATATCTTATGAGAACATGTGAGAGACTAGTTCGGATGGGCCACTTCAAAATGTCAGAGCCAGGTGATCTCTTGGCGAAGTCATATTACGAGCTGCTAGAACACAAAAAACCTATTTTAGGTATTATTTTATTGTGACATACCTTAACTTAGATCAGTTGCGTCAACATTTATAGATATTTTTTGTACTACAGTGCATTTAGAAGCAGAACATTTGATTGTCAAAGTGCATTCTGCATATTAGATTTAAGTTTTTATTGTTACTATGGTAAAATATTTTTTTTCTGGGCAGGTCATAAGTAGCTTATGCCGTGTAGTATTGTGGTGTGTCTGCCGTGTAATATCCGGCTGAGTAAAATAGACCACACGCATTTCTTACCTAGGTGTCGTAAAAAACGGCTAAAATAAGTTGATCTATCGTGTGGTATTGGACTTCATAGAATAGACCACCTTAATTTCTTTAACGTTAAACTCTATGAAGTAATATATATTAATATAATAATTACTAATTAGCAATTATTAATCAACAGCCCCTTTGAGCAATGTTTTATTTATTTATTTATTTTCATCTTACTACTGTATTGTAAATATCTGTGTAATATTAGTATTTAATTGTACGTTTTATAGTTTATTATGCACTTTACCAGATCACTTAGTATTCTCCTCTCACCAAAGGTTGTCTGTGAGAGATCGCTTTAGCGATAAGACCGCCTTTGCACGCTTGTCCTAATTTAATTTATTATAAACCAATGTACCTCTGTATAGTGCAATAAGAATAAATAAATAAAATAAAATAAATACTATTATTACCCAGCGATGGTATTATTACCCAGTGGTAGCCCAGCGGTAACACCGTGCGACTCTTTCGAAGAGGTCACGGGTTCGTACCCGGGCACACACCAATGAGTTTTTCTGTTAAACTTATCTGTCTTATTGATAGTTGCAATTTATCACACGCTTTATCGGTGAAGGAAAACATCGTGAGGAAACCTGCATATCTCTAGAGAATTCTGGAGATATGTGTAACCTACCAATCTGCATTGGAGCAGCGTGGTAGGTCGTAGCTCCAATCCTTCTCTCCAAAAACGGAAAGAAGAGACCTATTCCCAGCAGCGGGAGAGGCCGCTACTTTACTATTATTACAGGGAACCCTAATACAATAGTGTAGCAAAACTTAATTACTTATAACTTATAATATATAAACTATCTCAGTAAGTTCACTCAGAGAACTGAAAATAACATCTATGTGTGTATCTGTTTTAGGTAGTAGCACAGCATGCGTAATGATTTTAGATCGCAACGAATCGATAATGCGTGCGGCGAATATCGGTGACAGTGGGTACATGGTGGTGAGAGGGGGAAGAGTCGTACACCGTTCTCATGAACAACAGCATTACTTCAACACACCGTATCAATTAAGTTTACCGCCGCCTGGACACGACAGGAATGTTCTTAGTGATAGGTAAGTTCTTAGTTCAACACATCTTAATGGAATGTGTTCAAAATGGTCAGATGAGGATGGATACTTTTGATAAGCTTTATGTAAATTACATGGATATTGGTTTTATTAATAGCATTTTAACTGGAATTGAGGTAAGTTCTTATAAGATTCTTCTTTGTTCTTCGTTACTTTAAATGCGATACCTCCCTAGATATATCGCACGCTTAGCATCAAACTTACTATTACCTGCATATAGTTGGTCAATAATATAAAAAAAACATTGTCGCCGTTATTATCCGGTGGAGTAAAATAGACCAGCCTCTTTCTTACCGAGGTGTCGTACATTACGACTAAGGTAAGTTGACGTCAGGCAGGCGGCCGGTCGTAAAATACGTAGCCTAATCATGTGACAACATGTTTGTAACATGTTATTCTGACCTGGCTTAGAGTGGGATAATGGCACGAGGATAATTGTCGCCGTCATTATCTGTCAAGTTGTTGAAAGAGAATAAATGGGTTGACTTTTAAGGAAATTGCTTTTTATTATTGTATAAGTATAAAGGAAAAATATCGTGAGTTACAAAACTCGTGAGTTAAAGACACCCAAAAGAAAACTATAGTTTTTTTAAATTGTTCGTAATGTGACTTTATGGCATTGAAATATTGATTACGATATATAGAACTTAATTAAGCCTAATTGTTGAATTAGGTCACTTTAACATTGACCGTGCAAGAAAAGAAAGAAAGAAATGATTTATTTTAAAATAAAGCCAAAATAACAAAAAAGAAACAAAATTACATTTTTACATATTCGAATTTTGTGACCAAATAAGGTCTCCTACTCAGCCTATATGCTAACAGCAGGCTGTAGCGCTGGTTTTCAGTAGGCACCTTTAACAGGCACGCAAGGTCACATAGAATACCACGATTTGTACATCTTTTATTTCCATTTATTATCATTTGTTTCAATTTTATGGTTTAATGGATCATAATAAAGGTAAGCGTGACATGTAACAATGAAATGAGAACTAAATTATTTAAATAATTTATAGAATGTGGAGAGCTCATCATCTCATCTTTTTAACCTTATAGTAGTAGGGAATAGCCGGTTCTAACTCACTCCCAGCACCTTGAAATAGGCTAACTTAGCGGTTCCTAAAAAAAGCTCGCCAAAGCAGATTCCAATCAGAATAAATTCCAATTGACCGTCAAAGGTCTTTTCGGATTTTCCAATTGGATCCTGGGTTGCAATAGGAATTTCCTAACTTACCCTCGTAACGAATCGGTTTTCTCGTATTTTATTAGATTAACTTATCGGACTCCTTGACCAATTGGATTTTCCATTTGATCCACGACTTTCCTTTCCAACATTAATTAATCAAATTAACTGAATTCTAATTACAGTATGAATGTCTGATATTTAATGACCGATTCTAACTCATTGGCTTGGTTTTATCAAACTTGATTAGGTTTCCAATCTAAGATTTTTCTTAATAAATAACATCAATCGTTCAATTTTGTTTTTATCATTAATTTGATATCAAACTGATAATAATTGAATAGGATGTGTGTCAGATATAAATTCAATATGAAAATATAAATAAAAAAAGTCTCGTACAAATAACTCAAAAGTTTTATTTTTTCGAAGAAACGCTTTGACTTTTTGCTGCTATTTCAAAGAAAGTGTCTCATAAAATAATATTTTAAATTAGACAGGGTCGTAGTAATTTATTATAATAGACCCTAATAAATCAATGGAAATAATGGGCATCGACCATTCGCCCTCTTCCTTATAATATTCTTTTATCCAGCCTAAACGTTGTATTCTGTGGCGACAAGTTTAGACACGATCTCGCAAAAAGCAGATGTAAAAGGATCACATGGCATCATGTATATCATAATTTATTATAATAGACCTTAATAAATCAATGGAAATAATGGGCATCGAACATCCGCTCCTTTTTTATAATATCCTTTTATCCAACCTAAACGTTGTATTTTGTGGCGACACGTTCAGACACGATCTCAAAAAGCAGATATAAAAGGATCAAATGCATCATGTATATCACAAGATATTTTAATACCACGCGGCTAGTATCCAGGCTGACGTTGTGTTCAAGTGAAGGCAGTAACTAGGCAATTATTAATCATGGAGGTAAGATTACGTACTTATATAGTATAATTTCATGATATATATGAATATTCGTATTAAATTTTAATCCCTGTTGACCAAGTGACAAGAATACGTGTTACAACGATATCTTTGTTACTAGTAAAGTTAAAGTAATAAGACCAAGATTAATATTTTTTATAATTAAAATCTTATGTTTCTAACCTAACCTAACCTATAACGGTCACAAAAATCTATAGATTCATTCTGCAATAAAAATAATATTAATGTATTAGATTTTAATAATAATAAAGGTTCTTACTGTATATGAATAATTTTGATGACACTAGTGATTATATTTACTTATTTCTATTTTTTTTTTTTCAGATCTCACCGAATCTCGATGAATTCAATGTAAAAAACTATTATTATCCTATTAACTTAAGCGATGACGAAAATGCAAGCAATTCTTGCATATTGAAAAATAAAAAAATCGCAACGAAAAGAGCTGGTAACAATATCGACATATTCTTTGAAAAGCCTAAGAAAAAGAAAAAAACCATTCCGTCTTCATGTGTGGCTCAAGCGTGTGATGGAGGTGTATCATTTATTTCTTCCAATGATAATGACGGAGCGAATGCTTCATACCTCATGAAAATAGAAATTTATGACATGAAGAATCTGAAAGAGGTTTCGCCTGTAGACTATTGGAAACATGCAGACTTGCGATTAAAGTACTACATACAATCCAATACTGATAAACATTATCAGAACACACGAGATATAATATACAACATTACAAAGCAGATCGCCTGCAAGGAAGACTGTAAAAAATATTTCATTGATAGAGACAGTAAGAAACAATAGAACTTTCTCTAACTCATCACAAATCAAACCCATAATATAACTTTACTTACAAAAACCTTTTAAAAAAATACAACCCCCACTGCCGCTCTCGCCTCGCAAACAAATTATAAAGAGATCAGTCATTCGCTACAAGCGTTCATACTAAGCACAACGAAACACAATGGCTGAGCTTGACAACTCTGTATACGACGAAGAAATGGTCGCGATATGTGAAGAAATTGAAGACAACTTTTTGCACCTATGTAAAAAAATTGAAAAGGACCATGCAGAGATGTGAGTGATCAATCTTGTTTAAACTTGACTTTTATGGAGGGGTTGATTTTGTATATAAATATACGGACATCTAGAACGTTTTATTCAGTCACGAGTACGCAGTGAATATATAAAAGTTACTATGGAATTCTTAACCAGTGATGATATTAGTTCATTTACAAAACAGTTTTTGATCGATAAGATGCATAAATTCATACGTTTGTGGTATATCAGTGATAGACTTCCAGGGTGGATGTTACAGGATCCTGATATAAAACCCTATTTTACTCCTTGTAGTGGACATTTTCAAACGTGTTCTGTATTTGATGATATATATGATGAAATTGATGGAGTATTCCCGATGGAAGCTTATTGTACTTTATGCAAAAAGTGTGAAAAATAAATAGTTTATGTAAGTTGAATATTTATTAACATCAACTTAAAACGTAACACGGAATATTATTTGAATTTTATATATTTATTGGTTTACTTCATTCCAGTACGGATCAGTTTGGAGCAGGAGTGAGACAAGTTGGAGAAGCAGTCAAAAGAAATGCCACAGAACATGGAACTTCTCAATATTCAAGGAAGCGTTTATACGCACAAAAGTCTACATCACCTGGGAAGGCAACAGCTTCACCACCGAACACAGAAACAGAGCCATCTGTAAGTTCTGCAAACTTAAATAGCATTAAATGCCCAACTTGTGAAATATTTGTTAACAAAAGGTACTTTACCAATCATCTTAAAAGTAATAGGCATAAAAATAATGTTTTCACGTTGATACCGAACTTAAATAATGTTCAGTTAATAGAAAAAGCGTTCGGTCAGAGATTAGTAACATACAGAGTATTCTCTAACTCTGCTACAACTGATACCGACTTTAAAACTCCTGAATCATTTCTTGGTTCAATTCGAAGCACTGTTCAAACATTACTGGAAAAAGTCTTGAAAGAAAATACCACAGTTAAAGTTAATTTTATTTTAAATGGGGATTTTGTTCAGGCAACGAAAAATTTAGAGAACTCCTTTGACTTTCAAACTTTTAATTACATGTTCTGTTTAGGTGATGAATTTGATGATATTTACTCAAATATAAGTTCTGAAATTTCAAACAAAATAAGTAATTTTGAAAAGAAAGATAGTGGTTGGAGTCTTAAAAAAATGAGATATGTCGATCTAAACATTAACAAATTCAACCCATTAAAAGGATCTTCATACATAGACCTACCGATAGATATCAAACGTAAACGAGCAGTAGTTAATGTTAAAAACAATGATTATCAATGTTTTCTATGGGCTGTTCTATCCGCTTTATATCCTGTGAATAGAAATTCAGACAGAGTTTCCTCATATTTATCTAAACAAAACTTGCTAAATTTCAAGGGTATTGCTTTTCCAGTAAGACTAAAAGATATTATAAAATTTGAACGCTTAAATAATATTAGTATTAACGTTTTTGGAATAGAAAAATCTAATAATAAATCTACGAAGATAATTGGGCCTCTGCATTTTACCAAATGTCGTAAATTAGTTCATGTAAATTTATTATATTTAGATAATGGTTCTAACGGTCATTATTGTTATATTAAAAACCTTTCTAGACTAGTCAGTCGTCAATTAACTTCACATGAACATGCAGTCTATATCTGTGATGGCTGCTTGCTTTATTTTCAAACATATGATAAATTGATTTCTCATAGACAATTTGATTGTAATCACGTTAGAACAGATTTGCCTGATATCAGTAAGGCAAAAATTTCATTTAACAAATTTGAACGTGAACTAAGAGTACCTTTTGTGATATACGCAGATTTTGAAGCATTTTTAAAGCCAATACAAGGGTGTGATAATAATCCATCTCTATCGTATACCAGTAATTTTCAAAAACATGATGTGTATAGTTTTGGATATTATATCAAATGTGCGTATAACGGTAGCCTCTCCAAATATATAACTTATACAGGTAGTGATTGTGCAAAAGTGTTTATGGAAAGTTTGAATGAAGATTTAAAATATATATCTAAAGAGTATTATGTCAAAGTTGATCCTCATCCGCTTACAGATGAAGCTAGGAGAAGAATATCTTTGACAACTACTTGTTGCATATGCAAAGACACTCTGAAATTAGATAGTAGCTTAAATTTTGATAAATATACTGGAATCTTTACAGGTGTTAGTCATAAAGCTTGTTGTAAAAAGTTAGAAACCCCTCGATTTATACCGATTATTTTGCATAATCTTAGTAATTATGATGCTCATTTCATAGTGCGCGCATTAAATTTTGCTGAAGGTGACATTAAAGTTATACCACAGAATAAAGAACGTTACATTTCCTTCTCAAAGATATTAAAAATCGAGAATCAAAATTTTGAGTTAAGATTTATTGACTCTTTTAAATTTTTATCATGCAGCTTGGAATCTTTATCAAATAATTTGAATGATGAGGATTTTATCGAGCTGCGTAAAAATTTTCAGCACCCTGACGATTTTTATTTTTTAAAACGCAAAGGCATTTATCCATATGATTACATGACCTCATTTGAGTCATTAAAGTTAACTTCACTTCCCACACAAGATCAGTTTTACAATATACTAACTAATAGCGATGTTACAAATGAAAATTATAAACACGCTAAAGATGTGTGGCATCATTTTAAGTGTCGCAATATGGCTGATTATTCTGATTTATACCTGAAAACTGACGTGTTACTTCTAACTGATATCTTTGAAAATTTTAGAAACGTTTGTATCAAAACTTACGATTTAGATCCTGCACAATATTACACTGCACCTGGCCTAAGTTGGGATGCAATGTTGAAGCACACAAAAATAACATTAGATCTATTGACAGATTTTGATAAAATTGCTTTCATAAAGTCTGGTATACGTGGTGGTATTTCTCAATGCAGTAACCGTTATGCTCATGCTAATAATAAATATATGTTCAATTTTAGTGAGACAACTCCTACATCTTACCTTACTTACTTAGACGCGAATAATTTGTATGGCTGGGCTATGTCTCAATATCTTCCTACGGGTGAATTTCAATGGGTAAATTGTGACACAAATTTTATGGTTCCAATTGACTCAGAAATAGGTTATATTCTTGAAGTGGATTTAGAATATCCACAAACTTTGCATGAATCACATTCAGACTTTCCACTATGCCCAGAAAATATATGTATTGGTGGTAGCAGAGAAACAAAATTAGTTCCAAATTTATATGATAAAACTAAATACGTTATTCACTACAGAAACCTCATACAGTGCATAGAAATGGGATTAAAGTTGAAAAAAGTTCATAGGATTTTAAAATTTCGTCAAAGTCCATGGTTACAAAACTATATAGATTTAAATACACAATTACGTATGTCTGCAACATCTGATTTTGAAAAGGATTTTTATAAATTAATGAATAATTCAATATTTGGGAAGACTATGGAAAATGTAGAAAAACGTGTGGATGTCAAACTTTGTACTCATTGGGAAAATAGGGGTAAATGTCAAGGTGCTCAAAATCTAGTAGCACGACCTGAATTTCATAGTCTGTCTATATTTTCAGAAAACTTAGTGGCCGTTCAACTTAAAAAAACAAAAATACTCTATAATAAACCCATCTATCTAGGACTTTGCATATTAGACATATCCAAAACGCTCATGTACGATTTTCACTATAATTATATGAAAAATAAATACGGTTCACGCTGTAAAATGATGTATACCGACACTGACAGCTTCATATATCAGATTTTTACTGATGATTTCTATGAAGATATTAAACCGGACTTGAACAAATACTTTGATACCTCTGACTATCCTTTTGATAATCTTTTTGGTTACCCTCAGATAAACAAAAAAAAGATTGGTTTTTTCAAAGATGAAAATAACGGTAAGATCTTTACAGAATTTGTCGGTTTAAGGTCAAAAATGTATGCGATGAACGTACAGAATAAATTTATAGCTAAAGCAAAGGGAGTTAATAAGTCCGCTACAAAAAAGTTTAATATGCGAAATTACAAAAACGTCTTATTTAAGAAAAATAATCAAATATGTGAAATGTACAGATTTAGATCGATAAAGCATGTTATTTTTACTCAAAAGGCTAACAAAATTTCTTTATCGCATTCTGATACTAAACGATTTTTAATTAGTAATTGTACTGATACTCTGGCTTGGGGTCATTATAAAATAAAATCATATAAAAGTGATGAATAAACTAACATACACTATTAAAATGACTTTATGTTTAAGAATTGCTAAGTATTATTATTATTTCGTCAATAGTACCTAAGAATGTAAATATGTAATTATAATATAAAATACGAACTTGTTGAGTTTTTTTTAATTGGATTCCTACCTCTTCCAAAAACACACGTATTCAAAAAATGTATCACTTTCTTCATCCATTTACTGCAATCGTGGCAGGTCCGAGTGGTTGTGGTAAATCAAACTTTGTTACTAATTTTCTAAAATATTGTAATGATATATGTAATACAAGTTTTGCACAAATTTTATGGTGCTATGACGAAATGCAGCCACTCTACAACCTAGAAAATGTATCTTATGTTCAAGGGTTACCAGATATGAGTATGTTCGACGGCATACAGCCACGATTAGTTATAATTGATGATCTTATGAGAGAGTCCGATGGTCGTATTGTTGACATTTTTACTAAAGGTAGTCACCACAGAAATTTAAGTGTGTTTTATATTACGCAGAACTTGTTTCACCAAGGTAGAGGACAACGAGATATATCTCTCAATACAAGCTATATTATTTACTTCAAAAATCCTCGAGATCGAACACAAATACGTTACTTAGCACGTCAAGTGTTTCCAGATAATTGTAAATTTGTTGAAGAAGCTTATAAAGATGCTACTGTCGAACCACATGGTTATCTAATGATCGACTTAAAGCAGAATACACATGATCTCTGTCGCTTTAAAACCAAAATCGATCCAATAAAAAATCTATGTGTTGTCTATGTACCAAAGAAGGGACTTAAATACAATATACATCAACCAATTATAGTTAGTGATAAATAATGGTCGAAGATAGCACAACGTTAGATGAAAAATCGTTAAGGTGTGCATTACAAACTTTCAAACCAAAATATCGTAAAATATTGTTAAAGTCGCTTAGTAAAAAAGAGATAGATCTGGTTTGTAAATATATTCAAGAAATTTTCAAAGATAAAACCCCAACAGAAAGAGTTAAACGATCGTCTATTGTTAAATTGAACTGTTTTCTTTCAACTAATATTATATAAATATTAAGTTATTTTAAAAATCGCTATCAGTCGGATATAATGCCTGGACGAGTGACAACTCATAAGGATTTATTAAAATCGTTACACACTCTCAAACCTAAATACCGCACAGCTTTATTAAAAGCTTGTAACGAGGAAGAAATAAATTGTATTTGCGAATGCATTTATAACACCTTAAATGGTAAAGTGGTTTTAAAAGAAAACGAGAAATCAAAATTAAGAAAACATAAAAATATTCTCAGAAAACTAATAGGTAAAGGTAAAAATAAAATAAGAAAAAGAATTATCATTCAAAAAGGAGGAGCATTTCTGCCTATCATTCTAGGAGCTGTGTTGAGCGGATTATTAAAAAAATTTTTATGATCAATTATTTTAATTAAAAAAAATGGATAATACTAAGAAAATGATTCTCATTGAACAAGATGTTATTGATAGACTTAAATCAAGAGACACAACGCCTGAAAGTAATTTATCTAGATTAGATAAAGAAATGCAAAATATATTAAGTAGTAAAATGGACGATCGCGAAAAATGGTCACTGTACATGCAAATCTTACAAAGATATCTCCATTTCGCTAATGAAAATCGAAAACCAATAAAACTACCCGTGACCGTTAAAGGTGAGCATAAATATTCAGAAGATTTGAATCCTCATAAAAAGACAATTAAAGACGAGGACGCACCAGTTAACGAAAACTCCGTACATGATAAGGACGCACGAGATGTATCAAATGAAACATTGTATACACCTATTTACATAAATAAATTCATTCCAAAGACGTATCGGAGAAGAAGTGAATTATTATTGGACACTATTCTCAATCATAAAGATAAAATTAGTTGGAACGAGGAGGGGTTGGTGTTCATCGATAATGAAGTTGTAGACGACAGCAACATTGTTGATCTCGTGAATTATACTCTTAGGCCTTTAAAGCGCCCGAAACCTAATGGATGGAAAAAGTTTACAGAAACTATTAAAGATATAAGGGTTCCTCTCACTTGTATTGGTAATCCGCAAACTCTTGAGTATATTAATAATCTTTCTCTGAAAGGACAACAACATCTAACACCAAGTGATGATAGTAATCCAAAAATCAAAACATCATATAAACTGAGAAAGAGAAAAGACATTTGGGAAAGATGGAATCCGTACTAGACATTAAAGATATATATTACGACGTATCGAATCCAGCGGGATACAGCAGTGTTGACAAGTTAACTCGAGCGTTAAAAGGTAAAATGAACAAAAAACAAGTAAAGGACTGGTTGCAATCCCAGGAAACTTATACACTACATAAACCGGTACATAGAAAATTTCAACGAAATAGATACATATTGTCAAATTTTAATGAACTGTGGCAAGCTGATTTGAGTGATATGCGGACTTATTCTCAATATAATGATGGTTTTAAATATATACTTTGTGTTATTGATGTTTTTAGTAAATACGCTTTCGCTAGGCCGTTAAAAAAGAAAAATTCAGAAAGTATAAAGGAAGCGTTTGAAAGTATATTTACTGAAGCTAACGCGACCCCCACACACATACAATCGGATAAAGGAACAGAGTTCGTATCAAAGGATGTTGCACAATATTTTAAAACTAAAAATGTAAACTACTATACTACAAATAACCCAGATATTAAAGCTAGTATTGTCGAGAGATTTCAACGAACTCTAAAAACTAAAATGTGGCGTTATTTTACACATAAAAATACATACACTTATATTGATATTTTGGATGATTTGCTTTATTCTTATAACCATAGTTTTCATTCAAGCATTAAGATGTGTCCATTTGAAGTTAGTTCTAGTAACATCATGAACGTTTGGAATAATTTATATGAGAATAAAAAATATAGATTGGATGTTATACAAAAAAATAAGTTTGAAGTTGGTGATCACGTAAGAATAACTAGACATAAGCATATTTTTCAAAAAGGCTATGAAACTAATTGGAGTGATGAAATTTTTATCATCACAGCTATAAAAAATAACATGCCTAAAGTAGTCTATACACTCAAAGATCTTCAGCATGAGCCCATTATAGGAACATTTTACGAGAATGAATTACAAAAAGTAATTTATAACCCCACTACTCATTATAAAATAGATAAAATACTGCGTTCTCGTAACTCAGGAAACAGAAAAGAGGTTCTTGTTAAGTGGAGAGGTTATCCCAACAAGTTTAATAGTTGGATCTCTGTATCAGAACTTGAAAAAATATGAGAGAAGACAGCTTTTATCTCACTTTGCTAAGTAACAGTTCCATGACATACTTTGCTGAAAACACTACAGCAAATTTTTTTACCAAGTTACCAAAGACTATGAAATTAGAAGGCGAATGGGAAGTCGCTATTGTGGAATTTCATTACCCATGTAGTATGTTTAATCTGGAAGAAAATGAAAATATTATTTACATCACGTCTAAAGGCGATAAATCGCAGTTATTCACGCATCTGGAATACATGACACCAACCAACTATATTAGTGTGGATCAATTCGTTGTCGATTTTAATGAAAAATTAAAGGATAAAGTTAAGCTTAGATATGATACATTATCGAAACTCGTTACAGTGAGTAGTTGGGCAATCGACGTTACATCTGTGGTATGTAGTCCTAGACTGAGTGTGCAGTTAGGCTTTGCACCATTTACTAATTTAATAAAACATAACTTCGGAAAATATCCCGCGAATCTAAACTTGGGTCTACCTTCACAACTTTTAATATATTGTGATATAGTAGAACCACAAGTAGTGGGTGATGTCATGACACCTTTATTGAGAATTGTTTCGTTGGATCCCACCAAATATGTATATGGCGCTTCTAAAATAAATATCTTTTCGTCCCCTCATTATGTACCTGTTATGCGCAGGGAATTTGACGTTATAGAAATAGATATAAGAACAAGTACAGGTCAAAGAGTACCATTCCAGTTTGGAACTACGTGTATAAAGGTACATTTTAAAAAAGTCAAGTGAAAATATCAATCATGTCTTGTCCATATTTACATTATTATACTCATCAAGCTGGTTCTGGTATGGGGGTAATTTACAAAGGTGCACCACATCAGCGAGGTCATGGTATAGGGAGCTTTTTGGGGGGTTTGTTCCGATCGGTTCTTCCACTTTTAAAAAATGGTGCGAGATTTGTAGGCAAAGAAGCTTTAAATGCAGGTGTAGGTCTTCTATCTGACATGTTAAATGTTCAACCAATGGGTGAATCTGTCAAATCACGCTTGAAAACGGCAACTTCAAATTTGAAAAGGAAAGCTGATGAAAAAATAGATTCAGTAATGTCTGGATCCGGATATAAAATAAGAAAGCTAAAAAGGAAGATCATCACTTCTAAAAAACCTTCCAAACGGAACGGTACTAAAAGAAATAAACGACAAAATATTCAAGATATATTTTCTTAAATTACTTCTCGTAATTCAAAAATGGCGTTTTTACATCATCATTCCTGTGAATGCGTAAAATCAGAGTTGGATTTATTTGCTCTACCATCTACGCAAACGAGTATTGAGAGTGGTCAATGGATACATTACAATCCCATTTCATCATTGACTGACGATGGACCGATTGAGTTTTTAGTACCGGGCAATGGAGACGATTACATTGACTTGTCCCACACTTTACTTCATATAAAAGCTAAAATACAGAATGGTGATTCAAGCAAACTTTTAGCAGGAATTCATGTCGCTCCAGTTAATAATTGGTTGCATTCTCTTTTTAGTCAGTGTGATATTTATCTTAATCAAAAGTTAGTGTCTCCTCCAAATAATACCTATGGATATCGCGCATACATTGAAACGTTACTCAATTATGGAAAAGCTGCTAAGGAAAGCCATCTTACTTGTGGACTTTGGTACAAAGACACTGCTTCGAGCATGGATTCATGTGATGTTTCAAATCGAGGATACGTTCAAAGAGAAGAACTGGCAAAGGAAAGTCACACTATTGAAATGATAGGTCACATACATGCTGATATTTTCAATCAAGATAAGTTTTTAATCAATGGTGTTGAAATGCGCTTAAAACTAGTTCGTTCAAAAGATACTTTTAATTTAATGTGTTCATCTGTAGATAAAAAATTCAAAGTCCATATTTCAAGTGCTAGTCTCATTATGCGTAAAGTTCGTATCAATCCTTCAGTATTAATTGCTCATGAAAAAGTATTAGCAACCACTCCTGCAAAATATCCAGTTACGCGTGCCGAGGTTAAGGTTTTGACTATCCCATCAGGAATCCAGGGTAAAATGCTCGACAATGTATTTTTAGGTCAAATACCTAAAAGATGTATTGTTGGGTTCGTTAGTAATGCTGCATTTAATGGTGCTCTTAATGTGAATCCGTTTAATTTTGGTAACTATGGTCTCAACTTATTTGGTTTGTATGTCGACGGTCAATCTATACCATCGAAAACGTTGGTTCCATCTTTTCATGATAATACATATATAAGTGCATATCATACCTTGTTTTCGGGAACGGGAATTCATTTCCTGAACGAAGGAAACGATATTTCCAAGGCAGAGTACAGTCATGGTTATTGCTTGTATGCATTTGATTTAACTCCAGATCTATCCGCTAACTCAAACTCTCATTGGAATCTTATAAAGCGGGGTAGTGTAAGGTTTGAAGTTCGATTCGATAAAGCTCTAACTACAACACTTAATTGCATTGTGTATGCAGAGTTTGATAATGTAATTGAAGTCAATAAAAATCGAGAAGTCAGCTTAGATTATAATAGTTAAGATAAATATAAGTGGAGATTTCTAATGTTTAAGTCATTCTTTGTTAGGTCATGCTATTACAAAGATATGGATACAAAAGAGATAGAAAATTATTTAAAACAAATAGATAAAAATATTGAGTTCAATGTGTTTGCGGCGAATCAAATGCCTGTGTATTTTACTAAGCCAGTATATCTCATTTCAAATTTAGATCCTGATACAAGACCGGGATCACATTGGGTTGCTATATATGTAGATATTTACGGATTTGGAGAATATTTTGATTCGTTTGGCCGTAAACCAGAAGGATATCATGAAATGTTTTTAAAAACCAACTGTAAAAAGTGGATTTCTAATAATAAAATACTTCAAAATTATTTCAGTGCGCAATGTGGACTCTATTGTTTAGTTTATATTTATTTTAAGTATAATCATGTTTCAATGTCTAACTTTATTGATTTTTTTTCTAATGACACTGTAACAAACGATAAACTTGTACAACAAATGTTTATTTCTTTATTTAAAACTTGAATAAACAATAACTATGTGAAATGAGGTTGTTTTATTTATTTCAATTATCCATTAAATTCTAAGCGTAATAAATAAAAACTTAATATAAATTTAAAGAAATTTATTACAAAAAATTAAAGTAAAAGAACATATTTGACTTAAAATTATAACACAATTATTATTTAATCTCCCATCGATTCCCAATCTATCTCCAGAGTATTCGATAGATTCTCCTGAAGAATCACGAATGGAATTGGGACTTCGTAATCTCTGTAGTCAGACACATGGAATGAATCAGGGCTATATAAACTTGGACTTGGAGACAGGATCACTAGTTCATCCGTTTCGTCTTCTTCAAATAATGGTTGAGACATTGGTTGGTACTCAACCATGTACTCGAAGTTTAATGGAGCTATTGGATTGGAATAACCCCTTTTAATTTGGTCCTCCACGTCCTCACATATTAACACTAATTGTTCTTCAATATCACTCTCTTCGTTCTTATCCAGGACACGACACATATCATTTTCTAATTCAATTTCTTCACATATCGCGACCATTTCTTCGTCGTATACAGAGTTGTCAAGCTCAGCCATTGTGTTTCGTTGTGCTTAGTATGAACGCTTGTAGCGAATGACTGATCTCTTTATAATTTGTTTGCGAGGCGAGAGCGGCAGTGGGGGTTGTATTTTTTTAAAAGGTTTTTGTAAGTAAAGTTATATTATGGGTTTGATTTGTGATGAGTTAGAGAAAGTTCTATTGTTTCTTACTGTCTCTATCAATGAAATATTTTTTACAGTCTTCCTTGCAGGCGATCTGCTTTGTAATGTTGTATATTATATCTCGTGTGTTCTGATAATGTTTATCAGTATTGGATTGTATGTAGTACTTTAATCGCAAGTCTGCATGTTTCCAATAGTCTACAGGCGAAACCTCTTTCAGATTCTTCATGTCATAAATTTCTATTTTCATGAGGTATGAAGCATTCGCTCCGTCATTATCATTGGAAGAAATAAATGATACACCTCCATCACACGCTTGAGCCACACATGAAGACGGAATGGTTTTTTTCTTTTTCTTAGGCTTTTCAAAGAATATGTCGATATTGTTACCAGCTCTTTTCGTTGCGATTTTTTTATTTTTCAATATGCAAGAATTGCTTGCATTTTCGTCATCGCTTAAGTTAATAGGATAATAATAGTTTTTTACATTGAATTCATCGAGATTCGGTGAGATCTGAAAAAAAAAAAATAGAAATAAGTAAATATAATCACTAGTGTCATCAAAATTATTCATATACAGTAAGAACCTTTATTATTATTAAAATCTAATACATTAATATTATTTTTATTGCAGAATGAATCTATAGATTTTTGTGACCGTTATAGGTTAGGTTAGGTTAGAAACATAAGATTTTAATTATAAAAAATATTAATCTTGGTCTTATTACTTTAACTTTACTAGTAACAAAGATATCGTTGTAACACGTATTCTTGTCACTTGGTCAACAGGGATTAAAATTTAATACGAATATTCATATATATCATGAAATTATACTATATAAGTACGTAATCTTACCTCCATGATTAATAATTGCCTAGTTACTGCCTTCACTTGAACACAACGTCAGCCTGGATACTAGCCGCGTGGTATTAAAATATCTTGTGATATACATGATGCATTTGATCCTTTTATATCTGCTTTTTGAGATCGTGTCTGAACGTGTCGCCACAAAATACAACGTTTAGGTTGGATAAAAGGATATTATAAAAAAGGAGCGGATGTTCGATGCCCATTATTTCCATTGATTTATTAAGGTCTATTATAATAAATTATGATATACATGATGCCATGTGATCCTTTTACATCTGCTTTTTGCGAGATCGTGTCTAAACTTGTCGCCACAGAATACAACGTTTAGGCTGGATAAAAGAATATTATAAGGAAGAGGGCGAATGGTCGATGCCCATTATTTCCATTGATTTATTAGGGTCTATTATAATAAATTACTACGACCTTGTCTAATTTAAAATATTATTTTATGAGACACTTTCTTTGAAATAGCAGCAAAAAGTCAAAGCGTTTCTTCGAAAAAATAAAACTTTTGAGTTATTTGTACGAGACTTTTTTTATTTATATTTTCATATTGAATTTATATCTGACACACATCCTATTCAATTATTATCAGTTTGATATCAAATTAATGATAAAAACAAAATTGAACGATTGATGTTATTTATTAAGAAAAATCTTAGATTGGAAACCTAATCAAGTTTGATAAAACCAAGCCAATGAGTTAGAATCGGTCATTAAATATCAGACATTCATACTGTAATTAGAATTCAGTTAATTTGATTAATTAATGTTGGAAAGGAAAGTCGTGGATCAAATGGAAAATCCAATTGGTCAAGGAGTCCGATAAGTTAATCTAATAAAATACGAGAAAACCGATTCGTTACGAGGGTAAGTTAGGAAATTCCTATTGCAACCCAGGATCCAATTGGAAAATCCGAAAAGACCTTTGACGGTCAATTGGAATTTATTCTGATTGGAATCTGCTTTGGCGAGCTTTTTTTAGGAACCGCTAAGTTAGCCTATTTCAAGGTGCTGGGAGTGAGTTAGAACCGGCTATTCCCTACTACTCCTTATCCCACTCTAAGTGTGGTCGGCTACATGTTACAAACATGTTTTCACATGATTTTGCTACGTTTTTGCGACCAGCCGCCTACCTGACGTCAACATATTTTAGTCGTATTTTACGACACCTCGGTAAGAAAGAGGGTGGTCTATTCTATTTAACCGGATATCACACGATGGGTCAAGTTACCTTAGTCGCCTTTTACGACACCTCGGTAAGTAATGAGGGTGGTATATTCTACTCAGCCGGATACCACACGGCAGTATAGAAAGCTATAGAATAGAAAATATATATAATGCTGCATGTACACTGTACTATTCGTTTTTAAACATTTCATTCAGTTAATTCCAAAACCAAACACAGGAAAGCAGTCAAAAATATTTTTCCATAATCTTTTAGACTAGCTTTAACCCGAAACTTCGTTTGCGTGGACTGTTATCGTGTGATAGGTTGATAATAGAAAGAGCTTTTTAATGTCATCCTATTCCTGTCGTATTAACAGAATTTCTATAGCCTGTATGTTACCCCGCTGTATAAGGAATTATTGTGTCAAATTTAATGGATATTCGTTCAGCGGATTCGCCGTTCAAGAGTAACAAACATTCATCCATACTCACAAACTTTCGCATTTATAATCTTAGTACGATTTACCATACAACCTATTGATAATGATGACGTTATAGCATAATTAAAAAAATATACAAAACAAAAGCGTCTTGTTTTTGCGCGACCCGACGTTGTAAAAGTCAAATAACGACATATCAGTAAGAGATGTAGCAATGCTTGTCATAAAGTCGAAATTCATTCAATTCTTCATATAAAGCCAAGTCATATTAGTATCATCAAATATTCTCATTTTCCTTATACAGTCAAGGATAAGTAAATTTAGCAGTGTGGTATCCGGCTTAGTAGAATAGATCACCCTCATTTCTAACCGAGGTGTCGTAAAAGGCGACTAAGGTTAGTTGAACCGCCGTGTGATATCCAGCTGAGTATAATAGAAGAACCTCATTTCTTACTGAGGTGTCATAAAAGGCGACTAAGGTAAGTTATCCCACCTTGTGGTATCCGGTTGAGTAGAATAGACCACCCTCTGTCTTACCGAGGTGTCGTAAAATACGACTAAGCTGCGTTGACATCAGGCTGGCGGCCGGTCGTAAAAACGCAGCCAAATCATGTGACAGGATGTTTATAACATGTGCCGACCCCACTTAGAGTGGTATAAGGGCAGGAGAAGAGAGTCAAGGATGAGTAAATTACTATACACAACATTTGTATATAATACAACCTACTGCCCAGTTAAGTGATTAATCCAATCACATGCACTTCACTTCAATAGCGATTCCTTAGAAATTCTTATTTACGGCACTTATAATTACGAAGAAACTACAAATTAACAAGTTGCGATAACACACTCTACCTGTGATAATCTCTTATTAGTCTTTTAAAAATTGCGCAAATTCTCTTAACATTTCAGTTACATTGAATTTTAATGAAAGTAAAATCATATTAATAAAATGAAAAAAAAAATGGGACAATTAATTAATTCATTTATTTATTTATCACTAGTAATAGCCCGCGGTTTCACCCACGCAATACCGATCTCATGACAGTGGAAAGTCTACTAAGTCGGACTATAAATTTATTTTTGTTAAATAAAGTTTCCGCAGCGCATGCGATGACTGATTTTTATGACTAATTTTTTACACCTTATTACATTTTTATTACGGATCAATATTTTTTTTATAATGTAATATAGCCTATGTTGCTCAGTAAATGTAACTCAGTAGATGTAGCTTTCCAGTGGTGAAAGAATTTTTGAAATCGGTCCAAAAGTTTTTGTGTGAAAACATTACAAACACACATACAAATTTTTTCTCTTTATAATATTAGTATAGATAATTTACGTTACATATGAAACCATGTCATGGTTACCAAGTTCATTTAAGATATGAAACTGTGTAAAAATACATAGACAACGAAAAAAATATCGTCATTTACTTTGAGCGGTATTTTCACTAATAATTTTAGTCGTTAAATACAATTTGTACTTTATGCTATCAATTAATACTGTACAAAAAAATATTCAGAATAACAGGTTTTGTACCTTTACGTTTAATAGAAATAATTAGGGTATTTCACAAAAACATAATATATTATTATTAACATTACGTTTCCTAATTATAATTTTTAGCGATCGCATAGCGATTATAGAATAAAAAATAATATTTATAATGGAAATTATCTGCCCACAATTACAAAAAAATTGTTACTGCAATACAGATGTATAATATAAATAAATTTTAATAGGAACGCAGATACAAGTGATTGAGCCGATATCATCGCTGTGTTAAAAAACGATACGAAAAAGCTTTAGGTATACATCAATACTCGGTTGGCTAGGAAACTAAATCAATATGAAAGAGATGCGTACGCATCTTCGGACAAAATGCCGCATCTTGCCAAATTAGAGTTCGCTATACATAAATATTACAATCAAATCCGCGGTTTGTGACTTTACTTCTATTTTGAGAACACATGTAGATTTCGTTAACTGCCAAAGGCAATATAAAGTAATGGGAGCGATTTGTGAAATTTATGTATATCTTTATCGATGAACATTATAAAATTATTGATTAGAATGTTCACATGGTACTTACTAATATTTTCGTTAATTATTTCTAAGTTTCGTAAAAACAAATTCATTTGTTCGTACATCAATCGTTCTTAAGAAGAATTAGCTGCAGGTATTAGGGCCATAGCTTTCATTGGAAAAGTTTATTCCCAAAATTCTTTCCTTTGGAACTTCGACGTTTATAAGGAGTAGGTAATTCAAAAATGCTTAGAATCATTTTTAACTGACATCACAGTTTTAAATGAGTAAAATTTCTGTTAATCTATTCCAATTAATGAAATGTGATAAACGGCAAACGTTGCATTATATTGGGATAGTAAAATTAATTGTTATAGTTCTAAAAAAACAACTCCAATTACGAAATTTGCGGCATAGTAATATAAAACTTACTAATATTTTCATCGTATCTTTTATAAACAGTTGGAAATTGTACTGTGTACTTTGTAATCGCTTTAATTCAGCATAGAGGTCATTTAATTGCTTCAACAAGTGGATATTTATAAAAGCCATGTGACGAGTTGATCGTGACGCAATCATTTTACTGTTCTTAGATCTGTACTACTACAAAATAATAGAGATTATTCTCTATAATTTAATCCTTATAAATCACTCGTCTAATATGCCTTAGTCCCTGAATAGCCCGCGAGCAATCAGGATGCGGGCCTCGAAGCAAAACTTCTTACCCTCGGGCTATTTCCCATAGGAAAATGTAAACGCAAAATTACATCTTTTCGAAGTATTTTAACGAGTTGATATGAAGATATACATGATACGAAAGACTAAACGTTCGTAGAACTGGATAACATTGCTTAGCAGTTCTTTTAACAAAAAAACTAATACGACACGAGATAACATTGTTAAACATTGTAATTTTGCTGTCGTTTTGTCGTCATAATGAATATTTTTGACACAGAAGTCACGGGACAACTAAAAACAAATAAGTATACTAACTACATGAATGTAAATAGGGTTGCTAACTTTCTTTGAATATTAGTGTGTGATAGTTACGAAGTATATTATATAATATATACCTAATATTGAATATTACTGTGTTATAGTTAAGAAGAAAACCTTTTAATGTACCACATATCTTTATTAGAACATGAACCTTGTAATGTTTAGTTCCAATTACTAAAAATTACATTGTAGTTGTCTACTTACTTACTAGTAGAATATACCGGTTGTCCTTTAATTCATTTTAATTAGGCATTTTCGTTAGGCTAGGTTATTCACATTCCACTCATTAATCTTTAAATAAAAAAAACGACGTTCCAAACCGTGTCGTTCAGTATGGGTAGCTAGCTAGGAAATAATGCTACTGGACGCCGATGTCAACTTACATTCTCGAGTTTTTATTGTGTTTTTGACGTAATTTTATTATTCTTTTAGAATATGTGACTTACTGAGAGACCGTAGGTTCTCTGTATCACTACTCAAATTGACTTCAAGGTGAAGTAAAACTTCATCATGAAACCTGTATGGTAATATGAAATCCTGAAAATAGGTATCACTTACAAATCCTCCTTGAAGCAACGTGATCTTTCGATTAAAGGAGACAGGTGGCCATTGTCAGGGAGTGGATTGCAGTAGGTCACGACTCTTTAATACATTACATGATAAAACAATTTGTATGAGAAATTTAAGTCTTGTGAAAAGTCTATTCAGGTTTTCGAAGCCTACACAAAAATGCTGGCTATTGGCTTTATAAATAGGCATTTTTAGCTATTGTAAAAACCAATTTTGCCACAAAATTTCTAGGTTGGCAATCGACCAACAACAAACAACATCGTTTTCTTCACACATATTTATTTTATATTTAGCTACTCAATTTGTAACGCTTTTAAAAAATGCGGGATTGACGAAAAGAGATGACTAATTTGTTTTTTTTACTTCATTTTCTTTCACTGTTTTAATTATTTACATTAACATACATAACTTTAAATCGAATCTGTTGTTTATGTATAATGAATTTTAAACCAGCAACCCAACCACCTGGGTTCAATCTGTTTAAGAATTTACCTTATTTAATATTTTGCGACAATTTCTAACATATTCATTAAAATTTAATGGTGTAAAGGATTACAATGTTAAATATGAAATGCTTAACTAAATGGTAACTTTAAATAGGTTTCCAAATATCGCATTCCATACGTTAATAACAAATTAATAAAAGTTAGAATATGTATTTTTAATAAGATGTGTGAAAAATGGAATGTTGATTTGAAGATTTCGTCTGCCGCTTGTAGACAAATAAGTTTCTTATTGCTTGCTTTTGTATTTTCCACTTTCAAATAGTTTTCAACATTGAAATTTTGAATGGTATAGATTCGAAAAGTGTTTGTATTCTCGCCGAGATAAATGAAAAATATACTTTTTTTGGTTACAACTTACTTAATGGATCTCAACTAATTTAGTAGTTGTTATACAAAATTCTGTTGCTAGCAAATATGCCATTTTGGAGAAAGCACTTATTATCATGAGATTTAAAATAAACTATTGTTTTACGCGTCCAAAAGTGTCAGTCCTGCTGTTTAATGGTCATGTGCTCATTCCACAAGTAGCGTTTGTTGTATTTCTGCATGTACTAATATTAGAATTTTTAGTCTATTGGACATTTGCCAGCTCTTAATATTCACGTGCACCATTTAATATGCTAAATAAACTATCTTGTTTATTTATGTTTCTTATTATTTAGTGGTTTATTTTACATAGCCTTCTTTTTCGACCTTTTATATGTTTACGTGATTATTCGACTGAGTTAATATTCTGAGCGTTATAATTGATAATATAATTTTACGAACGTAATTTTGTCTTGGTGTTTATCTCTTCATGATGCTTGAATTACGGAGCGAAACGATTGTTGAGGTTGTATTTATGAATGTGTGCAGTGCTAGAAGTGTAGTGCGGTGTGGTTTATAGTGCGTTCCGCTTACGTAGCCTGCATGCATAACGTATGAACATGGGTCGTGGACTCTACATTTAATATTTTAATATTTTATTTTAATATTTAGCATTGCATAGACTCTTATCGCGGATTATATCAAAATAGTATTATAAATACTTTGTGTTATAACTTTTTAAACTATTAAAATTTATAATTATTTATTTCAGGCCAGAATCAGCAGAAACTGCAGAATTTAAGGTGGAGTGTGGTGATGTGATCCTTGTAGCTACAGACGGCGTGTTCGACAATGTGCCGGAAACAGTGCTAGTCGCAGAAATGAGGAGAGCGCAAAGTTTCGCAGGCGATTCACAGAATTTGCAAGGAGTTGCGAATTCTATAGCCTGGATGGCCCGTAATCTATCCTTTGATGGATGTTACATGTCACCTTTCGCCAAAAGTGCACGCCAAAATGGCATAGATGCAATAGGTGAGTTCTTAAAGACTTTTAAATAATAATAGATTTTATAGTCATTGACAAAATGCAATGTTTATTGTCTCAATACAGTTCGTTCGTCCAGTCAGCTTATCTGTTATTTTATCGTTTTCAAAGTATTTCATTTTTTCTAATTTATTTACTCCTAATGCATGTAACATATTAAAACTATAGATTCAATTGAATATTAACTAATTTAACTACCTGATTGAAAATATTTTGATTACCCAAATAATTAAATTAATTATTGGGCTTAAGCATGTTTTCTTCATTCGCTTATCTGCAAGTGTACTTGACGCTTACTAAGAATTTAGATCATGCCTGTTAATTTTTCAGAATATGTTTACAAAATTATGTGCTTTATTTATAATTCATTATGCGCTTTATGGTTCATTAAAAAGTGAGTTATAACCTACATAAGCTATTTAATTTGTGTCACTTTTGTTGCGTAGTAACATCTTACTCTTACATTAAGGTTAACAGCTTATTCACAAACTGAAAAATATGCTTACACTTCCTCCTAACAACGAATAAAACCTTTATAATATATAGAAACAAGTACATTTCTTACATTGATATTGTATTTTAAACTATATAAAAATTTCGAAGGCAGCTAATATATGAAAGGTCTACCTTTATGGTATTTATTTTATTAGAAGTATTTTTCCTTCACCATATTTTTTTAAAATTAGACATAATAAATCTAAAATATGGCTTAAAGTTGTAGTGATTTTATGAAATTTTTACTACTTATGTTTAGATATCTGAATAATTAATATTCCTGTAATCCGTCGTAGAGTTTATCTTTATACATTTCAAGGTTTATCGTACTTATCTTGCTTATGTACTTATCGAGCAATCCGATTTGTTTTGCAGCAAACACTGCATTTAAAATGGTCATCTAATGAGAATCGTATTATAACTTTATCAGTTAAATAATTTGTTGTTAAGACTTATGTTTGGATCAAAAGTTATGTAAAATTAAATTAATTTAAGAAAATTAATTATAATTTAATTTATTTTAAATATGGTATGCCAAATATCTATTGATATCCAATTGATTTATGGCAACGCGGGCAGCAAGTGTTTAACAGTAGTATAATATTATGTATATTTAATATATTGTGTCTGTCTGTTAAATTTTCACGGTTTTCGTTAATCCGCTTGACCCACATACATAAATATCTTTAATATTTAAATGAGTTAATCTTGTATGAATATATATATTTCGGAATCTCGGAAACGACTCCAATTACTTTCCTGAAATTCAGCATATAGGGGGTTTCGGGAGAGAAAATCGATCTAGATAAGTTTTATTTAAAAAAAATGTCGTTTTAACCCTGTTTTCGGCATCGAAATTTTTTTTGATATTTACTTTGAATACCATCACAATTTTTCGCTGTCAAACGTAAAACGGAACGGGCGGTCTAAAGAGGTAAAAAAACCTAGGATCGGGTTATTTTTTCGTTTTTCTTTTCAATTTTTTTCGGTTACCCAGGTACTACTTATTATAAAACAAAGTCCCCAAAAGCTATCTGTATATGATAGATTTTCTCAAAATCTACGAAACGGATCTTTGTACTTTTTTATTCCGAACGTTTTAGGTTAAGTACATTACTGTTTTATGTAAATTGTGTTGAAGACGCTCGTAAAAAAATTCACCTGCTGGGAGCTTTATTCACGTGCGCTTTGTAAACCAACAGATATACACTTAAGTAATATAGTAGAGAATTGTAGATCTAACAAAATACTACAAAAAAGTCCGCGACAGCATATCTCATATGATTAACTCACAATAACTACTTTTATGCTCAAAATTAAAATTCAGGACAAACTTTGTGGCATACTGATTTCCACGCGGGCAAAGCCGCTGGAACAACTAGTTATTGTATAATTAATACTGTTTTCTACATTTGCAGGAGGAAAACCAGACGACATAACGGTGCTACTGGCAATCGTAGCGCTTTGAAGATGTCATCATCATGTGATTTAGTAGATTATTTTAGGAACGGGTTTTTAGAAAACCATTTGCATACATTAGCTTAATCAACGAAACCAAAAATTTAAAATATCGGTCTTTTCCAATTTAGTAATATACACAACTTTTTATGTTACAAAATGACATTAAAGTATGGTAAGATCTGATTTGGTAATGCTAGCAGTCTTAGCATGGAGAAAGGTTTTAATGCGAATGTATGTCACTAACAGGTTATTCTTTTTATTAGTTCTATTTTGTAGCTTAAACCATAGTACAAGTGACTCCGCTGAAAAACAAAGATTCTTAGTTGTTGACGCAATAAACCGTGATTTAGACTAAGATTTTTGGTTAATATAACCTTAAAATGAATGAAGTAAGCTTTATGAACACTTCGAAACTTTATTCATAGTTATCAAACTTTAATAGATAATTTTTGATTTTGGTATTGTTTGTATAACTTTTGTTTTTTATTTTCTAATGTCTGGAAAATCCATATTTTGTAAGTGGGGCAAAATACATTTTATGTGCCTATATATCAACTTTCGAAATAGGTCATCTTTATTCTGTTCATGCGATATGTGATAAAATACTTAATTTAATACGTAATTTATTCTACTCTATACGAGTAACGAGATTTAGGTCTACTAAAATGTGAATATGAAAACGAAAATATTTTAATGGATAAACCATTTTCATTATTACCCTTACATCCTACTTTCTACTAATATTATAAATGCAGAAGTTCGTGAGTATGGATGTATGTTTGTTACTCTTTCACGGCGAATCCGCTGAACCAATATTGATGAGATTTGGCACAATTATTCCTTATACACCGGAATAACATAGGAATCCTGTTAATTTTACAGGAATAGGATGACATTGAAAATCACCTTCTATTATTGACCTATCGCACGACAACAGTCCGAAAGAAGTCGCGGGTAAAAGCTAGTTTACTATAAATAGACTACATTAAATTAAGCTTCGACAACTTTTTTTTATCTAATTATAACCTACGAGTTCTTATATCGAATACCCATATTAATTCAAGAAGCTTTAATTTATGGGTAAAATAAGTTTTAAGTTGAATAATATTTATTTGTACAAAAAATAACCGGATGTCAATTAATACTGAGTTACAACTTACATAATTGCAATCGTTAAAGCAACACAAGTATATGATATTTTGTTGAAGCTTCTTTAAATTTACTAGTTCATTAACGTAAAACAATATGAATTTGAAGAATTCGTCACCAACATTTGAAAATGTTAATTAGATATATATGGGTCACCTCTGCTTATGATGTGATAAGTTTATGATTGCAATGTAAGTTGTGAACAGAGTTATGATTGTTCAAAATTAAGTCGTCCCTTTTAAAGACCTACAGTTCTTACTATCTCTATAAATTAATTGTATAAAAGTATACATGTAGAGATTGCTAAGGTTAAAAGTAAAGGGATATTAATGATGCTTTTGTAGAATATTTCCGAATGTTTCCAATTATCAATAAATTTCCTTCAGTATATCTATAACTTCGTCGTCACCTTGGAATTCATTGCTAAATACCTGTAACTCCAACAAATTTTAATACTAATATTATTATATATAAATATGATTCAATTTATATATTTTTTCTTAACGCAACACATTAAGTTATTTCTAAGATACTATTACACGAGAAATTGTCACGTTAAAACAAACAATAGTAGTAGAAATATACATTATTTATGTCTTGGAGATCGGAGAAAATACGAAATTACAATTGACGAATTTGAAGATATATTTTTTTTATAAATGTGTTGTTTGATTGAAGACTGATTTTAATTTAAATGATGATTGACTGTAAAAGTGAGTTTGTTGTTTTTTTATGGGGTTTCTATGCTTTGTAATACCGTATCCAACTTTATTTGCGGTATTTTGCATAAAGTATTGGAAAATAATTTACTTTCGCGGTCAGTTCAACAATATTGTTGGAATTTGCTATAATTGAATCTTTTATACCGGAATTATATTTAGGATTAAAAAATCCCATTTTTACTGCCGAAACAAGAGTTGCTGTTAAGTCGCAATTACTAGTTATTATATAAACCTATATATCAAAATTAATTTGAAAACTTTAATAGATGTAAAACTTCTTAGCGAATGCTAAAGGTACTTAAAACAAGTTTGTTAATGGTATTCTAACCATTCAAACCATTTTTTATCCTAGTCTTTTAGGATTTTTCGGACAAAGTTAGCAGACCAATATATTTTAATTATAACAAAAGGCTATTTTTTATTTATTTTTCTAATTTTTCTACATTAACTAAGTATTATTCAAACTTCTTTCATAATCTTACATAATCTTTTGAAGGCTTACCTATTTGTTTTGGTTCCATTAAATATTAATTAAGACTAATAGTTTGCGGTTGCCGCGTGTCGCAAAATATGTTCTTGATTTTGAATTTAGTTTTATAGTTCATTTTGTTAACTATCGTTAAATATTGAATTTTCAAAGAAATTATGTGATTAAAAGAAATTGCAAGTACATAATTCCATTTTATATGAATATTGTAAACAAAAAGGGGAAATTTATTGGGGGAAATAATGTAAGATTTTATTCGTCTGAAGTCTATAATAGACACTAGTTCTTAAACTAACATTTCATTTAACAATTAAGATTCAAAAACGCACACCCCAAATCACTGAAGCTAGAAGAAATTACGAAAATTAAACCTATAGGTGATAAATAAGGGATAACAAAAGTAAATAACTTGACCAAGGTTCGCGTTAAAAAAGAGAAAACTTTAATAACTTATCATATAGTTTTTCGAAGATAATATATCATTGGGTGAGCCGCGGCCAAAAACTAGTATAGAGGTGTGATAATGCGTCGCTCTTTAAAATTCCAATCATGTATCGAGTTACATTATTTGGTAATGTTCTGGTGAAAAAATAAACTCATGTTAACTTTGAATTTTATTTATAAAGGAAACTAGATACATTACTTTTACAAGTCAGAAACATTAGTCCTATTACATTTTGTCTCCTTAATTGCGCATCCGATTCTGTTTATTTGTATTCGAATCATATGAATAATCCGTTAATACAATACAGGTTTGTATTTCTTATCAATCCTTTATTTCTTTTCACTAGTAAAGATCAATTCATCAAATGGTTTGCTCACTGATAAGCAAGGATCAGTCCGACAAAATCTCATAGAGTTATTATATTTAGAGTAAGGAAGACATCCTCAAATGTGTTTTATTACAAGAAAGCGAAAGCAAATGAGACTATATCTGTCTCTCTTGTTTATGTGTGAGTAGACAAAGATAAGTTAATGAAATATTTATTAAGATAATGAAAGGGAACAAGAAACTCGTATGAGTTTCTTGTTCTCTTTCATTATTTATATTAACAATCTCACTGCCCATGGCCTCCCTACTCTAGTATATATATCTCTATGCAAAATCTTCCAAGTCTTGTAATTTATTTGTAAATTAAGAAAATGTGTTTTATTCGTTGTCGTTCTTTTTCCCAGTCATAGAAATAAAGATTCGTAATACTTTAACTATTTGATGTTTATATTATTTTAATTAAAAAATGTGACGCTGCTGTCACGACCACCTATAAGACATTTAATTCTTTATTACCTTGTTTAATTAATCGGTTTAAAAATTATGGAAGTTAATATACTCTTACTTTATAATGTATAGGATAAAAGAACTCGTTTATTCCTTCGGGAATATTATACACTTAGAACATTGAGGGTATTTAAAAACAGCAAAGTTCAAAAGTAATAATAAAATTATTTTTCTATAATCCGCGATAAAGTAGATAGAAAATATATAAAATGCTAAATGTAAAGTGGACTATCTGTTTTTCATACTTCATACATGCCGGATTCGTAAAAACACATGCAAAAACCTCAGGAGATACTCCACGATAATCGCAAAGCTTTGCGATTATATACGCGGATTATAGCAAAATAGTTTTATTATATTGTATAAGTATTGCCTAATTCTATAAACGAACTAAGAAGTTGACTAAATGTTTTCTATAGATGAATTTTTGTATCGAACCATGTCTTATAAGGTTTTGAAATGTTGAAAAATTTATGAATATGGTTAGATTATAGTTGTGAATGGAAAATGTTTGCATTAAGATACATGGAGAATTCAAATATTCTTTCTGTTGATTATATGCTCTTTTTGACTTGGTCATTTAAACTTGATTGAATAAACTATTTATCTATAACAAAATTTATTTGATAAAATGATTCATATATTCTTTTTATTCATTTTGTTATAGCCAGAATCTTCACATACGAGCCAAAAATGTAGGAGTGAAATACAAATGTGTGAGACATAAATTGTTGTTATTCCGCTTGGTATACAAAGCATTTTATTAAATTACGCTACGTTTTTTTATTAACAATGTGTTGACTGAGGTATAATCAGAAATTACCTACTTAGTTAAATGATTCTAAAAGAAAGTCAAATTTTTCAGTTAAAATGTTCATTGATTTTTTGTAAATTCATGCGCTATAAATAAATTATGTATGTAGACAAATAAATTGATTTAAATTATTGGTTGTTTGTATATTTTTTACATTGCTCTTTTATTATTCAAAAAGTTAAGATTCCTACAATGTGTAAAACTTTCATTCACCAAAAATGTGTATCTAACCCAGAATTAAAATATAAACAACCGGGTCACATCGCGATAATCACGTTACCTTTGTATAAGCTAACCCAGAATGTCCTATACTAAGGCAAACATTAATTTTTCTTTGAGTATTGTTGCAATTTTAAACTGATAAACTTAAAGTAAAATAACAGTATCTTATTATCAGACAAGAGACCTCTTCTGACTGTTTTTGGAGAGAACCACAATATGTGTAATAAACAGTATCCACTTTAATATAAAAAACCTTATACTGCCAGCATAGCACAAAATATACAAAAATATAATAATTATTTTGAATCTATAATATAATTACATAATAATTGAAACAACAAAAGACCATAATATATTTCATTTAAATAACATGTGGAACTTTTTATGAGTTTGTTTATTTCTTGTAGTATATCGATGCATGTTATCGAGGTCTGTCTGGATCTGGATTTCTCCAGTCAAAGCCGCCCGGTCGTACATTTGCTAATTCCGGCAGTGGATTATACTCATCAGCTACAGGATCAAACATCTTCTTGCTAAAAAAAACCACAAATTTATTTATTTATTATTTATTTTCTATAAAATTTACCTATAAATAAACATATTGTTAAGAATAATAAATATGTTCTATAGAGAACATTTTGTTTAGTTATTAAAATATTCTAAAAAAGAAAAAGTTACTTACAGATAGTACTTACAGAAATGTAGGAGTTTTTAGTAATTTTTGACCACGTCTGTGTCTTGGCAGAATGTCTTCTATAAAGAAATATATATGTCCAATGGCCATGCCCACTAAATCAACAGATATTGCATTACCCAGTAAAACTGAGAAACCAAGGAGAACCCAAGGTAAGTATGGCGCCTGGAATAATAATAAATTAAAATTAATTGATATATGATATCAAATGGTTTACATGTCATATAAAGTAACAGCAACCATGTTTTTGATCCAAGTCGTTGACTAAGAGTCCCATAAGTTAGCTCAGAGTCACTGTGCGGGCGATGGAACGGGCTATGCTCGGAGTATCTTTACGTGATCAAATCAGGAATGAGGTGAACCGTAGAAGAACCAGAATTACCGCATAGCTCATCGTGTCGCGCATCTGAAGTGGCAATGTGCGGGCCGCGTAGTACGCAGAACCGATGGTCGTTGGGGTCCTATAGCAGTTGGGGTCCTATAGGGTTAGCATAAAGTACAACAACACTTAAATTATCTTGAGTGTGGACAGTTTGGCTAGTGTAGCACACTCAAATTAACTCAACTCAACTTGAGTTAAGAGGTTAAAGAATAATTTCATCGATGATATGATAAGAACATATTACTTAAGAGTAACCCATATTTTTGATAATTATAATATACATTTTGTACATTATATACTTTTGTATTCTTTATTTTATAGCAAATTAAAAAACCTACTGAAATAACATAACATACATTATCCTGTTTCATATGACTTGGAACTATTAAATTTAACACAACATTACCTGAAAATTGATCAGTCCAAAAAAGTTCATTCTTACAAACACATTACGTCTTGACCATATATACACAATCATAATTGTAAAAGCTTGACCTAAAAATAATAAATTTACAAAGAAAGCACATAGCTGTAAAATAGTGAAGAAAAATTATATAATAATGTGTCAAAATGGTTTTTAAAATTTTTAATATTAAAGTTTAATATTTTTCACTATAAGACAAATATTTTAATTTTAGTAAAGCATATTTTATGTTCATATATTATATACTTATATTTTAGTAAGTTAAAATAACCCAAGAGTGACTGTGTGACTCTTGCCAGTTTCAAACCCCAGCAAGCACCAATGAGTTTTTCTATTAAAACTTGTGTAATGGACTTTAATACATACATTTATGTGGAATCATTAATTTTTTTTTTTAAATAAAAACATGTTATGTTCTTACTAAAATATGTACCAACATATATTTACAGTCCACAATATCATTTAAATTTATTAACTAAATAAAAAGGATACAATCATTAAAACCCCACCAAAAATAAACATTACAACAAAATCTGCAGTCCTTCCTCTAAAAGAACCCTCCTCCAGCATTCGACAATATCTGTATGTAAATATCATGTTGAAAAAGAAGTTAAATCCTAAGTTTCCAAAGAATAGGAATGTTGTCATGAGCCTCCATAGCTGATACTTCCTCAAAATTAATATAGGGTTAAAGTAAAGCTGGAATGGTGATACTAGATCCAGTTGCTGAAAAATAATATCAAATGATCCTATATAAATGCTTATTCACATAGGCATTAGATAGTTAAATCAGGCTCTATAAGAGCAATGAAATCAGTAGAAATAGGAGATACAAAACAATGCATTATTCCAAAAATATTTGATAACATATGTTTTTTGTGAGTAGTATAGGAATATCTATCTATACAGAGATCAAAACTTAATACCAATATTACAATTTATTGGTAATCGCTATGAATGAATTGGAGTCATTCAGTTAATATCGCACATAGTTTTAAGAATGTTGGATAATAGTTTATTTCGTTTTAAATACCAGTATACGGTATTATTGTTTGTTAATTACTGTAAATTCTTAATAAATGGTTTCACTTAAAATTAACAGTTAATTTGATATTGTACAAAAGAAAAATAAATGAAAAAGGTATTTTTTTACATACCACAGCTAAAGTAGTTATAACACATGCCGTCGTATAAATTCTAGTCACTGGTGGTATAAGCAGATATTCTTGTAATAGTGTTTGATATGCCATTTCATTTAATCATATATATTTTAACTGTTGTACCCAAATATCCTCACTTTAACTGCATATTTCATACTATGTATAGCGTTCTTACAATCTAGATACGTTTAAACTCAACATGATTGGGCCACATCAGAATTATTAATTGTACAACTATAAAATACAACTTATAATCAATACTCTTTATTCACTTGAAACTGTGTTTTAAATATATTAAAAATGCAATTTATTCGTAATTATAGGTAGAATGAGCAAAATTAATTGAACATAAGATAATATTTTTTTGCCAAAAAAACAGACAAGTAACACTCAGTAAAGTAAGTTCTATTTTATTACGATCATGATTACGCTTTTAGTACAAGCCATATGTAGTTATGTAATTATAATCACTTTTTGCTTCCTTATTCTTAGTTACATATTAAAATAGATGTTGAAAATTTTACTAAGTAGGTATATATTACATACTTTGATTTTGTTAAAAAAGAAACAATAAAATCTTTGCTCCTATAACAGAATTATTATATTATACTAGCTGACCGGGTAAACGTCGTTTTGTCATAAAAAATATTTTTAGGGAAAAATATTTTTAAAGAGAGGGAAGATGCAACTCATACTTTATCTTTGTCTAATCGCTCAGAAATAAGGGAGACACCTTCATTTCCCTTCTCTATATTGTAATATGGCACATTTTAGGCTAGCTTCCGTACTTTAGTACAATAAACTCCCAATTTGTTCATTGTCTGTGTAATAAACACTGTTAGAAAAAAATTAATAAATAATCGATGTTTTTCCTTTTAAAATAAATCGATTAATAATGAATTGATTTTTTACCTTTCAAATAAATCGATTTTTAAAAAATCGATTAGTTCGAATCAAAATAATCGAAAAATAATAATCTTTTTTTTACTATTTGAAAAGTTACCTTTTTTAAAATTAATTAGAATAAAGGCTAATCAAAGCGAACAACTACTAATTAATAATAACAGAAGCGCTGTTTATAAATTCGATAAAAATGGCTTGTTGTTGGCGTTTGTTTTTTATCTTGTTAGATGAAATATATATAAAAATCGGTTATTTTTACATCTCTACAGAGCGAAGAAATCTATGAAAGAAAAAGAAATATCTTAAAAAGGGATTATGTATGTATGTTAGGTAGTTCATTCGTTTCTATTTTCTTCGAGGAAAAATTCTAAATTCCTTAACACGTGTGTTCTCCATTCAATGTGATTGTGAAACATGAAAAACGTTTTGCGCCTAATTTGCGCTACCATGAAGGAAGAAAATGAAAATAAATTTTAAATGTTCATTGTAAGGTATTTATCGTTGCTGTAGCTGTTTTATTTAAAAACAAAGAAAAATGGACGGAAAAGAAGTAGTGGAACATTTAGTGGCGTTAAAAGTAATGAGGCTAACTAAACCGGCTTTGATAAGTCCAAAAATAGTGACTTGTGATTTCAAAGATTTGCCAGGAAATATACTTAACAACTTTTTAAAAGATGATGCCACATCGGTGGTTCAAATGGAAACATTGGCAGCTGGTCAGTTTCTTTTGTTGCCTCAAAGTTTTGGAAATATTTATTTAGGCGAAACTTTTTCATGCTATGTTTGTGTTCACAATGAAACAAATCAACCAGTGCAAAGTGTATCTATCAAAGCAGATTTACAAACAAGTTCATATAGAATACCATTAACAACTCAACAAAATTCTGCTCCACTCATGCTTGATGTTGATGAAACTCTGAGTGATGTAATACACCATGAAGTTAAAGATTTGGGTACACATATTTTAGTATGTGAAGTTACTTACATGTCTAATTATAATACCTTGGCTTCATTTCGTAAATTCTTTAAGTTTGAAGTTATGAAACCTTTAGATGTTAAGACTAAATTTTATAATGCTGAATCAGATGATGTATTTGTTGAAGCTCAAGTGCAAAATATAACATCGGGACCAATCATACTTGAACAGGTTTCTTTAGAAAGTTCTCCTCAGTTTGATGTTAAGTCTTTAAATGAAGATGATAAAGGTCTCTCAGTCTTTGGAGACGTAACTCTATTACAAACACAAGAAAGCTGTCAATATTTATATTGTCTTACTCCAAAAGAAAATATTTCAAATGATATTAAATTAATAGCAGCAGCAAAGAACATTGGCAAATTGGACATTGTTTGGAGATCTAACTTGGGTGAGAAAGGCAGATTACAAACAAGTCAACTTAAAAGGATGACTACAGATTATGGAGATATAAGAGTAACTTATGAAAGTTTACCTAGTAAAGTTTTGGTTGATGAACCTTTTAATTTTAAATGTAAGATAGTAAATGCCAGTGAGAGGACTCTTGACTTAATTTTAAAACTTCGGTCACTCCCTGATTCCAGTTTGCTCTGGTGTAGTATTTCTAATAGAAAGTTGGGTCCCTTGGAGCCTGGCAAAGTTATATTTATCAATTTAACTGCCCTGCCAATTAATACTGGTCTTCATAACATAAGAGGAGTATCATTGGTAGATTTGTTCCTGAAAAGGACTTATGACTATGATGATTTGGCTTCTATTTATGTATATTAAACATATTCTTAATAATAATATCAAATATATGCATATAAATTATGATAAATTTTTAAAATTGTAGTTTTAAATTGAAAAGAAATTTTAAACAATTCTCTATGTGAAACACATAAGGCTGAATGTCTTCATTACATCAAATTCACTTTTATTATAAAGCTGGTCTAACCTTGTCTCTTTTCAAAGCTCTTTCTGATGGCCCAGGAATTCCATCTAGATTATTTATGGACTAACAGAATTGTATAAGGTTGTATGGGATGAATATTCATTTTCATCGAAGAATACGGTTACATGACAAGACCAATATTTATGCCAGTAATTTACTCATTTCTAGAAAGACCAAAACTCTTCAGTTTTCATGCATCTAAATTTTTTTGTCTCTTAGATAGGTGCTACGTTAACAAGTAACTGTATGGTTCTAATAATATTTGTATTAAATCATATGTAAAAGCAGATACAGCCTCATGCCACTCAATTTTTTACAATTTGTTAGACATAAGTAGACAAAAGAATGCTTCAGACTTTTAATTATAATAAACAAAGATGCATATCTATATTAGACTTTTTGACTATAAACTGTGTTACTTAGGGGTTGAAAACAATTACTTACGATACCCCACCACGACAAAATCGCAAAGCCATCACAAAGCAAACATTGTCGTGGAGTCTATCAAGTAGTAACTGATGATGCTTCAGTTACAGGGCGAAACAATTGTTGAGTTTGTGGTGGTGACTGTGTGCAGTGCTTGTATATTGTTGTGTTATCGGTGGCGAGTAATGCATGAGTTTTTACAAATTCTGCATGTATCAGGTATGAGAACGAATAGTACACTCTACATTTAGCATTACATATATTTTCTTTTATCACGTATTATAGCAAAATAATATTTTCATTTGTTTTGTATAATGGACCTTAAAGCATAGACATTACCTTACTTTTCCTTGTCCCTACCCATTCCGAACTCTAAAAGAAACTAGGTACTGAAGTTAAAAGTTTTATTTAAGTAATCTATGGTTAAAAGGTAACATTATCAATTTCTCATACTTTGACGTAAGAGATTATTTAAGTTATTTGTCTAGGGGTAAGCAATTTGTTCAAGAATTTGTTGTTCTTAGTTTATTAACGGCCTGGAATCTAGTTTATACTGATTTGTTGTTCTAGAATCTAGATTACAAAGACTATATAACTTTAGTGGGTTTTCGGAATAATTTCTGAAAAAAAATTCCAAATAAGTGTTCCCCGTCACATGACTAGGTTGCTATCAAATTTCAAATTTTTGATCAATTTTTAGTTTATAAACAATACAATACAAAAATATAGCTTTAAAGGTATACTTAATTTTATATATATACTAACTTACTTAATTATAATACTTTCTATTAGTTTAAAGCAAATTATTAGTTGTTAATTTTAATATAACATATATATTTTTTTATAATTAAGTACCTTTAATGAAAATGTTACTGAAAGTTTTAATGAAACGCCTCAAAAGACTCGATTCCAGCCCGTTGATAAATGATAAAATTAATCCATAAAAAAAGTGTTTTTAGATTTGAGATTGTTTTTTTAAATTATTAAATAACAATTTCCATTTTCCAATAATGGTTCTTACAAAGGAATATAGGATTTGCATGCCCATGACAGTTGAAGAGGTTTGTTGAATCATTAAAGAATCTTATTTATTTTAGATTTTCACAGTCAGGATTAAACATTTTTTTTGGTTACTTTTAGTATCGTATTGGGCAGTTGTATATGATTGCTCGTCACAGTTTCGAACAGTCCAGCAATGGTGAAGGTGTGGAGGTGATAGCCAATGAACAAATCAACGATGAAATTAATGGAATAGGACAATTTACTGAGAAGCGGATACACTTGTCTAGGTATTTATTTATTTATTAGGAACAACCATGGTATTAATTATTAATAAGTTGGAGTATGTTATGGAATATAAATGAAACTGTGTTGACAAAGTAGGACTATTGAAGTAAATTGTTTTTTACTTAAAATATTATTAATGTGTATTACAATTTTACTAATTTCAGTCATCATTATAGGAAAACCATGTAACTAATTTAGACTTTGTAATATAGTTTCCTTATGATAATGTAAGAGATGTTTATTCTAGTGATTTGAATTAATTTGTAGCAAAATCATTTAGTTTTAATAATAAAACCAAATCTTATTATCTTAATGTTTATCCATTCTAGCTAGTAACCTTTTGTAAAATTTATTTAAATTGTTTTTAGCCACTTGCCTTATTGGATACAAAGTCTAATTCCAAAGATTTTTTATGTTACTGAAAAAGCATGGAACCACTATCCCTACACAATTACTGGTAAATATAAATAACCTTGAGATAACTTTGAACTGGTCATTACTTTACTAATAAATATATATATTTATTTTCATGTTACTTCAACATCATAGAATACACAGTAAGTGCATATTTTGTTCAATTTAAGTATTATTATTATTTTGTTAAAATAATAAATTTCACTTCACACAAAATTTTGTATTACAGTGTTCGTTTATACCAAAATTTTCAATATCAATTCAAACAAGGTATGAAGACAATAATGGTACAACTGAGAATGTAAGTTCAAAAAACATTTTAAATTTAATTTAATTGCTAAAAGGTTGTAATATAATTTTATAAAGGTTATATAAAGGTTTATAATTTAATTACAATTAATTAATTATAACTTTAATTATTTGTTCCATTATTCATGCTTACATTCTGTTTCATTCGTCTCAATGATTACTGTAAAGTGCTAGTATTTATCACATTTAATTTTAAACATTCAGTGAGTTTCATAATGAAGTTAATATACAATAACTTTTCTCAAGTGCTATTTTGATTCTCAGTTAGTCTATATTTCTATAGTCTTTATTTTCTATCAGATTTTTATTATTATCAGAATATGCTGGTGGGACATCTTTATTGTAAAAAATTATATGTAATGTATAATGTCAAAAATAACCCACTATGTGGTATCCAGTTGAGTAGAATAGACCACTCTCTTTCTTACCGAAATGTCGTAAAATACGACTACCGTAAGTTGACGTCAGGCAGGCGGCCAGTTGTAAACTATGAAGCCAAATCATGTGCCAACATGTTTATAACATGTGAATGTCAAAAATAATTATACAATTATAAATAATTTACATTAGATTTTAATTATGTCAGCAAATAATGTAAAAATAATTTTTGTGTTAAAAGGCAGTAAAGAAATCCGAAAATATCTCATATTTTACCTTTTTATGTCGTGAACTTTAAATCTGCGACTTATTCAGACTTGTTACTAATGTTGACTTGTTATTTGTTTTGAATCTAGTCTTGGTATTAAGAACTCTTAGTTTTAAGTGCTATTTATTTGTTAAATAGTGCTTGGGCCTTACACCAGAAGAACTAGAATCGAGGGAAGTTGACTTCATGGATATAGCCTTTGATGAGATCAAACCGCATCACTATAAAGAATCTGAAGATCCCAAACTGTTCAAATCTCAAAAATCTGGAAGAGGTCCCCTTGCTGAAAGATGGAGAGAGTCAGAAAATCCTATTATGTGTTGCTACAAAGTTGTTCATGTTAAGTTTGAGGTGTGGGGTCTACAGACAAAAGTGGAGGATTATGTGCAAGGGGTATGTTACATGTTTAATAATTAATAATATAAAGTGTAGAATATTCTTTCATTTTACTGGAAATGCTTTCTAATTCTCAATAGAACAGTGTTGTTGATCCAAACTCTATATCTCTTCTATAAGAACACTTCACTGGCCAGAAGTAACACTTCTCTGGGAATAATTATAGTTTTTACTATTGTTGAAATGATTAATTTTACATTTCAGGCTATAAGGGAAATTCTCCTACTTGGTCATCGACAAGCATTTACATGGATGGATGAATGGTTCAATATGACAATAGACGATGTTAGAACTTATGAGCAGGAGATGCAAGCTAAAACTAATATAAAGGTTCATGTTTAAAATAATTTTTTAAAAGTCTATGAATCAAACTTTTTTTTTGTGTTAAAAACAGACAACTTGTTAAATAAAACTAGCGAAAAAGCATAATGTAAAAAATAAATACATATATTTTCAGATTTAAAAATCCATGTATTTTGTAGGTTCAAATGGTTTATTTCTTTATGGAATTTTATAGGACCAATAATTTAATCATTTAATGCTTCCAAATTATCTTAATTTTTAATTACTTCACTTTCAGGTTAAGATCCCACAAGAAGAAGAAGAAAATAAGGAGGGACAGGAAAGTAAAAAAACTTCACAGCCAGCAACACCCAAGACACCTAAGAGCCCATTGAATACACCTTCGGCTGAATGTAAATCCTGGTTTTCATGGTCATAACTTTATCAGCATAGCAAATTAGTTAAATCTCACCTCTATGTATACAGGGTTTAGTTCTGTTGATACAGTGTGTTCAAATGTTGCCTTTGTCACAATACTATGTATGTAGCAGATTTTTTTCTAATCATTTTCTAACAATTCCACAATCAAATATGTACTCAACTTTCAAAAGTTTAGTTTTAAGTATTATTAGAACCATAATGGTATTATAATTAAAAATATATATTTTCTTGCTTTGAAAAAACTCTGGCTTACTTTGAACAAATATAATAGTGCTTTATTCACAATAAAAAAAACTGACATAATGTGAATCCTACTTTCCTATTAATATTATCAATGTGAAAGTTTGTGAGTATGTATGCTTATTACTGTTTCACGCTTAACCAATATCGTTTAAATTTGGCATAAATATTCCATATATACTGGAATAACGTATAAGTTATAGAAATTCTGTTAATTCTTCAGGAATGGGATGACATTGAAAAGGCAATCTATTATATTTATCACATGACAACAGCCCACGCGAACGAAGTAGAGGGTAAAAGTTAGTTTGCTATAATTAGCTAAACCTTTTATTAAATTTTTAAAATTTAGAGCTATATTAGGGTTCCCTCGTATTCAGAACTGTTTCTATTTACTCCTACCTTTTTCTATGTTCTGAGTTTGTAATTTTAGCGCCATAACTTCTTACTTTCTTACAGGGCACTGTTCTGTTGTGGTTCTTCCTTGTAGTAAACGTATTTTGTTTTTGGATCTTGAGCGCATTTAATGCAGGATTGTTTTCATTCCAACAAAAGGTGATGGCTGTTCCTCTCATAGGTACTAATGACAGATTCATCTGGTTATCTATATTCTGCTACTGCGCGCGTTGTGACTCCCTCTATTGACATCAAAGGCATTGTCCCAAACTCACTTTTGACACCAAATGTTACGACGTGGATGCGGGGATATTAAAAAGACCTTGTTTCATCATCCCCCTGCCATTATCCCACTCTAAGTGGGGTCGGTACAACATGTTACAAACATGGCTTTGGCATGGATTTGGCTTTGCTTTTTACGACCGGCCGCCTGCCTGACGTCAACTTACCTTAGTCGTATTTTACAAAACCTCGGTGAGAAAGATAGTGGTCTATTTTACTCAACGGGATACCACTTGGCGGGTCAACTTACCTTAGTCGCCTTTTACGACACCTCGGTAAGAAATGAGGGTGGTCTATTCTATTCCGCCGGATACCACACGGCGGGTCGACTTACCTTAGTCGCCTTATACGACACCTCGGTGAGAAATGAGAGTGGTACTGTTCTGTTCAGCCGGATACCACACGGCATGACAAAGACCTTGTTTGTATTTATGAATATGACAACTTGCTAATCTCGATCCGTGTCAGGAATATGTAACAATATCATGATAAATTCGCTCCTGGTATTTATATAGACTGCAACTTAATAGATTTAAGTGAAGATTTAGGTTTTATTGTTATTATTACAATCGTCTCGAAATTATTATTATTAATTGACAGTAAAGTTAATTATTTAATCAGGTTTCATTAGGGCTCTAATTTTTAATATTACTTATATAAATTTAGTTGTATAACTAAGGTTAGGTCAGGTATTAAATACTTAGCGGTACCCACAACCAAAGATTATTTACTAGAAAAATAATGGGAAATTGAATATTAGAAACGTCCGTCTGTAAAGTTTGTTAAGTTAAATTGTCATCCATGTAGAGGATGGAACGTTAGCTTGATATTGCGGCTCGAAATGATATCGCTGTATTTTGTTGAACATAAAATAATAAAAGATTTTTTGATTTTATTGATAGTTTACCTAAATACTAGATAGCGGACTATCTGTATAGCGTTACCTAACGCTTTCTTTGTTTGTTTGTAATAATCTTTTTATTGCATTAATTAATATAAAAATGATAAAAAAACTTAAACGAAGAATGAAGTAAATATTAAGTACAATGAATTAAAATAAAAATGGAACATATTTAATATTAACAAACAGAAATTACTCTTTATTAGTCGGATTAAAAATCTTTTTTCGAGGTAAAAGGTATCAAGGCGCAGTTTTTTATTATTTTTTGAGCGACAACACTGGCACAGCGACTGGCACGTCGTTTAAACATAATAGCCATTATAAAAGTTTTCGACGTTAAATATGGAATGAAGTAAAAAGTTGTAATGCACAACTGTTTATTTTATTTATCAGTGTGCAATGATCTTTGTATATGCATCGATACGTTAGTATTTTTTTAAACCCGACAATTTTTTTTTGGGATATAAAAAAACGAATGTAACTATTATTGGTGTATAAGATGATGGAGTTACTAATAATATTAATTGGTAATGTTATAAGATTTTATTAAGTTACCATTTTAAATTTGTGATTTTTATGATCGTAGTAATAGTCGTTATCAAATATTGTTCTTTAAAAAATATGTGTAACGTTATCTCACAACGCAACGGGTAATTATATGGGATCTTCTGATATTAATTCATCACATTACAGTCATGTAAATTATGTATTTATATATCACACTACCTCTTTATATTTTAAGGGGAAGATATTTTTGCAATAGTATAAATATAATCTTTACTCCTATATTAATGCCCCACACGTTTACAAAATTGCGTAATTGATATTCTAAATGTTAACTTACGGACGCCCTTTGATATTTCAAAAATTACGAGTAACAACCATGTTATACTTTCGATAGAGCTTTACAATAAGCTACTGTAATAGAAGTTCCTACTTTTTATATTAAGTAATATCTTCTCTTTTGTCTCGAATAACCTAACCATAGCAAATATCCAATGATGATTGAAATTGTAAATATTTAAAATTTGAAACATGTGAGGAATGCGTTTTTCTAAATAAAAAAATAATTTTAATAAACTAACACAGTAAAATATTTAAATACGACATTTTTTCTTATATTTATGCAAGTTTGGCAAAAACTTTATATTTGCGAAACTTATAAATCACCATTTATATAACATTAAGAAGGTCCATGTGGTTAATTTGTCTAATTTTGAAAAGCTTATTCATAGTTTTATGTTATATAAATATATATATTTTTTAATTTCTAGCAATTTGGGTTACAAATTACTAGTAAACCGCTCCGGCTAAGTTAAATAAATTAGGAGTAAGGTCATGGTAGTATAATGGCCGGGATTCGAAACAACGACCTGTCGATCACAAATCCGTTACTCTGACAATTCCGCTACCGCCGCTTCGAATGTTCGTGCATCTAATGTAATAGCGAGATGAATATTGTTTACTTCGGCCATACTATCACGATTTATTTAAGGTAGCAGGAAAAAGTTGTTATATTTATAATTTTGTATTGGCAGTATATTGGATGTTTCTAACATTCAGGGTAAAGCAATTCAAAAAATCTTTTGTTTCATTCTATAATTAATCATTTGTTTTTATATACTTCACGTGTTATTGAGTTTATGTTAAATATTGGTTTTAAATAAGTTGTTAACAAATATTTTTTTGTTAGATTGTATAAACGAACAATTAAATTAATAATTTCAATGGTTATTTAGATATTATAGTATAAGTTGAGGGACGGATGACTAATTGATTGATTAATTCGGATTAATGTGTGTGTATAGTTATATAACATAAATTTTGTTACATAGGTAAGTGTTACGGCCTAAGTTGTTAATACATTTTTAAACGCCAAAGAAGTCAAAACTTGCGTCGAAAATGTATTGTGCCTCGATTATTTTACATCTAGGCCAAATTTTGATATATATGTTATGAATTATTTTGCTATAACTTAATATAATTCTATCATAATAACCTCAGTTAATTGCCTCTTCAGGTGACAAGATGCCGGGCTACTTTTTTCGCACAAAGAATCAGCTTAGCGATTCATCGCGGAAACGCTGCCAGCATTCTTGGGACCATTGTCCATTCCACGTGTGCATTGTATAGTAGTACCGTGTAAGTAATTTAAGATAGACATTACATTTACGTTGTAAGTAAAAACAATATAAAATTCTATAATAGTATATATTTATTGACAGCAAAATTGTACGAGTTATGTCTATCTTAAATTACTTTTCTATCATAACTTTTGTACAATGCAATTCCGAAACACCTACTTTTTTAAAATTATCAAAACGTTGTTTTGTGGCAGTGAAACTTAACATGTTTTAAGCTTCTTTGCGGTTTCTAAGTTTCATTTTAAACTAATATAGATCGATACATTGATATGTAACTTTTTTGTTTGAACGACTTATCGTCCGACGTATCGGAATATATATCTAAAAAAGTATGTTATTATAGTTAAATTTTACATTCCGTGATATTTGTTATTGAATACTAAGATTTAGTTCTGAGTTCGTTACTATTTTGAATGTTTTGCAGTGCAATAGATGTGATTTAAATATATTAAAATTTAAGATATGTATAGGTGTAGTGTAGTGTAGTAGTGTAGGTATTCATAAATAAATGTATGTTTAAAAATATCCGTTGGTTTTTCCTTTAGATTTTTTAGACCGTGTGGTATCCGGCTGAATAGAATAGACTACCTTTATTTCTTGCCCAGGTGTCGTAAAAGGCGACTTAGGTAAGTTGACGCGCCGTTAAGATAACTTCAGGCAGGCGGCCGGTCGTAAAATACCTAGATGAATCACAACATGTTTATAACATGTTGTGCCGACCCCACTTAGAGTGGGATAAGGGTAGGAGGATGATGAGTTTAGAGTTTTTAAGCGACACATGTGTTCTCGATCTTCATCGATCCTATCTCATAGTTATACATATTATGTATGTATGTATAAAAACTAAACTTGAAGAGAAATAGTAATAATGTTGCTTAATAATTTCTACAATACACCCTTATGGTTCTCGCCATGATCAAATGTGTGAAATTGCGAACTTAAATCTTACCATCATACCTTAGCACAGGAGTTTTACAGTCTAGGACCCGTAGATGTTTAGACTAGCGATCCTTGGTGAAATGTGAAGTCTAGACCTGATAATACTTCCAAAAGACAACAATTTAATTTTCTAAACCTATAGACCTATACTATTTAAAGTAAGTCTTTGATATTGTTGTGAAGTACACAATAGTTATTGAAAAAATGTAGTTTAAAAAAATGGTTTATATATTTTATTGTACGATTCCCATAATCTTCTTAATCCAATTTATATTAGATCCGACACTAGTATAGACCCCTGGTATTCCTGGAATGCCACAACTGGTACCGTAACTAGTAATACCTTCCAAGTTACCTGCGCATATAAGTGGTCCTCCAGAATCACCCTGTGAAGATAAAAAGCAGAATTTTTCAGAACCGAGCAGAAAGTTGACATCTAAAAGCAACTTCTTATAGGCGTGTGTATCCTACTATGGGTGGGCTATTCTCATTCTAATACAAGAATCATTAGTCCGTCTATGTGATTGTTGATATTCATGATTATGCTACTAAAATTAATATGATTAAATTTATATTAATTATTGATGACACAAATCGTTATTACAGTATCGTACGTTGTAGCTGTATGTAGAGTTGATGTATTTATAACCAAAACGCCAAGAAAACGTTGAGTGGAGTGATCCACGAGATGGAAACAATAAAATAATATCTTATTAAATATTTTCTTAATAGCCAAGTAATTATCCTGTGAAAGCAAATTTTAGAATAATAGCAATACGAATAACTCCACTCCACTATCACCAATGGAAATAATATTTGAATACAAATATTATCATTATTAATGTATAGAAACCGGCTATACTAACGTCTTATTTTATCGGCGTTATCGCGGCGTAAACAGTTCCCGCCGCGTAAAGAGCTCATGAATAAGAGCCCGTATGGGCTTGAAACTAGTCAAGTTCATCCGATAAAATAAGTCGTGAGTATAGCCGGATTCTATACATTAATTATGAATACCACTCACGATAGTTTAAATTCAAAAATACATAAGATCATTCTCCTGCCCATATCCCATTCTAAGTGGCGTCAGCACAACATGTACATTTCGCTTCTATTTTCTCCTATCATTAGTCAATTCCGGCGCAACTTCATGTCCCACAAGAATGGAAAGGACGATTGTACCTGACAGGCGTCTACTCCATCACCCATAGCACACAGCATCCCGTAGTCACTTCTAGGTGCTACATACTGCCCTAATATATAAGTGCATTTGTCAAGTGATATTATCTTCACGTTAGCTGCAAACAGTTGCTCGGTAATTTGTTTCGTCTTCATATCTCTATAGCCGTAACCATAAATTATGCATTCGCCTTTAAAACAAACACAAATATTACAGTATTACGAAAATTACAGCAATTTAAAAACACTATTAATAAAAGGCTAATACAGAAATTCTATTATACTATTAAGGATTAATTAGAAGATTCGTGGACAGCTACTCTGCGACCCTGCACAAGACAGTACTAACTAAATGTAACTAGTGATAAGAATTATATTTTTAAAAGAGCAACCGCTGAGTTTCTTGCTGGCTCTTCTCGGTAGGAACAGCTTTCCGAACCAGCAGTAGAGTTGACAATTCCAAAGGATAATTTATAGAATTAGGCGTTACTTTGCGGAGATCCATAATACAAAAGTAATAATAAAATTATTTTGCTATAATCCGCGGATTATATATAATTCTTATTATCTTCTTCGCGGATTATAGCAAAATAATTTTATTATTACTTTTGGATTCCAAAGGGCTTATTTACAGGTTTATTTGAATAAAGAATATTTAGAATAAAATTCAAGTAAGTAAGAAGCGGTCTGTTACTATCCTACTGCTGAGAATAGACCTCTTCTCTCCGTTTTTGGAGAGAAGGATTGGAGCTAAGTCCTACGCTGCTCCAATGCGAATTGGTAGGTTACACATATCTCCTGAATTCTCTAGAGATATGCAGGTTCCCTCACGATGTTTTCCTTCACCGAAAAGCGTGTGATAAATTGCAATTATCAATTAGACACATAAGTTTTAACAGTAAAACTCATTGTCTGTCAGGGTTTGAACCCGTGACCTCCTCGAAAGTCACACGGTGTTACCGCTGGGCTACCACAGCTCAATCAGTTAATCAGGTAGTAAATATCAGGTATAGGTATATCAGGTAATAAATATCAATAAAGTAAGATACTCAATGATGAACCGCGTCGCTAAATAGCCTATGTGATGTAGCTTATTTTTCCCCAATTTCCAACATGCTGTTAGCTTTCAAAGCTGTACTACTTCTCTTAGTGGAACTGTGCTGTATTGTTTCAAGATTTTAAGCTTAGATACTTTGATAGAGTTCATGTTATTAATGGAAATAAGTGCCTTATTATCCGTTCTCAATTTCCGAGCATAACAATCGCAAGTATAATGATTTATGTTTAGGTGTCCCCGTGAAATACCTCTTTATTTTGATTGAAATGTTTGGCATACGCACAAAAACAATTGTATTAATAGCACATTGGGTGTGACAGCTGCGATTGTTAGAAGGCAATCTCGTTAACAGTTCATTCACAGTTACCTGATATTCCGAACGAGGAATTGGGTAATATTGTATTATCACGCCAAGTAATGTCATCTAAATCGAGTCGCAATCGTAACAGTGCAATGTCATGTGCTCGTGTGATTCTGAAACCGTATAAGTTGTTCTTGAACACCATTGTAAGTAAATTAGAGTTGCCAGTTTAACTGCGAAATACTTTAAACTAGATTTATCAACGAAATCGTATACATGAACGAAGTTATTTTATAAACATAATATTTTTATATTATGTAGGAAGAAATTTTATATGAAGAATAAGAAATATTTTTAAATTCTGAATATTCTTAGAATTTAAAGTTTAAGAGATTATATTTATATTCAACCTTATTTTTTTTAAAATAACGTCTAAATAGTTTGATGAATTCTTACCTGGCTGATTAGAACAAAAAGTTATTTTCATTCTTTACCCTAAAAATCAAATTTGTTTGTGATACGCTCAGCTATTAAAAGCTTTTATTTATCTTGACTTGTATGTACATTTGTATGTAAATGTTGAATTTTGCAAGAAAAAATTTGCTCCACTACCGATTGAGCTGAAATTTTAAATATTGATCCAGTCCCGAAGACAATGCATGTTTATGATAAACTTGACCTGATGGTGTTGTCAGGATTGGCTCTAAACGAGGGAACTAATCCACGGTTAACGTAGGATTATGAAATTTTGTTAGAAGATTTCTAAAATCTTCGTTTAACGTGACTTGTTTTAAAGAAAAAAAGACTTCCGCCTGGATTTGTCTTTTTCTTTCTTTCTTGGAAAGATGTGTTGGATACGGTTGGATAGAATTAGATTTGCGACTGGATTCGTCACTGACAAGTGGTAATAACAAGACATTTGTGCCAGAACTATAAACCTAGTGCAAAAATTTCTAAAGCGCTTCATGCAATACATGATCTCAAATAATTGGTATAGTTGAAAAGATATGAAGTACATATTATAGTGCAGATAAATCACATTAATATAGAAATAATTAGTCCCTCTATGTGATAGTTGAATAGTCGTGGTTATGCTATTTAAATTAATATGATTTAAATTATATTAATTCTTAATGCCACAAATTATTATCATGATTTGGTACTTTTTGGCTGTATGTAGAGTTGAATTATAGTCCAGATGAATTACATTATATACTTGTGTTCTAGCCCTAAGGTAGTGTAAAAAAACTATATTAAATTGAACTTGAAAGCACCAGTCATTAACACAGTCCGATTTATATACACAACTAATTTTTACCTGCAACTTCGTTCACGTGGACTGTTGTCACGTGATAGGTTATAGTTGGCGCTTTTCAATTTCTTTCTATTCCCGTAAAATTAGCACGATTTCTATACAGCCTATATGTACTATGATTCAACCGATTCATCGTGAAAGAGTTACAAACATACATCCAGACTCACAAACTTTAGCATTTATAATACTAGATTTTACCCGTGACTTCGTTCGCATGAACTGTTGTCGTGTGATAGGTTGATAATAGATAGCACTTTTCAATGTAATCCTATTCCTGTAGAATTAACGGAATTTCTAAGAGCGTATATATTATTGCGGTATATCAGGAATAATTGTGCCAAATTTCATCGATACTGGTTCAGCGGATTTGCCGCGAAAGAGTAACAAAACATACATCCATACTCACAAACTTTCGCATTTGTGATATTATTAGGATAGGATTAGTAAGATAGATATACTATACAACTTACCGATTATACAGAGGATGTCTCATCACTTCCAGAACTTGTGTTATTGGTGTCGTTTTATTTTTAGTACAGTAGTTATTTAGATAGAGCATGTATTGTTTTGGCCCATTATTTACGCAATGTGCTGCTGTTATAGCGAACAGCGGTGATAGGAGGGTAGCTCCGCATAAGTGGCGGGAGTTGCTTGCATCTCTTAATGATACAACCTCAATTTGGGTTCCTTAAAGATAATGACTCGTATAGAATATGAAATTTATAGAGTGACATATTTTATTTTCAATTTGCTTAGTTATAATAGAACTTTCATTAAGCATAGTTTAATTTGTTAAGTTGTGCCCTCCTCGCCTTATTAAACGTAAGTCTGGGCACAGACGTCCTCTCTCCGTTTTTGGATAGAAGGATTGGAGCTAAGATCTACCATGCTGCTACAATGCCGATTAGTAAGTTACACATATCTCTAGAAATCTCTAGAGATATGCAGGTCTCCCCGCGATGTTTTTCTTAACTGTTGAGGACTATATTAATGGTAAGAAAGCTTGGATTTGAATTGCAACCAGCAGAATAACATAGTTCATAGCTTCACAGACTTTTTTAAAAAGTTTTCCAGATAATTGCGATGAAAACTTTCTATTTAGTGTAGATAAATTAATCAATATGCCAAATATTAGCCAAGAATATTATACAAGAAATTCAGTATTAATATCCTCAAAACATATGTCATATATACTAATGGATTAATTTTGTTATCCAACATCATTAGAAAATATTAAAGTAATAAAATACCGCAAGGCACTTCCGTTCCAGCGATGACTCTTTTAACTCTTTTGCATTCAACGTAACCAAAAAGGTTAAACATCAATATTACATTTAAAAACACTATACTTATAATTGTACAAGAAAGCGACATGCTATCTATGCGTTTAACTACCGTTACTAATAAAATTCATACTGATAATATTTAAATATTGTTATTCTATCGCTCCCCATTGTGCGAAATCGTGACGAAACATAAAATTACATTTGTTTAAACAAGTGTTTATTTTAAATGTATTTACCTATTGGGCTAGTTTTTCTTCGTGAACATATTGTATTCCCGTTCTTTCACCAGGAATTTATTATTATTCTTAGTATCTGTCAATCAATGTCTGGAAATCAGTGTGTCACAAAGCTTTTTTCGCGTAAATCTATATCCCGCGCGAATTCGAGGAATAAAAAGTATATGAATCTCTACAACACTACAAGTACTATGACTACAAATATACAATGACTGGCCCGTCGGAGCAGTGGGTAGTGACCCTGCCTTCAGCTCCACGGGTCGCGGGTTTGATTCCTGCTGAGGGCAAACATTTTCTATAAACAATGTTTTGGTTCTTCGAGCCTGGGTGTATATTTGTATTTAAGTATGTATTTTAAATTATATATGTATATATTCACCAGTTGTCTGTCATCCATAACACGAGTATTAAGTGCTTTGGGGATGGACGACCGTGTGTGTAAGTGTCCCACATATTTATTATATGTATAACCTCTTCTATCATCCTGTGATAATCGCATTAAAATCTGTTTATCCGTTCCGGAGAATGTACTGCTAAGCCAAACCTAGTATTTAGTAATAAACCGTACAAAAATACGTTCAATAGATTTTGACAAAGAATTATAAATTGAGAGAAGTCTATTCTATAAATATGAACGAAAGTCTTAGAGGCTAGTCTAGTCTTGTTAAAAGCTCTTTGCAAAAGTACGTAAGTCGTTTGTGTTTGGGAATAAGGTTCTATAAATAACTTCCGCAATCAATTTTAGCTTTGCCATTACAGGAGTTTAAAAACAAAAGAGACTGATACGGAAAACCTACTATACTGTTGAGGATTATTTGAATTTTTGAGGATTATTTATTTGAAAATTTAATAATGTGTCGATATAGTTACTTTTCCACCCTGTACAAGATAGTCACGACTAAATGTAACTAGTATAACGACTTATCTTTTAAAAGAGCAACCGCCGAGTTTCTTGCTGACTCTTCTCGGTAGGACTAGCTTTCCAAACTAAGAGAAAAGTTGTCGATCCAAAAGCACTAGATTATAAGTTTACTTGTATAAAGAATATTTTGAATGACTAATAAATCATACGCTGACTAACCCTCAGGACTTTAGTAATATTGGTTCGTAATGACTTAACAAATCACCTTTAGATAAACATTAAGTACTTCCTGAATGATAGTGTAAGTAGTAGAAAATAGAAAGGCAGTGTAAGTATTTGTATGATTATTTCGTTATCATGTGTTGATAATTATTAAAATTAGTACAGTACGTTAACAGTTTTACTTTCGAAAACTGTGTTTAGACTGATACCACCTAAATCAAATTCCCAGTATCAATTCAGTGGGGACTGAAAAAAAGCGACCACTCATCTCAGAGCGCACTAATGCAATATTTTGCTGGATTGCTCTAGCGAAATTTCGTCGAGAATTAAAAATTTGCTACCATTAGGGCACGCGATAAATTTCCGCATAGATAATACACTATAATATAAGAATTTCCGAGTCAAGAACACTGAAGTAGTGTTAACAGATTATTATTTTCTTCATTATAACAACTTCAGACGCAGAAACTGACCAGAACCAGACTCTCAGAGATCAAGCCGACGAGAATACTGGTGCCTGGGAAAATCTCTAAAACCCGATTGGTAAAACAGCCGCGCCACCTTTATACTTTCGGATCTACCTATCGCCATCCCACATTTGATGTCGTTGAAAAGGCCGATTACTTGCTAAAAAGTCCGGAAGAGCAATGTTCTCAAAAACTTGTGATTCTGTGTAAAACTTGTGATTCTGAGCAATGAGAGATTATCAACCTTAGGCTACTGATGATTCAGTATTGCAGAGCATTATTCAGTTTACAAGCCAGCTCGAAGGTATCTCTTTCTCGATAGCCATGTAAACCGGTACCAATACTAGTGTTACCAAAGTACCCTCTCCCTCAGATGTCAGACTGCAGTCAGGAATCTCGAACAAACTTCAGTAAAGAACACTGCCTGGCAGCTAGTTGGGCATATAAATCCAAGTGCCTTGCTTGTGATTTTTTTAAAACAAGCTATCACTTCCCTCTGTCTAACTGCTGTGTTTATGTTGATTGCGTAGTCACTAACATGTTCTCTGCGTCCTTTTCCTACATATTCAATATTTTTTTGTATACTTGGTAGTAGTCCAAAAATCAAATTTTAGCCCTTGTTAACACGGGCGTGTGGCAACATCGAGAAAACTCTGAACGTAATATTGTTTATACCTCATGGTTTACATTTCTGTAGAACAATCTTATGAAAGATAATTTTTGTGTTAAAACGGTAGATATACTTTTGCTCTATGGTGTCATTGTTATCCTAAGATACCATAATTAGAGTATATTATTTATAATACATAATATTATATATGGTAAAATAAAATCTATGCCATATTCAAAATTGTTTCATAATTCTTGCGTCTTTTAAATTACTACAGCCTTTTAAAAAATATCTAGATAGCGTTGTCATAAATTTAATATACAAGACAGTAAAATAGAATTGATAGGAGTGAATTCTTATCGTATACTAGTAGTTATTACATCAGGTAATAACAATAGACACATATCAATATGTATTTCTTACGAAAATTCGTATTAAATTGTACTCAGTAATAAAATTTAAGTACATAGATGAAAAAGTGCCAAACATTACGACTAATAAATTCCTACGCCGTTCTTTGCCGCTACCGCCAATTTTATTAATATAAACCAGGCATATTTATAGTTATTTGACTTGACTTTACTAATAATATTGCATTATAGGTATTATTATACTGTAGAGGGTGCCAAATTCCACGTAGGTACTGTAATAATTTGTTGCGAGAAGTTATGATAGTGTATTAAAATTAGAATCAGTCTTTTAGCTTTAAGTGCACAGTCATGGCTATAATTACTATTGTTTGTTGTTATTGTTTCGTACTGCATGTAATGCCAGAGCGCGGTGACATCCGACAGGTGCGAGCGGGCAGCGGGCTCCGGCCTACGGCTAGCGTTTATGTAACGCGAGGGCGCGAGCGGTGCGCGTACGGTGAGTGGTCGCGGGAACGCGGCAGCCGGCGGCAGTGCTCCGTCGAACGCCGGGGCACACCGCGCCATGGACCGCTCTAGCGGCACCCCGCCGCAAAACCCACCCGCCGCGCACTCCGGCTTCGGTGCCTTCTGCAACGCGATCTCTGAAACTTTTTCGGTACGTACTGTACCCATTCACATCTCCCTCCATCCGCCCCACTACGATCTCGAACGATTCAACCAGCTGGCCAAAAGTTTTACCAGAGTATCGCCGCCAAAAATGGATTTTGGCGCCGATATGTGCTGTCATTAAAATTCATCTTCAAATCCGCTGCCGCCGCCAATTTACCTAATTGAAGTGTCGCGTCGTAATCTATTTTGAGAAGCACGTGCTCCGCGAGGTCACGACGCGGGGTCCGCATTAGCAGGCTTCTGTAGGCAGAAGGTAACAGACTCGAATGAATTATCACGGGAATAAAAAATATAAACAAGTTTATTATTAGAGTGCTCGTTCGTGCCGGGTCGCACGGCCGTGATTTGTCCGATGGATGTGATATACCGAAATACTCGTGCAATAAACGAACACCCAACGCGCGACGTCCAAAGAACGGGCGCGACACCGCATCGGGCACTCGCGCGAACTCTGCAAGCCGTTCACCACGGTTGGCATCCCTCGCGACACCTCCACTTTGCCGCATCATAAGCATCTTCGTGAAAACCAGTAAATCTACTGAAATAGGTATATAGCGAATCCTAAGTTGCATTTTATTTCCTACTTTTGATTTCATATTTATAATACTAAAAGACTTAAATTCGTAAATAGATACGAACCCCAAAGATCCTTCTATGCTTATTTGTGAATTGCCAAACAACGGTTTGATCACTAGGTTTTAAAAAATAACCACAAGCGTGCAGTGAGTGTCAAAATACTGAGTGAAATAATTATAAGTGTTTAAGATTAAAGTGTGAACGGCTTGCTTTATTTCATATTCTCACGAAATTACCACGTGCGGCTAGTTAGCTTAAATAAAGTTCCATATATATTTTTTACAATGCGTAGAAGCGCAAAACACGTCGTTATCGCGGTGACTGGTGTGTCAATCAATTAGTGTTCTTGAACATGAGTTATGTCTTTAGTTTTGAAATACAAATTAGGAGTCTTTATAAAAAAAATTACGACTACCCGTAAACAATTTAAAATTGAAATATTAGTATTAGGTATATTAAATGAGATTTAGGTGTAATCATGAAATACTCATGTCCCTAGTTGTTTATTTGTAAAATATTTAAGTATCGTTTATTGATTTAATGATTACGATTTTCTTTATTTGCTTATAAAAGTAAATTAATGTTAAATATTTATTATTTTATACTCAAATTAAATTAAAAATTAAATATGAAATCCTTTTTACGAGATGAGTGTAGATGATATTTTATGGTGACGATTTTCCGTTAAATTTAAACATTAGAACAAAACCTTTTTAACTTGACTTGTGTAGTTTTAGTTTGGGCGTTTAATTTATCTTTTCTTCTTATTAAAAGGCTTCTTTTTTTCTTACTAATGTTCTTTTACAATATTGTTGTCTTTTGTTTTTTGACTTGTCGTTTTGACGTAACCACAGCCTTAGATAAAAAATGGAAGAAGCACAAAAAATATTAAGCATCCTTTTTTAGTTTTCCTGTACAAAATACTAAGCCGACCGCATCATAAGTATATGAGCAATTCAAATTCAAATTCAAAATAGGTTTTATAATGGTTAAAGAATATTTTGAGTAAAGCTTATACAAACTTTTAAGATATAAAAGTTTTTACGTCAATATTATATGCTAAAATTAAGATGACTAAATTCAGTCAGTCAAAAGTTATTCTCAGGCCATGTATTTCTTTAATGTAAATAAATTAATTTAATTTAATTAAATTAAATAAATTTCTGTAAATAATTAACGAACCATGGTTAAATGTTTTATGAATATAATATTGTAGTCTTTACTTATAGTATAAGTAGTCTTTACTTCTAGTATAAGTAGTCTTTACTTATAGTATAAGTAGTCTTTACTTATAGTATAAGTTGCCTTTACTTATAGTATAAGTAGTCTTTACTTATAGTATAAGGAGCCTTATATTTTATTACTTATATTTATGAAATCACATCATCTTAAATATTTGATTTTCTAGTTATCTAGCTTAAGGTTTCAATTATAACTACCATCCTAAGTGAAGTGAGCTCAGTCGATTTGTCTCTACAATTACACATTATCTTAAGACGTCAAAGGCTAATTAACAGATGATTTAACACGGTCGCTATTCGTTCACCTTGAGAAATATATTATACTAGCAATCACCAGCGGCACCGCCCGGACGGAAAGATTAAAACCGAGATAGATCCTAGATACCTATCTAGGTAGTATAATTCTGACAACTATAAAAATGGTTAAAGTGGGTTAACCTTAAAAGCTAGATATCTGTTGTCGCAGACTTTTATTAAGAACTTTTAGAAGGGAACAATTTTGTAATACATGATTTTTGAATAACTACCACCGGTTACTCAGCGCACGCAAGGAAAACTGTAAATTTTTCCGCTTTCGTACTATTTTTTATTGCTGCTCTTCTCCTATTCATCTTAGCGTGATGTTATATAGCCTTCCTCAATAAATAATGGACTATCTTACACTAAAAGAATGTTTCAAATCTGTCCAGTAATTCCTGAGATAAGCGCGTTCAAACATTCAAACGAACAAACTAGTATTTTATATACCTAAAAATCTAACGTTCAATACAAGTAAAAGTACATAATAACAATGACGTGAAAACGATTTTGTAAACATTGTATTTCATGTTAGTGAAAAACTAAATCTTAATTTAAAATTAGAGCAATGACTGTTAAAAAATTTATTAATCTATTCTTAATATTTAAATGAGTTAATCTTGTATATATATTTTCCGAATCTCGGAAACTGCTCCAACGATTTTCCTGAAATTCGGCATGTAGGAGGTATTGGGGGAGAAAAATTGATCTAGCTAGGTTTTATGTAAAAAACCTAGCTAGCTAGCTTGTTTTATCCCTATTTTTGGGCATTAAAAAACACTAACATTTATATTGAATTGAAGTTTCGCCATTAACTGTCAAGTCGACGTAGCTTATTCGGTTAGTGGGCAGCCTCGAGAAATAAGAGTGCCAAGAATCGATCCCTACTAAATAATTGTTTTTTATTTTTTTAAAGTTTTTTTTTGTAAAAAATTACCGAGCGAAGCTCGGTCTTCCAGATATTATTTGTTAATTGTTATTGCGTACTTGCTTAAGTAGATATGTTTACTATATGACAAGTGTTTTTAGGCCAGTCTACCTTTTCTAAGTGTTCCTCGCTTTTTTTAAAAGTGGTAATGCAGCAGCAAGTATTGTATATAAATTTATCATAAATCATAACATAACATGTCTTTAATTGTAATTACTATCGTGTGGCAAAATATACGGAGCCATTAGGTCACACCAATATATAAAACTCAAGTACAGTGCAAGGTTGCCTCCATGATTCCAATTTCTAACAGGGCTGCCTAAGTTCCAGCCTATTTCAATGCGAGGAACAGATTTAAATAATGCAATTTATTTTCAGCTTTGTACCTTTAGTTCTCACACTTTTTGCTGTCGCGAAAACTACGATTGATCCGCCCTAGATACGGTTGTAAAGAGCACTATGTAGACCGCATTCATAAACTTTTCATAGTTTACACGTCAAATAATATATGAACAAGAGGACTAAATGAAGAGCTGAAACTTAGACAAACTAAATTATACATCATAGGTATTTTAAAATAACATAATTATTATTTTCATTAATAACGTTCATCGTTATTATCACGTTATTATTACTACTTACGTGCAATCCTTCAATTTAATGCATTTAAATTAGCACTATAGTTCCATCATTTCCTATAGACATGTTTCACAGTCTAAAGCCTATAAAAACTTACGAGAATCCTCGAAACAAACCATTTCTAGAGGTCACTATTGTTCTTATTTTAAGAAAGTTGAGGCACATTTGAATTTACTTCTAGCAACGAATTATACGTACATAACTTGTAGATTATCCAAATATAAACGTATCAAAGATATTTAATGACTTCATCGATCAATCACAAAAATCACACATACAACATTTTGATTAAGGAAGAAGAGATTGCTGCTTTTTATGATAAAAAAAGCCTTTATTTAGCGTGCCTTGTATGTATGGTTGTATGTAATGGTGGAAGCTTGCAAGATTAATTTGTCCCACTTCCCGGTGTCCGATTGAGCTGAAATTTTACATACTGGTCCAGTTCCGATGACAAATGGATGTTTATGATATTAAGTATGACTTGATGCTGCTGCTAGGATTAGCTCAGGCGAGGAAACTCCTCAACGGTTAATAGTAGAGAGATGAAATTTAGTTAAAACCTTTTTGAAACTTAACTTGTTTTTATTTTATACTTTAATCGTTCTTGCCATTCCCACCAAACTTTTTTTTTTCCTCCACTACACATGCCTTATGTATATATAGGTCGGGCTTGACACACGCCTAAGACACGCCTTAGACGAAGTTACTAGTTGAGCTTTAGACTATTGCTTTGGCACTTGCTTGTTACTGTGGCTTGAAGATGTGCTGTTATACCAAATATTTTTTAATATTCATCAAACGTGATATTAACGAGATAGTAAGCATAGCTCTCAGTTGACATTCTCGTAACAGGCAGCCCTTTCCAACGTATAAAGGTTTGACCGCATCGATCGGTAAACGACGTTAGCATTGCCCTCTTTTTCCTTGCCTGAGATTAAAATTCCATTGTGACGTACATTCCACAAATTTTTATGTATATATCCTCGATAGTGCCAGCGACGATTATTTCTAAATTATTTTGCGAGCTTCTTTATGCTTCGATTTTGGTGAAACATAAGAGATATTAAAATAATATATATTCTTCTGTTTGAATAGTCACATCTGTTGATGTTGATGACGATTTACATATGATTATATTATGTTCTACTTCCTATTCATAAAAATTTTTGTACACAGTATTTAATCCTTTATTAGTATTTATTAAATTTATTAAATATAAAACAGTTTATAGTGTAATTATATGCATGAATCAAATGATGCACCATTTTCATAAGTGTTTGCTGTACCCAAAAACTCTTATTTTCTATTATACAAGATAAGAGCGATTAAGAGCGAACACGAGAGCGACGTCTAGAGGGCATACTTATACTTATATAAGGGCCTACTTAGCTGTATGTACTCGCCAATCATCGCTTATGATTGCCTACAACCCGGATTTTTGAGTTTACCTCGTACAGAGAGACAAACGCGGCGGAGAGCATTATTATATCTTATGTAAGGATAAATAAACTACATTGCAGAAATAGATACAGATACAGGATGCCTATGAATTTGAAATAAAATTTTATTTGGAACTATTCAATGATAATTAAGAAGTGAAATAACATTTCTTAGCTCCGAAAAAATTAAGATAATTTCAATTATGTAGGTTAAAAGTCAACAAATTGAAATATAAATACGTTTGTTAAAACCCAATCAATGAGTGATGAGTAATTTTAGTCGCACCCATTTGTTTTGTGGGAAATAGTAATAGAACACTTGTACGCATCAAACGTTTGGTTAAGCGATTATAAATAAAAGTTAGGGTATTCGGACACTGCTCCTGCTATTTTTGAATGAGATATGCTACGAAATCAAGAACAGGGCCAGGTTAACGTTGAGTTTGTTGGTCACAGATTTGTAGTCATAATAGATTTTTGTAGTTATATTTATAAAATAAGATTCGTGGTGTATTGCTTTTTATTCGTTTCTGTAAGGTAACAGTAGTTTTAGTTTTATCCCGCTATCTATCGGGTGAAAATCGGGTGTGGTAAATTGGAATTAAAAATAGAAAAGAAAGGGTCGTTGACATGTGGGATTTGTAATCTGGGTATTTTCCTATTTTTAATCTGCCCATTTACCAATGCGCTTATTATAACTTGACGAATGACAGCAAATTTAAGCTTTACAATGTATTTCTTTTTTGATTTCAGTTTCAGTTTTTCATGCCTAAAAAACAACATTTTATTAATAAAATTTAGCTAGATCGACTTTTCCTCTCAAAACCCCCTACATGCTGAATTTCATGAATATCGTTGGAGCCGTTTCCAAAATTCAGAAACATATATACATATATATACAAGATTAACTTATTTAAATATTAAAGATAGATTTGTTTTGGCGTAATACGAGTAGTTCTTTTCTAAAAGTTTGTATTTATTGTAGCGAAGATATACAAAAATTTTCAGAGTTTCCAAAGAAATGGTTAGAGCATCACGCTCTAATTCTTTGGAACCATTTCTTTGGAAACTGTGTTAATAAAAATAATTATATAATTTAAACTGTTTTAAAAGAGTCGCATAATCCGAGTTTCTTTAAGGTTCCGTAACAGTAATGCATTTATTAATGTTCCTAATGCTTCAAAGGAAATTTTAAATATTTTGTCCGAGCTTTATTAGCGAGATGCCAGCTAAGGCGTTACTAGATTTTATGTTCAGCGACAAATGGCAAATTTTTGTTTTCTTTATATTTTATTAACATGTAATAATATTATTATTATTATATTCTAATATTTGTGTAGACATTAACTAATATTCGTGGCGTAACGTAAAGTGGCAGGTGGCATGTCCTCATTATGAACAATGTTTTATTTTCCTTCAATTCGCTGATTGAATAGATAATAAATTGCCCAGTTTATTCGTGACCCAAATGGCAAAAGTTATTTTTAACGTAAATATTATGACGAATAAATCCATATTCATTTATTTCTATAAAATATTACTAGAATTTATTTCAATCAGCTGCTTCATTATCCATTAGGTTCCGATTATCAAAGAAATAGATCTTAAAAACATTCCAAATAACTTAAAAAGCATGATGCTTTTTATTAAGCCAAAGGATTTTTCGGTTCACTATTTCGAGGAAATCAGTTTTAGTAGAGATAAATAGCTGTAAATAAAAAGTAGTGACATATGGTCCGAAAAATGTGGAGCTTAATAAAATTACATATCAGCATGATATAAAAGTAATTCTACATAAATAAGTAATTAAACTAGGTAGTTTTGGTATTACAGAATTAATAAAATATAGTCATTAATTTGACATTTACATATTTCAGATATTACTTATGTAGGTATGCTTAAATTTTTTATTTCAGTAAGAACTTTGTTATAAAAAGTAAATTTAAAATATAGTTTTTAAATTAATTATATTATATGTAATGTACGTATGAAAAATTTGAGGAAATAGGTATATTTTATTGTATGTTGTATTTATAAGTGAAATAAAAATATATATTTTTTATTTTTTATTCTTTTGTTTCAGGGTATGGCAACTACTTCAAGAAGTAGAAGAAAGGTAAGAAGCATTTTAGTTTAAATGTTGCCTCTACTAAAGCGTTTCCATACTTTAAATGTAAATTGAAAATTAAACCAAAAAAGTAGTGTTTGAAGATAAGCACTTTACTCAGCGCTTTCTTAGCGGGATATAAATTAACAATCGCATTAAAAAAATCGTAATATTACTACATATATAAATTTTTCTATTATTAATAATTTTCGCTCTTGTTTTCTCGTTTGTTGTAATGAAGATTGTAACAAAACTCAAACGGAATGGCCTCACTTCTCCCCGATGTTTCAAGGTTTGTTTTACTGGGATATGGCTATAGTTTTTCCATAGCTTTCAATGTTGTAACGAATGTTTACTGGCTAAGTCACAAGTTGACTTTGTGCCAAACGCGACGTTAGCTATTTCGATACCAACTTATCTAATTCTAACAGATTTACAAATTATTCGGGCCCTGTACCTACAGTACTTTATCAAAATAAACACATGTACTAGTACGTTCTATGTATATAAATGTTCACCGTCATGGATTCTGGCCAGATAACACAGATGAAATAAACGAGCTGTTGACATTAAACTCATCCACATTTCAAACTGTCACGGCTATAAATTGTATTAAAATTAATTTGTAACCGCTTGATTGAGATTTATTATTACACATAATAAATATTAAACTTCTATGATTTTCTCGAAGTCTTTTCTAACATATCGTTTGTCGTTTTCTGTTTGTTGCATTTAACTAATAAAATATAAATCCAAAAATTAACGTATTATGTTTATTCCAAAGTAACAAGTAGCGGCGGTAACGGAATGGTTGGGGTAACGGACTTGCGATTGAGATGTCGTAGGCTCAAATACAGGCCATTATACTACCGACGTGAACCCATTGCTAACACAAGCATTAGCTTAGCTGATGGCGTTAACAAGTTTACTAGTAATTTATAACGTAAAATTGCTAGTACCACTTATAATTATAATTAATAACTTATAATTAATTTATTAAGTTATCCTTAAACGTTTCTCACACCGTCTTGAAAAATACTAGTTTATCTGTGGTGAGATTTTCATGTGAAAGCTCTTGAGTCTACAAATTATTTTATTTATTTATAAAACTTTATTGCACATCCCAACAATAAAATAGAATAAAGCATAAAGCTACAGAAACAAAATAGCTATATCTAACATTTAGGACATAGATAATATACTATATAGGATAACTTTTAATTTTGGACGTACACGGCTTTAAATTAGTTATCTTATCACACATTATTGTTTAATATTATATTTCGCCATAAACAATCGTACGCGTACCCATTATTATTATAATTATGGTTTTAAAATTGAAAAATTACCGTCCATATTATTAAAACAATAGTTTAGACATCGTAATGTACAAAGATATTAGAACTAAGTGTAAGAAATTACCGTGCTATTTGTGTGCTGTCATATGTATTATTTACATTATAAAGAAAAACATCACGATCGTTTGTTTACATATATTTTTAGTTAGTTCACTTTAAAAACGAAGAAAACTGAAACAATAAAAATAAATAAATCTATATATTATGGGATACTATAACTTATCATCATTATATAGTTTAAATTATCCCACTCTATGTAAGATTGGGACAACATGTCATGTAAGTAAACATGTTACTTATGTTAGTAACTTTACGACCGACCGTCTATTTGATGTCAACTTACCTTAGTCCCTCTTACGGCACCTCGTTAAGAAATGAGGGTGAGTTATTCTACTCAACCAGCTCTAGCTCAGCAAAATCTAAAGTAAAAACCAAAAAATAATGTAAAGTAATAAATCACCATCTAAATATCTTTATTGTAAATATCTAAGCACAACTACTTTCAACAGCTATTTTAAATGCAATTTCTTATTGAGATTGAAATAGTTGAGTTACAAATACGGAGGGAATTTTCAAGACATCTTCATAAGCTTAACTTGATAATTTGAATAGAAAAGCCACGTTAATGACAATTTATCTTCGTATCAAATCCCAACCAATAAATCTTGTATAGATTTATCTAATTATACATTTCTCATTCATGTAAATCTTTTATCTTTTACTTAAAAAAAACCCTCGATTAATTCTTGCCTTTTTCAAGTTCTTCAAACATGTCATAAAAATTATTAAATTAAAAGTTAAAAATAATACAAAAATTTAAAAAGAAATAAACCTATATTGTATTCCAAAAAACTTCTTAGCGAGGCTGTGCTTGTGGTTCATTCCTGTAGAATTAAATAAAAAAATTGCGCATTAAACAGTTTTAGTTTTAGACATATCTTTAAAAAAATATATATGAATAAACTTAATGATACTCATCAGCTTAATGACTGCCAATTGTTAAATAGTGCATGCGGTTGCTGGTAAAGGTATTCTCATAAGATTTTCTACAAGCAATTATACATTTCATTCGTTCGCTCTATATACCAAGCTTATTTCGATAAAGGAAATATATCGTGGGGACAATAAATCGGTAATATCGCTAATAAGCTAATCCATAGTCAAAAAAGTCAATCCACATGCATTAACTATTGTTTGCGGGCGTGTATGGAATGTTTTTTAAAAGGTGGTTTTAATTTTATTTCCATATTATAATTGGAGAAAACATGGAATATTATAGTCAATAAATAATGCATGTATATTTTAAATATAAAAGAACATGGTAGCATTAGTGCTGAAAATGAAACATGTGGGTTATCGAAATAACAAAGAGTTACGTAGGTAAATATAATGTTTCTCGGGAACACTGAAAGTTAAACTAAACATTGGCATTTCTGTATCATTTTTCAACACGGTAAATCCTAGAATAGTAAATCTTTGACTCAATGACGTAATCTTAAAATTGTAAGAACAATAGGAAAACGTTTTCCTGTAACTCTAATATAAATAAGTTAAACAGCTTTTTACAAAATTTCATATCCCCTCTGTTAATCGTTCAAGAGTTCACTCTTCTGGAGCCAATCCTGGCAGCAGAATCAGGTCATGATTATCATAAACATGTATTGTCATAGGGTACACAAAAATAAATAAATAAATACACTACTGTATTTTTTTAAGATTAGAAATTAGATAAACATAAGATTATATTTTGTATATAAGAACTACTTAAATAAAAACACTCCCATTAAAATAACGCATTCTGTTCTCTGCCTCTCTCTATATATATTTATTGTGCTAAGTTTTGACAAGTCAAATAAAAAATCGCAACTTAACCGAATTGTGTCATCTATTATCGTCCAATTCATCGATAAGACAAACAAAAATACTGATACTGTCCTAAACTTGATAAAATTTACGATATGCATATCGTTAACAGTTTTTCAGAGCGAATCTATTGTTTTGAAAACGAACATTGTTTCATATTTGTTTGAGTTATCGATGTTAGTGTATTACAGTGTGCATGCCTGATAGGAAGTGACTGGTGTCACTGATGTCTGAAAGTGGTTGTTTCTTGTTGCAGCAGGAAGATGACAAAAAGAATAAGAAAAAACAATCGCCAGTTGATGACAGACCAACAGTACCGTCTCCTAGCGAAGCAATGCTCCAGAGTAAGTTTTTGTTTCCATTGCATTTAGTTAAAAAGTTATGAGGTTTGAGTCGAAATCATATTCTGATATACATTTAAAGCATATTTTATTTAAAACTAGCAATCGCCAGCGGCTTCACCCGCGTAGACCGTAATATAGTCTTTTGATAATCATAAAGATGGTGACAGTGCGTGTGTGTCGCGGACTTTCATTTTGAACTTTTAGACTGGAACAATTTTGTAATATTTTTAAATATTTTTTAAACAATTTTTAAATAACTATTACCGTTTACAGTGCACGAAGGAAAACTTTAAATTTTGCCGTTTTCGTACTATTTTTTGTTGCTGCTCCTCTCCTATTCATCTTAGTGTGATGTTATATAGCCTATAGCCTTTCTCGATAAATGGACTATCTTATACAGACAGACTTACTGACGTGTCGTTAAAAAAGACTAAGGTATATTGTCTTCAGGCAGCCGGCCGCTCGTAAGATAACTAGCCAAATCATGGGTGGGCACAAAATGTTAATAACATAATGTGCCGACCCCACTTAGAGTGGGATAAGGGCAGGAGGATGATGATGAATTAGAGCTCGTTTTGATCAAAACATTAACAGTATCGTTTAGAGCTCGTTACAAATACAACTTGTGTTTGACTCAAAATATAAAAAAATGATATGTTATTTCTTTGCTTCAATTATGATTTGTATCATGATGATGAATTAGATTTCTGATTGGTTCAAAGACCTTTAAACTTTTTTACGTCTTTATAACAATCCCCATTTCCATTAAAATGGAACTTAATTTTATTTTAAGTACCGAATTTTTTGTGTCTTTTCAAAAATTGCATTAGTTTGTCAACATGTATGTTACGATTATATTTCTATAAGCGCTTACAGCGGGGTGCTAGGGGGAGTTATTGCACCCCCATGCTCGAAAAGACGACTGAATTAGACGAAGGGTAAACTCAACCTTAGAGGGCTCATTGACTATAATACATCACAGCTGGCTGCATATGCGGATGACATTGTGATAACTAGTCGATCTAAGCAAAGTATGATTAACCTAGGGGTGATCCTTGAGGCCCAATCGGCTCAGTTTGGATTACAAATAAATGCATCCAAAACAAAATATCTTTAAAGTAGCCGAGTCTTCGAACCAATTCAAGACGTAACAGAGAGAAAGCAGGATTGAGGGTGTGAATGCGTTCCGATACTTAGGGTCAAACCTGAATTCCCTGAATTTAATGAGTGAGGAAATAAAAGCTAGAATAACGGCCGGAAACAGGTGTTTTTACGCGTGTAAATCCCTGCTAGGCAACAAGCTTCTATTCTACAATTCCAAGCTCACTATTTACAGGACGATAATTCGGCCAATAGTGACCTACGCCTGTGAAACCTGGACGCTGACACAAAAAGACGAACTAAAACTGTCATTTTTCGAAAGGAACATCTTACGAAAAATCTTCGGACCAGTGCGAGAAGACAACGGCACGTTTCGTAGAAGAATGAATCACGAATTGGATCGGCTGATTCATAAAGAAACGGTTCTCAGGTTTTGCAAGGCACAAAGGCTCGGATGGGCGGGCCACCTGGAATGCATGGACGATATTAGAGCTGCCAAAACCATTTCCAAGTGGATCCCGCATCAAAAAAGACCTAGAGGCAGACCGAGTAAACGATGGAGGGATTGTGTCGAGGAGGACCTCAGATCTATGGGCAAAGTCACATCTTGGAGACGGGAGGCTAGGGACAGAGCGAAGTGGAAAAGGCTCGTTAAGGAGGCCAGGACCCATAAAGGGTTGTAGTGCCGCAGGAAGAAGAAGATATGTATATATATATAAATTATCTGAATCCCGGAAACGGCTCCAACTATTTTCCTGAAATTCAACATGTAGGGGGTTTTGAGGGACAAAAATCGATCTAGCTAGGCTGTACTTTAAAAAAAATTCCCTGTTTTTTGGGCATTAAAAAAAACTGGTAAATTAGGAAAGAAAGGAAATGATATAATGTAATGTTGTAACAGCCTAATGGTAACGAGCGGACTAAAATAGTTTAAAACCCCGAGTTCGAGAAGCACATGCAGACGGCGCTTTCTTACTTTTTAAATTGCGTTCTTTCTTTTTTTTTAATTTTTATCATTAAAAAATTACCGAGCAAGGCTCGGTCACCCAAGTATTATATGTTAATATAAGTCATCATTATTCTCTTTCCCTTAACCCACTCTAAGTGGGGTCGGCACAACTAAAATTATTTGTTACTTGATTTGGCTAGTTATTTTACTACCTGACGTCAACTTACCTTAGTCGCCTTTTACCACACCTCGGTTAGAAATAAGGGTGGTCTATTCTACTCAGCCGGATACCACAGGGTATGTATGGTATGTATATACGTATGTATTAATAATGAAATTCTTTATTTCCTTGGTTAATATTATGCTTAGATACAGATGAACCTACCTGAAAATAGTTCTGTCGAACACTATCAATGTTCTGTATTATTGTTGTGAAATTTTCGCTAGAGATATGTGTTAAATAATCCCATATCACACCCCACATCAGTGTAATAGATATTCAAGAGTACAGAGAGTACGTCAACATTATGAAAGTAATTTTAGGTAGGTATCCATTAAGGCATCAATTTTCGCAAATCGATTCTAAAGGTCAACGCCGAACACCTACATCATGGAACTACATAGGTTTAACGGGAACTGACACGTATAAAATTAAAATATGTAGTAATATTAAAAAAAAAACTTTCCAACCCCGTGTGGTATCCGGCTGAATAGAATAAACCACCCTTATTTCTTACCGAAGTTTCGTAAGGTGACTAAGGTAAGTCAACTTGCTGTGTGGTATCCAGTTTAGCCATAATAGATCATCCTCTTTCTCACTGAGGTATCGTAAAATAGGACTAAGGCAAGTTGACGTCAGGCAGGCGGCTGGTCGTAAAATACGTAGCCAAATCATTTGACAACATGTTTTGTAACATGTTGTGCCGACCCCACTTAGAGTGGGATAAGAGCAGGAGGATGATGATGAATTATAATATTACTAGCTGATCGGACAGACCCTGTCCTGTCTTAACTATTTATCTATTCATTCAATTATTTATCTATTTATTCTATTCATCATTCTCCTGCTCTTATCCCACTTTAAGTGGGGTCGCCACAACATGTTTTAAACATGTTGTAAAATGATTCAGAAACGGATTTTACGACCGGCCGCCTGCCTGACGTCATATTATCTTAGTCCTCTTTTACGACCTCGGTAAGAAATTAGGGTGGTCTATTCTACTCAGCCGTATACCACACGCATAATCTATTTATTTTGATAAGAGTTTTACGAATACGACACTTCGGTAAGAAAGAGAGTGATCTATTCTACTCAACCAGATACCACATGGTGGGTCAACTTACCTTAGCCGCCTTTAACGACACCACGGTGAGAAATGAAGTTGGTACTATTTTATTCAGCCGGATACAACACGGCGTTAGTAAAATTATAATTATCTAAATATAAATTTTAGAATACCATAATTAGAACACAACAAACATAACAACAGTACTGTGACAAGATTTAAGTCCTGAATAACAATTTCCTTTATCTATGTTTGGTGAAACATTATCAGTTTATGACTTATAGTGACTTACGATCTCATCATCCATGATAAGCGATAAGAGGAGTTTTTATGGCGTTCACAATAGTTCCGAAATAGCCTTAACGCATCGTTCGTCTATATTAGTAATTTTAAATATGGCAAAAACTTTGCATTTATTAGAAACTAGTGTCACCTGCGCTTTCGTTCGCTCAACTTAAGCGTTTAATTCCCCTGAATAATGCAATTTTGTTCATGTTCGCGATATAAAAATGGGAATTTTTATCTTATATGTTACCCAGGTGCTTAAGCTTTATTTATGCCAAATTTCACCAATATAGGTCAAACAGATTAGAAGTGAAAGCATAACATACAGACAGAAATTCGCAATTATAATATTAGTATAGATTTAATTTTGTTTTCGAGTTTGGACCGTGAACTTCAGTGCAAATATACCCTCAACAGTATTGCTCTGTACCTCTAAACAGACATTAAAGAAGTCATAAAAAAGCTCTATTATGAAAAGGAAATAAATTACCTTCACTTATAAAATATATGATAACAATTTAGTGGCTTATTTTCTACTAAATATGTAGATAAAAATATGGCCATAAAGCAAATTCCACAATAATCTATTTCTTTGCAAATACAGCTATTACAGATAAGTTTCTTTACAAAATAATTTGTAAATTGTGGTTATGAATAAACACTATTCTAATTTTGAAACGGCCAAGCTTTCATTTAACGTCCCATTAAATTTACTGGTACGGTGATAGTATATATTAAAAAATTTAAGCTCCAGAGAATGTAGATCATTGACACAGTTTAATACTGAGCCAAGAATGCTACGACATAAGTAAATTTTAAGATATACGTATAACATTAAATCAAGTCGCAAAAAAAAGCTGTTACTGAAAACATCCCACGACATTCATACATATACAAGGTGTTATGCGGGATATTTCGGGATATGCGATAAATTCCGTTGTAGAATTGTTTAAGTCATTACAAACTACACGATGGCGGTCGGAAATATTTTTATTATGGGCGTACCACATATTAGATTGTATGAATAAGTTTTCTAAAATCACGTGTGATTCTCATTATACCAGAGTAGGGAAGTCGACCTAAAATGTGTTTACCGGAAAAAAAGAGAAAACAAGTCTACCTATCTGTCTTCGCACTTACAGACCTGCCTATGGTTCCCTTACGCTATGTTGAACTGTATGGTGATTTTTAATAGCCCTATCATTTAAAAACTTCAGGTTTAATTCGTTAATAATTATAACAAACTTTATATGTTCTATATTATATGAGTTCTGACCTTAATATAATCTCTATTATTTATACTAATCATCCTCCTGCCCTTATCCCACTGTAAGTGGGGTCGGCATAACATGTTATAAACATGCTGTCACATGATTTGACTGCGTTTTAACGACCGGCCGCCTTCCTGACGTCAACTTACCTTAGTCGCCTTTTATGACACCTCGGTAAGAAAAGAGGTTGGTCTATTCTACTATGCCGTATACCACACGGCGGGTCGACTTACCTTAGTCGCCTTTTACGACGCCTCGGTAAGAAATGAGGGTGGTACTATTCTACTCAGCCGGATACCACACGGCTTCTATTATTTATACTAATATTAATCTAAATTTTTTTTTTTTTTATATACCTATATTTTATATACCTTGGGTTACCTTCAAGAGATCGCTACTTAGCGACAATGCCACCCATTTATTGTACTTCTAAATCATGTGTAAACTTTTTGTTTAAACTTTTATACTAGGATTACGGTGTAGGTAACGGATATTTCTAATTTGTTCCGTTCTATTCTATAAATCCAACGCGCGGGGGTATTTTTTTCTATATTGAATTCAGAAAGCTAAACCGAATCCAAGCTCGCCAAAGCTTTATCAGAGTCATCATCACGGTCATGTTTGAGGGCGAGAGTGAGTATGATATGACACTACGAAACATAGTACTGTCCGGTGTGTAGGTGGAGACAATTTACAGTTAAAGACATTGCCAGAGTTATTGTCCTTGTACAGAAATGAATTTGAAACCATAAATCATAAGTTGTTCCATTTTGTAAGGTTAAATTCACATTGCTGATAAACTCGTATCTCAGCAGAGGCTAATATATAGTCTGTCTTAAAACTGAAAGATGAAAGATAAGAAAGGCACGAAATACGTAACGCTTCGTCTAATCTTTTGTCAATATTGTTAACGATATAAGGCTTTCTGATGAGAATTCGCTCATTTTCGAAAACAACTCGTGGCACAAAATTCATCTTTTACTTCACAATAAAATTGTTTTTTTTGTAATAATGTGTAACTAATCGTTATTTTTAATTTTATAAAAGTTTAGTGTATTTAAAAAGGTGAAATGTCTTGTGAAAAAAATAACGAGTTTTGTAAGTATGATTTAGCTTAGCTTTAAAAAATCAATAAAATTGATTTAAAAAGAGGATTTGAGTGTACACACACACATTGACACAGAGAAGACTGTGTTGATAATTACTAGTTAATTGCCACTTTATACTGTACCTTAATCCCTTATTCATAAAAAGAAATGTAACTCTTTATACCTTATTTGAAGCTGTATTTTTTCTGGTCTTCAAATCTTTAAATGAAATTTATGATTCATAATATCCATATCAAGTTGAAATTACACGTTTGAACACAGTCGTCGTTTTGTTTTACGAAGTTTTATCTTGGAGGAGTTAGCTGGGTTTTAGTCATTGTTTTGGTTTTATTTCCAAGTCTACCCTAATACAATTAATTGTCAAACACCTTGTGTCACTTGAAGAACCTACATGTTTTGTTCAACAGTTTCTGCAGCCAATTTTAGACAATATTTTGGTAAAATTTCTTCGACACAACAGTAATAGCCCCGTAGCTATTTTCGTCAATTCCTTATGGGCAAGTTCATTATTTCCGTCAGGGTGGTTTCTCAACATAAATAAAGCATACAAATAAGAAGAAAATAATACATCCTAGCTGATGCTTCACTCATTTGGATGTCAAGCTGATGATCTACCTTCTATTTAACGCAGCTTAAAGGTACCAAAAAGATTTCCATTAATTCATACGTTTAATAGACAGAAGTCCGACTTTTAAACGGTTTAATTTTCTCGTCTTTTATCCATGGTATACGCATGCTGTATGCGTATAACTGTCTACTATGTCAAGATGATTTTTACTGAAAATCAGGCTGAAGGCGTATGATTATTTAATATTAATAAATATAGTAATTTTTGAGCTAATCGACCCCTTCTCAGCGCATTAAATACGGCGGAAGTTGGCAAAGATCTTTTATGTTGGCAACATGAAGTTTTCAGAGACGCAAAACAAATAAATCACATTTAAAATAAAAAACAAATATGCAGTCGATGTTGACACAAAATGTATATACAGATCGTATATTATTACAAAACATCATAAAAATTCAGTAAACGATAGAATTGAGATATAAAAATCCTATAATACTGAACGTAGCGTACTAAGTATCCACTGTCCAAAATATCCAACATTGAAATTTTCGTAAATAATAAGTTACACACGCAGTAAACAAATTCTGTTTTTATTGCAACTAATATAAATGCAATGTGCACCCCGTTTTAATTAACAATGTTGATGACGGTTGTATGGTCTACCATATTTGAATCTCATGTATTGACTTAAACGTTTATTCATACAAGGGTTGATTTTCATACTATATATACCTTACACTCTATCGGTTTTCCATTTGAATGTCTTTTGATACCAGTAACCTGTATTTTTGAACCGATCTAAACGGTTTAAATACCGATTGTAAGACCATGTGAGAACGTTGTACGTCCCTTGTTTCAGATGCTACATCTATAGATATTGAAAGAACATACCATATTTAACGGATCTCTTTAGCAATTGAATATATCATAGCAGTCTGAACACTGCATTTTAAGTATTTTGTCTTATTGCTGTGGATAGTACTGTCATTATGAATTGTGTTCTTGTTGATATCAGTTACTATGCAACTTATACTTATAATACAAATTATTCCAAGGATAAGGAAGCACATATAATAAGGACGAAGTCAACTCTACAAATCGTTTAAACTAAAAGTCTAAAGACAGCATTGGAAAAAAATAACTTCGCAACGCCATATGTAGTCTTTGCATGTTTAGTTATGCCATTTTTGTTCTCTATTTACAGATTTACGGACAGCATTTGGCCTCTTGGACCGGGACAGTGATGGACACATAACCCCGGCTGAGTTACAGTTCATGCTTCGGAACTTAGGCATAGAGGTTAGCGACGACCTCATAGCTGATCTTATAAAAGACGCTAGTAAAACTGGTATGTATTATGAATGTTTATTACTTGTTAATGCATTTAACTGCCGAACAAAGAACATATTTCGCTGCTCTTATTGGACCTAAGTTGATGATAATCCCTAAATATAAATATACACATATTTTTATTCAAGAAAATTCTGTATTTCTATGGATCCATTAACTCGTTTTGGCGAGAGCTACACGCTCTATTAGGCCATGACTCACTCCTCCATACATTTCATTCATTATAAAACACTTATTTTATTCGTACAGTAAATGTGAAATCCGACGATACGATTAATCTACTATTGTCAAACGATTGTCTATCACATGTGACTTACTATATTCAACTCTTTGTTGCCGGATATTTATATTTATATTTATTTTTTATATTCATATAAAATGACTACAAATATTTAACAGCTACCTATATATAAAATGATATATAAATATCAATTTAACAACTAGCGATAAATCACAAACAATTTAACATCTTTCAGTCAGTGGCCAAAATATCGTGTGCTTCTAAAATATATGAGTATTTACTAACAAAGTATCTAGATGTGAAGTAAATATAGACAATTGATATCGTGTAAATTGTGTTTAAGTTTATAATAATTAAATAATAATGATTGTCGTTATTTAAACATTTATTTAAGATTATTGTTCATTATATACAACCAACGGAAGATGCATCTTAAACTTTGTGTTCTCGGCAAGCGTTACCGATCTAAATATACTTCACACCTACGTAGAAATTAGTGTTATGAACTTTAATAATAGCCATAGATCATGCATAATTTAACATGTTAAAATCATTGCCAAAAACGTTATAAGATTTATGTTAGTTTAGTTAGTATGTACTATGTCCTTTATAGGCTCCGAAACGGCTGGATCGATTATAATGAAATTTTCTGTCAATCTTTAGAATGACCCAGCGGATGATACTGAAAGTTTGGGGGCGGTCGGAGCATTTTTTTTACAGTTGAGTTCTGTTTGTTAAGAGAATTCGAAACCAGACTGAGCCACAGAAACGCGTGGCGGGACAGCTAGTTGTAAATTAAAAAAAATCGAAATGGATTGTTCATTGCACTTCTTTTAGCTAGGTCAAAGTTCTTTAAACTACTTTAAAGTCTTTTTAGTCTTTTAAAATGTTTTAGCATTGCTTTATACATTAATCTATGCTTGTGTTTTTTTTTCTTTGGGTAATAGTCCGATGATACTGGGTGCAAGCTAGCAGATTTCTATTTATAAATATTGTGATTTTTACTCTCGCCACACTCAATAATTCCGTTACTTTTTTTTAAGTTGATTTATTTTTAAAATTATTGTTTTGATTTTTTCATACGCGCAATCATCTATTTACTAAGGCGAAAATACCTATTTTGTTATATGAAATCAAGAAATTAAATCATTTAAAGATGCCTTCAGCTCTTAAGCATCTTTAAATCACCGGCCAAAATGTTATGAACTTTTAAAATATATGTCCTTGCTATAGTACTTTCGGCAAAGCGTCGCCCACTTTTCAGTTTTGATTTGAGTTGTTGCCAAAAACGAAAACGGTGCTATTTGTTATTTGTTCCGATAAATTATAGAGCGAGCTAATAGATAATTAACGTTCTAGAATTATATAAAATCATTTTAACCCATACTGTGTGCTTACAATTTTAAACGGAGCAACTTCCGTGTGACCTACTACTACGCCTACGAGATGAACCGTACAGTTGGCACAGTATACCGCTCATGGGCTGTAATTGTGGCACAACTCAAAAAATCGTGTTTTGAGATAATATTTGAATTTGACAAAGGAAAAGTAGACAAACTAGGAGCCGACATCAGCTTGCGGCTCGTGCGTTGCGCCTTGCAGAAGTACGTAAGTCGTTTGTGGGATTGGGTATAAGATTCTATTCCGCAATCAATTTTAGCTTTGCCATTACAGCAGTTTAATAACACCGTCAAAAAGTTAAAAAGAGGCAGATACAGAAATTCTTCTTACTAAACTGTTGAGGATTACTTAGATGATAAGAATGTGTGGATATAGGTCTTTTTGAAAATGTACAAGACAGTAATGACTAAATGTATCTAGAATTAAGAATTATATTATTAAAAGAGCAACCGCCGAGTTTCTTGCTGGCTCTTCTCGGTAGGCTTTCCGAATTAGCAGTAGAGTTGACGATTCAAACGCACTTGTTTACAAGTTTACTTGAATAAAGAATATTTTCCAATCTCTTACAATCATATTTAACTCTTGATACATTAAAGAAATAACTGTCAAGGTTAGTGAAAGCAAACATCAGGTCTTGATATGTTATATTTGCAGACTCGGTAATAAAAGATCTTATAATAAAATAACACAATGAATTTTATACTATGAAATTGTTACTTTTACGATAGGTATATATAGTTATTATGATGCCTTAGAAAAAGGTTGTTTTTTTTAAATGGATATAAGTTAAAACTCAGAGAAAAGCTAAACTTTAGAAAAGTCCAATTCGAACGTCAAATCGATGGCGCTTCAAGTGGGCAATGTTTATACTAAAATTTTGCTTTGCATACGTATTGTTATTGTTGGCCTTAAGACTGATGAAGAGACGGATTTATCGTTTGTGGTATTTTTAAAGGCAATCTAGATAATTTATTCGTAACGTAACTGTAATGGCGTGCAGGTGTGGGCCGATTACTTCCGGTGACCTTGCGTTTTACACCCCCTTTCTCTACTGAACTTTAAGTACAAGAATGTAGATAATAGGCTATGACGTACACGAGACTCGTACATAATCCTGGATTTAATAATTCAAATGCAAATTTCAAAATATTATTTATTCAAATTAACTTGTAAACAAGTGCTTTTGAATCGTTAACTCTACTCAATAGAGGATATTATTATAATTACATCTTACAAAAAAAACTTTATATAGTATTCTGACTGATTGAGATAAAACGCTATAATACGATCACGTCGAGATAAGTCTGGTTACCGGAAAGGTGTGAAAGCTGCAGTTGATAACTGCAGTACAAATATACTTCCAGTTATAAAAATATTAATTATAATTAACTATCTAGCGACTTTATGATAGCGATATTTTACCATGTATACCAAACGATACAAAATGAATATCGAAACGAGATTATATTGATTAGGCAAAAACTACAAACACCATATTTATAAAAAGTACACCCTAAATGCTGTGGTAGCCCAGCGGTATCACCGTGCGCCTCTTTTGAGGAGGTCTAGGGTTCAAACCCGGGCAGGCACCAATGAGTTTTCTAATAAAACTTATGTGTCTAATTGATAATTGCAATTTATCACACGCTTTTCGGTGAAGGAAAACATCGTGAGGAAACCTGTATATCTCTAGAGAATTCTGGGGATATGTGTAACCTACCAATCCGCATTGGAGCAGCGTGGTAGGTCTTAGCTCCAATCCTTCTCTCCAAAAAAAAAAAAAACGGAGAGAAGAGGCCTATGCCCAGCAGTGGGATAGTAACAGGCCAATACTATACTATATAGTCTAATATATAATCTCTCAACTAAAATCTCAAGTTATTTATGTATTTGTAAATCATGTTCCTAGAACGCTTATTGCAATATGCGGACATGTTTAATTGCTCCTGAAATATTCCACACAATATGGGAGTTTTGAAAGTAAACAGATTTACAAAATTTTATGGTACAAATACAAATGATTTATGAGGGAAACATGAAAGACCCGTTACATTGTCTTGTGTAAAGCTGTGACGTATATGAAGCACCTGCGTCGGACTAGAATAAACTGCCGTCTACTTATTTTTTGCGGATTTGTCGTTCTGTACATACGCATAGTTGTAGGTTCCTTAATAGCAAGCCTACTTATATTATTTAGTTGGAAGAGCAAAAGAAACTGTACACAGCGGTGCTATCTTCAAGTATTTTTGGTGGCCACATCGTCAGAGCAGTATGGCATAGTGGTTTTCTTTATTCTTATGTTGTGCTTTTCTTGTAAGAGATGAGGGGTGTTGTAAATAATTGATCAATTACTTTGGTCTGGAGCGCAGTCACTTTTTTTCTTATCATCTACATACGTTATGCCGAGTAGCTTTCTTATCAAAGAACACTAGGGTTGTCGTAAATAGACCGTTGATAACTATAGATTATTGCGAGGTAACTATGGTCTTTGTACAATAAATCGATGTGTTCAGAGATTCCAGAATCTTGCCAAAAGCATAGGAGTAATTATGGTTAGGCTATTTATTTAGTCCGATAACATCATTTCTGATCTAAATATCTACTTTCCAAGATTACACCCAGGTACCTGCAGTAAAAATATTGTAGATAAGCTGTAATATTAAATGTTTATGGGGTCGTTAACCTATTTGAAGCATAATCTTGACTTCAGATTTGCTGACGACTATTATCAAAAATACACTGGGTTGCAATGCCGTAATAAGAAAGGAATTAGTCGTAATATGTAAAAAAGACATAATTATTCTCACCTCTGCAGTCGTTTAATTTAGTTTTCCCTTACTATGTTATATTCTGTAGCTGATTGACCTTCTGGTGTTGATTATTGATTTCACGTGACTTTACCATTACCGAGTGTGTAATTGTCCCATATATTTATAAATATTATTATTTATAAGTTATTAATAATATTCACTTATCTAATTTCACACTATCCTTACAAGGCAATGATTTATATTTAGTACATTATTTTTCTACATACAGAACGGTGAATAATCCTTCAAAGTAACAAACCTAAACAACTGATATCTCAGCATCCTGCTATTATTAATTCAAAGATGGTAAACCTACCGTGCCATAGCACGCAATGCCATGACCACCATAAAACCTACCCACTTTATCGTAGTATGCTAATCCAGTGTATTATCTGATTGGATAGAGTGCCTGCAAATCCGGTCTAAATTTGATGTTGGAATTAGCTTCTGAATTTCCATAATTAAGGTTGATTTTTAGTGACGACTCAATTTTTCTATAGTTATTAGGAAAGCGTTTGGAATGGTATTTCCGAATGTGAAAAATTGGTTTGCCTTAGAGTCTACATCCGAATACATTCTAATTTTCTGATGGTTATAAATATACGAAAAAAACTTTTGTCATTCATTAATATAATATGTGTTAATGATGTACTCTTACTTTTTTTATTCTTCTTGCATTGAAATCCAAAAGCATTAGTTCGGTATTATCGCTTATTGTGGATCTGACAAACAATTTTTTGTGTGAAGAAACCTTTTGATTTTTATTATATAAATATAATTAATTTTTTCATCGTTTATAATTAGTATAAAACCATGTTGCAGGGAACGTTATTATTGATGAAAATGAATTTATGCAGTGGGTGACGAAGATTCAAGCGCTTCAGGGAATGGATGTTAGTACAAGTGGAGGTGATTCCGAAGAAGAGATAACGAGAGATTTGCTTGCAGCTTTTAAGTAAGACTATATTCTACTTATTTTAATTAAAGTGATATGAACAAATAACTGAAATACAATCTGCACTAATTGGAAGCAATATATAATATATATACAATATATATTATATATTGTATATATATTATACAATATATATATTATATTATAATATATATATTGTAGTACTTACTACAACATAGATTTTTCATTTCCATAGTGCGAGTATTTCTAATAATAAAGCTATAAGACCTGATAAGTTTGTACCGTTTGTCGGGCATAAAGCGCTGATACTATTAATTTACATAATGCTAATCTTATGAATAGTATAATAGGAAAATATGGCTTCATGTCAGTCTACTTCATCATTCCATATTTAATAGGTCCGAAGGTACAAACTTAGAACAATTAAATATTTACACAACTCATATAAACAACTAACTAAAATACAAAAATTCAAAATTAAAAAAAAATACTTTTGTACAATTCATATTCATGAATGATTATACTGCCTTTTGTACCGTATCGTACCGGTAAAACCGGTACCTTAAAAGTGATATTTTAAAATAAATTATTTTCTAAATACCTATTTTTCTTATTTTTTATTATTCGCCATTTTTTTATGTCAAGAAAACCTATTATTGGTCGTCAACGCCCGACGGGGAAATTATTCGTCATAGACAAAGAAGTAGTACTGCTCAAACCGATTTTTTCGTAACAAAAAAGGCAATTGGGAAGATTTCGTTTTAAATAGTTTTTAATGTTGACCACTTTCCGCTAGTCCTGATGAAGTGTGTTGATAAAAGGTAATCAATTACAGAGTTTTCGACCGCGACGACAACGGGTATATAACACGGGACGAGCTTCGCACGGCCCTCGAGATGATAGGCGAGCCCGTGACAGATGCCCAACTCAATCAAGTGCTGGCGCTTGGTGACATAGATCGCGACGGCCGAATTGACTATGAAGGTCTAACGGATTATATAATAATCATTATTTATAATATCTATGCAATTGTCTTTAAACCAATTTACTTATGATGATTTTTCTATAAAAAAACTTATGACTTAATTGATAAATACCATTAATGAATTGCTTTACGGTGAAGGAAAACTTCGTACAACCAACACTTAACTTAAATAAATTGCTGTATGTTATGTATATGTTTTACACCGTGTGGCATCCGGCGCAATAGAATAGGATCACCCTCTTTCTTACCGAAGAGTCGTTGTGCCGATCCCACTTAGACTGAGATAAGGGCAGGAGGATGATTTTATGTATATGTTATATGTATATGAGTATGTTAAACCTAGTTTCGTCTCAGTCTTCACTAAAATATAAAAGGAGATCTCTGTTCAAGTGTGAACTAGTAACCACCGGATATTTCTACTAATAATGAATAACTAACTTTAGCCAAACAAAGAAGAAGGAATAAAATAATCCGTTACTCAAACTGACAATTGACAAAAAAAATTAAACTACATTGAATATTTTAAAATGCATATTACGCCCAGCCGGATATAAATGGGAGAACTCCTTCGTATCAAGCAAGCATTGCATAATAAAAGGTTTCTTTTTTGTTACAGAATTTGTCAAGATGCTATTATAAAGTACCTCATAATAAGAAGAAAGACCTCACTAGTTGTAATGATAGATATTTGATGACTTTTGTCCTCAAGTTTTGCCGGCACTCCGCCGTGGTTTTTGTATAGTGTATTAGTTATTGTTATTAATATTCATCCAAATAATGAGTTATGTAGGTTATGTTTAAAGATTGTATTATAGACCACCATATACCAGTAGATATAAAAGGCTTCATATATCAATATTAAGTACGTAAGTAGATTTTTTATTTATCTAATGAGTAATTAAGTGATTTTGATTTATTTCAATTATCGATTATTAATAAATTTAAAAAGTTATATTTTTTATACTATATACATGCTTAAAGATATTTTGAAGAACATGTTAAAAGTTTTTCCGGAGATACAACATAAATACACTAGGTTAACAACGAACAGTTATTTATTGGTGACTTTTACTTCTTTCTACTGTACTTAAATACTTTAAAGTCTGTTACAAACATGCTGTAGTTTATATGACGGTAGTGGTATATTCTTATAACGAGCTTAAAGCGAGAAAAAAGGTCTCAGTCAATCGGCAATGCGTGACATACTCGTATGACAAGTTACGTCGAAATATTTTCACAAATGTTTAGAAAATAACATTACAAATTTATTTTCACGATTGGTTTTGCGACGCAAAAGGAGACTTAGGTTTTAAATTAATATGATAAATTATCAAAGTTTGGCACTACAAGCAAAGTATATAATAATTACGTTATATAAACGACTTTTAGGTACATGCAAAAGCCAAAATTGCGCGACAACCAATACCATTTTTGTTTTAGGATTTTTAGAATGTTAATAGGTACTGGCAAATATCGCAGAATCTATCGTTTATATGGATTAACTGCTGTGGTTTTGGGAATACTAATTCCTATTTATATTTCAAACAGAAGGTATACGAAATATAAATACGTGGCGCGCAAACGAATTTATAAATATTTTGCACGTAGAAACAATGTAGTAAAAGTAAAATTTAAAGATTAATTTCGCCAAGACAAATAATAAATAAGGATAAAATATAGTTTTTCAATTGTTTAACGTTGCATGATATTTATGTGCGCATTCAACCTACTACGATTACGACAAGAGTTACGCGTGTGATAATTTTTTTTTCTCAAAGTTCGTCTGGCAGATTGCAGGATTGATAGAGGAATATTTTAAACATAAAAGTAATCCATAATATCTTAAATTTACATTTATAAGCTGAAACCTATATTTTTGATGTAAGTATAAATATTATTTAGCTTATAAATGTAGGTGCATGCTCTACCTAGAGTTGGCCATGTATTATAATTGTTATCATAACATATTGTAATTTTATGGTTGTGAAAGATAATCTATATCAGAGAATAATAAATATATAAAATTATACTACATAATTAAATTATCGACATCGCTTCCATAATTTATATATTTGGTTACGATATAATCGTATAATTATTAAACGTTTAACAATAACACCAAGTGCCCACATCTGAATGATATTTATATTATAGTATTGAATTTGCTTGTTATGTAAATACTATTGCAAAAGTTAACTATAATATTAAAGTTTTAGTACACAAATCGCTTTTAGCGCTATAATTTCTTAAGGACTCCAAGTTGACTTTTGCAATAGTCTGTCAGAATTATTCGCCTTTGTAAGGCATGTGATGTGAATTATACGTGATGAAATAAATCATAAATTTATTATTCATTTATTTATTCCTTCAGCCCTGACAATTTTATGTAACATCGTGAAAAACGTTCATAGTTTTATTTCAAGCCTAAAAACAGCCGTGTAATTGGCGAAAACATCAAATTTAAAAAAATAGTATAAATATCGAAATATTTGCAACTCGCATGAATTTCCTGAACACTATTTTTCTAGTCTTCGTTAGCTAGAAACTTTCCGATAAAATCGCATCGTTTCGGTTCAAGGGTAGGGTGCCAATGAGCCATAATATGTCCTTTTTGTTGCCACTGATGGGTGATTTCTTTCAGATTAATAAAACCCTGAAAAAATTACCTCATAAAATAGTATACGATCTTTATAACACAATACTGAATTAATTTAAATGTATATACGTAATAACTTTAAATTACTACAATGATGGGTACGTAGCGTTGTTTTTAGCTAAAGGCACACGTTTATAATTGGGAGGGTGCCCAAATGCTTATTGAAGTTTCTACGAGGCACATGTCCATATATTGTTTATTATTTTAATTAAATCTGTGCTTTCTTACGCTGTTTATATTTAGTTAACGTTTATATTTATTTTCGCTTATCAAATTATATTCGTTCACATAAAGTAAAATAGTACAGTATTCTAAACCCAACAGTTTTTAAATAATTATATGAAAATTCTGAATTAAAGTTAATTCTCAAATTACCTTTATAACCAGCACATCTATAACTCGGATGTCCATAACACAGGCATTTCTGTAAAAATACTCCCTCAATTTCATGCGACAGTCTCGTTCAGTTTTAGGTACGTCCATACATCTAACTATAAAATATTACAAAAGTAATAATAAAATTATTTTGCTATAATCCGCGATGAAGTAAAATAGAAAATATATATTATGCTTAATGTAATCATACCTGATACATGCAAGAGTCGTAAAAAAAACACATGCACAAACCTCCACCACCGCCACCATGATATACAAGCACTATATACGTTCACTATCACGAACTCAACAATTGTTTCGCGACCTCCACGACCAAAATCGCAAAGCTTTGCGTATCAGCTGTGTGTATCAGGTATGATAACCGATTGTCCACTCTACATTTAGCATTATATATATTTTCTAATTTACTTCATCGCGGATTATAGCAAAATAATTTTATTACTACTTTTGTATTATGGATCTCCGCAAAGTAACGCCTAATTCTATAAATTATATAAAATATTATTTTTAAATAAAATTTGTACGATCTTCAAACCATTTTATAATATGCTCTTTATAGTCGATACAGAGCAAGATTATTGGCATTTTGCTGTGTATCGACTATCACGCATAGCATGTTCAACGCCAACCCCCAGATACGTCGAATCCGGAACAAATTATTTTAAATAGTTTAATTAGAGCCCCAGTTAATTTTTTGCCCCAGAGCCTTTGGAAACCCAGATACGCCACTGGTATATTTAACCAATCAAGTTGACGGGAAAAGCGCATGATGAATTGCAAACAATAATAAAGTTCAAGATTTTTTTCGGAACTCGCTTTTTCCGTTATTGCAGCTTACACCATAATAGCACTTTACACCATATTAGTACGTATCCGAGTTTAATAATAACCATCACCGAGAGAAAGGATTCATCATCCTCCTGCCCTTATCCCACTCTAAGTGGGGTCGGCACATGTTATAAACATGTTGTTACATGATTTGGCTACGTATTTTACGATCAGCCGTCTGCCTGGCGTCAACTTACCTTAGTCCTATTTTACGACACCTCGGTAAGAAATGAGGTTGGTCTATACTACTCAGCCGGATACCTCACAGCGGGTCGTCTTACCTTAGTCGCTTTTTACGACACCTCGGTAAGAAATGACGGTGGTACTATTTTATTCAGCCGGATACCACACGGCGGTATCGAGAGAGAGGATTATAATATTAAAACTCACCTAAGTAAGGAATATAACGGAAGTAAGCTCTGTATAGACTCATAACCCGTCTATGGGCTTCGCAATAATCAGCAGAGAGAAGCGGTTTGACGATTTTACATGCGGACCTCATTGTTTCTTGACCAGCCATAATTGTAATTTTATAATTTTACTTTAATTTTAATAAAACACTCAATTAATAGACAATATTAGCACAGCAGACTATAGGCACTATTCCAGTTAATACTAATAATATATTTCATTGATAATTTTCCTTTATGGACGTATTTGACACCGAAATTTTCTTATGCCTTTTTCTTTTTTGCCAGCTATGTTGGCCATGATCAAAAAATGTACTCTGATTGCTCAGTAGATAGTATGATATAAATTATTTTCCGAATAGTTATACTTAAAACATATCTAACCGAAATTTTAAGGTATACCCTAATTTATAACGAAACAAATTTAAAATAGCAAAAAAATAAAATAATTTAAAAATATCGATTTAAACTGAATTCATATTTTTAATCGTTCTTCCAGTATGTTAGAGACGTACACATAATTTCTTTAAACATAATCATCATCTTCCTGCCCTTATCCCACTCTAAGTGGGGTCGGCACATGTTATAAACATGCTGTCACATGATTTGGCTGCGTTTTTACGACCGGCCGCCTGCCTGACGTCAACTTGCCTCTGTCGTATTTTACGACACCTCGGTAAGAAAGAGGGTGGTCTATTTACTCAACCGGATACCACACGGTGTGTCAACTTACCTTAGTCGCCATTTACGACACCTCGGTAAGAAATTAGGTTGTTCAAATTCTACTCAGCCGCATACCACACGGCGGGTTAACTTACCTTAATCGCTTTTTACGACAGCTCGATAAGAAATGTGGGTGGTCTATTCTACTCAGCCGGATACCACGCGGCTACTTAATTTCTTTATAAGAAAAGAAATTGTACTAGAGGGTTTAAAGAATTAATTTAAAATAATAAAAATGTGATCATCATCATCTTCATCTTCCTGCCCTTTTCCCACTCTAGTGGGGTCGGCACAACATGTAATAAACATGCTGTCATATGATTTGGCTGCGTTTTTACGACCGGCCGCCTGCCTAACGTCAACTTACCAATGTCGTACTTTACGACACCTCAGTAAGAAAGAGGGTGGTCTATTCTACTAAACCGGATACCACACGGTGGGTCTACTTACCTTAGTCGCCTTTTACGACACCTCGGTAAGAAATGAGGTTGGTCTATTCTACTCAGCCGGATACCACACGGCGGGTCGACTTACCTTAGTCGCCTCTTACGACACCTCGGTATGAAATGAAGGTGGTACTATTCTATTCAGCCGGATACCACACAGAGTAAAATAATAAATATTTGATATTATAATGTTTTAATTTTTTTTCTCCAACAAATATAATTTAATTTATTTTACATCATAGATACAACAACAAAAAACTATTGCTTTATCTGTTGGTTCATAAGCAATATGTTTAAGTTTATCGTGTACAGATAGAGACATATTAATATTTTTTTTTACCATTTTTCATATTGATAAAAAAAAGTCAGATAAGCTTAATTTTTTTTACTTTTTATTTAGATTGCATCTCAAATGTCAATTCTAATGAAAATTTATGAGTTACACTCATTTTATGATTTTATTATAAAGAAAATTAAAATAACTTAACAATTCTTTAACTTATTTTTGATAAGGTATTATGCCATAATTTTGATTACCACATAATAAGTAGACATAACATTATCTCTGACTTTTGCATCACAATATATTAACTTTTTAAACATTTTACAATATGTCATCATATCAGAAGAAAAATTGAAGCACAAAAGTTTATAAATATTTAGTACAAAAGCTCTCAAAATACATTAAACTAGAAGTTTTAAATAAGCAAAGATATTGCTATGAGAATTTGGCAGTACAATTTTCTAGAAGTTTATGTATTGCATCAATATTTTAGTTCAATCTTTTAGACATTTCATACTTCCGTAATTTTAACTTCAAGGTTTAAAGAGAAACATTATATTTGTGAATCAATTCTCTATTTTAATTTAATCTATAGACTTTTCCGTACAGAGTAGCAACTGACTATATATACATTTTAAAACTATTCATTACTTGCAAAAAATTTAGATAGGAAGTCTTTGGGTTTAGGTTCTTCAGTTGGCTTGAAATAAACCATTATATGTCCTTTCTGCTTCCAAATATTGACTGCTTCTTTCAATTCCATCTGGCCCTGAAGTCATTTAAAAGATAGTTATTTTAATAAATTATATGCAATGTGTGTTATAAACTTGTTTGTATTATACAAAACAGAATTTCAATATACAGAAAGTAATTACCATCATTTAATAAATATTAAATAATTAATAGAATTAGGCGAGAAAATAATCTTATATATCCTCCCACTACATTGTATTGTTATATTTCACATTTGAAATTGAATTAATCCATTGATTAAGAAACTTTCAGTAAAAGCATCCATACAGATTGACTTTTCTGAAATTTTGAATAATAACTAGTATCTACTTGCCTGTAAACACATTTACCCATATACTTCTCACATTAATTTAAAGAGACTAAATTGCTTTACATTGCTTATCTAGTAGCAGCTTTTTTTAATTTGGAATGAAAAGAGGAGACTGTCTTAAGCTTGCGAAATGGAGGTGGCCAATTGTTCCAGCATTGAATCATGCTTTCATCCAAAAAACCTATAAAGTACCTTAGTAAACCTTTAGTAGAATTTGGTTTATAATATATCCAAACACAAACTGATAAAAAATTATTTTAATAATTCAATTATTCTGACCAAAATGTTGTATTCACTTTTAACACACATCTCATGAACAACCAAAAATCATGAACCAAGCCTTAAATGTGGGTATTATAAGAACAACAGAGTAACTTAAATGAAGAAGATTTTTCTTAATGTTAAATGGCTATAACACATGGCATATTATAGCATTGTATAAAAGAACTTGTAATACAATTTACCTTAATAACAAGAATGTCAATCACCCTGATATCTTTAACATCTTTGTTTTTCATGAAAAGTTCTTTCAGTTTTGATCTGCATTGTGCTTCCGATTTAGGTATATCATAATCTTTAACTGAAAATAATTCATATGAGCACTAGTTTAAAGTATTTATAATAACTATTAAAACACAATTGTTTTAAAGACTGATTAGCCATCTGGTATCCGTCTGAGTAGAATAGACCACCTTCATTTGTTACCGAGGTGTCGTAAAAGACGACTAAGGTAACTTGACCCACCGTGCAGTATCCGGTTAAGTAGAATAGACCACCCTTTTTCTTACCGTGTCGTAAAATACGACTGAGGTAAGTTGACATCAGGCAGGCGGCCGGTCGTAAAAACGCAGCCAAATCATGGGACAGCATGCTTATAACATGTTGTGAAGACCCCACTTAGAGTGGGATAAGGGCAGGAAGATGATGGTTGATAACTGATGACATAACAGGTGCGTACCAATGTAAGGAATTTGACGATACCACGCTTTATAGAGGTTTAGCACTCTAGATTTAGCATCTGCCGGGGTCAAAGAAAGCACGGGTCTTACAGTTTTTGTGCCAACTCGTATGGCTTGCCTTGCAGACATATTTTGTAATTTGTTTAGCTATCACTTATCACTAGTGTTCACCATAGATTACTAACCATAGATTACTAACTATAAAATAGAAGGTTGAGATTCATACATTGGCGCGAGCCTATTTTCGGTGGTAAAGGGGGTGCAAAGTAGCACTATAGCTACTTACATTCTCATTCATAAAAAACTATCTGCCTCTCACCCGTTTCATTCATAAAAATGGATTTAGTCTCAGCTCTGACTCTTTCTCACATATGGAGTAGTAATATATATAACGTATGACGTAAAATCGTAGTAAAATTAGTGATGTACTTGGTGCGCTAAAACCGTAATTAGTGATGTCAAAGTTTTATCGATTCGCACACCGCTTTTACCGATTTTTTGGATAACCGGTTTTCCTGTTACATATTAATAATGATTTTTAAATATTAATAAAACAAAATATTTAAGGAACTTCTTTATTAAGACTTTTACTGCAATAAAAAAATATATATACAACAACCGTTTTGCATTTCTAAGTGCATGCTTCTTAAAATAAAACGTTTTTCTTAAACACGCTAAAAGCACAACTTCAAAAATTATTACTATTTTTAAATAGGAAACAGGAACAGCAAGCTGACTAAAAATTATCCAAACAGAGCTTTCACAGGCCTCAAACTATCTTGAAAATGTAGAAATTGTAATTTAAATTATTATATATTATTATTAAACAAAATTAATTTAAATTATTTTATATTATTATTAAACAAAATTAATTTAAAATATTCACTCGAAAACAAATGTACAAGATTAGTATTTGAAACAATAGATGCTTTCGTTTTCACCGTTTAAGTTTTTGGAAAAAACATTATACTTAAAAGGAGTGTACTTGATGGTAAAATATAAATATTTCTTTTATATTTAAGTCTTTTTTAGATATATTAGTAGTAGTTTTATAGAATATTAGTGGTTTTTATCTCTAAGTATAATATTTTCCATCATATCAGTTTACACTTCGGATTTATACATATAAAGTAAGAATTAAATTGTGAAATTTTGCCATATTTAATGTGCCAATTGATATCAAGCTTTGCGATGAAAGAAAATATCATGAGGAACTATACTCCATGGGTTAAATATTTAACTAAATGTAAACATGTCAAAACAGGTACTTTATAGTAGGCATTATCTGCCTAGTATAAAGTATCTTTTTTATTACAACACATGATACTAATATTAAATGTTATTTATATTTCTTTCAAAGAATTTAAAATTATTGATAATATTCGCACCACTTAATAAGGTTAAATATGGTATGATTGCTATCAATAATTTTACAAATTTTGAAACAAATAAATAAGAATATTATGTAATATCCACTATTAAGAACCCAAACATAAAGGTATTATAAAATTTTTAAAGAAAACGATGGACAATATTAAAGACACTAAAATACTACACATTTAAGTATCACAGAGTGAAACTCTAGAATATTGATATTATGTTACGTCGGCTAATCTAATGCAATTACTATTTTAGGTAGTTCACTTGGCTAATTTGTATCTGCTGAAATTCATTAAATTATATATTGCTGTTTTGCTATACTAAATATATAAATATTTAATTTTAGAAAATAACAATCAATTTAATAAAATTACTTTTATAAATATTGGAGATATTCTTTGGACCACTGCAGTTGAATTCCAATTTCTTCAGTTGTTAATAATATTATTGTAATGGCATATTTGTCACTCCTGAATCACATGGTTTTGTTTTTTTACATCTTGTTACGTTTTTATACTTATGGTGTATGTATAGTAAAATACTAATATTGTTAAATATGAAAACTGTATCACTTTTTAAATGTTAATAATAGTAATATTAGTTAGTTACTTTTGTCTCATGTATCATAGATCTATAACTTAACTTGCGATAAAATTTTCCATTTCCATTATCGTTTTTCAAGTATCTGTAGTACTGTGAATTCTCCTTAATTAATACACCATTGTCTAACTCGCATTATGATAACGAATATGCAAAAAAACTAATAAGAAATCATATTTATGATTAACGCAAGTTAACCAAGAATTATAGTTTTTTAAGTTATATACATTTTTGACTAATTCACACTTTACATGCCATATAATGCCATTCCAAAGATATAAGTTTTTGTGATGGATAATATAATTTTAACTAGATCAAATCTTTTAGTTTTATTAGACAATAGCGTAATTATAAAAATTTCACAATTTAAATAATCATGTTTTGAAAATATATTACTCCCAGGATTGCTCAGGTTTTTAGTTTTGCTACACAAGTAAAAACACGTGTTTTGAATAGGAATAAATGGTGTTAATGTTAAAATACACAATTTTTAGCAGCAATACAGGCAGAACTCATATTGCATTATAAGCCCGTCGTTTAAGCAAACTAGCAATTAAACTAGCAACTAAGCAATTGTTATTCATTTTCCTTAGTAATGAAAATTTTAAACCCATTCATCTCAAAATATGAGTTTTTGAGTTGTACCGCTATTGCTGCACATGACCGATATATCAATATACTGAACCGGTAATATGATATGGCTTGGGTCTGGAAAATATTTCTGATGGAATACAAGGTAATACTATAACTATCAAACAATAATATTAACCAATAATGTTTTAAACAATGAAACCAAATTATGATCCGTTCTAGTGTGCTAGAGCCCCCTTATCCACGGATTTGAGAAAAAATCCATTGGGTCCTAGTTAAGAAGTTTCAAACTTCATAATGTCAATTATACTCATATGAATACTATTTTGAAGACACAACCTTCTCTCGAGTCTCTAGCATGGAAGCGGACTTTTACAGCCTTATTCCAAAATTCCGAATGGTTCAGGCGGCAAAATAAATTGTTAGTGAATAAAAGCATTCGCGCTGTGAAAATGTTATTACTAATGTCAATAAATGACGCTAAATAATTATGATTCGACTGAAGCTCTTCATATATGTTCATCTGCATCATCGGGCTCGTGGACACTTCCCGGCGGAAGAGTTCGCAGCATATTTAACCTGTAATAAATAAGTAATTCTTAAATAATGTATAGATAGAACATTAGTTTGCAAAGGTAGTCTTTCAGACAATCTTGGCATTGATATCCCCTGAGTAGAATAGACCACCCTCATTTCTTACCTAGGTGTCGCGAAAACCGATTAAGGTAAGTACGTCGGGCAGGCGGCCGGTCATAAGATACCAAATCATGTAATAACATGTTTAAAACATGTTGTGCCTACCCCATTTAGAGTGGGATAAGGGTAGGAGAATGATGCATTGACAAATAACAGAGATTTTAAATTTTAAAAATATGTTTTTAGCCTCTACTGGTCTTAAATAGTGTCTGGAAAATATTTTTTACGTGCCTATAACTTTGTCTACAGTTATATTTTAAGTATAGAATAGAGACAATAATTATAAATATTTTTTTTTTTTAATAATAAAATATAAGGGGTATCTGTGACAATCTTTGTGTTATGTTAAATATCTTTGATTTTGTACTGTTAGCAGTACCAGGCTAAAATATTATGCTTTCCAAATACTGAATTGTATGTGACGATTAAGAAGCATATGTGACAAAGTTCCAATGATCATCACTAATATGTCTTTTAAGCTATTCTTATACCACACACTTTTTTGCATCACTATAATAGAGGAAAAATTGTACCAAACATTTTTTGTTATATCTCAAACGGATTAGGCAGTTAGTTAGCCCATTAGACATATAAGCTTCAGTTTTAATTGAAAGTGAAATGGACAGACTGACATACTTTACATCAAATATTTACTTGCCTTCATCTAGTCAAATCAATTGACCTAATTATGTGCTTCATCCCATAAAGCATCAACAGCATATAGCCCTTAGACGTCATCCCAATGAGTACTCTCTTTGGCAATGACCAGGTTCATCTGAAATTTATTGCAAAAACATTTTAATAAATATGGAACAAGCTGTGATAGCTCAGCGGTGAGGCCGTGCGACTCTGTAAAGACGATCATGGGTTTATACCCCGCGCAGGCACATGTCTAATTGACAATTGCAATTCATGACACGCTTTTCGGTGAAGGAAAATATGGTAAGGAAATCCGCATACTTCTAGCGAATTCTAGGGATATGCGTAACCTACCAATCCGCATTGGAGCAACGCGATGGTAGGTCTTTGCTACAATACTTCTCTCCAAAAAACGGATAGAGGAAGCTTATGGTTCCCACTGATGGGGTGGATAACAGGCCGTTACTTTAAACATACACATGCCAATTGTATCAGATATTAATGAATTCATTGCAAGAACAGTAGCAGTGCCTTGACCAGACAGTTACTCAGACAAAAAATCCAGTTAAAATGTGCATAACTAAATGGGATAGTATGTTAAAATATCTTGAACAAATAACTTTCTGTTAAATAATTAAAGTATGTCTATAATCCATATTGTCTGTCGCAGAAAGAATAAAAAACTATTCAGAAATAACCACGTAAAACATAGAATATAGCTGATATTGGGTATGACATATGATGTACAACACTTCAATAAAGCATACACAATAAATAGTACTATAGAAGGAAAAGTTTTATTTTTATTATTTTAGTTTTATTTTTACTTATATTTTAAAATTCAGTTTAAAATACAGTTCAATAAAAACATATATACTATAATGCTATATGCTTCGAGGTCCCTGCTTTATACCTTGTAAACATATTAAATAGACAATAGGTTGAGATATACAAATAAATATATATATAAATTGAAAAACACTAGCTTAAATTGTACTATATATTATAGAAAAAGAATATAGCACGAAAAATACTATAGTTTTATCGCTAATTGCAATTGTCGTGCTTTTTTTAATTAACTGTGAATGGAACGCACCCGCAGCACTGCATAGGGAACGTTTGAACGAAACTCATTCATGTATTTACGGGGCTTAGTTACTTAGTAACTCTAACTCCGTGTCATTATCCAGCGAAAAGTAATAAAAAATAATCATGGAAAAATAAATAATGATTGAAAATAGATTTGTACTATTTTTTTTCCTGAATTTCCTAAAAGAACTATATTTTTTTGATTTAAAAAGAAAAATACTATTTTTCTTCAAAAAAAATGGTGGCAACCCTGATCGCGCTCTTTTTGATTAAATAGGGGCAACACTGAGCCGTTATTGTTTCCGGTGGGGAGTCTTACTATTGATAAAACGTTTCAGTGACATTCAGTCGTTGTTCGTCATTCAAGAGAAGTGCATCTCGAAACGGGAATTGTGGCATTCCTATTATATCGTGTTCTTGTATATAGTGTGCGTCGACATCAGAAGTGTAAAAGTTTACTAGCGTCGTGCCCGTTGTCCGTGCATCCTGATTTACGGCAACTTTGGCTTTTTAAACTTACTCGTCTAATTTTAATTAAAAACCATTTGTTGGTTTGTATATTTTGCGTAAGTAAAAAGTGATTACAGTTATATATTACGTATAACGAACGTTTCTGGTGAGTCAGTACGTTTCAATTTTCTTCGTATTAAATAGTGCAAAAGTATAGTTTATTTGTAATTAAGTTTTGATAACTACTCAGATTTTATCCGAGAATGTTTGTTGAAATTCAAACATTTGAGTTGTTGAGTTTGTGATAGTGAATGTATATAGTGCTTGTGTATGGTGGAGGTTTGTGCATGTGTTTTTTACGAATCCTGCATGTATCAGGTATGATAACCGATTGTCCACTCTACATTTAGCACTATATATATTTTCTATTTCACTTCATCGCCGATTATAGCAAAATAATTTTATTATTACTTTTGCATAATTACTTTCATATATAATTAATATAATTGTTTATATTTACTTAAGCTATGACTAAAACAGTTAATTATAGCTTAGGTAAATATAAACATTGTAATCTTTAATATTTAATAACTAGCAGCATCTGACTGCCCTCCTGTAAAAGCTGCAGGGCTTTTTCTTCTCATTTAACAGTATGGTTGAGGTGGACACTGCAGTGTTCTTTCTTCCCATACTGTGTAGGCGTTTTGTTGGTAATGTTCGTTTTCTGTATCGTCGAACATTAGCTTCAAAAGCGCGCTACTTTGTTAGACGTTTTATTAACGGGCTAGCCATTATAAAGGTGTCATACTGATTTCTGAAATTGCGCAGTTTTGGTAATTCGTACGTCATTAACTTTTACATTTTTTTTGTAATGGTTATGTGTTGCGGTTGGCAAAGAGCCGGTATTTGGCACCTGCAATACATGTAAAACCTTAATTCTTTTCCCAGTCGCTTTTGGCTACTGATGTTTGAGTGCACGCTTACATCTGTGGCTGAAATTATGGGAATCTAACTTAGCTTCATAAATTCAGACTTCACTTGAGTATTAGTTACCTCAAATGCATTTCCTCAAATTACAGAGGTCGAAAACTGTGATGCAGGGTCTGTACTGTGTAGCTGGGAGGGACATGTCACCACTAGGTGATGAAGCGGTCGAGGACGTCCCGCCCATACGGCTACAGCGGAAAATAGCCGAATGTGGTTGTAAGGTTGTATTTGAATCGTTCAAATACAACCTCTTATGAAAGAGGTTGTATTTGAATCTATATGAATAGTTATTGTATAATATAAAAAAAATGTTGCCTGTGTCATTATGCATTGATTTGTTAAGAAAGAGTAAATGGGTTCACTTTTAGAAAAATTGCTTTTTATTATTGCATAAGTATGAAGGAGAAATATTGTTTGTTATTTAATTTTTGTTAGATATAATAAACAGTTGCACATTTTAAGTGATTTATAAATTACATAAATATTTACTTTCAGTTTTATAGAACAGTCTTTTAATATTGCTGTTATTCTTTCATTCATTACACATACTATTATATCTTTTATTAGCACTGTAAATGTAAAGATATCTCGAATCATAACTATAAATAACATCATGTGACAATCATATTAAAATAAAAAATTACTCTTAATCTTGGATCTGAGGATTCTTGAATCTGCAATTAATCAATCAATCGTTTAATCAATCGTAAATTAAAATTTTGCTTTTGATTTTTAATTAAAAATCAACAATAGTGTTATATAAAGCCTATATATACCCTATATTGCTTTATACAGAATAAACTTGCTCTCTTTTGCTATTTACTCCCTTTTCATCCGAGTCTCATTATAAAAAACTTGACAGTCATTTTTAAAGTTCTAATATAATACAATGAAGTATACAACTTCAATTGAAAATACTTCTAAAAAGAAATATTAAGTAGACCATTTAAGTTATGTCCAAATTATTCATAACTAAGATAGATACACACTTATGATCAATTAGAACAACTTCTAAAAAACTTTAACTTTAATGTTCCATTATTAATCATTCATTGCACTACAAGACACTAGAAGCTATATAAAATCGCAAGACATATCCTTAATATAATAATGAATATAGCTAATTCATCAATCAAAATTAATGTACATATCATAATTTTTATATAACGATAACTAAGTCAAATAGGAAATAAAAATTATACTGCATGTTAAAAGTTTTAGGTTATCCATGCAAGGTTAGGTTATTATATTTAGAATGTGCCAATGTAAATTTTAAGAAAGCTCTTACTATTATTGAGATGCACAAAATTCATTAAAACTCAACACTTACATTTATATAATGATTAAGTAAATCCTCTTCTTATTGTTTTATGACTGCACGTTTCTTCGTTGTTATATTTCTCGTTTTAAGAAATATCTCAACAGCTACTGGTGAAATAAGACTTTATTTAATTTGCTTCTAGTAATATTTTTTCAAGAATTATGCTAACTAAATTAAAACAAAATTATACATTTTAGTAAAAATTAAAGTACTAGAACTTTACAATGGGAAATTTAAAAATTTAATACACCGCCCATTCGTTGATAAAATCAACTTGTTATATGATAGACAGTCAAAATGAGAATGAGTGCGTAAAAATATGTATGTAGGAGTGGAGCGAGATGCAGCTGAGACTATTTTCATACGATTCATTCATAAATACGTACATGTGCAAGAGGGATGCGAGATAGCATGTGTTGGCGCCTGTAGTAAAACCGCCCTGATTACTAACCATAGATTACTAACTATAAAATTGGTATTCACTATTCAAGAGCAACGAAATAGTATTTTGCAATTTGACATTGACATTAGGGGTGTAAATAATCGATTTTTATATTAAACGATTATTTTTATTTATATTAAAAATAGATTTCTATAAATAGATTATTTTCATTACCCCTTTTTTTTTTTTTATTTACAGCAAAAATGTACAAGTTATATCTATCTTAAATTACTTACACGCTAGGACTATACAGATCATGCAAATTAATAATTAATTTTTAAGGGGCAAAATTAATAATTTTACCCCTTGTCTTTTTTTTAAGATTAGATATGCATCGTTGGATGAAACCAATGTAGATTTGGATGTAGACATTGGAACCTACATTTCAATCGAATTTTACAAATAGCGTTTCTGTTATTATTCATTGGTAGTTCTGTAGTAGTTTTCTTTAAAAAAAATTCGATTATTGTTAATCGATATTGATAGGAATTAATCGATTTAAAAAAAATTGATTAATTCGTTAAACGATGTAACTTTTATAGTTAGTAATCTATGGATATAACTTAAAAGGGAAAAAAATCGAATATTTATTAATCGATTTTTTCTACCCAAGTCAAATCCTTATTTGACATTTTAAATTAATAGAGTGCCAGTGAGTTGCCTTCTCCATCAAAAAGTTCTTTATACGTTCATACTCGAATTGGGCACACAATTTTTTTAATCAAATCTAAAATAAAAATTAAAAAAACAAGTAAATTGAGATCCTCGTTTTTAAAAAATGATACGATTAAAATTTACCTGTCTTTATCTGAAAAATATCAGTAGATATTCTGAAAACGACACTCTCCTCGAATTTTTAAAGGTTTTTCAGGGGCCAGTTTGAGTGCTGAACATTTTTAACTTTAATGGTATTTTTCCTTTATGTTGCCTTATACAACTTGTCAACCCCGGCATAAATAACGACGTTAAATGCCGCTACTACTCTCTCCGCAGCTCTCCACTCCGCGTCGCACCGCACCTCTCCCGTCACCACACCTCGCCACAGCTACATTCATGTATCTATGCTACAACTTCCGGTCTCCTTTTTTTTTCGTTACAATTTCTACTTTGTGACTTATTTATTAGAGGTTATCATTGATCTATAAAAAACCTCCTATTCTTAAACAATTTTTTTAATACTTTTTAATAACATAACAACAACAACACAAGCTTACAATAAATAAAAATTGCATAAGGTTTGAGAATAACAGCTTAAATTCGTCAACCTAACGGACATGTCTTTGCTCCATGTTTCGGCGTAAGTTCTGAACTGTACGGGTTTATAAGGAACGTGTCTTTCATGCGGCCAGGCATATATGTAAAGTAAATATCTCTGAAAAAAAAAATTCAACCATATACAAATGAGGAATAATATACTCATAATTATATACATTATTTAGCAATTTAACGCCACATCATCTAACATTGTGGTCTGCCAATCCAAGATAGCGAAAATACATTATGCGAGTTCTATCATGAACGTGTTATAACAAAATAAGATTTTTTGACTAGACCCCTGACTTTTGCGTAAGTCACACTAAAAATAAATTAATGAGACATCGCCGACAATGGATATCATTAAGTATAAGAAAAATGAAAGTTTGACAAACTAATTTTGAATATTAGAATATATACTTGACTATGACATGCATATAAAAGGAGTGGCGCCAAAGTGACCGAATGATAGGACAGAATGGAAGAGAAAAACATGTTGTGCCGACCCCACTTAGAGTGGGATATGGACAGGGAGATATAGAATACATACTTGACTGTGTAAATACTCACAAGAATGCTTTACTAGGATATGCGTCATATTTTGTTGTCGACCACCACAATCTTGTTTGATTAAGTTGTTTTATTCTGTTTCTTGAAACAAAATCATCTAATAATATTTCAAACTGAAAATAAATTCGATAGGTACTCATTAAAATAGTATATCTAATATTTTTTACTAACTATAAAAATAATAATAGATTTTACTATAATACGTGGTTATAAATTTAAATGTTCAGTTGTCCAGAACAAAAGCTGTTATGTAGTAAAATATAAATTTACAAGATAAAGTATAAAGAACTTAATTTCAAGGGTCAAACTAGACAATCATCAAATTATTTTATTACTACAACAATAAGAGGTTTGTAAGAATATATATTTTTTAAATTTAAAGTTTTCTTTTATATTAGTATTTTACATTATATTATGCACACTTAGTCGTTTGAAACACAAAGATCGCGTAGTGACCCTCGCTAGTGGCTGACTCTACCTATTCTTTTAAAAGCAAGTACAAGTCGATATTAAAATTGTATTTAAATTGCATTACGGAAAATACACATACCAGTTTTTGCACCAGTTGTCTATGTGACCAGTTCATATGTTTTAATTGTTTTAGCGTAAAGGGTATTCTATACGCTCGAGCTCTGAAATCAATATGTTTGAGTTCTAACCACCTACGTTGTGACTGCAATAATAATTTTTCTGAAAAATAACAGCTTATTAATACTTTCGAGTCCAATTCGTAAATTGTTATTATAATTATTATATAAAATTTATCGAATTAGGCGTCACTTTGCTGAGTTCCATAATACAAAAGTAATAATAAAATCATTTTGCTATAATCCGCAATAAAGTAAATAGAAAATAGCTATATATAATGCTAAATGTAAATGTAGACTATCCGTTTTCATATCTAATACATGCAGAATTCGAAAAAACGCATGTACTATAATCTTCCACCGACGCCACCACAATACATAAGCGCTACATACGTTGAATACACACGTTCACTATATATTACAAACTCAATCGTTTGGCCCCGCAACCTAAGCATCATCACGAGACAAGACTCCACGACAAAATCGCGAAGCCCTTTTGATTTGTAAGCTTTATTTATTATTACTTTTGTCCAATTTGTATTTTGATTCGTTGAAACATTTGGACTGTTTTCGTGTTGGAGAATGCCCCATAACATACGTGTGGATACGTAATATTTCGTTGTATTATTAAATAATAATTAATAATTAATATAGCTAACTATTCTCTGCCGGTGACAATTTGCCCTTTACTCGTTTTCTCACCCATTCCTGCAGATTTCGTAAGAGATTCGATTTCGGCAAATGAGGTATTAAAAGTGGCGTATCGGATAACTCCGCCAAGAATGCCTGAAAATAAATATTTTAGTTTATGACTTTCTTATGAATTCAAATTATCTAGTAAGCCTATATGGCTTACTTATAATTTGAATTTCCTAAATATGTTTAAATTAAAATTGATTAAAATTAATTAATGAAAAAATTATATATTTCTTATCAATTACCGCGAGTAATTCTTTTTCTTTTAAGCCGGAAGGTGATATTGTTGGCATCGAAGGTTCAGGCTGCAAAAATAAATACATATGACATATTTAATTTGAACACGCATATACATTTATAGTAAAACGGCCTGTTACTATCCCGCTGCTGGGCATAGGCCTCCTCTCTCCGTTTTTGCAGAGAAGGATTGGAGCTAAGACCTACCAAGCTGCTCCAGTGCCGATTGGTAGGTAACACATATCTCTAGAATTTTGTAGAGATATGCAACGAGAACATCATGAGGAATCACTATTATCACGTTTTCCTTTACCGAAATGCGTGTGATTAATTGCAATTATGAATTAAGCACATTAGTTTAAAAAAAAACAAAACTAATAAAAATATTATTTTGCTATAAACCGCGATACAAGAACATATATGTAATGCTAAATGTAGAGTGTACTATTCGTTCTTTGATACATGCAGAATTTGTAAAAACTCATGCACTACCCGACGCCGATAACAACAACACAAGCACTGCACACATCAACCACCACAATCTCAACGATAGACTCCACGACAGTCTATCTCCTGACGATGCTTCGGTTACGGGGCAAAACAATTGTTGAGATTATATCAAAATTATTATTATTAAATTAAAAAGCAAAATAATCTCCTCAAAGTAACGCCTAATTCTATAAATTATTTTCTGAAAAACTCATTGGTGCCTGCCAGGGTTTGAACCCATGGTTCATCCATTTATGTTTGACCTAAATCTCTTTTAACTCAATTCATTTATTTATTAATGAATATAATACCGTTGGTTCCGTAGACATTAAACATTCCCTGAATGTATCCTTAATGAAGTCCTCCATGGGGTCTAACTGAAAGACCTTTGCTTTGTCTAGCCAAAACCGACCATGTCTTGACGCTGGATGAAAGTATTTTTCTTTTGACTTTCCTTCGTGATATAAATCGTAGAGATGTCCGCATTTACATTTGGATTCTTCAATGAACTCCATTATTGAACCTTCCCTGTAAATACAAATCATCTGGAATTTGTTAAATATATCACGCATTAGTAATATCCTGCGGTTTCACCCGCGTACATACCTTTCTCATGGCATTGGAAAATCTACTAAATCGGACTATAGATTTATTTTTGTTAAATATATCATTAATAGTTTCCGCAGCACATAAGATGACATAATGGCTAATTTTTCACACCTTATTATATTTTTATCACGGATCCCTATTTTTTGAAAATGTGATATAGCCTATGTTGCTCAGTAAAAGTGCAGCTTTCCAATGGTGAAAGAATTTTTTAAATCGGTCCAGTAGTTTTTGTGTGAAAACATTACGAACATACATACAAATTTTTCCTCTTTATAATATTAGTATAGTATATTATATATGTATATATAGTATATTATTTAAATTTTGATATGTTATCTATTATTTAATATAAACTATTAATAATAACAATACCATTTAGTTAGGCAATCACAAGTTTCATCGCATATTTCGCTGACATCTCGAGGGAATTTCCAATAACCATTTATAGTAGTGATGGATTCTCCGTTTAAATTAATAATTCCACCATTAATTGGTATAAATCCAGTAGGTAGAAGTGCAACATCTTCAAATGATATAAAAGATTTACAATACAATAATTATCGTAACGTTAATAATCCAAAAGAAAGAAAGATTCTGGTAACAAACCGCCGTTTGGTATCCGACTGAGTATAATAGACAATCCTCATTTCTTACCGAGGTGTCATAAAATACGACTAAGGTAAGTTGACGATAGGCAGGCGGTCGGTCGTAAAATATTTAGCCTAATCATTTGACCTCTTGCCCACTCTAAGTGGGATAAGGGCTAATTATGATGATAAAGGTGTTACACAAAACAGTCGTAGAGAAGTCTTACCGGAATCATTCATTAAGCAATGTAACAAGTTATCAAATCAGTCTCAAAACACATTAATCAATTAAACAACTTAATTGTAAAGCAGATTTCTAAAGCAAATAATACAATAATAAAAATACTAGGAATAAAAATGTTTACTATTTAAAAGATATCGAGGCTTCCCTCCTACAAATGATATTCCACCAATTTGATACTGGACATTTTTGTATGGCGCTTTGTATTTAGGTTTCGCTTTTTTCTTAAACATTTTCAATTTATTGACATACGCAACCATTTTTGGGTCGATATTGCCTGAAATACAAAAATAATGTTTTCAATTTTATAAGCTTCTTAAAATAAGTAAATTTGATAACTTTATTATCAGACTACTTACGTAGTGTACTAGGCGGTTCCCAAAATTTGTAATTACATATTCGTTCAGCTTGTTTTTCTTTTTTATTTCTTTCTTTGCGCTTTTCAAGCTGCAACGTTAGCATAAAAAAAATTTTTTTTTAAAAGTCGATAAATGCAAATAAGCAAACAAAATACTTACAAATTTATGATCCTTGCAAAGCCTTTCGTAACTCTGAAATTTTTATCATCATTATTTTTTAAATATTATTTTCCTACAATATTATACTAGGATTGTTAAACTTTAGAAATTGGGAGAAATTTATATTATGTGGGAATGAAAAGCATGTATTTTAGAAAGCCTTTTATAAAATTACGTTACAGATTTGTTATTAATTTCTTAGCTTACTTATCCATAACAATACTAAGGTACGTTGACCTGCCGTCTTGTATCCGGCTGAGTGGAATAGACCCACCTCTTTTCCTACCGAGGTGTCGTAAAAGGCGACTAAGGACTTGCCACAGGCAGGCAGCTGGTCGTAAAATAACCAACCAAAACCTGTAACAACATTTTTTAAACATGTTGTGCCCCACTTACAATGGGATAAGGGCATGAGAATAATGATGACATGTCCATACTCATCATCTTCCTGCCCTTATTCAACTCTAAGTGGGGTTGATGAATAACGAAACAAGTTCAAAACGCACTCTTTTTGGGGCATCTATAGGTTTACGTAGTATTTGTTTAGGAGAGTTATTTCAATATTCACAAGTTTTTATGGACGATATTAAAGATTTATCGACTTCACTGAAATATTCACTATATAAATAGGCAATCCTTTTATGATTAAACGTATAAAAGAACGTACCTAAGTCGACTTATCAACATAATTGGATTATATAAAAATTAACTAATTGATAAATTACCTCATTGCTACGAAGTCTAACTTTGTAACCAAGAGGCAAAGGCTTTTTACTCTTTTGTTTATCCCTTGAATGAGTTGTGTAGCATGGTATATAACATTTCTGTAGGTATTCCCCATAACGAGTTCTTGGTTGAGTATTTTTCCGAATTTCTATAAATACACAACAAATATACATTTATTACGAGCAGACACCAATGAGTTTTTCTGTTAAAACTTTGTGTCTAATTGATAATTTATCACACGCTTTTCGGTGAAGGAAAACATCGTTAGAAAACCTGTATATCTCTAGAGAATTTTGGAGATATGTGTAACCTACCAATCTGCATTGGAGCAGCCTGGTAGGTCTTAGCTCCAATCCCTCTCACCAAAAACGGAGAGAAGAGGCCTATTCTCAGCAGTAGGATAGTAACAGGCCGCTACTTTTTTATATATATTTATTTATGTTATCACACACTTTCTACAATAACACGATATAATATAATACCACAATTCCCGTTTCGGGATACACTTCTCTTGAATAACGAACACTGAATGAATGACATTGAACACATTTCAACAATAGGAAGACTCTACCGGAAACAACAGCGACACAGTGGTGTAACCATTTCTGTCAAAAGGGGCGCGATAATCTTGATTCATAGTGTTACCATGAAATATAAAGCGGAAGTCATTGGCGACAACATTTATGAACATTATTTTTTACTTTTATTTTAATAACTTACTTGGTTCGGATATAGTGCTCGGTGGCTGTGATGTATGCGTTAATTTTTCCAGTCTCTCTATACATTCAGCTATATCCACGAATACTAAACATGACATTAAAATCATCGCGTTCATATCGTATTCTGAAAGTTTTTTAGAAAAGGATTAATTACCCAAAATTTTACAGATAAAACTCTGTCTGTATGAGATCGATTTTCTCAAAGTCTTGTAAATGGTTTTTTATACAGTTTTTACTAACAAGGAATGTTTAGGTTAGTAGTACATTACGGTTTTATGTTAATTGTGTTAAATATTATCGCAGTTGTAAAAGATCTCGCCTGCTTGGAGCTGTAGTGCGCCGCGCAAACCAACAGACATACACTAAAATAATTATTTAATGATTTTTATCGATCTACAAAAATACTACAAAAAAGTCCGGGATGGAATATCTCTGTTATCAACTCACAATAACTACTTTTATGTTCAAAATTTCTATCAAAGTATTTACGCGGTCGAAGCCGCAGTGTAGCTAGTTTGATTATATTTATAGGAACTGAAGAAAAAAGTAGAACTTCGATACATAGCCCTTCGCTCTCCGTTTTCGGTGAGAAAAGCTGGAGCTAAGATCCACCACGCTGGTCCCATGCGGATTGGTAGGTTACACAAATCCCCAGAATTCAGAGATATGTAGTTTTCCTCACTATGTTATCCTTCACCGAAAAGCATGTGATAGATTTCAATTATCATTGAGACATAAGTTTTAAAAGAAAAACTGATTAGTGCCTGTCCGGGCTTGAAGCTGGGTGACCTCCTAGCACGGTCTCAGGGCTGGCTGGCTCTTCAGCTTCTATGAAACAAATACTTATAATAATAAATTCTTTATTTAAAGCACCCATGGCCCAACAAATTTACACGAAAAATAAAATTATAAAAATTAAAATCAAAATTAAAAAAAAAATATTATATAGAGAATGAGTGAATGGACCTAGGACTGCCTCACAAGCACCTTAGTAAAGTGACGAGTCCATCTTACTTATTAGCCTCTTAAGAATACTGTTGGAACTGGATCGCAGTCTTGTTAATAACGATGCGGTCTTGTTCCTTATTACGGCGTGAAAACCATTTGTATGTGAATGAAACCAGATGTATTTTTGCTTGAGTGCTACAACGGTAGAACCATCTAGCCGCTAGTGCCCTTCTCTGACGCTTTATGTCTACATGATCCTTGAGAGACAATGACCTAGATATTTAAAGTGTGTTGTACTTTTTATTCTAGTCCCGTTAAATGATGATCCCATCGAGCACTAAGTGATGGGATGGGATTATAAAACTATTACCATTAAAAATGTATTTACCCGCACGCAAATCACTCGGAGGCTGTTTATAATAAGCTGTATAAAGATTCCATATGAACACACCAGGGTCTTGAACCGATTCGTTCATAGCTTTCATGAGAATTTGTTTTGGTATCCTTAACGTAATACCTAGATCTGATAACGACTTGCGTATCCTGGTAGGTAAGTCTTCTAGCAAATCTTGATGAATATTTTCTTTTAAATTGCTGAGCACTACCCGTTGGCTACTGGAAAGCTCATAATACCAAGGTGGTCCAACTTCTCGGTTCAATCTTTTGTATTTCCGCTTTTCTTTACGGAAATGAAAAATAATATTTAATATTTATCTTTAAAGCCTAATTTCACATAATTAATCTAACCTATATATGTATTAAATGCACAATAGTATATTTACAAAATACTTAACCCATTTGTATTTATAGAAAGAGTCACCTATATCACAAAAGATAGGCTGGGCAGTTTTTTTATTAATAGGCTTGCTTTAGAAAAATGTTAAAAAACTGCTATATTGGCTGCCTCCATAACTTAATATTAATACAGGTGCGTAGTGGGTAGTGCCCCGGCTCTGCCTCCTCTAAGCTTGACCTAACCCCCGTGGAGTACGTTGAATCGGGAATATGAAGAATGCAAAATAAATAATTTTAAATATTTTTGATCGGGCCCTACTTTCTTTTTTACCCTAGGGCCTTTCATTACCTACTATCGCCATCACCTATCTCACAGCTAGTCAGTAGTCACCATTTTTACAGTTTAACATTAGTAAGTACTTTAAACAAATTCGTATATAATAAACAACAGTACCTTCACAATAAAAGTAATATTTTAAATCTCTTAAAAACCTAAGCCATTCGCCTACTTTTTCGTTATAAGGCTTCTTGTCCACATTTTGTCTCATTTCTCTTTCTAAGTAAACCCATACTGGCTCTTTCTGATCATATATTTTCTGCAGATGTACATTAAAATTTTTATGATTAAACCGTAAGTAAATTATGTAATTAGCACAACGCACAATAAGTTACTTCTTGTAAACGCATAAAGATAATCTATACTAATGTATAAAGCTGATGAGTTTGTTTGTTTGTTTGAACGTGCTAATCTCAGGAACTACTGGACAGATTTGAAAAATTCTTTGAGTGTAAGATTGTCCATATATCGAGGAAGGCTATAGGTTATATAAGATGAATAGGAGGTTCCTCTCCTATAGCAATAATAAATATTACGAAAACGGCAAAATTTAAAACTTTCCTTGCGTGCGCTACGTAAACGGTGAAAGTTATTCAAAAATTATGTATTACAACGTTGTTCTCCTCTAATATAGCAAATGTCTAGCTTTTAAGGTTAACCCATTTTAACCATTTTTATAGTTATCAAAATACTATATTACGGTTTTAATATTTCCACGCGAGCGGAGCCGCTGGCCATTGCTAGTCACTTATCTAATAATTAAATTATTATAAAGTAATTTTATAATATCCACTTTCTTCAATAATATACACACTTTATACAATTCACCAGTTTCACCACCACATTTGTAATAATTCTTTCTAAGCTCTTAAAACATAATAGGGTAAAAAAATATAATACTTGGCTCAGCTTACTTTTTTCTTTAGAAATTGTTGAACACTTGGCATTTTATAATTTGCCATACTGAATTACTAGAAATTTGTTTAAACAAGAATTTTGAAAATTTAATTAAACATACAATTGTCAATTTTCCATCAGTAATAAAATGATATTAAAAAACAAAAACAATATAAAGAACTAAAATAATTATTTTCAAATTTAGAATTTTTTTAGAACAAATTTAATTACTGAACAGTCCCAGTTACCACTGTCCCAACCATATATTATGGAGTTATGTCAGAAAAAAACTATGCTACAATGTTAAAACATCTTCAAAACAAATTTAGGATTATGATTTACACTAGGAACCTTGTGTTCTTTATTATACAATGGATTGTAGTTTCAGAGACTCAAGAGTGACAGAAAATAAAAAAATAAAAAGGTTTTATTTATTTATTTTTAATTTGCATAGATTTTGTTTTCTCTAATATTTCTTTGTATGGAGGATCAATAGGTCCTTGCACAGGTTCCTTATATTCATATGAACTTTGACCTTCCAATATTAATGGATATGATGTATCAGAATCATAAGCACTCAAGTCTCCACATGCATTAAAAGGAATTATAAATCTATTAGGGCCTACAAACTGATTAAAATCACAATATTTATGATCTAAGAGTGGATTAACCATTGTGGGGATGTATCCCTCTGGTGGGTTATAATTCTGACATATAACAAAAGCCTCAATACTAGAATTCCGTGAGCTCTTTGGTTTTGAAACTGTTACATATTCAAAAAATAATTTGAGTTGTGAATACAAGAGGGTAACATCCTTTCCTCTGAATATTTTCGCAACAAAAACTCCACCTGTCTTTAGGACATGTGTCGTAATATTAAGGGCGGCAAGAAGAAGTTGTGACTGCACATATTCATCAATATCATGAAGTCCTGTGACATCTGGAGCTCCATCACATACAACTAAATCAGCTTTTAAACCTTCGAATTCCTTTATTATTTCATTGGCTGTGGACACTTTAGTAATATCTCCTTGAATTTGTTTTACTCCTGGTAGTGATGCCATAGCTTGCAAGTCTACAGCAACTATTTTAACATTATCAGCATTGTCTGTATTTTGTTTCAGTTTCTTTGTCAAAACCTGGCTCCAGCTACCAGGTGCAGCGCATAGGTCCACTGCATGCAATACACCATCAAATATGTTATATTCTTCATTTATTTGTAATAACTTAAAAGCGCTTCTTGCTCTCCAACCCTCTTCCTTTGCAAGTCTGTAATAAATATCCCTTTTATCCTTGGAAGTTTTCCCCATAATAACGAATATCCACGAGATATCACAAATTTCTCACACTGAATTGAATTTAGCTAAAACTTATATTTTGTTAAAAAAAAAAAAAAATAACTTATAAAGCAATATCAGTATGACGTATAGGGATGTAAAAATAATCGACTTTTATAATTGATTTTCTTCTTCTTTTTTAAATTAAGAATAGATTTTTAAAAATCAATTATATAAATTATCCTCTTTCTTTACTCGTTTTTCTTATTTGTTAAGATTTAAAAGACAAATTTTTTAATATAAATTTTTTTGATTAATTTTAATCAATTATTTTGATACGAATGAAACGAATTTTTTATAAATAAATTTTTTCTACTCCAATTCACATCCCTAATGAAAACATCAATAAACAAAGACAAATAATGAGAAATAGTGATAAAGATCATAGACTAATAAGACTAACAAAATTAAAGAAGAAACTGTCAAAAAGTATTTTGCTCCAGTACAACTTAAAAAGCAGATTCTCAATTTTTATGACCATAGATCTTATGATATTCAACTTCTATGCAGATTCATCTCCGTGATTAGCAATAAGCACAGACTACTATCTAAATGATGATTGTTTATATTTACAAATTATCTCAGAGCAAAATAATATAAATCTAAAATAAATGTTATAAAGCCTCTGCCGGCTTGTAAAACAGGTTGTTTGATAACTGCTGTTGCTGAGATTTAATGGCATAAAATGGATAATTATAGCAGAATAAGTAAGCTGCTGGAGTTTCTTTGTGAAGAATGGAAACTAATTTTATATTTTACTTTAGTATTTTCTATTTATTTTTATTATACTAATACGTTTGATTATTTTGAGAAACGTAATATAAAGTTTATGAAGCCTATTATTTTCTTTGGAAATAGTTTGACTCGTATGTTGGGTAAAAAGTCTTTTCCTATGATACAATTAGATATTTACAAATACTTCAAAGGACAACGTTTCGGAGGTAAGCAAATATTTTTTATATAAATATGCATTATACATATATATCTTTGCTTATATACATATAATGCATGTATTATCGATCGCTTGTGCCTAAAATATTTAGAATAAATAAAAATAAATAACTTATTAGTGTGGGGAAAATATTTTAGGTGTTTTTGAAGGAAGAAGACCAATTCTGTATATCCTTGATCCCGATTTAATTAAGGCTATTACAATTCGTGATTCTGAACATTTTTGTGATAGAGCTATATTTCGAACTAATGAACCAAAGTATCTTCAAAGATCTATTCTACACCTGAAGGTAAGAATAATTATTAGATTTAATATTATCTTGTAATATTCGTTTATATATTTTTTTAAAAGTAATCAAGTATATACAACATTGCAGTGTAGTTTACACATTTTCTGAAAGTTTTCTAAAAAGAGGTTTTAATTTAGGTAAGGTAATATATATACTTAATCAATTTTTTATTATATAAATTATAAAAAAAAAAATATTTTTTCATGTTATTTTTAGGGATTAGAATGGAAAGCTGTTCGAAGTTTAATAACACCTGCTTTTAGTTCATCCCGTTTAAAAAATATGTTTCCACTAATGCAGCAATGTACAAAACAATTAGTAAATTTCTTGGAAAATTATGGTAAGTGGTCAGGATACACAACTCAAATTTAAAAATATTTTATATAATAATTAAAACCAAAAGAATATAGCTATAAGTGAGATGAAAAATAAAAATTCCATTTCTATTTAATGATACTTTAACTGTTTGTTTTTATAGATAATACTGATGTTGAAGTAAAAGATTTTATGGTAAATCTGTCACTGGAAATTACAGGCGTGTGTGTGTTTGGAATAAGCACAGACACCTTAAAAGATCCAAATGCAGAATTCAAAAAAGTGAGTCTTCCTATATTTTTTACATATTTATAATACCTACATTTCTCTCTCTGATGACTTAATTCATACAAAAAATAGTGATATGAATTAAATTATCAAATAAACAGATTTTTGGTATCTTATGGTTAGCTTAACTAGAAATCTTTACTATTTTAGTACTAGGCAAGTTTTTATTGGAGACATGTATTTAGATTATTTTTTATGTTGTATAGAAATTTAGATCCTGATAGATATCTATTTATAATTTTTATCGTTATTTAACCAAATAAATATGAATCAATTAGATTAAATGGATGAATCATGGATGAATAAAATGGGCAGTGGCGTAGCTAGTATATTTGGGGCCCGGGGCCAATTGTCACCTGGTGACCTCCCCCCCCCCCCCCCCTTTAAAGAGTAAATAATTTTAGATTTCAGAACGCAATGACTTTAATATATATTAATTTAAAGTGGTTCATATAAAATAACGTTAGATTATGATAAAATTTATTTAGAAAATTTTAAAATGAACTGTCCTCGCTTTTTGAGTGGAAAAGTCCGTTGTTTCATCATCGAGCTCTACAGCTAAGAAACTTTTTTGTGTTTATTGTAGACAATATAATCATACAAATACAATGTACAAAAAGTTGATTAAGAGTCTTATTCAACTTTTTCTGAAATGATTTCATTATTCATCAAAAAAAAAATGCCCCCCTTGTCTATGTTACCCTGGAGCGACCGCCCCTCTCGCCACCCCCTAGCTACGCCACTGAAAATGGGGTAGATTAAGAATCTTTTTGAGCGTATGAACTGAATCAATAGGTGTTTCTCAGCTATTAATAGCAATACAGTTGCAAACACCATTCCAGTTATTAAGCACCACTAAGCAAAGCACTAAAGATGCTTTTTATTTTGTTTTGGTTTTTCATTTTGGTTTTACCAAGTTCTAAAATGTGTTTTTTTATATTGACTGTTACTTTTATTTATAGGTTGCAATAAAATTTAATGCTATGTCAGTGCCAAAAAGAATATTGATATTTTCAGTACTGTTGTTTCTACCTTCATTGTTTAAATATCTAAATATATCATTTTTTAATTATGAAGCCAATAAAAAATTGGTGAATATATTACGAAAGACAAGATCTGAAAGGATATCAACAGGTACAAGGTGAGTAAACTAATTTTACTACATCTTCCTGCCCTTATCCTACTCCAAGTGGGTGTCTGCACAACATGTTATAAACATGCTGTGACATGATTTGGCTGCGTTTATACGACCGGCCGCCTGCCTGACGTCAACTTACCTCAGTCGTATTTTACGACATCTCGGTAAGAAAGAGGGTGATCTATTCAACTAAACCGGATACCACACGGTGTGTCAACTTACCTTAGTCGCTTTTTATGACACCTCGGTAAGAAAGAGGTTGGTCTATTCTACTAAACCGGATACCAAACGGTGGGTCGATTTACCTTAGTCGCCTTTTACGACACCTCGGTAAGGAATGAGGGTGGTCTATTCTACTAAACCGGATACCACACGGTGGGTCAACTTACCTTAGTCGCCTTTTACGACACCTCGGTAAAAAATGAGGGTGGTCTATTCTACTCAGCCAGATACCACAGGGCTGTACACTAAGTTTACTACATGACAGTATTTGGAACCTTCTAGAATTCTTGTGGAGGTGCTTGTAAATAAATAAAGTAGAACTTACATTAGTTGTACCTTGGTTTAACATAATATTAATATTTTTTTTGCTATAAAGTGCTATTAATTAATAAATCATTGATTAGTATATAGTAACTACAATATAAATCATATTACACTAAGGACAAAATACTGAAGTAGAAAAGATTAGTCTAGAACTACTAATAATATTGCTAAGCTAAACTAAGCTAAGCTATGTATGGGTACATCGGATGAAGACACAATAGAACTTGAGACCTTCCAAGTGTATATGTGTTGAGCTAGCTCTGAAACTTGCACGTTAATAGGCTTTAAAAATGTTGGTTAAACCTGCTTAAAAATTGTATATCGCGGAAATCCCTTTTTGGTCACCTATGTACAACAGTAGAAGTTCAATCTTTTTGCGAAGAAAATGTAATACTTATTGTACAGTAGCAGATTTTACAATTTCAAATGCAAAAAACTCACTAAATTATATACAAAAACATACAATTGTAATTTAAAACTTTTGCAGAAGAAATGATTTCCTTCAACTCTTGATTGATGCTGCTGATACTGAGGAAGAGGATATTGCTGGCAAGAAAATAGGAAAACGTAAGGCGTATATAAATATATTTTATTAATAATTAAATATTTAAGTATTGGAGAATATTTTTTTATTATAAAAAAAAACAAAAACGATAAGTTTATAATTAAATTCTTTGATACATGAATAAAGTGACCATACGTCTTGATTTTGGCGGGACAATCCCCGCTTTTTGGTGGACTGTCCCGCGTCTCGCCGATAATAATTAAAAAACATCTCAGTTAAAAAAAATCTACTCATCTTATTTTAAATGTATAAAGAGAATAAACAAAAGAAGACAGATGTAAAAGAATAATAAACCATAGGTTATTAAATTATTATTTATTACAGATATTTTTATATGTACCAATAATTTAACAAGTATATGAATGTATACAATCGCCGCTTTATCTCAATGAAATAATGATCACTTTATCACATCTTTATGAGCCAAAGTCACCAGTTAAGAGGGTAGTTACGTAAATTATTTTTTTATGCTAGATCTAGATGATGATACTATCGACGCGCAAGCTTTGATTTTCCTAATAGCTGGTTTTGAAACTACAAGTACAGCTTTATCGTTCGCTATTTACGAGATGGCTGTCCAACCCGAAATCCAAAATAAACTACGTGATCATATAAATGATGTAACAAAAGGAGAGGAATTATGCTATGACCATCTTCTACAGCTGGATTACCTTGATGCTTTTATTACAGGTATTTCATTAATTTAGAAACTAAATTGATAAAAACAACCGTTTATATGGTGTGAATTCCTAGAAGATTTACAATAAATAAAATAACAAATTTCGTCATCGATTGACGAAGTCATAGATAAGATCGATTTTTCGATGGATTTTATGTTGTAATTTTTAAAAAAATTAAGTAGTACACCGTCACACACTGGTCAATGACGCTTTTACTGCTCAGACAGAAATATTGGATCTTAGACTTACCACTTCTACATTGGAAATTGGTAGGTGCAATCCGCACGCAAGTGGGCGTCTAGATAAGAAAAAATAAAATAAAATTATTCAATTCAAAAAAGATTTACAATTTTATGAGTTTATCCGTTGGGACCATCACTAGGAAGCCTGTGTCGTGGGAACCCGCTATGCGATTTACAATATAATGATTTTGGACGCTAAGTTAACATTTAGTAAAAAATATTTATAATTATTTCTTATTCCATGGTACAATAACAATTTATGATAGAAGATAAAAAAAATACACAATAAAAATACATAAAATATAAATTACATAATAAAAACACTTTTACACGATTCAATTAAGTGACATTAAATGTCGCCATTTTTTGCGTTTTGTCTGTTTCTATTACATGCTTTCTCTTTTTACCTCACACACCTCAGGTTCTTTCAATACCGATAGGCCAGCAATATAAACAAAATATAGTACTAGGTGTATAATGACAAACTTTCATGACCTCTTGGTAAGAATTGTGGCGTTACTGATTAGTGATCATGATTTTCCTGTAAAATAAAAATTTATTGTTACTAAATTAATGGTATAATTTTGATCAATTAATGAAATATATTCGTGCCAACTCGCAGTTCCTAATTCCCTGTTACAGAGACATTAAGGAAGTATCCACCTGTGGCTAGAATTGACAGACATTGTACAAAACCATACACGTTGCCTGGAACATCGATCAATATTAAAGTCGAACAAACTGTCTCTATACCTGTGTATGGTATCCATATGGACCCTGACATATATCCAGAACCGGAGAAGTTTATACCAGAAAGATTTATGCGTGGAGAGAAAAATGAGATGATACCTCCTCACCTTTTCTTGGCTTTTGGATCTGGGCCCCGGAACTGTATAGGTAAGATATACTACATTTGTATTTACTTGATATGTTGTGAATATTTTATCAATTTTCATCGATTAATTTGGACTGAGGCCTTATTTTTCATATTAATTGATTTTCATAGTTAAACTAATATGTAAAGTTTATATTATATTTTGTAGCGTCTAAAGTATGTAAATTCTGTTATAAAATTGAATATCATTGCAAGCATAGAGTTCCTTTAAAACTTACTTTTTACTTCGTTAAAACTGCTTCATATAGTTTGGCAAATTTAGTTTGGATATCTGTTAATAATCGCGAATAATATAATGCAATGTGCAATTTTTGTCTTTTTCTCACGTCCAAATAGTGCAACGACTGAAAGTGATTTTGATATAGAGACTGCTTGAAGCCCATTTGAAATAAGTTACTTTCTTATTTTATTCCGAAGTAACGATGCCTCCAGTCTTGTTTAATTAATAAATAATTTTACAATTATTTTATCTATGTAAGGAGTTATACTACTAGGACTAGTTTTTATTCAGTGTTTTCGATATTAAGCATCTGTATATGAAGTCGCTTTATAAATGCAGTGCATAATGCATATACTTGGAGAGTACAATAACCTAGAATTATATTTATTTTGTTCTTAGTGTGATATTGACTGAAGCACTAACGCTGGTATAAAATCATATTGTTTATCAAGTTATGATATCATAACAGATATGCATACTTAAACACCTGAGGGAATTATATACTTACTAATAGTATTGTAACTAATAAACATACCTAAGCTAAGAAATCAGTTTAAAGATAACAAACGATAAAATATCCTGGTTGGTTTCCTTTCAATCTAAAATAATGTTAATAATCATTCTTTTATCATAAATGCGTAATTTTGATGAGCATTTTTTACTATCTGATTTAAAATATATACATGTGCGCAACATGAACATCATTATTATACATGTGTGCAACATGTATATTTACGATGTTCGGCAAGTAACTATCCCCGAGAAATGTTTTTAATCTATACTAATATATAAAGCTGAAGTTTGTTTGTTTAATTGTTTAAACGCGCTTATCTCAGGAACTACTGAACCGATTTGAAAAATTCCTTGAGTGTAAGATAGTTCATTTACCGAGAAAGGCTATATAACATATCGCTAAGATGAATAGGAGATGATCAGCGATAAAAAATATATCAATTCTACATCACAAAAAGTAAAGATGTAGATCTTTACTACCTTGTTTGCAAGCTTTCCAGCTTGTTTTAAAATTACTTTAACTTAGGGAGCAGAATTCATTTTGCAAAGAATTAGCTAGTTAGAAAATACGGCAATCCAAATTTTTTTTATAATAATACCACAGTACGTTAAGAACGACGCTGTATATGCCGCCGACCTGAGTTGTGACATTTTGTATCATTTGCTCTCATTATCAATTGATAAGAGATCTTAGTATAACAGTAAGCTAAGCGTTAAAATTACAATAACGTTCCAACTATATAATTATCTTCTAAATGCTACAGCTATAAATCAGTATTAATTGTAAATAACTAAATGTTTAAGAAATTTATAGGTAAAAATAATTGATTGTTACGAAGATAACCTGGTATATATTGGGAGTAATACAAGCAATTCATATCAGATTATATTAATTTAAATAAATATTTTCTTCTTGCAGCACTACAACTCTTTATGGGTCTCGACCTCCTCTGATATTCTCTATTGGCTAGAATACTTGGATCAAATGTATATACTAATATTCAATTGAATACATATGTAAGAACTAATTAAAGATGATTTAAGTGAATCTTACTGCATCACTGTAACAATTGCAATATTTACTAATGATAAATTACTAACAATCGCCAGCGGCCCCGACCGCTTGGATTAAACCGTAATATAGTATTTTGACAACCATAAATTTTTTTAAAGTGGGTTAACCTTAAAAGCTAGACATATGCTGTCGCGGATTTTTATTTTGAACGTTTAGAGGGGAACAATTATGTAATACGTGATTTTTGAATAACTTTCACCATTTAAATTTTGCTATTTTCATAACATTCTTCGATAGATGGACTATCTTAAACTCAAAGAATTTTTCAAATCGGTGCAGTAGTTTCTGTGATTAGCGCGTTCACACAATCAAACAAACAAATTTCAGCTTTATATATATTAGTATAGATACATCATGATTAATAATATTCATGATATTTAAATTGACGTTAACTTTACTTACTACTACTTTACTAGCGCAATTAAAGTTCCTACAGAATTATAATAATTGCAAGTTCCTGTTAAAATCGACTTTTTGTATGATTACGTAGTAGGTCTCGTGTATGGTCATAAATTCCTAGATTATCGAGATAATAAGTTTCCTGTTTAAAAAAATGCTTTACATTGTTATCTAAACATGGTCACGTATGATGCGTTACTTTAGTCTATAATAAAATAAAAACAAAAGCAACCGATATAAATTCAAATGGGCTCACTACGATCTACCACGTGCCGCAAATATGTTTACACCTACCTACAAAGTCTAGGTTTTTACCCGTGAGGAGGAAAAAATCCCTACGGACGCCGACTAGCCCGTACTGATAGTGAGTTTCGGACTCGCACAGACTAATCGACCTCCTTGTAGTCTGCCAATTGGCATGGAACCGCTTTCGCATTTTACGTGCTGATCATTTCTTTAACTTCCTTCTATCTTTTTTGTCCTCTTTTTCTCTCTGCTCACTTACTATGATGTTCCGGACTACATCTTCATGCTTGTGCCACTTCCATAACTTTCGAGCATAGGTGATACGAAGTTTTGTGCGTTTGAGGCCGGCCCATACTAGTGAAAATTATGCTAGCATTAGCATAATTTTATATATTATCTCACTACTACTTTTTTTATAGTATCTCACTACGCCCATGCATATGGGCGTAGTGAGATACGGCCAGAGAGGGCAACTGGCTTCCCCTAGAAGAGCAGTTGATCGTTGATAAACTGACATCTCGCGACAAAATTTATATGGCTTGTAGAAGAGCTATAATTTACCTCACCCCACTACTAATGAGACGTACTCATCTTAATCATCATGATTAAAACAATATAGTCTAGAACTATCTGCCCCGCTCTATGTCAAATTCTGACTACCCCCCTATGCCCTTGTTTAAGTATTTCGTACCTTAAATAATAATAAATAAATATATGGAACACTTACACACACGGTCGTCCGTCGCCAAAGTAAGTAACTTAATACTTGTGTTATGGGTGACAGACAACTGGTGAATATATACTTACATATTTTTTAAATACATACTTAAATACAAATATACACCCGGGCTCAAAGACCAACAAATTCATTTATTGAAAATGTTGGCCCTCGGCGGGGATCGAACCCGCGACCCGCGGAGCGGAAGGTAGGGTCACTACCCCCTGCTCCAACGGGCCAGTCACCTTAGAGGATACGCTTGCTCATACGGAGCCCTAACGTAAGCTGTGAGGACTAAAATAATATTGTCAGTTTATTTTTATCAGTAGTAAAGGCGAACAGCGGCCAAAACTGGTATATTCTCTGTCTAAAGGACACTAATGTTATTTAATTTCGTTCAAGCGATCGATATCAAGGATTATTCATGTGTCTGCCGCAACTAAAATAAGTTAACTTTGTTTCAGGTGCCAGATTTGCTATGATGGTCGCTAAAGCAACTATTGTCACACTTGTACGAAATTATAAATTTTCCACGTGTACCAAAACTGAAATACCATTAAAATTTCATAAAAAATCATTTATGCTAACCGCGGAAAGTGGTATTTGGGTGCACGTTGACAAAATATAACCATGTAATAATCTGAAATTATTATGAGATTCTAAAATGTGGGTAAGTATATAAGTGATAAACAAAAAATGTACAAATGTAATAATAAAATGTACAACAATATGAATATATTAAAGTTTACTAATTAAGCTTAAATGTAGAGTTCAAATGTATATTAGATATTTATTGATTTATAAATGATGTAATTTGTAGATAAACGTAAAATAAAATTAAAATAAGTAATTAGTAATATATGTTTTAGTAATATATATTTATTTTTTTTACCTTCCAACACCACAGCCACAACCAACATCTTTTCAATAAGTGTAATTGGCGATTGTAAAATTTCGGCTGTGAATTATTTTAAATGTTTTTTCAACCGAGGATCATTCACTGCCGAACATAAAATGAACAAACATTCCATATATCGAGATCAAACATCTCCCTATGACCTTTTTAAGATCGAGTACTGCGGTCTAGTATTGGACCTAGTAAAAGAATAATTTCTTTCAATTCTTTCATTCTTACAATTGTGGGATCGGTATGCAAAAGGCAGATTAGTCAAAAAGTTATATTTTTTTAAAGACATTTTTTTGTTATATAAAGAATGGGTTTATTAGCAAAAACTAGCTAATGTAAGCCAATGCGCCATAAGGATTTTATGACCGAGTTTTCTCAAACGCCGCTATAAAGAAACCTATAGTATTTTTAGATATATCTTCTGTTCTTCGCAATGGGTCGTCTTCGGGTCCAAAACGTTGCACCATTATCCTATAAATAATAAATTTATTATTATTTTATCAATCTATTTTACAAAATCTAATCAGGTACATTGAAATTTATTTATAGAATAGATTTCAAAGAAAAATTTTATAAGGTAAAACATTTCGATATAAAAATTATTACCTCAACAAATTAATTTAACAAACTAAGTGTGTATGTCTGTAAACAAAGTAGATAGCAAAATGTTTATTATAATCGGAAGATAGTTGGTTCCTGTCGACTCGTTTTTGTGTACAAAGAACAACAAAGTGTAGGGACAGTACCTACTTTGTTACAATGTTAATAATTAGTCTGTTACATACTGGTGCATCATAGTGAATCTAAGCTCCAACCCTTTCCTCTAAAAGGAGAAAGGTCTATGGATTTGACATAGTAATAGAGTCGGTTACATATTGGACCATCGTGGTGGATCTAAGCTCCAACCCTTCCGCCTTAACGGAGAAAGAAAGTACATGCAATTGAGATTGTAATAGAGTCGATTACATATTGGAGCATCATGGTGGATCTAAGCTCCAACCCTTCCACCTTAAAGGAGAAAGAAGGTTCATGTATTTGAGATTGTAATAGAGTCGATTACATATTGGAGCATCATGGTGGCTCTAAGCTCCAACCCTTCCACTTTAAAGGAGAAAGAAGGTTCATGCATTTAAGATTGTAATAGAGTCGATTACATATTGGAGCATTATGGTGGCTCTAAGCTCCAACCCTTCCACTTTAAAGGAGAAAGAAGGTTCATGCATTTAAGATTGTAATAGAGTCGATTACATATTGGAGCATCATGGTGGCTCTAAGCTCCAACTCTTCCGCCTTAAAGGAGAAAGAAGGTTTATACATTTGAGATTGTAATAGAGTCGATTACATATTGGAGCATCATGGTGGATCTAAGCTCCAACTTCGCTCTCTAAAAGGAGAAAGGTCTATGCATTTGAGATAGTAATAGACTGTTATTTTTTACTTATGTATTTCCAAACTATGTTTTACTTTGAAGCTGTGATAGCCCACCGGTGAGACCGTGCGACTCTTTCGAGGGGATCATGGGTTCAAAACCAGGCACCAATAAGTTTTTCTCTTAAAACTTGTGTCTAATTGATTGCAATATATCACTACCAATCCGCATTGGAACATTATGGTAGGTGTTAGCTCAAATCCTTCTTTCCAAAAATGGAGAGAAGAGGCCTATGCCCAGCAGTGGGATAGTAACACGCCGTTACTTAAGTCTTTATTAAATTAAAGGGAGTAGTTGCATGTTATGAAAACAATAAGTTTGGACCACCTATATAAAATAATTTTCTACCTTTGCTCATCTGAAAGACCAACATTCGGTAAACCTGGCCCTCCGTAAAAAGGTGTTGCAGGAATTAGTTGTAAACCTGGGTATTTTTCCAACGCCCAAGCAACCATACCCTCATTTTCTTCTAATGTTATTGTACATGTACTATATACCAATTTACCACCAACTTTCAAGACCTTGACCGCCTAAAAGTGAAAGATATTTACATAAATATCATCATCATTCTCCTGCCATTATCCCACTCTAAGTGGGGTCAGCACAACATGTTGTTACATGATTTGGCTTCGTATTTTACGACCGGCCGCCTGCTTGCCTATCACAACTTACCTTAGTCGTATTTTACAACACTACGGTAAGAAAGAGGGTAGTCTATTCTGCTCAACCGGATACCACAAGGAGGGTCAACTAACCTTCGCCTACTTTTACGACACCTCGGTAAGAAATGTGGATGGTCTATTCTACTCAGCCGAATACCATACGGTGGGTCGACTTACCTTAGTCGCCTGTTACGACACCTCAGTAAGAAATGAGGGTTGTCTATTCTACTCGAATACCACACGGCTAAATGTTAATATAAATAAAATAAATATTTAACAGAGTTTATGCATGCATAATATTAAAGGGTTATACTTGCAGCATCAAATAACTTTCTCTGGATAAATTTATAAGATTGTAGCATATTCTGAGGCATTTTAGATTCAATTAATTGTGGCCTCTGACCTAAACCACTACAAGGTGCATCCAAAAGAACTTTATCAAAATTATTTGAAGAAAATGGCGGGCCTTTTCCATCTACTTTCTCTTCAGAATGACATTTTCTAGAATCAAAAACATATGCATCAACACATGTCACACCCTGTATTTCACAGGTTTGCTTTATTTTAGTGACCTTTTGTTCAGTCTTGTCTATGGCAATGATATGTGCCTGGAATAAAACATTGTTTTCAGGATATGTATTTCTATTAACGAACACAAAATAGTATAACAGAAAGTTTGTATTAAGGTAACTAACATTTTTCTAAATTTATGAATTTTCTACTGATTTATTTCACAATTATTTAAAGAAATCCAAAGCTAAGATTTTATAAAAGTAAGTGTGGTGTTTTTCATAAGTTTATAACTTATTTAATGTTTGAACAGTTAAAAACAATAATTTGTGAATAAAACAATAATCTCTAAGTGGGGTCGGCCTAACATGTCTTTCACATGTTGTTCGGTGACTTTGCTATGTATTTTATGAACGGCCGCGTGCCTGACTTCAAATTATCTTAGTCGTCTCTTACGACACCTCGATAAGAAATGAGGGTGGTCTGTTCTACTCAGCCACATACCATACAGCAGGTAAACTTGCCTTAGCCGCCCTTTATACCTCGCTACGAAATGAGAGTCGTCTCAGTCCGATACGACAGGGTGTTTTGAAAAAAAATGTTAAATGAACTATAAAAAAAAATTAAAATCTTGTCTTTGTAAAATATTTTAGTTAAAAATAGTATACATAGTATATATTATATAGTATTAAGTGATTACTAAACATTGTTAGACGTTTTATATTTATTTTATAATGTTTATATGTATTTTTTTTATTGCGATTTCTACAAGTTGCTAATGCTACATAATTTAGCTTTATTCCCTAATTTTGCACTTACTTTGTTGTCAGACATTTCAGCTAGGTGAGTAGTTTTGTTCCCAGGGGAAGCACACATATCCAATATGTATTCATTTGCCTTAGCATCTACAACCCATCCAGTCACAATGGATGGGAAATTCTGTAATAATAGTTGTCCTTTAGGATAGACAGTCTCATTTATTACTGGTAACCTTGATATAGGAAGTAGATTGTGTATTGCTATACCACTGAAATTACAATATTTAGTATTACTTATTTGCTATATTGAATACTTAGAAGAAAGTTGACCCACCATGAGGTATCCGGGTTAGTAGAATAGACTACCCACCTTCTTACTGAGGTGTCATAAAATACGACTAAGGCAAATTGACGTCAGGCAGGTGGCCGGTCGCAAAAATGCAGCCAAATCATGTTACAGCATGTTTAAACATGTTGTGACTACCCCACTTAAGAGTGGGAGAGGGCACAGGGGGATATATACTGAATACTTTTAGCTTACTGATAACTTTGATAGTCTTGTCAGTTACATTTCAGAGAATAAATTATATATAACATCAATCTGCTTACTTTGGCTGAATTCCATTATCAAAAAGTTCATAACGCATCATTTTCAACAATCCAATTCCAACAAATAGTTTGTTTCCTCCATATTCCACTTTTAGACCTCTCTTACACTGACCATCTAAATCAGCATAAATATTAATTTTTTCATCAAGTTGACACTCTGAAATACATAAAGTTATCTCAATAGTAATAAGCTACAAATAACTTGATTTACTTATTTATTATCTTATATTTTTGTCAACAAGTTGTGTGGTATCCAGCTAAGTAGAATAGTACCACCCTTATTTCTTACCGAGGTGTCGTAAAAGACGACTAAGGTAAGACGACCCGCCATGTGGTATCAGGTCGAGTAGAATAGACCAACCTCATTTCTTACACCGAGGTATTGTAAAAGGCGATTAAGTTAAGTTGACCCACCGTGTGGTATCTGGTTAAGAATCCGGTTAGAATAGACCACCCTCTTTCTTTCCGAAATGTCGACTAAGGTAAGTTGACGTCAGGCAGGCGGCCGGTCGTTAAAACGCAACCAAATCATGTGACAGCATGTTTATAGCATACAACATGTTATACCGACCCCACTTAGAGAGGGATGAGGGCAAGAGGATGATTTTTGTCAACAAGAATTTGTGGATTATTTATCTTTTTTCAATATATTTGGAAAAAAATTGATATACAAAAAATAGTTTAAGTTAATATTAACTCTACACTCACTTGGAGAAAGACCAAGTACCCCAGGTGCATAGACATGAGAACCTCTCAGCACTGCAGCTGCACACATCCTATCAACTATAACTTCATGTTTACTTCTCTCAACACTAGTGTTTATAGGCCACTGCTCGACAACAATGCAGTCAGGTCTGAGAAAATATAGTTTAGGTACTTCTGGAGCGTTTAAGGTTATCCGTTGCTAAAAAACAAATTGTAAATAAAATAAATATATAAATATATGGGCCACTTACACACACGGTCATCTGTCCCCAAAGTAAGTAACTTAATACTTGTGTTAAGGTAGACAGATAACTGGTGAATATATACTTATATATTTTTTAAATACATACTTAAATAAAAATATACACCAAGGCTCAAAGGCCAATGAATTCATTTGTAGAAAATATTGGCCCTCGGCGGGAATTGACCCCGCGACCTGCGGAGCTGAAGGCAGGGTCACTACCCACTGCGCCAACGGGCCAGTCAATAAAATTGTGGCAATAAAATTCCATTATGGCTACACAATTAAAGTATACTCACTTACTTACCGCGTCTAGATATTTTTGCAATTGGTTACAATCAAACGTTAACAACTTATTAACCCTAAAGATTGTATATTTTGGTGCTGTAGAGAGCCACATCTCCATTAAACTGTATATAAGTTAAAACAATATATAATGTAATTTAAAAGAAATATGCATAAACTTGTACAATAGTAATTTATAAATTATTAGAATTTTTATATAAAATCTCTAAATATTGGTACAAGTTCAATTCAGTATAATAAATGATTTTCATCTTATTATTAAATAGGAAATGTAAATAAACAACACATAGAATTAGCACAAAAAATACACATTACACAGATAACCTGCCCACCACCAAAGAAGGGTTGCGAAAAAAATAATCGAGTGTTATTATATTTGTTTTTAATATATTTTTTTAAAAATAAATATTAATTAAAAGATTTTTACATTAAAAATCGATTAATTTAGTATCCTTTTTTTTCTATACTACTCTTTTTTCTTGTTTTTAATATTTGATATGCATTGTTGTATGAAACCGATGTAGCCAAACAACAAATTTTAATTGAATTTCACAAACAATATTTTCACAACAAAATTATTGTTTATTGGTAGTTGTCAACTTTAATTATCCTTCATTGTAATTAATTATAAATATAAAAAAGGTACCTTTGCATATAGAAAAAAAATCGTATTTAGAAAAATCGATTGTTTCGTATTCAAAATAATCGATTTTTTTAATTTTCCCCTTTAAAATCGATTTTATACTCCATGTACATCCCATTTATACATTATTTTGTCGTTTTATAAGATAAGGTATGCATTGTTTGAAACCAATATAACCAAACCACACATTATAGTCGAATTTCACAAACAGCGCATCTTATTATTTAGTGGTAGTTATTCACCTTAATTACCTTTTCACACCAGTAAATTAAGATAAGGTTACTGTAGGTAACATAAAGATAAAGGGACTTTTTTAAAATTATTTATTACTAGCTGTGCCGACGGCTTTGTCTGTGTACCCTCTCATTATCTAAGAATTGTATTTACATTTAGTAAAAACTGTACAATAATCCATATAGATGATTTTGAGAAAATCGTTCACATACAGACAGACATCTTTATTGAAATTTGTTTTATAATATGTATAGATTTTCAATGAAATAATGCCTGAATTTTACTAAACATTTTAAGCTTCTGCAAGGTCTATTTGAGGTTTCAGTGATTTAGAATTCATCGAGTGATTCAGTATTTAAAGATAAAATACTGAATACCCGCACATAATTTTACTTTGTACATAATATTTGATTCTATACAATTATTATTCATATGATAATATGAATAAGAATTAAAAATAAATATCATAATAAATTATTTTACTATAATCCACAATATAGCAGTATAATTTTATTATTAGTAAAGTAACGCCTAAGTAGTAAAGTAAAAGTAACGCAAAGTAACGCCTAATTCTATAAATTATCATAATAAAGATAAAGATTACTACTTATACAAGTGATACATCACTTTTATTTCAATATTTTAAAATTTTACCTTATACACATAAAAAAATTTCAAAAGCAATTTTATTGCTTTACTCCATACTCGTATATTTTATTCCTAATAAATTGAAGGATAATAAATTTATCTTTTTAAATAATTTTACAGCTGGCCACTTTCGCCGATACGTGGCATAGGCACGAACAACTTCCACGTTCGCCGCCATTTTGACATCCAGCAAATAGTAGAGACTCTAGTGGATTGAAGCGTTTTAAACTAATATTACATATATTTCCTTGTAAAAAAAGTAAGTCGTCATCCTATTTACAGTAATATTACTTTTAATTCAATATGTGTAACGTGACAGGTATTTATCTTACACAAACCCTGGGTGGCGACTCAAATAGTACTACCAACAGAGGTGTCTAATCTTTGTTAAATTTTCATAGTGTACAATGTGTGGTACGCATAATATGATTGCTACTTAATTTGTGTTTATTTTTAATATATCAAAATCTCTAATTCGGTTGTGGTTTTTAATCTAGCGATCTCCGTCTTATTGCAGCTAGGACTTGCCATGTCATTATCATTGATTAAAGTAACGTATAGTGACGGATGAGTCAGGGTGAATGTATTTTCTAATAACTTCTAAATTCTCTTTCACAGACGGCTCATAAAACAACAAAATGGGGAATATGTTTGCTAATTTATTTAAAGGCCTGTTTGGCAAAAAAGAAATGAGAATATTGATGGTTGGTCTTGATGCTGCTGGTAAAACCACAATCTTATACAAACTTAAATTAGGAGAAATTGTTACAACAATTCCCACTATTGGTAAGTTGGATTTATTTTTTAATGAACACATTGGCAATATTCTTTACTTTTAAGAAATTTCATTCATATATCTATTCATTAATATGATTATCTTTAAAAAATATTATTAGCTTTGTCAAAGAACTAGTAGTATTTCTAGGATTAAATATTGTTCTGATTCCTAATCCTGTGTAAAACTTATGCATCTATCCTTTTTTTAAATTTTTATTTAAGAATGTGTGGTGACAATCGTGCCAAATTATACAATTTAGCAATATGTGGAACTGTCCATCATATTCCTTAATAAAATTAATGAAAAAATTATTGAAGTGTAGTTTCTGGTGGTGTGACTGAAATGGGCAATCTTTTCCACAAATTTTGAAATCTTATTTAAATGTAGACTGTATAGAAAGTGTTATAATATTATAACATGTTTCAAATACCACCTCCTTCATGTAGTTTGTTGATTAATAAAAAAATGTTGCCATAATTATGTGTCATTGAGTTGTTGGGAAAGAGTAAATGAGTTGACTTTTGAGAAAATTGTTTTTAATTATTAGGAAAGTAAAAAGGAAATATATTGTTTGTTTTATAATTACCTATAAAGTGAATTATAACAGAATTATTGTTACACAACATCATTCAAAATTTAATGGTATATATCAGTGAAAGTAGGTTGTGTAGGTAGGAATTAACCTAACATTACTACTAATACCATAATTTATAAAAAATATGTATATTAATTTTGAAAATTAGTGATGAATGAAATAGTAAAGAAATAATATTTAAATGTTGTTTGATCGAATCTATATTATGTTTTTGTTTATAATTATTTAGTAGGTTAGCTGGCAGAGATCTCTGTCATAGGGATAAACACTTTGTACACTTTTTTTACCAATAATGTTTTTTTTCCAACATTTTTATGGTACATAAATAAATAAATATTTTAGGTAATCATAGTGCTCTTAGCTATTAAGGTAAATTATTTATTAAAAATAGCAATATTTACAGCTTTAATAATCACCAATATTCCTGAACTCATAGACATTCATTTTCTTTTATGTGATAGTATTTTTTAAATCAATAAGTTTTTGATTCTTAATGGATTCATACTTATAATCTCTTTGCAAACTTTTATATTGATATTATGTGGAGTAGAGTATGAGGTATCGTAAACAGCGACTAAGATAAGTCGACCCACCGTGTGGTGTCTGGCTGAATAGAATAGACCACCCTCTTTCTTACCAAGGTGTCATTAAATACGACTGAGGTAAGTTTACCTCAGGCAGGCGGCCGGTCGTGAAAACAGCCAAATCATGTGACAACATGTTTACATAACATGTTGTGCCAACCCCACTTAGAGTGGGATAAGGACAGAAGGATGATGTGGTGTTGAGTAATATGGCATATCCAATTGACAATAGTAATTTCTGTATTTGTCTATTAATCAATCTAAAATTTATTCAATTACTCTAGTTACATAAAGTCGGGTCTTGTGTGAAACAAATTAATAAATACTTATCTTCTTGAAAACCTGTATTGCTGTTGTAACAGTTTGGAATTTATAAATATTTATAAATCTATAATATGATATTAAAATATGTATGTATGTGTAAGCTTATATATGGATATCATGTCTTGAGTTAGTCTATTTTTGTATTTTTATTAAACTCATAGTATTTTTTTAGGAAAATATACAGCCAATGATTTTTTAAATGTATTTTCTTAATAAAACTAATACAAGAAAGCATTATGAAATTTTGATTCAGTCAATTCATTTGAAATTTGAAACTGTTGATATTGGCAGGAACATTCCTCACTGGACATTAAAAATTTCATTTCTAACACATCTGAAGACCATTGTGGACATACATATTGTCTTAATATATATATGTTAAAAAGAAATATATTTTGTTTTCAGGATTTAATGTGGAAACTGTAGAATACAAAAACATCAGTTTCACTGTGTGGGATGTAGGTGGTCAGGACAAAATTAGACCACTATGGAGGCATTACTTCCAGAATACACAGGTTATTTCTTAATAGGCTATTTCTATTTATCCTAACGTAGTTATGTTGTAAATGGATTTTTAATATTTCATGTACCTCTGTGTAGTACTTATCACATATTATTTGATAATGTTTTACAAAAATGTGTATAGAGTATGTATCTAGTACTTATACATGTGAGATATTAACATCTTTAAATAATTTATAGAATTAGGTGTTACTTTGCGGCAACCCATAATATGAAAAGTAATAATAAAATTATTTTGCTATAATCCATGATGAATCATCATGAATGATGAATCATGAAATGATGATCTTTAAGAGTTCAATACTAAAACCAATTATAGTTCTAAAAAAATGGAGTACAGTGTCATAAATAATACAGGATACATGAACTATATGCAACTTACATACATCCTCAATTTCTTCTCCATATTTCTAGTTAAAATTTAGAATATTAGTTTACCAACATGCACTAACACATGAATGAAATGTGGATTTTGACTATACTCTTTCTCTTAAGCTACAATTTTGTTTTATTTTGCACAGAAAAAATAATCTTTATATAATAAAGAGTACTTCAGAAATTTATTATAATTAACTACTTAACTGCAAAGCAATATTTCAATGATAAATGCGGTGCTCCTGAGGATACTTTCTGTATTAATATAAATTAATTATTATTCTAGGGTCTCATCTTTGTAGTAGACAGTAATGACCGAGAGCGAATCGGCGAGGCACGCGAGGAACTCATGAGAATGTTAAGTGAAGATGAGTTACGAGATGCAGTACTTTTGATCTTTGCAAACAAACAGGTACCTTATATTTTATTATATTAGACATTATTTTGTAGTAAAATATTTTATTATTTTTTTTAAATTCATATACTAATAATAAGTTTTGTATAGGATGTAATTTTTATTAGCATTCATATCAATTTTTAAATATTTGAAATATGTAGGTGAAAGATTTAAAGAGATTACAAACAGAAATTTTTGCCAGTTTATAACTGAAAATTATGCTACTAAAAAACTACTTAAAAACATTCCAGCTATGAACAGGTTAATTTAATTTAAAATATTTAAATGATTAACCACCAAGTTAAAAACTAAAAAATCAAAGTATGTTTTTTTTAAGTTAACTTTGAGTTTCCTTGTTGATTCAAAAGTGCTTGAAATTAAATGCTTGCTTATTTTAATAAAGTTGTAAAGACAAGAGGTTTAAATTCCACAACCACACTCTATGTCACAGATTAAAATATCATCCTCACCATCTGGATGCGTGGCGATCCACCACAGTGCGGTTTTCAAATAATTTCATTCCGCGCACCACCATTTTATGGAACGATCTCCCTTTAGCGGTGTTTCCGGATCGGTACGATATAAGTACCTTCAAAAAGCGTATTTTCCACCTTTTTAAAGGACAGCAACACACTCGCTCTCTGAGTGGTCTTGGGCGGCGGTGATTACTTGAGGTGCACCGCATGCTCGTTTGCTCTTCTATTCCATAAAAAAAATCTTAGTCTAGTAAGATCCATCATTTTCCGTTAATCAATGAATAATATATTTGTATGCTTAGGACCTCCCAAACGCTATGAACGCGGCGGAGATAACAGACAAGTTGGGCCTGCACTCACTGCGCAACCGCAACTGGTACATCCAGGCGACATGCGCCACCTCCGGCGACGGCTTGTACGAGGGGCTCGACTGGCTCTCTAACCAGCTGAAAAATGCCAACCGCTAACCTGTGCGCAACATACTTGCAGACTAATCTGATTACTGAAAGAGACTATGGTTTAAGATATGTTAACTTTATTTGCTATAAATGAATACAATGTATTATGTGCGGTATCATAAATGTATTACTGTGTCACCCTGTGACTGAGCTCGCATCGCATCCTCGCTTAAGTTACTTGGATACCATAAGTAGTTTACCAATCTGTTGGACTGTAATTATATAGTGAACTTTATAATTTTGTTTATGACCTAATGTTTATTGCATTTGATGCAATAGCATCGATGTAAATTTTTTAAAATCTTGACCAATATTAATATGGTGAATTTAATTTTCTGTAAAGATGATTTTACTCGTTCCATGACTATCTATGGTCATAGTGTAAATAGAACTATACTGTAGCTCTGCACATGGATCATGAAGCAGTAAATTAAAGTATGCAGCTTTCGTGAAATTTTGAGTTCAGAATGTAATTGCAGGCTAGAACTGGATTGTGTAATGATTTAAACAGGATCCGAGTGTAGCGTGGAACCACTAGCTTACACCGAATTCAGACTCCTACACTCGCTTAACGACGCGATGCTACAGACTTAAGATATGTTTCAAAAATATTTATCAATATTGATTTGTACAAAAATATGTAAAGGTCATACTGTACTTAGTGCAATGCGGTATTAGTCAGTGATTGCGTTGTTTGTTCGATCTCTGATGACGTTGAACAAATATAGTATGTAAAGTTGCTACAAATATTTCAATTTTTGTTTGAATGTAAACTGTAAACAAACAAAGTAAACGAAAAGGTGTATATTCGATTAATCGCGCATTGTGATGTGGATAGGTACATACGTGTAGCTGACTCGTGATAAAGAGAATCACAGCATAACTTGTTTTATATGTATACTATAATGTGGAATAAGTTGTCGTAATAAAGTATTTAAAGTTAATTTACTTCTATGCCCTTTATTTCATTAGTTTAGTAGTAATTGCCTGTAGTGGGGTGAGGCGCTGACTTAGGTTGGGCTGTGGGTAATGTGACATCAGCGAGCAGTGTGTGAGTCAATGCTGAGTGGTAATATATGAGTAAGCTTAAGTACCACTGTTAGCAAAATGGAATCAAAGGTTACATAATGATCATATATTAGAGCATTGGGGGAAGAGATCTTATGGGATTGTATCACAACCTATTCACATCGCTTTGTTATATTACTATACTAACCACATCTCCAGTTTTGGTTTTCAATAATATCAATCTTTGAGCATATTCCACTTTTTGAACGACTTACTGTATGATGATAGTTTATTTTTATGGAAGTTAACTAGGTAGAGTAAGCTGTTATGTATTTTACATTCAATCCTATTTGAATCAAATCAGTTTATGCGAAGACGCCGGATAATAGGACGGCTCGTCGCGACCTGCATTTATAGTGGACTTCTCATGACGAACCGAGATTTAATTTAGGTGTAATATGTATTAGATTATTATGGTGTCATTTTGAGAAGTGTTTCCATGCACAGAAACAGTGCTCAGAACAATGGCACTTTGCTCTAACACAATTAATTATAACTTAGCATTTTTATAATGATTTAGAAGAAATTGTTAAAACCCAATTCCAGGATATGATTATGTGGCGTGTGATGGTTTTTTTTTATTTTATGAAATCAAGAAGATTCAATGGAAGCGAAATGTGACATTCCGGTTTGTCTTAATGCTGTATTATGGAATAAAATATCCTCACCAAAATTAGTTTTTACTTCAAATCCTAATTCGATAATATTAAATAAACGCTAAACAAAATTATGGAATTAATACATATTTATTTTGGTTCAGCCATTACTTTGGTTATTGTGTATGAATTATTTTGGGTATGAAATATTTTGGTTATGCCGTTGTATATAACGGTATCCTTCGAGGTTATTTTATAATGATAGATATATCTATGTTAAACTTTTATGAAATGACTAACTGTGTTTTATGAAGTGACATTAATAACATTACGTTAAAGTAAATAATTAGTATTTTTTACATACAGTGACTTAAAGTGAAAATATATTGAAATTTACTTTTAGTTATGAAGGGATTATTTTTATGCTTAGTGTTTTTTTAAAACATATAAGCACACCTAAAATAAAAGCTCATTTACGTAAAACACTTAGTCTAGGTACGTTATAAATGTCGATACTATTTAAATAGATCTCTTGTCCTAAATTATTTAAAGTGAGATTTGACAATGGGTAAGGCAATGAGCTATATTACAATAATACGGCTTGTGAAGAGAAAAAATTAAAAAATAATTATATAAAAAAATCTACTAAGTATAAGACTGAGCTGATTGTATTATGAATCTTTTTTTTTTTTTTTTGTTTTTTTTTTTTTACGAAGAAAGGCTAGCGCCTGGCTGCGATCTCGCCTAATGGTAAGCGAAGGATGCAGCCTAAGGTGGACTGCGCTTGCCACTATAGTGCCTATCCACTCTTTTTTTGAAACTTTGTGGATCGTAAGATTCCGGAAAGATAGATGCAGGGAGGGAATTCCACATTTGGCACATCGTATCATACACTGAGTTTTTAGCTCTAGAAAAATTGATTACAGCTTTTATTTGAAAAAGGAAAGCGACTATGGTCGTATAACTGTCTAATGTAGCCACAATCTTGAGAGAGCCAAGAGTTGAGCGCTCACGCTTTGCTAGCTTTAGGGTCTACCTCACGCTAGTACCATTTATTAGAATATCGTGGAATTTGGTCATCGCCAGGTTTCCTGTTTCGGTTTCATAAATTAGATTGCTAACGCCCTAGAGAATACAGAATTAATTCATACAGTTTTATCGCCATCTATTCATGGTCCACATGGATGGAATAGTCCAAAATAGGAGCTGACCATCCGTGTACCAGCAGGCATCCCCTAATGGTCCATAGAGATATAATCCATACTGAGCTTAGCAAGTTCTTTGAGAATTCATTTAAAAAATGGGAAAAATTCGCCAAGAAGTTGAATACTAGAGCAAGTGAGAGTATCACAATAAATATTGAAAGGAAAGTCGTATACTTTTTTTTGTTTAATCTTCTTTTCTCTCATCTCTAAAGTTGAATTCTTTTTATTGTAACATTTTAGGCTGAAGCTGTGGTAGCCAAGCGGTAACACCGTGCGACTCTTTCGGGGATGTCACGGGTTCAAACCCGGGCAGACACCAATGAGTTTTTCTGTTAAAACTTATGTGTCTAATTGATAATTGCAATTTATCATACGCTTTTTGGTGAAGGAAACCATCGTGAGGAAACCTGCATATCTCTAGTGAATCCTGGGCATATGTGTAACCTACGAATCTGCATTGGAGCAGCGTGGTAGGCCTTAGCTCCAATCCTTCTCTTCAAAAAACGGAGAGAAGAGGCCTATTCTCAGCAGTGGGATAGTAACAGGCCGCTACTTACTTTTAATTTTTAAGCTGGCTCACCTACTCCAGTATAATAACTATATTATCGGGACACCACTAAATATGATCAGCCATATCAGATGTTAACTACCTCCTGCCCTTATCCCACTCTAAGTGGGGTCGGTAACATTTTAAACATGTTGTGACATGCTTTGGCTCCGTTTTTACGACCGGCCGCCTTCCTGACGTCAACTTATTTTAGTCGTATTTTACGATACCTCGGTAAGAATGAGGGTGGTCTATTCTACTAAACCGGATACCACACGGTGGATCAACTTACCTTAGTCGCCTTTTACAACACCTCGGTCAGAAATGAGGGTAGTCTATTCCACTCAGCCGGATACCACACGGCGGGTCGGGCAGATGTTAACTACATTGACAATTAATTGAAAATATAAAACCTGTTTCCTTTTTTAATGCAATTCCCGGTTGATTAATTTAAATCTATGCGGCTTCTTTTGTAATTTGTATTCTTTAATATATTTATCGAGGCCCAAACATAGTTAATTGTCATTCCGTGCACGCCTATTGTGAACAAATATCTCATTGTTTTATTTTTTACTCCGATTAAATTGATTCGCGCCGTTCTTTTATCTTGATCTAAGATTTTTATCTTTCGAACTTGGATGTGTAGGCATTAGAATGAGGCAATGTAAAATGAACGTCTAGGGAATTAATAATAGAACGTTCTAGTACAGATGAAGTTAATGTAAATATTGGGATGGCTTAAGGGTTAGCAAAGTACAAACAAATGGCAGCACTAAGTGTAGCTACCGTGACATTTATTATATTTTGTTTTTATTTTATTTTAACCGACCGGTACAATGGTTACAATCACTAATTATTATTATAGGTATATAGGCATTAAAACTGGTCTCCATATAGTACATATGAAATGGTTATTGTGCTACTTTACAAAAATCCAAACCACTGCTTCACACAAACAAACGCTAGCAAACAAAAACAACAAATGAATCCATAAGTAATACAAACGAAGTTGTTGTTGAAGAAGATTTCAAACTATAAATCAATTTAAATTAACAAAGTAAAAATTTGATTAAAACATTTTACAGAATATTGCATATTCTGTTCTAAATTAAAATTATTTATAATTATAATTCGTTCAATAGGATTCTTTGATCTTTTTTATGAGATAGCGTAATGATGGCAATGTACTTGGGGCTCAAAAAAGTTCGTAGAGGCACAAGATCGCGTGACACGTGAATTTTTTGAAAAGGTCTATTTTGGACGTTGACGGTAAGAGAGGTAAATGTGACGATTTCTTCTACTTAAGTTATAATATCGTTAATAGAGGGTAAGTGTTACCCTCTATTAACTATAAGTGGTAGGAATGTACCTAATCCAAAAATGTTTGACGACCTACTTTACAAGTGCAAGTGGAATAACTACTGTTTCTATTCCATTACTGAGCAAAAACCTCCTTGCATCTTAAACCGTGTGACTTAAGCTTTTTTTGACTTGGGATTTTACATATTCCAAAAATTGTGTAGAGTTATGAATCGTGTTTATGTTCATATTTTTAACACTTTACAAAAAATCGTAACAAACTATAAGCTCCTTGTAAATTACTCAATTTATTGCGTGAAAACACGTTTATTAGTTTTTGAGTTTATGGCGTTCAAGCAGACGCACCGGGGTTTTTGTTTGCTAATTTGTAGTCATTATATATCTATATAGTTCTTAACCGATCGCTTTTCTTTTTGCAACTTTTTTACGTTTTTTCATATAAGTTCACGTTTTTTATTAAAATTTTTACGTTGAATAGAGTCCAACATCAATAGATGCAGCAAAAATAGTGCAATTTACTAACGGAGGTGTCTTTAAAATTTCACTAACATTTTTTCAATAAATTCTCTTACATTACTAGTATACCTATTCATGCACGCGTATGTGCGCGTATATTCTCAAGTCAGGAGATTCAATAGATTCCGAAATGAAGAGTTCAAGTTCCTGCGCGTCCCTTTAGCATAAAGTAGTTGTTCAAATTTTATTTATTTTAACTAATAAAAATTTAAAAGAAAATCGAAACTTAAGGGTCACGAGAAAGAAATTGCGGCTAAAATCTAGTATAGAATAGTAACATTAATTCGCATCAAATTTAACTTCCAATTCCCCTTTTTTTAGGCTGTGTATGGAAACTATGTTTTTTCCTATTCTTGAATGAAAAAACAGGCTTTTTATCCTTCTCGTTCGCCCGGATAAAAGCTTTAATCGTAGCTAATTGAATAAATATTGCTTCAGCGAATAAGCCGTGAAAGTGTAACAGTGGATACAAGATAAATTAAACAAAACAATGTGTAAATCATGAAATAAAACAGTAATATTTTCATATGTAAAGATTACTTTATATTTTTACTTATTATAAAACAAAGTCCCAAAAAACTCTGCTCTGTGTCTGTATGTGGTTAATTTTCTCAGCAGATTTTTATACAGTTTTTACAAAAAGGTATTGCAATTCTTCCGAAAGGTTTAGCTTAATACTACAGTAAGATTTTTTGTAAATTGTGTGTGTAAAGAGAGGTCGCGCAGTTATAAAAAAAACTCGCCTTCTGGGAGCTTGCGCTTGATGCCTCGTAAACCTACAACGATACACTAAACGTAAAGTAATGTAGTAGAGAAATATAGATCTACAAAAAAAGTCAGCGATAGCATGTCTCTATCTTTTATGGTTACTGACAATAACTGCATACTATTATGTTCAAAATTTGAATTAAATACACTGATTTTTACGCGGGCGAAGCCGGAGGGATAGCTAGTAAGGTATATTTGTAATCACCTTACATTTATGATGATTTGTTATATGTGCAGTGGTCATAGAGTGACCAAATATGATGTATTTTTTTATCCAAACTGACTTCGGATATAAAAAAATTAATGAAAATTTCGTCTTTATGACATTTTAGGCAGTAATATTTCCGACAGATTTTGAATAATTTTTAATGAATTAGTTCTTATGCACATTGTAGATAATTGGTAAATATACAAAGCGTGTTTAAGTTTAAGTACGATTACATGTTGTATGTCGTGTACGAATGCGCGGGGCGGGCGGCTAGGATGGCGGCGCTGCAATTTTCCCCGCCCGTACCGCGATGGGCCGCGTTTTCCGAGGGGCGCGCCGGCCCCCTCGCCCGCACGAGCTGGGAAATCGTTCGGCGCTCGCCTCAGTCTGGCTTGCCCGTCGCGTAGTAAAGTCGCGTACGCGCTGCAACGCACTCGCCCTTAGTGAGCCTCCGTACGAATAAGCATACGTGCCTCAGATATTCGTAAGAAAAGCGCGCGGCGAAAATAGTGAGCTCGTGGTCTTTCCGTCGTCTCTATCTGACCGGGATTCGTTAAGTAGGTGGGAAAACCAGTGGTAGGTGCGGGCAGTACGATGCTGCCTGCACTGCTCATGCTGGTGCTTCTGGCGCCGCCAGGGCCTGCTTATGCCCGCCGTCATGCCCCTGACTTGCGGGAGGACGAGCCCGCGCGACGTACCACGCGACCTGCTGGTGAGTTCAAATAAATATTGAATTAAAATTTAATAATACTTCCTAATCACAATTACTCTTAATTGCACAAAATGATCAAATTGGACTTTTAATTAGACATTTAAGAGTCTGACACACGACTTCCGTATATATGTGGAAAATAAATATTGTAGTACAATAGTTTCATATTGTAGTACAATTATCATAGTATACTACGTGAACGTGTGAGTAAGTTTTAAAATAAAGATCAGCTGTAGAGTACTACAGTGATACGACGAGATTAGAATGTTTATGTAAATAATTACATTCCGCATTTGCTGACCTGGTAAAGTAGTAGGGCGACGTGATTAATTAAATCTTACAAGGTAAGTGGATATACGGCATACATAGATTGGTGCGCGGTGACTTGTCATGCCGTCGTACGACATACGGCTAAAACGATAAATATTCTGTGTTTCAATGGTAGTCTATACCGGTACATCAATCGCGCACACAACTTGGTATAATAAAAACAAAGCCACGTGAGTCCGGCGATCGACTTTCTTCTCGATACGATCCTCTGAGAAATGTCAAGTGATCTATTTTTGATGCATGATACAACTTATCTTTTTTATCGGCCAAAGACGTTGTAGTATAGGTATCTATCTACACTTATATCAAATACGACGGACATATTGACGTTTGTTTGTAAACTTTTGCTATGACATTACGTTTCAATGTCGTTCGTTAATTTCAGATGGTTCTGTTTAAATTGAGCATAACTATATCTAAATACGTTGATATCATTTTTAATTTATGTTTCTAAGAGTATTTTTATGTACCAGAAAACAATTTGCGCAATAAATATTAGGATATTATTCGATATAAAAGTGGTATTATAACTGCCGAAGCGATCGGAAACCTACGAAATAAAATTGGGTAGGTAATAATATACAAATATGAATGTAGCAATTGTTACTAATTTATTGCAATAGTTCTTTATTGAGTCTGTTTAGATATTGTTAGATGTGATTCTTTACATTTCATAATATTGGATCTGTCTCTACATTTGACTTTTTATTTAATGTAGATAATTTATATGTGCAAATTTTTGAGGTAAATATTTTGTGAGTGCATTGAACAATTAATTCGATGTGTATGAACTACAATTGCCTTCAAATTGTGATTATTAATTTTATAATTTTATTATTCTATTTTAGCTTTAGTGTATTTAATTAATATTAGCTATTTATTATTTTTATATATAGCGAGTTTAATATTAAAGTGACCTAATTTAAAATTGGGCTTAATTAAGATACATTGTAATCATTATTTCAATGCCATCACGCTACGAACTAGTAAAAAACTAGTGTTTTATTGATGTTCTAAATTAATAATTAATAATAGTTAGTCTCCTTAACACACACGAGTTATGTAGGCGCTAGGTTACGCTTCATTGCAATTTGACACAAAACAACTTTTTTTAATTAGCCCACTTTAATACTAAGCGTGCGATATGTTTTACAGACACGAAAAAATCTACTTATATATTTACTTAGTTAATTTATTATAATAGCGGTCGTGAAATTTCATTTGTTTAATTTTTATTCGTTTCTCGGAGTTCTATATTCTCAGAAATAATTCTTCTCTGTACAAGTATAGTAAGAAGATCAAGACAGAATTGTCATACACCTTATTACTATGTTTTATTATTAAATAACTAAGGTTATTTAGTAGATATAAAAACTTAAATGTAAACGCTATCTCTGAATAGTTAATTAATTATAGTTATTTTCTTTTGGTGCATAAGGTTATGATAAGAAGGATGGAAATAATAAACAAAAAAATTAGAAATATAGATTTTAGTATTGGTATGAAATGATCATTGATTATTGCAATTAAAAAGTATTATATAGGACTAATTATATGGGCCTCAATATGGAAATCTGGAAATCTTAGAAAACAAGTACTTAACAATCGATTAGGTTTCTTCAAGGAATTTTCAATCCGCAAGGCCTTTTAGGTTATTTAAATGCGATAGAAAAGGATATAAATATCAAATATAACCATAATTTCTTCAATACTAAACAATTATGTTCGCTAAAAAAAAACAATACATCTATACCTAATATAAAACCAAGTTCTCAAAACTTCTGTCTGTCTGTATGTGATCGATTGTCTCAAATCTACAAAACGGATTTTCTTACTGACGATAGTCGTATTAATTATAAAGCAAAATAAAAATTAAAAAATTAAATAATCATAGTAAATTTTCTGGTATCGTTATATATTCAAATGGTATAATAACTTAAATTTTACAATGGAAATTAACTTTAACAGAAACAGTGTACACCTCAGTTCACCTCAACCCATATCAGCATCAAATCAAACCTTCCAAATCCCCCGCTGGCTTTGGCCTTGGTTAAAACTGTAAAAACCGTTTAACTTGCAAAGGACCGCATTTGCAAACGTATGGAATACAAACAGCAGCTAAAAACCTAAAATGATTGCGTAACGGCGTACCGAAATGCGTCCTTTTTATTTATTTTTTATTTCGTAAGCACTCGACATAAGATATCGTACGATTTTGCAATCTTATCATTAGGTGTTTTATTATGACTGATTATTATTGTTTAGAATGAAATTTTGCAAAACGATTGGTATTGTTGGTTAAATCTGGCCTTTATTTCTAATGTAAGGGAAATAAACAGATAATTATTTAATCATATTACATGTCAATTTTCACAAAATATTCAGTATTGGTAAATATTCCTCAATACTTTGAGGAACTCCCCGGAGGCACTTCTTACGCTACTCATCCTATCCTACTAATATTATAAATGCGAAAGTTTGTGAGTATGTATGTATGTTTGTTACTCTTACACGGCGAATTCGCTGAACCAATATCGATGAAATTTGGCTCAATTATTTCTTATACACCGGGGTAACATATACTCGTAGGCTATAGAAATCCTGTTAATTCTACAGGAAAAGAATCACGAAAACAGCGAACGATGCTGCGGGTACTAATAGCCTATATGTTGCTCCACAACCTTCTCCCTCTATGTTTGTGAAATTTCCATGAAAAATTGGTTTTGCCATTCCGGAGAATTAATCATTTTTTTAAAGATATAATTTTTGTTAAAAAGAATTAAAAATAGTTGAGGCGGTGAGGCTCTCGAACCTAGGTATTTTCATCTCTCTAGACCGCCCGTTCCCCAAATGAGCTATCGTGACTTGACGTTTAATGGCGAATTTATGGTTTAATTATCTTTTGAATTTAACATAAATTCTTTTTACGAAAACAGGGATAAAACGGTTTTTTTTACATAAAACCTAGTTAGATCAATTTTTCTCCCCCAAAGCCCCTACATGTTGAATTTTAGGAAAATCGTTGGAATCGTTTCCGAGATTCCGAAAATATATACTCATATATATACATACACAATTTTCTCATTTAAATATTAAAAATAACTCTATGAATACATCTAAACTAGGTTAACGTGATATAGATTTTTTTAATATAGAATCGAATCGGTGATAACGTGTGGTAACAATTAACGTTATCGCTTAGATGAGTGTGGTATCTTACTATATCTTGATTATTTGTACCTATTTTTAGTAATAATTGATTATCTGATATAAGTCGATGTTTTAATTACATTAGCGATAATAACGATGACATTATTTTAGAACTTTTTTTGGGAATTTTATTAACACCAAGTTTTCAATCTAAATTATTAGTTTTAAGTAACGGCCTGTTATTATCCCACTGTCGGGCAAAGCACTGCTTTTGGAGGGAAGTTTTGGGGCTAATACCACGCTGCTCCAATGCGGATTGGTAAGTTACACATATCCCCAGAATTCTCTAGAGATATGCAGGTTTTTTCATGACGTTTTCCTTCACGTAAAAGCGTATGATAGACTGCAATTATCAATTATATATATAATATTTAACAGAAAAACTCCGGGGTTTGAATTCGAAAGGGTCTCGTGACCTTATTGCTTGGCCATCAAATAGAAATCAAATATAAAATTGGGATTCAGTTCATACCACAATTATAAAATCCTACAAATTCAAATTTCAAATTAAAAATATTCTTTATTCAAAATAAACTTGCAAACAAGTGCTTTTCAATCGTCAACTTCAATTCAACTTCACTGTTGGTTCGGAAAGCAGTTCCTGTCTAAACTATTTAAATACACACTTAAATACATAATATCTGGGTGACCGAGCATTGCTCGGTAATTTTTTTCAAAAATAAACTTCAAGAAAAAGAAAAAATTGTAGGGTAGGTGGGGCTCGATAATAGGTATTTTCCTTTCTCGCGACCACCCGTTCCCCGAATAAGCTACGCTAACGTGACAGTTAGCGGCAAACATTCAATTCAATATAAATTTTAGTATTTTTTAATAAACAGGGATAAAACGACTTTTTTAAATAGAACCTATGATTTTTCTCCCGCAAAACCCCCTACATGCTGAATTTAAGGAATATCGTTGGAGCCGTTTCCGAGATTCCGAAAAATTATATATATATACATACAAGATTAACTCATTTAAAGATATACATCCAGACTCGAAAAACCGATACATCGTTGGCCCTCGGCGGGAAACGAACCCCCGACCCATGGATCTGAAGTCAAGGAGTTCTCGAGTTTCCTAGAGCCAGTCAACTTGCGTCTGCACCCCTATTTAACCAACCAGACGTTCTAGAATGATCATTCTTATTAATAGTTAAGACTGTAAAACATAAAAAACATTTTATATTTGCTGCAATTATAAATTTCGCCTTGGATACACTTTCTCAGCTCGGTTCGTAAAACTGCGACTTATTTTATTATATTTAACCTTGTATATGTATCAGGCCGTATGTTTTAATTTAAGCTATCTTCACTTCTGGCAAAACATTAAAGGAATTAGTTTGATTAGTTCTATTTCATTGGTTATAAAAACTTGTTTATTTGAAATACCCGAAGATAATTTTTTGTAGTTGTCAAAAGCAAAATTCAGGCGTATTATAAATATTTTCTTTAAATTTGAAACTACATATGAAAGTTATACTATAGTTGCAGTAATTTTAACAATTTAGGATTTAACTCTTTTAAATTAATCCTATATTCTTTCTGAAGTAAAAAATCGTAGCGTAGAACGTTTTAGATATGTTCTGGTAACTATGGATTATTTTGTTTTAAACAATTAATATCTGGGTGACCGAGCTTTGGTTGGTATATTTTTTAGACGACATAATAAAGATGCAATATTAAAAAAAATGGACATGAGATACCTGGATTCGAACTGGGGTATAATAATTTGTTAACCGCACGATTTCCCCACTGAGCTAATACAACTTTATAAATGACAGTTTAATTGGACTAGATTTTTCTAAATAATATTACAACAGATTTCACTGTCTGCAAACAAGGATAAAACAACATTTTTTTAAATGAAGCCTAGTTACATTGATTTATCGCCCCCGGAACCCCTACTAAACGAAATACTAAGTTTCATGAAAATCGTTGGAGCCGTTTACAAAGATTCTATATATACACAAAATAAACTCATTTAAATATTAAAGATGACAGGATAATCTAAGGATATTCTAAGCACAATATTAAACTGATTCCCTCCCTTGACATCGTTCATTCATACTTCGGGTATGATTAAAGTCAAAATATTTGCCAAAATAACCTATGATAGCTGCCAAAAGTTGTATTACCGGGAAAAGAAAAAGTTGACATCGTCTAGAGCTAGACTATCCACCGAGATGAGACGCGACGTGTCAGGGAAATGTATCCGAATAAATTATGAATTTTAAATAATATTTTACGTTTCTGCGAGACACCTGCTTCGGTTTGTTTTAATTTGGATTAACACTTCAAAGTAACATCTCAGAGTAAAGGTTAAAAATAATACTCAAAGAAAAAATTTACTGGCTTGCATTCTTAACATTTATTATTTCATTCTCCTGTCCTTATTCCACTCTAAGTAAGGTCGATAAGAAATAAGGGGGTCATTTCTACTCAGTCGGCTACCCCAAGGCGGGTCAACTTATCTTAGCGGCCTTTTACGACACCACGGTAAAAAATGAGAGTGATCTATTCTACTCAGGCGGATACCACTGGGCCATTCAACTTACTTTAGTCGCCTTTTACGACACCCCGGTAAGAAATGGGGGTATTCTGTTCTTATAAATAACATTTATTAGTTAAATTAAATAGTCATGTTAATATTATCCTGCTATAATTCGTGATAAACTAATTATTTATATATTATATCTATATAACTACCATAATCTAATTATGCTTCGCTGTAGCTCAGCCTGACAACTAGTAATGCCCAGAAGCACTCAAGTTACTTTCGCGAACAGTCTATAACTGTAATAGTCACATAAACATACAACTTTAAGTAAAAAAAATTAAAAAGTTTCGAATCACGCACACATCATATTATTAGGGTTAATACAGCTAATTAAACATTGTTGCTCAACAACTTATGTGATGGAGGTTTCCTTAGTTTTTTTGAATCCGTGTAGGGAAAATTGCCCTAAGGCCTCATCTCTAATACTAATTTACACTTCTCTTTTTTTGAACTTTATATGCGGTTATACAACACCATGAAAAAAGACCACAAACTTACTTTATATATATGTACATAAGATTAACTTTTATGGCCTTTTAAAGTTAAAGACCTTATTGTAAAGTATAGTAAATAAATTTGCGATTAAGTTTCATATTATGATATTAATACAAGACATTATATATACACTTACGTAGCGTGGGGGCGATTCCATTGAATCGACGCACAAAGGATAAATGGATAATCGTGAGGACTAACTTACACTATAATTATTTATAGATAATTTGCATAAACTACAGACATGTAATGTCATGAAAATTTAAGGAAAATCCCCGCAGACGGATTTTATAGCAGTGATAAAATCAAGGTGGCATTAAAAAACTTTTAGAGGTTTCCGAGAAATGACGTAGGTGAAATTTTTGCGTAAACAAAACGAGATCGTAAATTAAAAAGAGTTTCTAGTATGTGCAGAGATGTTAACACGTTAAATGCCACCCTAATTTTGCATGACTTGCTAGTCTGGTCAAAATGAATTTCGCAATTGCGGAACATAGTTCGTTGCTTTATTTATTATTTAGATATTTTAAGCATTAAAAATTTACAGGACTTATGTTTTTAATAATATTCGCCGCTCACATTGAAAAAATTTTGTGTCGGTCACCGGTACCCTATGGTATTTAACGTTATACCATACATATGTCTACACTGTACATATAATTATAAATTATGAGATCAATTGTTATTTTAGTGAATACGTTATTAATCGTAGGAGGTCAAATATATAATTTTCTGTTCTTATAATGGTTTAATTCTTATAATTTATTATATTTTTTGACTACGAGTGAATTGGAAAAAATTATGAATGAAAATACCGTATGCCCCGTTAGGCATAATAATTGTATTAGTAAATAATAAAAATTATTTGATATTGCTCATGAAGTATTTTTAGCGCGATGATTGCTGTTTATCGAATGATCTTGTAACCCGAAGGCGGTAGCGTATCAATAAACGCTAAATAATCCAGCTTTTATCGTCAATGCATGACGCAACTTTCGGCGTTTTAATAAATAAATAAAAATTGTTATAAACCTATCTTGGTTCATTCCCACAAATTTTATTCTTTCTATTTACCATCTGTGGCTAACAACGCATTGTAACTGAAGTACCTAGGTTACCAAGCCTTGATCGGTAATTAATTTTATTAAAAATTAAAAAATGCAATTAAAAAAATAACAAGAAAGAAAGGGGTGGTGACATATGGATCAGGGTATTTTCAACTTTTTTAACCCGCTCATTCCCCATTAAGTTATTACAATCTTACAAATGACAGCAAAATTAAGATTCCATTTCTATTTTAGCAGTTTTTAAGCGCCTGAAAGAAGGGATAAAACGAAATTAAAAAAAAAACCTAGCTAGGTCGATTTATCGCCCTCGAAACCAGTTGAAGCCGTTTGGGAAATTCAGATTCCGTACATAAATACAAGATTAGCTCATTTAAATATTTAAAAAAAATGTAAGCATCTGTGAGAATACGCCGTGTGGTATCCAGCATAATAGAGTAGTACCACCCTCATTTCTTACCAAGGTGTCGTAAAAGGCGACTAATGTAAGTCGACCCGCCGTGTGGTATTCGACTGAGTAGAATAGTACCACCCTCATTTCTTACCGAGGTGTCATAAAAGGCGACTATGGTAAGTCGACCCGCCGTGTGGTATCCGGCTGAATAAAATAGACTACCCTCTTTCTTACCCAGGAGTTGTAAAATACGACTAAGGTAAGTTGACGTCAGGCAGGCGGCCGGTCATAAAAAACGTAGCCAAATCATATGACAACGGCTAAGGCGGGATAAGGCTAACGTGGGATAAGGGCAGGAGGATGACGAAGCATCTGTGAGACTAACATAGAGTTATTATTATACTTAGCGCAGGGAAGCCAGTCTAAGAAAGCAAATGAGGGTGATCTATCTGTCCCTCTTTATTATGTGTGATTAGACAAAGATGAAGTAAACGAGTGTCATTTTCCTTCTCATTATTTATCACGTCACTGTAACGTACAGGCCTGCCTATGGCTTCTCTTCTCTAAGTATAATAGTAGAGAAAAGGTCGTTTAATTTTCATGCATTCTTTTTTCTAAGGCCATACTCAACTAAATACCCGTCATTATCACCACGCATTAAGATGTTTTCCTTAATACGGTGTACAAACGTAAACTAGCTCAAACCGAAAAATATCTGAATCAAGATCGTCGCCTTGAAGATATAAGATCTTTATGTTTATATCAAAAATGTATCCTATATGTAGTAACAATATCTTGGTTTCTTATCTGAAACCGCACGAAAACGTATCTCGCAATTCTAGAAGCGAATTTAGTTACGTTAATGGTTAGTCGGGTTTTAATTATTTGCACACAGTGCGGCGTATGTGTTTATTTTGTGAGCAAATTGTAAGATCATGTTTAGTATAAGCGTAATAATGACTTTATACGGCTTGGAAAATATAATGTTCTAGCTTCTGTATTAGACAAAAGTAAAGTCAATGAATTTTTTTTTTGCAATATATAATCTGTGATAAAAGTTAATAAATGTAATGCTAGATGTAGAGTGTACTATCTGTTTTGATTACCTTATACATGCCGAGTTCGTAAGACTAGACTTATTTAAATAAAACATACCATGATTAAGTCATCATCCTCCTGCACTTATCCCACTCTAAGTGGGGTTAGGTGAATGATTTGGCTACGTTTTTTACGTCCGTCCGCCTGCCAGACTTCAACTTACCTTAGTCGTATTTTACTCACCTCGGTGCAGGCGGTCTATTCTACTCAACTGTGTACAACACGGTGGGTCAACTTACCTCAGTCGTCTTTTAAAACAATTCGGTTAGAAATGAGGATAATCTATTCTACTCTGTAAATTTGGATCAACTTCTAGGAAGACTCTACTAAATATTGGTACTATTTGGAAAGTCATCATTTCAGTCTAAAAATCCGCGTCTAATATATTATCTATTAGTCTGTTATAATCTTACATACCTATAAATATGATAGCATGCGATATCATGAGTTACACGTGTGTATGACGTTACTTAATATTGCTATATGGTAAAATTCTCACAAACATTGAAATGATATTTTTAATCTTGACCAGTAAGGGCGAATTATTGGTTTTTTAATGTTAACAGAATTTAAATGGTTTTTAAATAAACTTAATTTTATTTTTAAACTTATGGACGTCTTTCAAAATTCGTCTATGAAACTCTTTTGTCTTCATTGCTTCGTTTACGGTTGAAAGGACAAACAAACAACAGACTCGAATATATATGTATATGTATATAATTAATATAGATAATCAGTGAGGATAGAAAACAAAAAATGATTTGTTTTACAACAAAGATTTATAAAAGATTATATAACTAAAATATGATTGATTTGATTCATTCAGGATTACATACTATATCAAGATAATTAAAAAGAACAAAATATCTATCATTATAATATTTTATCATATATTTTTTTCGATGACATGAATGATTGTGATTGGGAATTTTAAATTAGTGACCGCTTTAATTGAAGTAATTTATTGTTTCACAAAGACACTAACAAACCTGTATTATTTATGTTATATTATTTGTGAATGAAGCACACTATTATATTTAAGTAGTACGTTTAATAAAAATGTGATAAATTTAATTTTTGTACATAAGAATATAAATAATTATTTTAAAAAATTGGCAATGTATATAATAGACAAAGTTAGAACCGAATAAACTTGCCGCTCCTGTTTTGCGCCTTGCAAATTTACTTAAGTCGTTTGTGGGTTTGGGTATAAGATTCTATAATTAAATTTCACAATCAATTTGAGCTTCGCCATTACAGTTTAAAAACACTGCACAAGACACTGATTACTAAATGTAAATATCTAGTTATAGGAATTATACTTTTAAAACATCAACCGCCGAGTTTCTTGCTGGCTCTTCTCCGTAGGAACAGCTTTCCGAACAAGCAGTATAGTTGACGATTCAAAAGCACTTGTTCACAAGTTTACATTAATAAATAATAATTTGAATTTGATATTTATTAGCCTACTTTTGTGACTTTAGTTAGTTATTGTAATAATGGTTTCCAAATAAATGGAAAAACTCGGCGGAATATAGATCGCAATATGATCGTAGTTATTACTCGTATATATTAATGTTTGACTTAATACTGATAGGAAAATAAAAACACCAATCAAGAAATATTTGCAAGCGGAAACATTTGTGTTCTTTTTATTAACAAGAATTATAATTGCATTACGTATTCCTTTACTGTGTCGTATTGAGATTTCCAAATAAATTAATAAAAAAATCAGCCAGCACGGTATGTTGAATTTTAGCGTTATGGTGCATAATGCTACTCGCATGTCATTGTACACGAGCATAATCCTGATTTCTGGAATGTTTATGCATTTTATTATACAAGATTGTTTGTGTACGTCGCGTTTGGACTGAAAATGTGTATGCGCGTATGATTATTGCGCGGCATTGTATGGCTCTCGACTCACTGGTCATTTTCGTATAACCTTTTTTATCTGTTTTATACCATATGATCTCTATTCATCTATTTAATTACCAAAAGTTAATTTATAAATTAAATAGTTAAATTTACTGTTATTTTTTTCCTCCTTTTTTTCTCGAGTGTAAATATTCATCTAAATAACGTAGTGTTTAGTTATTTTTCTGTCTTTCTATATTACCCGTATTTCACTTTTAGTCTTTTTGGACCTCTTGAAGATAAGTTAGATACATGTGCTATTTTTTCTGTCTCTTTTCTGACAATTTGTATAACACAACAATAAATGAATAAAAGACCCTGATAACGATCCAAATTTTTAAATTTCGCCGTTTTTGTAACATTTTTTATTGCTGATCCTCTCCTATTCATATTAGCGTGATGTTGTATATATGATATCTACAGCCTTTCTCGATAAATGGACTATCTTACACTCAAAGAATTGTTCAAATCGGTCCAGTAGTTCCCGAGATTTATATATTAGTACAGATTTTAAGTCGAACCTTTAAATGCATTAACGTAGAGCTTTAAGATTTCTCCAGGGAACTCCGCTGCAATGTGAGTGCAATGCACATGATATGACGTCACAGTACAGATCGTTTGTTACGCACAAGTCCGGCCAATGAACCATACTGAATGGTACGTGAGTGCTGCGACAGCCGCCGACATAACGCAATCCAACCACGATTTATGACATTACACCACGGCCTTATCGTTATTCTACCTTTTGCCAAAATATACACACGTAACCAATAGCGTCTTAATAATGAGGTACATTACATTGAATATCTACTTTTCATCATCATCTTCCTGCCCTTATCCCACTCCAAGTGCGGTCGGCACAACATGTTATAAACATTTTGTAACATGATTTGGCTGCGTTTTTACGACCGGCCGCCTGCCTGGCGTCAACTTACCTTAGTCATATTTTATGACACCTCGGTAAGAAGGAGGGTGGTCTATTCTACTTAACCGGATACCAAACGGTGGGTCAACTTACCTTAGTCGCCTTTTATGACACCTCGGTAAGAAATGAGGGTGGTACTATTTTACTTAGCCGGATACAACACGGCTACAATAGCGTCTTATTAATGAGGTACATTAGTAACTGAATATCTACTTTTATGAGAGAAAATTCCAGACTGTATACACAAGAAGCTTTTTCGTCTTCAAATAAGTGTTAGTTATTTTGGATCATTTTTATTAAATATTTACCCGATATAGCACTCATCTGTTACTTTCATCGGCGTCATAAAGGAAATGCAAAGTAACTTTGATGAAATTTATGAAAATAAACATGTTTATTTTGGCAAGTCGACTAAATGCATGAATAAACAAAAAGTTGGAAGTTCTGTTAGGCCATATTTTAACTGCGGAACATTTTTTTTGGTATTTAAAATTAACTTGAAGATATCTTTATTTATTATAGTCATTTTGTGGCTTAGCTTATATTTATATATAGATTTTGTCCTGTGGCTTAAGTTTTCATCCTGGGATTTATGATCCTTCCTTGTTAGTACGGGAAACAATTTGTTTGGTTCTACTAAAGTGGCAACAGACTTTTAAAATTTCTATTATTGTAGTCTTACTGACTAGTTGTAGTCTTTCTTAGTCCAGATTAGGTCTTTCTATTCTTAGATGAAGTTGATTGTGATAGATTTGCGAAATTAAAAAAAATAAATGTATTCATTACATTTCGACTCCTTATTGACTTCACAATAGATATCTAAATTAACGTTCAATACTTTATACATATATAACATAACATAAATGAAAATGGTAATTAAAAACCAATGAAAACATCACAAATAAGTAATTTAATTAATTATTAAACCTTAATCGGTAACAAACTTTTGTTAACTAAATTTCTATTTATACACATATTTACGTAAATTTGCTATTTAATTGATATTGTATTTATTCCCAATAGTTTAGTTGATTTTTAAGTTTGAATAATGAGATTTGCTGTCGCTTAACTATGAAAAATATGGGTTTATGATTTCCATCTTTATTTCGGCCTTGGTTTGCCAAACATACAAATTTATCCGGTCAAAATTTGCCTGCTTTTTTCACATACCAGACTCATCATGAAATTCTAATAATTCTTTATTCAAATTGGCTTTTACAAGCACTTTCGAATTCGCGATTTACAATGAAGCTACGACTGGTTCGGAAAGGTGCTCTTACCGAGAAGAACCAGCAAGAAACTCGGCGGTCACTCTTTTCACAATGAAGTATTGCAATAATGTCTTAATTAATTAAGAGCAAATTAAAATTTTTACGATATAATCTAGTGCGTAGCTGGTCGCAATTTAAATCCAAGCTTTCTTACCCTCAAGATAGTCCTTAACAGTATAATAAGCTGTAAGCTACACCTTATTAGATTAACTACCCAATAATTCGGTTTGTGTTTCTTATTGTCTTTATCTCAAAGATTCGACTCTGACAATCTGTGATTCGGCTTTCTAGGCAAAGCTATAAATATTATGATGAATGTCGGTAACATTTACTCTAAAATTCTATATCTATCTACAATTCTCGTTACCCGTATACACTAAGGTGCCGGATTGACGTAAATGGATGGATCTAAGGTTCGTATTTCGATTTCCGACAATTGAGCCTTGTTCAGTACAGGCAAGAAAGGCTCGCTTGTGCTGCGATAGTTTAGTACTATATGCTAGTAAATGTGAAATGACGATCAACATCATCGGACTTTACATTAACCGTAGGAGATTATTAAAAAAAATTGAGAATGCTGGTTGTATTAGGATATAGAGGCTCTAAATTATAAGAGTGTAAAGCAATTAAATGAGATTCTGCTGAACAAATAAACAAGCCGTGTGGTATCTGGCTGAGTAAATAGGCATCCCTCATTTCTTACCAAGGTATCGTAAAAGGCGACTAAGGTAAGTCGACCCGCCGCGTGGTATCCGGCTGAGTTGAATAGACTACCCTCGTTTCTTACCGAGGTGTCGTAAAAGGCGACTAAGCTCAGGTGACCCTCCGTGTGGTATCCGGTTGAGTAATATAGACCACCCTCTTTCTTACCGAGTTGTCGTAAAATACGACTAAGGTAAGTTGACGCCGGGTAACTGGCTGGTTATGCCGACTCCACTTAGAGTGGGATAAGGGCAGGAGGAAGAAGGAATAAACATAACGATATCACAAAATGTAAATTTATTATATAGGTGATGCAATTAAGAGGTTTTTCTGTTATACAAAATTTAGTCTGGTTTCCAGTGTCGTTGCAACAATTACGTAACTGGTATCTTCGAAATTATATTTTTTGGCTGGCATTTGCTTCAATGGTTACATTATACAGTGCCGAATACAGTACTACCTACGTATGACTCATTAATACGAATGACTGTTATGACCTCGATTAATTAATTAAGAGTTACCTTATATAGATGCGGAGCAAACATAGCATACAAGAATTTTGCACAGCTTGACAAATATTATTATGACATGACACGACAGTAATTATAAAAATATATAATCATACTATGGCCAACAAGTACCAAGTTCTCACCAAATAATAACGCACTCAATTAACGCGCAACGAACTCGCTTCCACGAAAATAATCGAGGTCAAAGAATTTGAGTGCATACGTCTCAATTAAACAACGCTCCTAACTCAAACAATAATTGCCACGGGCGTTAGTTCGTCACATTCATCCTTCACGAGAAGTCCTATTCACTTCGCGTCGGCGGGATCGGGCCGGTATCGGTGTTAGTAATCGCATACCGCCTTTTAAATCCGGACAATAGGCATTAATTTTGAAAAACGCGAGATAGGAATGTCGTCGGTGCAGATTCGGGCAGGTAGAATTTTTAGCGCCTTTATGATCAGATCCTGGCGTGTCATATGCCACCCACGGCTTCCAATTAAGCCGGTAGCCAACAAAGGCGCCGGGCTGACCATAACACTGTCGGATTATACCGCGCGAGACAGGCAGGTCGTCGGCCTGAGATGCCCTCGCGTGCTACAATTGCACAGTACGCCCCCGCGCGACCCGGCCAGGCCAAAAAGTTAGAAAAGTGTGGCATGGTGGGAAGCGCCGCCCGCGCGATACCATCTCGGCGCCATCGACAGCCTACAATCACTGACCTCTATAATACTCTGGACTGCTTGTCTAAAGTTTTCGTTACGTAATACACATTTTACATACTAGTTTAGCAGAAAACAAATCAAACTAAACATAAGGGGAAAAATGAGAAATACTTTGATAATCTGTGGGATAACATTTCTAAATAAATAAGAATTATATATAGTTGAAAAGATTTGCCTTTAATAGAAAATTGTGTAGCAAAGGCGAATGTTGCTTAGAAAATGTCTACGCAGTCTGGATAACTTCATCCTTAGATATTATAAATATTACAGAAGGATTAATTCTGTTAATTTACAGAAACGATGTTTATTTTTTGTAAAACAGCAATCATCTTACAAAGATGTACGATAGAGTGATAATACAATTAACGCCGGTAGTATGTGGAAATTCAATAGTTGACGCGTACTAAGTAGCATCTCATAGACGAATAACTGCGTCTATACAATAGGGTATACCAAAATATGAAGGTATTGCAGTTTAGAGCAGTCAAATATAGTATACTAATTATCAGTCAGAAGAATTCTTTTTTATTCACCAACAACCATGAAAGCTTGATGTATACTTAAATAAATAGTTTCATATGAAAAATAAAATAAGAATTTTAGCTAATTTTATAATTAATATTCAACTTATTTCCTGTGTTCTTATAAATTATTTTTCATAATAGTTATTTTCTTGGTCGTAAATAATAAATATTCCTAAATAATAAATATTGAGAGAATGAGATTTAGAAATTTAAATTAAGAATTTTGTGACCAAGCTAAGCGCCTGTACGCTCATCGACAAATGTGTGAACGCATTAATTAGAAATTTACTTTTAAGGGCCCATAAATTAGTGCACACCTTAAAGTATTTAAATCGTTATAGTATCGATACCGAGAATCGAAATTTAAGGGATCTCATTTATTTTCTGGACTCTTGGTCGGATTGGGCTTAAGAGAATGCAGCGTATGATTATCCTTATCGATGAAAACAAAATTAAATAAATCATTATTTATATATAATTAAATTTTTTTTTGACAAATCATGGATAATACATAATGTTTTATTTAAACAAATTATTACTAATTTTTGTTGACGTGTTATCCCTTTTTACTTATATAAAATACTAGCTGACCGGGCAAATGTTGTTTTGCCATATAAACTATTCTTGTTTGTTTGTTTGTAATCTCTTAATTGCTTTAATTTATATAAAAATTATAAAAAATAATAACAATAAAAAAAACAATGTGCAATGGCGGGCTTATACCGGAATCGGAATCTGTTCCAGCCAATTAGTCTAAAATTAAAAAGAAGTAAATATTAAGTGGAAAGAATTAAAATATTTTTTTTATAGTAATAATTGCAAATAAAATTTTCTAAACTTTGGAGCACGTGGTAATACTACTAAAATAGCCATTATATAGTCCATTTATTTATACTGCATATAGTTACTGTAAAATTTGATAGCTAGCGCGGATAAAAAAAGTTGTAAATTCAAGCGAAAGCTTACTTCCGATGGTAGCATTCGTAAGTGAAATACGTAGCTGTGTCTGGTTACGATCGCCGGTTCGTTATGAACTTGAATTAAATAACGCGGTTATATGAATGGCGCGGCAATGAATGTGAGTCGGAAATGCAATCCACAGCACGCTACTCGATTGCCGCACGCTGCACATTTGCCAAGGGCGCGTCCCGCATATTATTCTATACAAGTGAACATCATATTTCCGATTAGATGTAGAAAGGTGTAAATTAAGCATAAGAGATGCTTATACGTAAATGATATTACAAAATTGAAGTTTATTTGGATGATAAAAATGCCTGGATTTCAAAATCCTTGCAGCTTCATACAAGACTAATAATGTTTAAAAGATTGACCGGCAAATTACTCTCTGATTTTTCTCGGTAAGAGCAACATTCCGAACCAGTTGTAGCTTCATTAATCATATTGATCGTTGACGATTCCAAAGTGCTCTTTCTATAGAAAAGTAACTGGTGCTTGTCCAGGGTATGAATCTATTAACCCTTGGTATGACTCACGCTTGTTTTATGTGCGCGCTATAAATAACTAAATTCCTCCCAATCCTGCTAATATAAACTTGATGAAAATGAATAACGCAGTTATATGAATAGCACAGCAATGAATGCGCGTTGTCGGAAATGCAAAGTTTACTACGAAGAACGAGTGTTCAATTGTTACACGTGCGTCCGGCGGCCACGCTTTTTCTTATAGCAGACTGTGAAGTATTAAGTCTAGTTCAGACTGAATAGGTATACTAATTAGTTGATTTAGTAACCACACAATAACTGTTTCATAGTATAAAATACTAGAGCAAAAATTAAGTACATATCTTCCTTTTACAGTCGATTTTTTAAAAGAGGAGATATTTGTCAGGGTATTACAAAAGTATAAATAATTCCTGCTCGTTTTTTTACAAAGCCACAATTCTGAGAAAGGCTAAAACTAATTAGAACTAATAAAGAACAATAAAACCCAAATAAAGAACTAATCATTGTTAATTGAAGAAGTTTTTCAAAAGTAGCGATTATTTTAATTAATGTAAAATATGTTTTTCTTTTTCTGTAATGGCTCCTCTACATCTGGTCGATTACAAACGATTAAATGCGAGGATAATCTTGTAGAGAACATTTTATATCGGCTTTACTCGCCAATAATCGTCTATGATCGCCTACGACCGCCTGCGAATATGCATCAAAAGGAATCGCTGGGTGATACTTATGATCGCATGTATCATATAATAATAGGGACGATCGTGAAGACACTAGCACGATGATCATGTCGAAAGACGATCACACGATCAATGATCACAATGAAGAGCAGCCATCAGACACATCTAGAAGATCCGAGGTGTAATCCACAAAAAAATCAACTACAATTTCGCTGCGTTGTAAAAATCTCCTTTAAGCCTGGTTATTTATTGTATATAAATACGGCCTTATTTGACGGCCAATCTTTGCATACTTTGATTTTCAGTATATTCGTCTTAGTTATTTACCATTTGTTATATGCACGTTATAATAGTTTCTATATCTTTCTAATATTCCTACAAGAAATTCACAATTTACAGATACCATTTGTTATCTATTACAAAATTTCTTTCATTTTTATGGAGTTGAAATACTGTACAAGTTTAAATAACCTTGGGAACTACAAGATGCAACTGACAATCAACGAACGTAAAAGATAAATCTTATCAGTCAGGTGTAAAGTGATAAGTACTCAAGTAAATCAGCCATTGTAGTATAGTTTGGAGCAAACAGGGATTTGTTCGTTTGATATGAGATTTTATGACATGTCATATACGTATAATAATAAAATTTAAGCTATTATTTGCCTTTTTGTATGAGCAAATTTTGGTAATATGACCATTATCGGATTAAATGTTACCCATATGTTTTATTTGATTTTTTAGCCTGGTATAAATTACCTTCTTCTTAATGTTAGATAAATATATTGCTTCGTAAATAATAAAATATCCAAAGTAGCTAATAACGCGTGCTAGTTAAAAACCTATTTATTTAAAACCTCAACGGGCGACGAAGCAAGATATGCTCGCACTTTCTTGTCGTGGAAAGAGCCTTAATTGAACCAACCTACATAGCTTAACAGGTAACGAAGCAGAAATGACGATGGTCGGGACATATAGCTTGAAAAATTTATATTTGTTTAAGTACAAAGAGGTTAGAATTGAAAGATGCAGCATTGATAGAGTCTCCGCAAGGTAGATCTTAAAGGGACGTTTTTGTATAATGTGGAAATCTATTTGAGAGATCTATGATTAACTATAGATGATTGGTAAGACAATTATAGTAAAATTAAGGTACTACTAGCGTTCATACCGCTTAAATGCTTTCTAATGGATTTCTACAAAGTGTGCGTACAAAGATAATCAAACATTTAAGAAAAACTCTTTTATAACAAGATATAGGTATTTTTAAAAAGTCGCTCCACTACAAAATATAAAGTATATTGTACTTAAAATTGATCAAGCAAAAGATAGAGAATATAAACTCATTAAAAACCTGCTATACACTAGTCGCTAAACTTTTTCTTTTATTGACCAAAATAAAGTCGAGATTGAACTTTATTATTTATTTATTTATTCGGATTTCTAATGTATGTAATGCTACTACATATTATATAATCAAAAAATATCCTATATAGTCTCGAATTAATTATATAGTAGCAATTATAGGAATTTCTTTGAAATGAATCGGAGGAATAATGGTACAATTAACCTGAATAAAAACACAAGAGAATAATGAAAACATACAAAAAACTTTCGAATTTACGTACACAATACACTAGGAGTTAGATCAACGATTTTCGACAACAACTACAAAACAAACTAAAAACCCATAAATAACTTAATTTACATCTATATCGGAGAATTTATAAATAAATGAAACTTTAAATGCTCAACGGAATTGCGTAGCGGAAAACTTCTAATGTTTACGTTCAAGACGATCATACGATATTAGTTTACGTAATTAAGGCAGGAGCTGGTCGATCTATGATTCATTTCCTCATCGGAATGTCGGCTCGCCATACCGTCAAAGTGATATTTTCATTCTACTTACTACCTAGGTGATTAATCACTGCACTCTTGCCGAAACGTACAATCATCATTCTTTTACCCTTATTCCGCTCTAAGTCGGCACAATATGTCTTCTTCTTCCATTCTCTTCTATCATTCGTCAACTCTGGTGCCACTCTTTTAATATGCATATCAACTTTTACACAATACATCCATCTTATTTTGGCCTGCCTCTAGTCATACATCCATCCACATTCATATTTAAAACTCTTTTGGTCACGTGATTTTCATCTTCCTCATTACATGACCATACCAACTTAGTCTCGCACATCTAATGATTTTTGTAATGGGCACAAATTTCAGACTTCCGCTAATATACTCATTTCGTATTCTTGCCGAACCGTAGAATATTGATAAAATTATAAATATTTTAGTGATTAGATAATTAGAAATGTTTATTTAATGTTTCGAATTTTGATCGATTGATATTTCATTTAGTTGTTGAGTAATAAATACATATACCAAAATATTAAACATGTATTTTGGTATGTCATAATATTGAGTTAAAGGGTATGGAATATTTTCAGATGGAAATTGGAGACATTGACGTAATTGTATCCAATTATTTCTTACTATTTGATTCTATAGAAGCAGTTTTACAAAAAGATATCTATTTTATGAATATTTCCATTCTACGTTTCAATATAGTTATGTTTTCACTGGTAATCGCACACGTGGAACAATCCACACAGGTGCGTGTGTGGATTTGTAATAATTTACTTTACATCAAGCATAAATTAGCAATTAATTATTATAATACAATTCCACGTCAATGTCTGCACTATGCGTCCCGAGCATAGAGTTATTATACTCTATGGTCCCGAGTCGTGACGCCTTTTGGTATCATAGAACAAATACAATCTCAAGTCTTTCATATCTAAGCCCTTTAATTAAAACCAATAATTCAAATGATGATAGACATGGTTATCGTGTTGCTACATGAAATATTGTCACGACATAGTTTCAATTTATTCAATGGAAAATTTATTGCTATTATCAAACGATACGAGTGAATAGGGAAATCTAACATTGTGGTTATTTTTTTGCTGGGTAATGATGGGAATAATGGGAAATACTTTGATATTTGTTCTGGTATTCTTGTAAATTATATTACAAAAAGAAGTAGCGCTCTATTTTTGGAAAGTTCCGAAAAATTTCTATACTATATATTTAAATGAGTTAATCTTGTATATACATATTATATGTATACCTATGTAGAATTTAGGAAACGGCTCCAAAGATTTTTATGAAACTTAGTATGTAGGTTTCGGGGAAAATAAATCGATCTAACTAGGTTTCATTTGTTATTTGTTAATATTTGTTAATATTTGTTAATATAAAAAATGTTATTTTATCCTTGTTTTCAGGCAGTGAAAAACTGCTATAATATTGTTTGAAAACATAGGCTAATTAGACTGTCATTTGTAAAGTTATAATAGCTCAGTGGTGTAATCGGGCGGTCTAGAGGTATGAAAATACTTCAGAACGATTATACGAACTATTTATATTTAAAAAAAATCCAAGCAAAGCTCAGGTACCCATGTTATAATAAGCATAGAATTGATTTTAAGGTATTTGAAACGTTGTCATGTTAGTATTATGTTATCGTAATTATAATGTTCCAGAAAATGTCTTTAATCTAAAATTGAAATTTAGTATCTGTAAGTTCATGATCTGCACTCCGATTCTCTATATTTCCTGTATTACATTAAAACTTATGAGCTGGGTTCCAAACTTGTATTAATTATAACATCTCAACGTTGTTGTCTAAAAGTAGTAAATTCATTTCATATAGAGTACAACCGGCAATTGGCAATAAACGGAAGCGCCTACAATAAAGCAATCGGATGCATGAATAAACCGAGCATGGAATTGATCTAGTTAGAGATTGCTACCATCGAATAAAATCTCTGCTTTAGAACACATTAAGGTGTATAAAAGTAAAAATATTTTATTTTATTTTAATTTATTTTCTAATGTAACTTTAACACTTGTTTTTTTATTTAAGACTTTTTTGTGTTATTTAATGATAATAGTCGTAGGTAAAAATTTAAAAGGAGTCTGCTTACTACAAGAATATTAAAAAATATACTTCCTATAAAAAAAATGTTTAGGTACAAGTATAAAGTTAATAATTATACATTCAAATATGATGATCAACCTTGCTGTCCTTATCCCACTCCCAGTGGGTTCGGTAAAACATGTTAAGAACGCTACGTATTTTGCGACCGGCCACCTCCGTAAGAAATGAGTATGGTCTATTCTAGGCAGCCGGATACCACACGGCATATTCATGCAAATGTGATATAATAGCAAAAGATAATGTCGATGGTTTATACTGATTTATCAAGGTGTAAATATTTAAGAGAGCATACTCGACAGGAACACGAAAAACATGCATAGTCATCCTCCATATAAAATATTGAAATATAAATACGCTGCCACTTAAAATCCAGGCTCAATAAATATTTATTCACTTCCAGTTCTCGCCAAATGGTGCACTCAAAATCACTCACAGAGCCCCTTTTGACGCCAAATGTCAATTTTGCAGATTACCCATCGCCTGCCGGCCAACAAGCGCTCGTATCGGCTGTGGCTATTTAAATATAGCACTTAATACGTATGCAGGAATGTTGATAATGGTGTGATGAGATACTGTTTGTTCACGCAACATGTAATGGATCCGAGCACTCTTCTCAATCGCTCGCCAAACGTGTTATGGATAAATGCTAGTGTGACTTTCATATCCTAACTGCTTCAACGTTGGCTCGCCGCACTCATCGGCAACCATTGCAATTGCATACTTACGTAGTGCATTAATTTGCAAGCGTCTTTGCGCGTTTCAAATTAGATAAATTATGTATGCAGATACAAAACAGTTAAATTAATATAAATACTCAAATACGGCAATTTAATCATTCTATTTGATAATTTTCTCATTTAAACATGAGAAAATGTTCAGTTCATTTAATGCCCGCCATCTTTGATGTCCGGAGAAAACTTTTCCTCACAATTCTGAATAGTGATAGAAACCAATCAAATATTTATTATTGACAGTAGTGTATATTTCTGCATAAATTCTGTTTAATTTTGAAATATTTCTGGTAATATAATTTTTACGGTACAATTTTAATATTTTTTTCAAATTTTTTCTTTTCAGTTTTCTTTAACTAGTATGTATTTATGTACGCTATTCAGAATTAATAAAATCTCAATAGTATAACTAAAATAACCTCCTTTATAAGAAACATTACTTAACGACAAAATAATAAGTTGATTTCTTATTTAAATTATTTAATTATTATTAAATTAAATTATTATATTTCCTTTATATTATGTACTTATTCATATTTTGTACTTTAATATCAATAATTTCAATTTAAGTTAATTTACATAATTAGTATATCTAAAATTATTTCTCAACTTTGGATAAATTGGGAATAAATTTGGGTAAACCTTTAATTTGTAATTTACTTTTATTTTTAGATTAGATTTATTAATTTGTGTTTCAGAGTTATTAAATGATTTTTTTTTATTTCTCCACAATAGTATTTAGTGACAACTATTAAACTATAATTTTATTTAGTTTATCATTATTAAATTTTAATAGTGTACAATAAAAATAAATATTTTATTGTAAATAAAATAACAAAAAATTTACAATTTTAAGTATTTTGTATATTTATATAACTACACTTTTATTTGCGTTATGCGTTCATTTCGGTGTTTTTGCTGCAATAAAACGTTCCCGGATAATTAAAGCTTCTAATCGCCGTAACCCGAAGAGTGAACCAGGAAGCCGCTCTAACGACTTGTCGTCTCACTGTCTACCGAGCCATGAGCCATTTATAACATTCCTAGACACATTTTTCGTAGTCTGCGGCTTTTTTTAAAGATTTGTTTTTAGTATATTTATACCATTGTATGTGGCATCCTTCATACTAAAGTTTTCTTTGCGTACTCTATTTTTTAAATAAAGTTAATTTATTAGAGCTGCTACTTTTGTAATCTTGTCTTCAGAATGCTTAATTTATAATAATACTAGCTTTTACCTGCGACTTCATTCGCGTGTTATGTTGATAATAGATGGCACTTTTTAATGTCATTCTATTTCTGTATAGTTAACAGGATTTGTAGAGCCTATATGTGACCCCGGTGTATAAGGAATAATTGTGCCAAATTTCATCGATATTGGTTCAGCGAAACAAACTTTCGCATTTACAATACTAGGTTTTCGTGGACTGTTGTCACGTGATAGGTTAATAGATGTCACTTTTCATAGCCGTCCTATTCCTGTAGAATTAACAGGATTTCTACAGCCTGTCATTTATATAAGCAATAGGTTATATGTAACGTTATAATTACATTTTCTGCACGTAAATTACATTTGAAAGTTAAATAGCATTATGTTATCAATACCATTTGTCGAAATAACGTTACGATGGTTTTTATAAACGCCAGAAAAAGTATGAAAACAGTTTTGATTCTAAAATTTATCACCAATTAATTACATTTGAGGTTTGTTTTGAGGAAATTAATTCTTAGCGGTTTGTAAATGAGTCATTTACAAATTAAATAAACGATTAAGTGGATTATAATAAAAGTGCGTTGACCTGATGTATTAAAGACATTTAAATTTACTCCTCATTATTTATTTAGTAACGTTGTTGAATCATCTTGATTCTAAAAGTCTATTGTCACCTTTATCACTACAAAAGTAATAATAAAATTAATTATTTTGCTTTAATCCGCATTATTATAGCAAAATAATTAATTTTATTATTACTTTTGTATTATGGGTCTCCGCAAAGTAACGCCTAATTCTATAAATTTAAAGACGGTGAGCTTGACCGTACAGGCTAAACTCTACATTAAATTGACTAAATTACATCGCGTTGCAGTCCAAAATATTTGGTTCAACCAAAATTCATCGCGGATTATAGCAAAATAATTAATTTTATTATTATTTGTATTATGGACCTCCGCAAAGTAACGCCTAATTCTATAAACCTTTATCACTGCTATAATTCTGTTATTTTAAAGGCAATACAAAATACCGGTAAGGCTAAAGTCATCTAAATTTCATTTTAGATTGTTGATAGTATATACTATTGTCAAGAACAATTCCTCGATATGTCAAAGGTCAACATAACCAAAGAGTTGTAGATATTAATCGGATATCTGCGAACGTAGTGTATATCCTATATAGTGTATTATCTATGGTAGTGTATCCTATGTTCACAAAAAAATAATTATTTGTATTAGGTTGACACACATCTAAATTATCTTTGATATTTCTAAATAGTGCTTTAATTTACTCAAATAAATAATTTACTTATTTTGACTACACTTTTGCATAGATGTAGATTGTAGAAACTCTTAAATCTTTATTCGTTTTGTTTATTATTTTCTGATTTATTTTGAACCTTACTATAAGATTTAATATAAGACTAAATTGTTATTTATTATAGAATTTTGGTACACGGAACTTCCTTTACGCCATCTTATGCATTAAAGCACCCTAAATGATACAATATATGTTTTTCCGTTACTGAACTATATACTGGATTTTTTATTTAATTATGCCAAATCAAAAATGACTATTGTGTGTTTTTTAGCTTCAATTGTGCCAAATTTCATCAATATTGGTCTAGCCGATTAACCGTGAAAGCGTAACAGACAAGCGATCGGCAATCGAAATAGTAAAATATTACCTTTGGGTAGTACTTTTATATTGACTATTTTAATTAACTATCAAAGAGCTCTACCAGAGATTATTTAGGACGAAACGATCCAGATTGTGGAAGACAAATATCTAGCTGATAAATATATAAGTTGTACGACATCGTCCAACAAGTCGAAATACGATTATTTCTAAACAGGTTGTCCGGTTGTACAGTTGATGTCCTTAAATGGTCAGGTGGCGCCAGTTTCTCTACCTTATACGCAACAGCTATGCTAGGTAGCTCAGTGATTGATATACTTCAGAAAACTACTTCGACAAATTCATTGTCGATGGTTTTAATTGCATTGCACGAATATTATACGCTTTTTATAAATTATGTTTGCCGTTGCAATTTCACTTTCTAATAAGTAATGGCGCTGTTCATGATGGATTGCATCAAGCTATAAGGGATATTCGAAGTGCATACGTTGTGTCTTATAGCTTGGTTATATTATTCATAGTATTTGATAGGCATATAAAAAATGTAATGGAACATACATGATTGCTATTTCTAATTGATATTACCTATATCAATTATTCCATTTTTTCCTCTATTCCCTATATTTAATTATTTTTTTGATTTAAAATTATTTTTTTGTTGTTATCGTTTCATATTCTTTTCGCTTTATAGGGATGTTTATGTAATTTCTTAAACTTATACGATAAATATATTCAAGTAAATACCATCAATTTTAGTTTAAAAACACTATTAAAGAGAGGCTGATACGAAAAGCCTACTATACTGTTGAAGATTATTTGGACGATAACAATGAGTGGATATAGCTACTTTCTGACCCTGTACAAGATAGTAATGACTTAATGTAACTAGTTATAAATATTATGTTGAAAAGAACAACCGCCGAATTTCTTGCTGGCTCTTCTCGGTAGGAACAGCTTTCTGAACAGGCGGTAGAATTGACGATTCAAAAGTACTCGTTTACAAGTTTATTTGAATAAAGAAGAATTTTAAAAATTGTGTGTAACTAAATAAATTATTCCCAAGTTACTATTTAGATTAAAAAAAAATTGGCTTGAAATTGAGAAGTAGGTATTTACAATTTAAGTTAGCGCACAATGGATGCTTATCGGAGTTATCGGCATATTAAACACCATGACTGCAAATGTAGTGAAATGTAAGAGGTTTTTTGCTAAACTTTTGTGATTTCTCAAATAAACAAATCGAAATAGAGTTAATCCCTCAAAGTATTTATTAAGAAGTTTGAAAATAGATCCTTTAGTAGTCCGGGATAAAAATAGTATGCGTCAAGCGCATGCGGTGAAAATAAAAATGATATAAAAACATTGGATGTTTCGAACGACGCTAAATCCTCCAGACCGCGCACTGTCAAAATATTGTCAAAGTGAATTCCTCCCGTCCAATATATTATATGATTTTCCACTTGGCAATAATCCTAGCGATTTATTTCGATCTCTGTAGATATTAAACCACATACCGCATATATCTAGGCGTCGTGTCACTCTGGTCCGGGAGTTCGGTTGTTGAACCCCCTTCTATTAAGGTATATTTAGGTGTTTCTTCTATCGAGAACGGTGGCTGGTTGTCTCATTGTTATTGTATATTTAGTGGTGGACACACGTCATGTCCGGAAGTGATATCTGTCGACGCGTCCAGTGGACCGACTCTACAGATTCAACCATTCTTGCAATGCAGTGGTTATTGGCATTGGTCTCACATACGTGTTCGGTCGACATGCAAGCTGTCACACCTACTTTTGAACGTAACTCTTGACGCATTATCTTAATTATTGACGTCGGACGCCTGATTGTTTTGATGATATAATTAGACAGCGCATATTTAGTAATAGCTGTACGGTATCGTTGACAATTGCCAATCGCCACAACGGGATCAAAAGCTTTTGTGTTTAAAAACTAAAAAACGTTGCCAGTTTGTGCGTATTATTTGAACGAGATATAAGCGGATATGACAGCCAGACGTGCAGTAAACTTGGCTTTTAGTCAATGTTTTTTTTATTAAATTTATGAAAAATTTTGTTTGCTACTTTAGAGTACTTTTTTCGTCGATGTTGCAACAACAGTTTGTTTTAAAAACTTTGTAATAAATAAATCTGAAATCATCCTATAAATTGAACGCGCTCGAATCTTATTTACCACCAGCTGACCCGGCAAACGTTATGCCATATAAATTATTGCTGCTCCTCTCCTATTCATCTTAGCGTGATGTTATAGGTATACTTTTTTAGCCTTCTTCGATAAAAATTTCATATCGGTGTAGTAGTTCCTGAAATTAGCGCGTACAAACAATCAAACAAACTTCTTTATATATCTTTATATATTAGTATAGATTTCTCGCGGGGTCAAGATTTACGTGGAAAAAACTTTGAGACATATTGATTTCCATGTGGACGCAGCTAGTAAATACTAAATCGCATTTAATTTTTTTTTAATTATCTTATGTAATTGAAGAAAGTGAAAACTGTATGAAACTGATTATGATCACAGTACTGGTCGTATTGCAGTAGTTAATTTTTAATCTTAACCATTATACCGCCACGCCTACGTCGCGCCCACCTCTACTGGTCATCGGTCAAATCTATGTTTATTGCTGCCCAAATTACTTATGTTTTATCTAAACAAACGTCCATTGAGTGGGAGCCGCTTTGTCGCGATGAGCCGATAATTGCCCGGTAGTTGTTAATGCTTATAGGAAAGTTGTGAACAGATACGATAATAAGCTTTAGTTGTTTCATAACATAAATAAAATAGTATGTCGGAGATTATATTAGAAAATGGAATAATTTTAAAGGGAATCTTAGCACTATAATCTCTCCATGTCTAAAAAAAAAGAAAGCTCGAGTACTTTGGCCACATCATGAGAAACGCAAAATAAGAATTGCTGCGGTTTATCATACAAGGCAAAATCCAAGGAATAGGGAGTGTGGGCCAACGAAGAATATCTTGGCTAAAAATCTACGCCATTGCTTCGGCAAAAGTACTCGTTCCCTATTGAGAGCAGCGGTATCGAAAGTTAAATTGCCTTAATGATCGCCGAACTTCGCGAGAAGATGGCACGTTAAGGAGAAGATGTCTAAAAAGCTTTACTTACATCGAGTAAAGTTGTCTTAAGGTTTCTGTGCGACCGGATCATAGCATAGGGCACTATAGCTTAGCTTACGATGTTTGGTGGAGCGTTGGTGGTACAACCGTATTGCATTGCTATTATTTAGACCTGGGGAGCTCTAATCCCATATTGAAGGTAGTTATGATAACGATCATAGGACCAAGAAGCTTACGAGTATATATCGCTGATTCAGAAGAACAATGACCCAACTGCTTAAACTAAAATTTCATAGAGATCCAAAAATAGAAACAAATATATTTGAAATATTAACTGAGAAAATTAATCAAATGTATGGGAAGTGGATTTAATTTTATATTAACTGTTCAAAGTTTTAAATTTATTTGTATATTACTTTACTAATGCTAAAATATTGTTCCTTATTTTATTTTAAGTATGGCTTAAAATCTTTCAATTTCGGTACCTGCTCGTACGTCCTTTTATGTATAGAAATGGTAAAAACATAACATGTTTATAAATATACTACTTTCATTTCATTGGAATTTTACTACAAGGATCTGAATGTAATGTTGTCATTTATTAATAATAGTCATAACTAAAGAAGTCTTAAATAAAGCTAATTCAAACATAACTGACTAGATTGATTGACTATACTATAAACTACATGGTATCATTAAAATTTACGGTAAATTTAAACCTGGCAACACGATCACGAAGAGGATATAATTACAAGGTGTTGCTGCAATTGTTCTATAGCAGTAAACTGTGGATAATTTGGTTATATCAATCTGGGTTAAAACTGCCATAAACTCTTATCTCGATGGAATATACGACTAACTATGAAATTTTTGCTTTTATGGGTTTTATCCGGCCCTATTTTTAACGTGCTACTTGTTCTTATCTTGTGGCTTGAGAAAATTTACAAATATTAAATGTAAATGTCGAAATAAGTACAAAGCAAAATGAATATTGTATATTTATTTATTGTTATTAGTAAGTGCAATTTTAAAAAGACTTTATGTTTGGAAGTTGCTTCTTAAGGTTTTAGCTTTTATTATTAAGCTTTTGTGCCGTGTGCCGTGTTATATGTATGAATATTGTAATTTCAATATTATGGAACTTATTATTACATAAACATACGGGTGACATAGCGATAAATTCGAGTTACCTTTGGATAAAGTTGGACATTTCGGCAGAGTTGCATCCACCATGGTCACGAACTACTCGTAGCTGTGGATGCAACTATGCCGAACTCGTGAACTATGCCTTATTATATTTATTTAATAATCAGTATGAATCGCGAAAGTTTAAAATCTACCATTATAGAACTCATCTTTGATAGACTATCAATACTTAATGTAATCAAATCAAAAATAGACTAATTAAACAAAATAGACTCATAATAATTTGCAATACAACCGAAATATCCATAAACCATGCTTCGAAACGTTACATTTTAAATCATTATCCTGCTTGTTATGAGCGGCTAGTTGTAGTATATTATGACGCTGTTACGGTACGGGTATATATAAGTTAGAACTTAACAAAGTTGCGGTCATATGTTAAAGTATAAAATCTGTATACGCAGATGATATTCGCCAAGAAGGAGATATCAAACGTACTTGTAATGGCATAAATATTTAGCTGTAACCCGTGTTTGTTAAAGCCTATATAATTTTAAGTGTAGGAAGCACAATCCGTTCTCATACCTTATATTCTGCAATTTCGTACTTTAGCCGATGATGTGATATATCTTCCATATCTTCCTGATGATGATCATCAGTAACCGGGCAAAACGATTGTTGAGATTGTCGTAATCAATGTGTGTAGTGCTATTGTAGTGTGTTGGTGGTATGCGGTATGAGAATAGATTGTACTCTCTACACATGGCGTTAAATCAAATCAAATCAAATCAAAACAATCTTTATTCAAATAAGCTTTTCCAGGCACCCTTGAGTCGTCAAGGATCAATATGATTAATGAAGCTACAACTAGTACGGAATGTTGCTTTTACCGGCTAAAAACATATTTCTTAAATAACGCAGATTAAAGCAAAATAATAATATCAATACGCCTACATATACACTACGGAGATTTCAACTTACATTTAATGTTTGGCGCGTGCATGTTGTTTCTAGAGGCGACAAAAATAAATATGGTTGGATAATTAATTTTTTCCAACGTCTTTTCTGAGGATAATTACCCGACATTAATTGGTTTTAACTGAATTGGCTATATACAAATTATGCAAGAGGTGACATACCACCCACGTTATCAACGGCATCTTTGCAACGTAACTGCTGTTACGACGCTGACTTGCTTATTAATTTGATCGTAATACGCAATAAATATTGTAAAAGAGATAACTTTTTATGTATATAGTATAATTGCGTAATTTTTTATCTTTATGGGCAATCGAGTTTTCCCTATAAAAATTTTCCGTGTTATTTTGCTTTTAATGATTTTTTATAGAACAAACTAGCTTATACCCGCGACTTCGTTCGCGTAGACTGTTGTCGTATGATAGGTCGATAATAGATGGCGCTTTTCAATGTCATCCTGTTCCTGTAGAATTAACAGGATTTCTATAGCCTATATGTTACCCCGGTGTATAAGGAACAATTGTTCAAAATTTTATCGATATTGTTTCAGCGGATTGGCCGTGCAAGAGTAACAAACATACTCCATACTCACAACCTTTCGCATTTATAATATTGGTAGGAGTTGTAGAAAATCACAAATATGAAGTTGAGTAATGAATATAGAATAAATTTGATGGTTTTGTTTAACACAATTTATGTGTTACTATTTCTTAAATGTTTTTTAATTTATTAAATCTTAATATATATACTAAGTATACTATTTACTAAACTAAACTATTTTACAAAAACAAGCATTAAAAAAAAAAAAAACAAATTAAAACTAATTAAATAGTAACTAAAGAATAAAAATAAAAATTAATAAATATATGTATATTAAATATATATATATATATATATATATATATATATATATATATATATATATATATATATATATATATATATATATATATATATATATATATATATACACTAAATCAAAACCATCCATTCCATTGCATTTGATGGTTTTAATTTAAAATTATAGTATGTTGCAATGCGCGTTCATTTTAAATTTGATGCAGTTCTTACAATAGGAAAACGAGAAGAATTTCCCTACAGGAAAATAATCTTTGATAGATTTTAGCTGTGTACTTTTAACTTTAATAAGCATGCGAATGTATCCTGTGTTCATGTTCTTCTGCTTTTGACAGTTAACAAATATTAATTTATCGAAAAGTAAATACCTTGTATATTATAAAATATTTAAAGTAAAATATTTTTTACATTTATCTATAGGATATTATTTATAGTAAAAGAACGCGAAATGTTGATTCATTATAATGCATTACTTTCTTATCTTTTTCATGAGTTATCTTTTCTGGTAACAAATAAAATAATTCTTTGCCCTTTTTACATGTCATTATCTGCATTACAATACAATATTATTTTTGTTTTTCTAAGCAGCCTTTATATAAATCTGCACTTTGCGATTTGCCCAACCCGCATTAAATTACACATTTAACATTATTATTTGGTAGTAAAATATGTTAAAATGTAAATAACAGTATGTTTATAAAAAAATCGAATGTTTCGAAATAATTGAGACAACCACTCGCGACACAACAATTTAGATTTATCCTTTTGACATAATTACTATTAAAATAGTTCGTAATAAAAGCGTGCGTCCATTATAATAATTCTCTTAACTGTAACCGTTCAGTCTGATAAAATATGTTAATTTCATTTAAATTTACAGTCAGCCTTGTCGTGACACGCGTTGATTTGTGCTTCGAAAGAAAGGTTGATACAAGAATACTGTTTATAATAGAATACGAGCAATATTTTACAAAATCTAATAAACGATTAATATATTTTGAGTTTTCGAAAAAGTTAATTACCTACTGTGAATGACAGACATGAATATGAGATATTATTGTAAAAAATATTAATTACTCACTGTGACAAAATGAGTTAATAAGAATTATATTTCTTAAATTCATTTTAGTCTGAAATAAATTGTCCAGGCTACCAGGCTTCTACAGCTTCTTTTTTCGTTGAGGTATTGTAATAAGCTGCCAAAATATACCTTGGTCTATGCCAGCGTAGCATCCCGGGTCAATCTGATTTTTGTGATGGAGATATTTGCAGTGTTGGAGAGTGACAGAAGCTACTCTTTATTACAAGGCTACAGTCCACGCAAACGAAGTTTGCGCGAAAAGCTATAAATATTTTAAAAAGCGCTGCACTTTAGCGTCTACAATCAGTACCTTATTATAGTTAGACATATAATTATGGATACATATGCGAGGTAGAACATAGCTGGCATAATCCTTGTAATCCTAGATATATGGTGATCCCAGTGGGCGTGCGGAGCGCGGTCGCAGCGCCAGCGGCGGTGGTTCGTGAATATTTTTATTTGCCGATATCGCTGATCGGCGCCTGCTCCATTAGTCATGTGACAGTATCGACACTACATCGGCCCTCTCGGCCCTCTTTTAATTCCATCGATGCCTGCCAGAACGAACCTGCTCTATGCAAATTTACAAGTACAGAACAACTGATGAATGATATACTGACGCGCTAGTGTATGTTCACGCGACGTCTTGTGAAGTATCGCGCTAATGGCGATGCGAACGTTTAATGATTGGATAGCCGTTAACGCCGGGTTAAATGGATCATATTTATTTGCTTATATATAGCCGTATGATATCTGGCTGAGTAGAATAGACCTCCCTCATTTCTTCCGAGGTGTCGTAAAAGGCGACTAAGTTAAGGCAACCTGATGTGTGGTATCCACATGAGTAGAATAGACCAACCTCATTTCTTACCGAAGTGTCGTAAAAGGCGACTAAGGTAAGTTGACCCACCGTATGGTATCCGGTTGAGTAGATAGACGACCCTCATTTCTTACCGAAGTGTCGTAAAAGGCGACTAAGGTAACTTGATCCACCGTATGGTATCCGCTTAAGTAGGACCACTCTCTTTCTTACCAAGGTGTCGAGAAATATAAGGTAAGTTGACGTTAGGGAGGCGGTCGTAAAATACGTAACCAAATGCCAAATGTTTATAACATGTTATGCCGACCCCACAATAGCGTGGGATAGGGGCAGGAGGAGAAATTATTTTTCATATATAAAAACATAAAAACGTATCATTTTTTTATTTTTGAAAGTTCTTTTAATTTACCTTTGACGAAAAAACCGCATTTTTGTACTATATGTTAGATGGTTTTTTTTCGCGGGCTATTTTCCGCACCTTGTCACAATCAGGCAATCGTTGTACTGGTGTGGTATTTCAACCAGCCTAGCTTCTAGAAGTCAAGTACCATGCCTTGGGTTCTGAAAGCTTTTTGGAACGTCCTTGGCGAGGCAATGATGACTGTCCGATGGTCTACTCGCTCCGTGCGGGAAAAATTACATGAAATGGTTTTCTTTGCATACAGCGTCGAAGAGTAAGTAGCTTTATCCTGGTAAGTAGCGGCCAATTACTCTCCCACAGCTAGGAATAGGCCTCTTCTCCCCGTTTTTGGGAGAAGGATTGGAGCTAAGAACTACTACGCTGCCTCAATGCGGATTGGTAGGTTACACATATCTCCAGAATTCTCTAGAGATTTGCAGGTTTCCTCACGATATTTTCCTTCACCGAAATGCGTGTGATAAATTGCAATTATGAATTAGACACATAAGTTTTAACAGAAAAACTCATTGGTTAGAACCCGTGACCTCCTCAAAAGAGTCGCACGGTGTTACCGCTGGGCTACCACAGATATTTATTATCCAGGTATTATTAGCGTCCTTTTAATAGTTGTTTTAAACTGCTGTCATCTCAAAGCTAAAATTGATTGCGGTGTTTTATTATATAATCTTTTACCCAAACCCACTGCTAGAATGACCTCTTTTCGCCACGTATTTAAACTAACTGTGATGGTTTCGGTAACATTAAAAATGCACTGGGCGTTTTACTGTACAAGAGCAACGAGGCTCTCACGATCCGTACAGAAACCTAAAAAGGTCTTAATTAATTAAGCACTCGACATTCCCACTAAAACATAGAGTTAGGAGAAGGCAAACAATTGGATAACGCAATAATAATAACCGTTACACTAATACTTTGGTTCTATTATTATAAAATAAACAATTCTGGTTAAGTTCTGAGTTTTATTTATTTATTTATTGTACAACGAACAATAGATACATTTTATTTTCTTGAATTATATTATTCAGATCTCATTGTAAATGTTCTATTAATTAAAGATTATCACGTCATTGGTAAAAATAATTAAAGGTACCTTGCAATAATTAGGTCAATAATATATCATACATAATGTCAATCTCAATGTCAATACGTAATAAAGTAAATAATAGTAATAAAGTAATACTTAACAATAGTTTTACCATAAAATATTATACATTTTAACCTTTGCAATAATTATAATAATTATATTTTTTTGTACTTATGTACTATTTACTATTTGTAGTCGTGAGAGAATAACATTAAAAACATTTGACTTTTATCAAGGGTGAACACGTTCAAACCACGGTGTATGAGTTCAAACACATGCTTAATCGATATTTTATTACATCGTAATAGTACAATGTCAATTTATTTTTTAATTGTTTTTGAATTTTTGCCATTTTATCGACAGAACAATTTGTAATCAAACGTTAGATTTAAAAAAAAATCTTCTTCTTTCTCTTTTCGTGCCTCTTAACTACTGAAGGTTGGCTTTTACTACGGCTATAAGCCGCTCTGTCGTTCGCAAGACGAAACAATTACATTAAATACGTGTAAAGGCGCAAAATCCCGCACGGAAACATTTTATGGAAACATGTTGGTATATTTTATCAAACCATTACTATCTATTAATATTTAATTGAGTTAATCTTGTGTATATATAATGTAGAGGGATTTGGGGGCAGAAAAATCGATTTAATCCCTGTTTTTGGGCATAAAAAATACTAAAATTAATATTGAATATAAAACACTATTTTTTCCATAAATTGTCAATTCAGCGTAGCTTATTCGGGGAACGGGCAGTCTCGAGAAATGTAAATACCTAAGATCGGTCCCCAACTACCTAATTAATTTTTTCTTTTTTTAAAGTTTCTTTTTTTATATTGTAAAAAATTACCGAGCAAGGCTCGGTCAACTTGGTACTAATTAAGAATAAGACGTGTATTCAAAGTTGGAAAAGACATGACAATTTAAGTAACATTTATTTATTTGACTCTTACAACACATTGTGGTGGGAAAAAGCAACCCCTTATCTAAATGATCGCCTATTAGACAGGCTTACGCTGCTCCAATGCGAATGATCAGATTTCACATATTCCAAAACTTGTCTAGTGATAGGTTATAGGTTATAGGTAGGTTTCGGCACGAAAAAAAAAATGGGCCTGTTGATTAAAATTATTAAAAAGGTTGCTCACCCCTATTATAAATGAATAAAATGCTTCATTTTTTTAAACATTGTGCTTTATCTTTTTTTATGAGATCTCACTTACGTAATATTTGAGTATCAAACAGCGTAGTGCACAGGAATAGTGTGCGTCGGCGTCTGCGCAAGGGTCAATGCGCCGGCTGAGTCACCGTGCGACATATGTACCTACGCTATCACAATATTACTTTCTTATAAGGTTGTCGTGTTTAAATAATGCATGTAATGTAACTGGTCGCAATTTGTGCGTCGAGGGTGTTCGCGAGGGGTCGACCGTTGTAGGTGCGTGCACCGCGAACGATCCCGAGGCCTATGATTGCTCGTGTTTGTTTACAGTTAATGAATGCTTGTTTACGGTAGTTGATAGCAAAGCCCTATCAGTTACATTTTATAACTAAACTAGCGGCCCGCCCCTGCTTCGCACGGGTATAAAATATATATCCCATGTCAGTCAGTGTCAAAAAAATGATTACGTTAAATTTGGAGAAAAACAATTTCCTTTCCCTATACCAAGAAGATTTCCTGCTATCTTTGGAATATCTAAATTCATATAGTACATTTTTACTTATTTACTTTTACATTTTCCCTATGTACTTTATTTTTACAAGTAATTACAGAATGTTTTTATATACAACATTCACAGCTTCCTTGTCGTTAAACAAACTCTTAAAAGAGCGACATATAGCTGCTAGATTCGAAGTGCTATAGGGCGAAGCGCGGCGTTCTCACGGCATTTTAAATCTTTGATATCTCCGAAAATGTTCACTTAAATTACAATTGTAAATGGCGATATTGATCTATATTAAATCAACAATTTATTTAAGGTACTTAATTGGATAAGGATTAATGCTGTATTGTATAAAAATTGCTTCAAAAATAAGGCATTATTTTTCGTAAAAAGTAAATGACAAAAATGCTATAGTGGGTTATCTATAAGATATAGACATATACCATCGCTTTTTTCTGTAGACCTTTTCAAGGTGTACAAATACTTAGTACATCATTTTGATAAATCTCGTAGGGTTTAGCCTGCGTTTGCAATGTAAGCGGGAAAAAATGTAATTATTTACAGAAACCTAAAAAATTACAGTATTTCTCTACTCCGTATTGAATGTTATAATTATACATACAAACCTTCATCTTGAATCACTCTATCTATTAAAAAAACCGCATCAAAATCTTTTGCGTAGTATTAAAGTTTTATGCATACATAGGGATATATGGACAAACAAAGAATGCGACTTTGTTTTATAATATGTAGTGATTATAGTGATGCGGTTTGCCACCTGCCTGATGTGAACTTACTTTAGTCGTTTTTTACGACTCCTTTGTAAGAAAGAGGGTGGTCTATTTTACTCAACCGGATACCACACGGTGGGTCAACTTACCTTAGTCGTCTTTTACGACACCTCGGTAAGAAATGAGGTCTATTCTACTCAGCCGGATACCACACGGCCGATCAACTTACCTTAGTCGCCTTTTACGACACCTCGGTAAGAAATGAGGGTGGTACTATTCTATTCAGCCAGATACCACACGGCTAATTTTATAACTAAATTATATTGCAAAATTTTATTCAAATTCAAAATATTCAAAAGTAATAATACAATTACTTTGCTATAATCCGCAATGAAGTAAAATGGAAAATATATATAATGCTAAATGTAGAGTGAACAATTCATACCTGAGCTTTGCGATTTTGTCGTGGAGTCCTGATGATGCTTCATTTGCGGGGCGAAACGATTGTTGAGTTTGTGATACTGCACGTATGTAGGTGTATTGTAGTGGCGGTGGTGGAGGTTTGTGCATGTGTTTTTAAGAATCCTGCATGTATTAAGTATGAAAACGGATTGTCCACTCTACATTTAACATTATATATATTTTCAATTTTACCTCATCGCGGAATATAGCAAAATAATTTTATTATTACTTTTGTATTATGGATCACCGCAAAGTAACGCCTAATTCTATAAATTATTCAAAATGTTCTTTAAACCTGTAAACAAATGCTTTTGAATCGTCAAAACTACTGCTGGTTCAGAAAGGTGTTCCTACCGAGAAGAGGTACTGAGTAACTCGGCGGTTGCTCTTTTAAAAATTTAATTCTTATTACTACATTTAGTCATAACTGTCTTGTGCATGGTCGAAGAGTAACTATGTCCACGCATTCTTATCATCTCAGTAATCCTCAATAGTATAGTAGGCTTTCTGTATTAGCCTTTTATTAATAGTGTTTTTTTAATTGCTGTAATGGCAAAGTTATATTAGTTCATTCATGACAGGAATGGTTGAGTGGTGAAAGGCACGTGACATCGAAGGTCTTTAAACCTTGGTCAGGATAAGTTTTATATTTATATAAATATTAAAATGTGAATTGATATTATAATAACATCATACGCGTCACTCAGCTTCACTTTACAAAGGCTAATATTTTAACAAAACTTGCATATTTCTAGAAAATTCCTGTGATGGACGGAAAAACTGTTAGTCTGTATTGAAGCGTTATTATACATCTAAGTATCAACCCTGTCGAAAGAAGAGAATGGCATCTGGTTATCAATATTGTAGAACATGTCACTAATCAGTTTTTCTTATAAGCTTTTCTTCTAAGAATTGAGAGATTGGCTTCAGGACTTTTCCGCTATTAATCTGGCCCGCTGTCGCGGTGGGTTGTGTCCTGCCTTCAGCTCCGCGGGTCTCAGGTTCGATTCCTACCGAGTGCCAACATTTTCTATAAATTAATTTGTTGGTCTTCGAGTCTGGGTGTATATTTGTATTTAAGTATGTATTTAAAAATTACATAAGTATATATTCACCAGTTGTCTGTCTACCATAACACAAGTATTAGGTTACTTACTTTGGGGCGGACGACCGTGTGTGTTAGTGTCCCATACATTAATTAATTATTATTATTTATTTATGCGCGAAGAAAACAAAAACATCCATTTAAAATCCTCTTCGGAAGATAATAGTCGTTCTTTATCGAATAAAGAATCAGCTCAGCAATTTAACACGGAAATGCAGCGATCATTCTTGGGTCCATTCCACGTGAACATTACTTGTACCGCAATTATAATAATTTATATACTTAGTATTTTAATTATAGTAGATATAAGTTATTACTTTTTAATACAAGTATGTAATTTTAAAGCTGTGTGGTATCTGGCTGAGTAGAATAGACCACCTTCATTTCTTACCAAGGTGTCTTAAAAAGTGACTAAGGTAAGTCGATCCACCGTGTGGTATCCGGCTGATTAGAATAGACTACCCTCTTTCTTACCGAGGTGTCGTAAAATACGACTAAGGTAAGTCGACTCGCCGTGTGGTATCCGGTTCAGTAGAATAGACCACCCTCTTTCTGACCGAGGTTTCGTAAAATACGACTAAGATAAGTTAACGTAAGGCAGGCGGCCGGTCGTAAAATACGTAGCCAAATCATGTGACAACATGTTTGTAACATCATGTGCTGACCCCACTTAAATTAAATTTTAAAGATAATTCCTGCCGGATCGATAATTGATATGTTTGCTTTTGTATTTAACATTATATTACAGTGCTCGTCACCGCAGCGCGCTGTAAGTTAAACGTTAATCGGAAGGACGTTTTAGCAAGTCGACAACGAAATGAAATATACCGCACCGACACAAGACTGGCATTAAAGACATTATCGTATTATCGATCAACGTCCTTAAAGCGGCTCGCAATTAGTAGTTACTTTAAGCGTGGTACGGAGGTCTGTACTTGTCGGACCTCCCGTGAGAGACGCCGTTGCCTGACGCCGCCTTCTTGTCTTTATGAAATTATCACAAAATTGAGAGATAAAGTCCGCTCCCCGACGTGATAATAGCGCCTTCGAGCGGCCAACTTTGCCTATTTAAGGCGTGCGACGAATCAAGGAAGAAATCGTAAATTGCAGCAAGCCTTGCCGATTTTAATAAGAATTACTTGTTAATGAATTTTGCTGTTTACTATTATTATTTACTGGGGTAATTTCCAATTTAAAAACAATAACTGCTAACGATATTTATGGTTCTGAAAAAACTTTTCATGGTCTATCTTCTGGGGCAATTTAGTTGTATTTTTGTTAAAGTCTGGTATGTGTAACTTTTAATTCATTTTTTAAATGTTTTTGTTAATATTTATTAATGTTTAATAAAAGTGATTTTAATTAATTTATTTGCTGCTATTAACTATCTAGTTATCACTTTAACTTTATCTTAACCAGTTATCACTTTAGTTAAACAGCAAAAATTTAAAAACATCAGTGATAAGTTTTTATATTTACTATAGGTTATATTGGTAAAATATTCATGAATTTAAACCTAAATTTTTTTATTTATTATTTATTTATTAAAACCAGAAGTTACAATAAAAGTATTTTGCTGTAATCCGTGTTTATTGTAAGAATATATGTATGTAATGCTTAGTGTCTGAAGCAGACAACAATCACATACCTTATACATGCAGGACAAGTCAACACACGTATCACAAAACACCACCATCATTCCACTTAAGCACTACATATACACACTACATATACATATACACTCACTACCACAATCTCTGCGATCGATGCGCCCTGAAACCGAAGCATCATCAGGAGGCACCGCGAACAAAATCGGAATGCGTTTTATGATTAGTGCTGCATGTATAAGGTATGTGAATGTTGCCTGCTTCATACATTTACCATTACATATATTCTCTTAACAAATTACAGCATAATAATTTTATTGTAACTTCTGTACTATGCAATTCCGCAAAGTAACGCCTGCTTCTATGAAACATTAAAACCAACAAAAACCAACCATCAGCATTGACACTTAAAATACATGAAAAACAACGCTGTGGGGCGGCATATCAGTCCGCGTCGCAGTTCGTAAAGGGCGCTCGGTTTCCCTTAAAAGGCACTGTCACTTACGAGTACGAGAGACCTTTCATAACACTTAATAAGATGCAGTGCGAGTGTAAAATTTCGTGATGGATCCGTGAGAGTGGTCACGAGGCGCCCGGGGGCCGTGGGACACGGCGACTTTGTTTTATTTTTAATGCTTTATGTAGTGGCGGCAGCTAATTACACGGCGGGTCGCTTTTTAACGAGCAGTCATTCAGTTTAACAGCGCGCGCACGCGCAGTCGTCACACCTACGCACCTCTTCAATGGTATCAATGTACATTTCCATTTGCAATAAAACAGAATAAACCAATTATCGTATGTCCTTTTTGTCTTTTCAACTTCAAATACAAAATATTTTTTTACTAGCTTTTGCCTGCGGCTTTGCTCGCGTGGAACCAAAACTATATAAAATCATTACAAATTGTAGCCTATATGTTATTCCGATGTATAAACTCTATTTCTGTAAATTTTCATCCATATCCGGTCCAATAGTTTTTGTGAAACAGTTGTTGTTGTTGTTGTATCTCTTTATCGTACACAATTTTACAAAAAATTAATGCACAGTAAAAAGTAAAAAACAATATTACTAGCTTATAAAAAAGAGCACAAACATACAAGAGTAAAAAACATTCATCCATATTCACAAACTTTCCCAAGTAAATCATTCTCCTTTTTCAAGTAAATCATTCTCCTGCCCTTATTCCACTCTAAGTGGGGTCGGCACAACATGTTATAAGATTTGGCTAGTTGTTTTACGACCGACCCGCTGCCTGGCGTCAATTTACTTAAGTCGCCTTTTACAACACCTCGGTAAGAAATAAGGGTGGTCAATTCTACTTAGCTAGATACCATACGGCACTTACCTTAGTTCCCTTTTACGACACCACGGTAAGAAACGAGGGTGGTCTATTATACTCAGCTGGTAAGTAATCACTTTGCATCGTCAACTTTACTTCTGGTTTTAGAAAGAGCCAGCAAAAAAACGGAGGTAGCTCTTTTAAATTTTTTTTATAACTTACATTTACTGATTTCTAATATTTAGAACTCATTATAATTATTACTATTAACAACTGATTGAGAAACGATAAACACTATATTGATCAATAGAGTGTTATATTGATTCCTGTTTACGCGCCTAAAATGACGACTTTTCCTAGTAATGGAAAATCTCCTGAGTATTGATTGTGGTATTAGTATTAGTGATAATTGCCCAGAGTATACTTTAAGTCTGGTTTTTGATTAAAAAAAATTACTTAAAGAAAAAATACAGTAGCAACTGCAACGATAATCAATTTGTTTTTCCTATTTCATATCATAAATAAATCCACATAGTTTGAGATGTTCTACATTCTAAAAAAGCTTGAAAATAATAATAAAAATATGTTCACAATATTTTTATTAAAGTGCTATATAAATTAAACTTTCTAAGTGCTCTGTGAAATGCGACGGGTAAATGCTTCTTTAATATAACTTTGATCCAAATTCTTACAAAATACCGAAGCGCATTTTGAATATGATTATTCATTTAATATAAGATAGAGCAAATGTACGTGTTTTCTAATAACTGTCCTAGCTCATTTACATGAATACTTTACGAGGTATTTGGTATTAGGTCGGAATGTGTCTAAAACTTTAAACAGTAGAGATGAAGTAATTTGGTCGCATCGAAATGGCACGGCGATGACATACACGTAATAGAATTACAATGTATCAGTTTAATGTTTGTTTTATGTGGGTTGAGAGAATAAATACTGCGTTACCAGTATTATAAATATATATCAATTTGTATTGCCAGAATACTTATCATTTGCAGCAAATAGTAAACGTAGTGAGTATATTTCTAACAAATGTCTTCTCATTCCTGCAGTGTTCCTTTTCTATGTTACTTACATTGAAAGTATCGGCCTTGGTTATTTTTTTAGGATTAGTTATCTCTTTATTCATCCATTTAATTAACAAAAAATAATTAATAAATTAAATAGTTAAATTTATTGTTATAAAAATGATAAATATACAAAAACACAGCAATACCGAATTCGACTCCATTATGTCATTCTAAAGGGCAATCTCACTTTCTTCTTTCTTCTCGCGTATTTACCAACGAAAATCTTCGCAAGTTATCAATGATAAGCGATAGTTGAGATGACTACGAATAAATTTGTAGCTTGTTGTATAGCAAAAATCTATTTACCACCATAGTAAATACGCCGTTAAGATTCATTTAAGCCTTGATATATGCAAAATTTATCGTCAAACCTTACGACCTACCTACAATTTATGCGAAACAAACATATTGCGATTGCATATATTTGTATCTCCGAAGTTTATACCTTGAATATTGCATTTCCTGCTTCGTTAAGGTAAATAAAGCATTAGATTTTATATCAAAGTGTATATCTTGAGCTATAATATTTGTCTATTTGTGAATGCCTTTCATGTTTCTTCCGTTATAATGCAAATAAATCTTACATAATCAAGAATTTATTATCGTTCAAGATTCTCAGTACTTTAATATTATTGATATTATAATGGGACTTTGTTTATTTCTTAGTTTATATTATTTTTAACAATAACCTTAATAACGTAATGGAAATAATAATAAATTCTTTTTAGGTTTTTGTCGACGTTTGATTTGACAACGCCATTGAATATGTAAAAAGAGATATAGTTTTTACGTGTAAAAGACTTTATTGCTATTGACTTTAGTGATAAATTAATTTCTTGTTATATATATTTAGTATAATTATATTTCGTGTAAGTATATAACCGTTCTAGATATTTTCGAACAACTTAAGTAATAAGAAAAGTATTATTTAATAAAGTTTTTACGTAAATTCTAGTGTGAAATTTTTAAGATAAGTTTTCTGGGCTTGGAGACTTTTGGAAAGTTGGAATACTTGGAAAGTTTTAATAGAAGTTTTAATGAATATGATTTCCTTATTAACATCCGTAATAAGTAATTCATATTATTAGTTATTGATGTTATATTTTGTAAAATGATGATGCTGTGATTACGTAAGAGAGTTAAAAATGGAGATGTAATAAGTATTCAAACAAACACAGTTATTATCTGATTCTTGGGATTATCACATTTGTCACACTGTAGTGTGATATGTTGTTAACCGTTTTTTGCATGTGTCAATTACGTATGGTTATTAATTTGGTTTATTCAGTTACTTTGATTGTCTTGTCTTAGAAAAAAATTATACTGCACGTACTGTAAAATAATATTTCCATCTTCTTTATTTTTGTCCTATAGTTTATGAGGGATTAAAAGAATAAATAGTCAATGATTCCTTTATTACATCACTTTACTGCCGTTCTCTCATATTTCATGAATTAGGTATTTACGGTCTTGTTATCAGAAAATCTTTATTTTTTGATAGGACGTTTACTGAAATAAAAAAATAAGTGAAAAAAGTTAAAAATAGGTGTCATTCCCATTGTTTTTTGGAATTACGTGCCTGACCTATCGACATACAGCTCTGCGACGCGTTAAATACTAGTGTCTCTTCGATGATGGTTCTTCTCATTGCTGATTGATCACGCTGATTGAGCACACTGAAAGCCAAAAAAAGACAATTTGATGTCTTAAATTTAATTGTGACTATAAGTATTAAAATGAAGGAAACAATTCACTGCAAAACAAAACCAGAAAAATTCAAATGGTTCACAGCTGTATAGAAATTTTAAAAGAGACACGACGAAGATATGAAATTATTATTTATTTTGTTACATTCAGAAGTTAAGTATTCAGTAAAAAGTGAACTTTTTAAAAGCACATATTAGTATTGGATACGGTCCACCACATGAATCAAACTTCTGTGATTATAAACTTGTATTATATAGTTATTACAAACCTAGTTTAAAAAATTATGTTCCTTTTTAAACCTGAATAGGTATATTATTATCGGGAACAAGAAGATTGGCAAAAACTTACAATACAGTATAACTGCTTTCACTGTTTTCGATGAAAGAAATTGGCTTTGTGCTATATCAAAAATGAAATATCTTGAATACTATCTGAACTAACTGTAATAGGAACCGGTAAATCCTAAAATGGTAAACTCTATCGATCTGTAAGATTATAAAATAACGAAACAAGCTCTTCTGTACGTTGTTTGTTTTTTAAATAATACGGAGTGAATCGAGACTATTGATGATTTGAAAGATTTCATTTGATGGGATACAACACACAAACTTATTTTATTGGTATTATTTTATTAGTGTTAAAGTCGCGACTTTGTTCGCACTACCTTAACCGTTATATTATATACGTACTGAGTAATGTAATATATGTTTTTTCTTGTTCCCAAAAGAAAACCAGAATTTTTTAACCCATGTTTTACCCCGGTATATAAGCATGAATTCTGCCAAATTTTATCAATATTCCAAGGTCTAGCGAATTGGCCGTGAAAGCGTTAAGCGTTAAGCAGACTTTCGCATTTATAATATTAGTATAGGTTAAACTTAAATATGTAACAGTGTAACAATTTGTTTTATTTAGTTAGTTTACTTGCTGCACTCTACGATTTTATCTGAAAAAAATATTAAAATATTGTTCGTTATACGATACGTATCTAGTTATAGACTAAATAGATTTTTATTTTCTCTGAAATCATTGAGTTTCCTCTAGTTTTCATACCTTTTTGTGTTCACTTACACCTATATGATATTAGTAAGATTACATTTATGTGGCTGATTTAATTATTGAATGACAGTTTTGGAAAGTTTCATTTTATATATCATTAAGTAACTTTACCATAACTAACAAAGATAATGTAACTTTAGGTTTAACAAAAACCGAATAATAAAAATTTTAATCACAAGTATTAAATAGTATGTGCAGTAGTAATTATATTTTGTTTTATTTGTCGTCCGAAATGAGAAGAAATTAAACAAAACACATTTTATCTTGGTGTATTTATTTTTTGGAGATAATGGGGTTAAGTTATAACGATGACATCACGGTACAGCCGCAGGTAAAAGTTAGCGGATAATATAATATAAATGTAACCATAAAGGTAGTGATTGGTTGTCGACTTGCGATGCCGCACTCTACATCGCGGCTAAAGTCGATATCGATCTGACTCGAAGCACAGCCTTCCAAATAGGGAATCGATGTTCCCAAATAGGCAACGGACAGACGGTCGCTGCCACTGCCATCTCCACTATCGAGGGCGCAACATTTCCCATTGTCTACACGTTTTTGCTCTCTCTGAAACCAATGTTGCATCTTCATCGAGGACGTCCAGTCTACAGACGGAGTCACTGTACCGTGTGCTGGAAATAAACTTGTTTCGGCGGCGTTTTCTAGGATATCGCTATTTCCAGACATAAAGTTATTGTGAAATATCGTCTCTTAGATACGGGAGTGTTTATGTAAAGTTTTGAGTTGTTTTTTATTCAGCGAAATTTAAAATGTTCGTTTTTATTAAAACTAAATGGGACAGCTACTTCTTTTTTTGATTTACCATATATTTTTGAATATTAAGGTAATTTAGTCCGTTAGGTACGTTTAGTCATTATCAGTTTTGTAGTTTTGACGTCATGATATTATTTACGATTTCAATGATTTTTACTATAATTAAAAGATGGAATAGTTTCTATATTGTTTATTTGCTGTTTTAAGTTTTGTTTTGTAATGAATATACATAGTATACATTAGTGAAATATTATTTCACTAATGTATACAATTAAATGCATTTCATATATTATTGTGATATATGTAATTAATTTTTATGTACCTAACCTGCAGGCTTGTACCTTTATTTTATCTTTATTTTGTTGGTATATTTAACAATTGCTATATAGAGTCGGTAGGGGAATATTTTCCTCTAATATCTTCAAGTTACTGTATTTCGTATATTATTCTGATGTTTGTAATTACTTTATACTGAAACTTGTAGATCTTGTACCTCTACTTTGACTTTTTAGTATATTTAACAATTCCTACATAGAGTCGATAGGGAATATTATTTGTCTTAAATGAAATCTTCTCTTCACAACAAATTTCTTGTTGTACTTTTCTATGCCTGTGTAGATAAACATTTTTAATCAAAATGTGCGAAAATATAAGTTTGTCTCAAGGCGTTTATGTAGTACGAATATTGAAAAGAATAATTTTTATATCATACCGCGGACATTAATATACTGTATGATTCAGAGGATTCAGTGCCAAGTGTAATTTTTCTGTCGGTATGTAGTAATAGCGCTGCATTCTACGAAGCATGTGCTCTTTGGCATTGACTAATAGCTCGTGACTGAATACTATCACTTACTGACCTCCAGTTACCCTCGCTGGCGTCAGTGGAGATAAATGGTACAGAGTGAGTGTTGCGGCGGGGTGAGTGGGCGAGGTCTGGCCCGCGGGAATCGCCTGCCCGCTAACACCCACGGCCCTCACGCTTTGTAATATCCCCAACTATTCAGCAGTGAGTTTATCTTCATTTCAGACATGTTTATGCCGACGTTTCTGTTAGCTAGTTAGTAGTAACAGAAATCACATTGTGATATGCGAGCGCAGCTAGCTGTCTAGCCATGCGGAATGTAGCCTTGGGGATTGATCGTAACGTTCAATGGATGAATTATGAACGCACGAAACCAATAAGTGACCGTTGGCTCCTTACTGTTTATTAATCCCAATTGAATGTCAATTGGTAGTTAAATCCTTACAAATTGTTAGTTCATTTATGAGAATCGCTCTAAGATTTGATATCGGTCTTTGTTATGATTTTAAACTTTCGTTCGTTTCAAATTGTTTTCGGAAGTTTCTGAACTTTGGTTGCCCACTGTTACTGAAATTTATAAAGTAATTAGTGTAAATTACCATGGTTGTTGGGACTGGTTGTAATATTGATCTAATCAGAATACTTTTTATAAAAACTAAATTAATTTAGGAATTGATTGTATAGAGTAAATTAGTTAAGGAATAAGGTGTAAACAGACAGACTTTGAAAAAACATTGGCAAGTAAAAAGATTAACTTTAAGCCACCAAAGAAGCTAAGTTACAGGACAAATAACTGTCCCGGATGGGTTCGAAACTACTCGGGCTAACCCGATAGAATAAGACGTGAGTATAGCCGGTTTCTACTCATTAACCAAGTTATAGGAGTTTTTCTTTTTCACAACTCTCAAGCCAAATTACGCAATGATAATCAATAAAAAAAAAAAAAAATACAATAGTATGTGTGTATGCGCAACCAATTGTAAGTTTGTAGTATTTACATAATATTACAGTATATTGTAGTATAGAAAGAAGTTCTGAAGAAAATTAACTTCTATAATAAAGAATATATAAATTTGTTTTTAAAAAACAACAATAACAACGTTTAACTAAGAAGCTTACTTTTAAAATATATGTTGCTGCGTTTATTATGTCAATATACATTAGTAAAAACTTCAAGGCCAAATCTCATCTGTCATTATACGCCCGCTTGTTATGGCGAGTGTGCCAATAAGCAAAAAAACATTGCGATTTGATGAATGTTATGGATTGTTGTAATTATTATTATGCACGCTTGTGGGTTGGCGGGTCTGAAGTATCGCGGTATTGTATTTAAATCCTAACCCATCACCATGCGGGGTGCAGTGCGAGGCGCGAGACGTGCTTTGTTGCGACACACCTTTACTTTTGAAGTTTATCCTATGTGCATTTTAAAACGTTTTCAATTAACATTGAAATGATTGTTACTATGTTTTAAAGACATATATTAAATCTAACTTTACCCGCGGTTTCGCCCGCTTATAATATAATGTGTCACATAGTTTTTCCAGCATAAATCCCGACCTGCATAAGTCCTAGGATATAAAGCCTATATGTTGCTCCACAACCTCCTCTACTGCTTATCCGTTTTGTAAAATCTATTATTAACCCATATCTTACTCAAGAACTGTAGATAGTTTATGCCTATCTTTATTCAATCGTGCTAAAATCGTTCAGTAGATTTTTAAAAATCGATCACATACAGAGTGCCATTCAAACTTTTTTATAGAATACTTATACTCGTAGATTATATAAGGAACTACCACCATTACTGCCCCTATCCCACTCGGTATGTCGGTACATGTTTTTCTCTACCATTCTCTCCTATGATTCGTCAATTCTGGCACTACTCTTTTTATATGTATGTCATACTTCACGCAATCTATCTATCTTTCTCTTTTAAACTCTTTCTCGTAAAAACCTACTTCCATAATTTGCACTATTTCATTTGTAGAAGTAGGGGTTAAGTTGCGGAGCTGCATATTACAAAAAAGTGTTACTATTATTTTGCTATAACCCGCAATTAGAGTAAATCTGTGTAATGCTAAATGCAGAGTGTACTGTACTGTATGTATTAATGATGTTAAGTCATCCGGATCGTTTAATTTTATGGGTGTCCCTCAGGGATCAATTCTGGGTCCATTTTGGGTTGTTATTCACTTTAATCAATAGTTACTATCGTGCTTGTTCACAGAATAACATAAAAGGCAATAAATTTAAAAATAAAGAAAAGTATCCAATGTAGGAGGATTTAAATAAGCATGAAATTATAAATAAAGGAAACCCTGACTTTATTTTCCTAATGTTAGGTTTATGTATATTTAAAGTACTTTTTACAACTACTACACAAATCTATAAAAGTTATTCGCCATTTATGCTTTTATGGGAACTTTTATGATCCCACTAGATAAAAATAAAGCTATTTTTATACATTCAAGCGTATGTAGCCCCGCGAACTATCACGAATTGTTAAACTTAAGGGAAATACATATTGTTTAAATGCACCAATTGACCAAATATCGTGGTATATACTTATATAACGCTATGATAGCCCAGAGGTGAGACCAAAGAGTCGCTCTTTCGAGAGCTCACGGGTTCAAACTCCGAGTAGGCACCAATATATATTTGTGTTAAAACTTATGTGTCTAATTGATAATTGCAATTAATCATACGTTTTTCGGTGAAGGAAACCTACGAATCCGCATTGGAGAAGCGTGGTACGTCTTAGCTTAAATCCTTCTCTCCAAAAACGAAGAGAGGAGGCCTATGCCCAGCAGTGGGATAGTAGCAGGCCGTTTTACTCGTACAATAACCAGTACTATAATGTCCGAGGCACAGTTATAAACAAATCCTATTAAAATACCATGATTATTGTTGATCAAGATATATACTTTGAAAGTAATAATGATAAATGTAACACAGTCTTAGTACGCTATTATAAATATCAACATACAGTTGATTTATATTTATTATAATTAATTTACTACGTTATTCGAGAGATTACTAAGTTGCAAGCGTTCAATATGCAAATTAAATATCGTGGGCTACAAATGGCAGAGCAAAAATATCATGAATGAAATTGAATATATTCGTATAAAAAATTGGTTATACGCACTTTGTAAAGGCGTAGTACTGCTAACTGAGCTTTGATATAATTTGGGTGGAATTTGTAAGTGATTGTAAGTAATGCTATTATACTTTTACTATATCTTACTTATATAGTCAGTATATTAATAGAATATAAATACAATTATGGCGATGAGGTATCCGGTTTAGTAGAATAGACAACCCTCTTTCTTACCGAGGTGTCGTAAAATACGGCCAAGTTAAGTTGACGTCAGGCAGGCCGATCGTAAAATACGTAGCCAAATAATGTGAAAACATGTTATAACATGTGCTCACCCCACTTAGAGTGGAATAAGGAAAATGATGAAATGGAATACATACGTTTATAATTACACTGTAGAAATCTCTGGGATACATCATTGTTTATTTAATTAGAACGGGATTCAATACTAATCGTGACTTTCCTCTTAATACCAATGTGCCATAAGATGAGTGACTATAAATTTATTCAGGCATAAGCTGTCTTGTGTTATACGGTCAAGTGTGCAAATTCGATCACTACTCGTAAAATATTTCAGAGAGGGTATTAAGTGGGCATGGTTTGTTCTTCGAACTCGTACTTTTTGCCATAACGGCGTTTGTATTGAGTCAATGGGCGTGACTGGCGAGCACAGAAGTATTAAGGGTATGAATATATTCTGGAAAAGCGTCCTAACGCTGCCTTAATTCATAGTTACGTGTGTCGGGAATGTGACGAAAAGCCATAACCTTCAATTGGTTATGGCTTTTCAAGTTAAGTGTGCGTAATGCGAGTTTTTTTAACCTACTCGATCGTGGACGTGTAACGCCAATTTGCTTGACACTGCAATAGCGACATCTAGTGACCGATAATCCAGCGCCGAACAAATTAGCGTTACCCAAACGCGATCGACTAGAAACCTTTTGCTTGTACTAGCTAAGACGTGAAGATAAATTCCCAGATTTCTGGAACATGTAAATGGTACTGCACGTGATCCGAATAAAGGTTAAGTTTATTCACAACCCAAGAATAAATAATTTTTTAAACATATTTTTTATACAAAACAAAATGTTCTTTACTGTGTCGTTGGTAATTAATTTTTACGTGATTTGGTGGGCTTTAGATATCTTTGCTTTCTAGAAGGCCTTGAAAAGGCTTTTTTTCAACTAAAGGGTAGTAACAGAGTATTATTAGTTCAAATATATTTTTTGTTATTTATTTTTAGTAAAATTAAATTTATCTATATTACATAGTATTTGTTAATTTTTTTGTGGAATTATGTTAAAAAAATTCACTACGTACTAAATTTTCACTTATAGGGTATTGGTAAAGCTACCTCTTAACTTAATCTTGAATGAATTTTTTAAGTCAAGATTTTTTTATCACGTAAATTACATACAAAATTTTATTTGTAAGTAGACTAATTATCGAAAGTATCGTGTTTCCAGTTTATTTAGATCGTATTGATTGTATTATTTTGTCTTTTTCCTTATTAAATGTTTTTTCAAACATATATTATGTAGGTTATGGGCTTTTTAATGTAAGTTTTATTTTACGTTTTATACATAAGTGAATGAAAAAAATATTAACCCAAAAATGGACTTAACGAATAACGGGATCTAACTTTCAATTTATCAAACTATGGACATGAACGATTATTAAGTTTGTTAACAGTGATGACATATGGATCTGAAACTTGCTCGTTGACTATGGAACTCATAAGAAAGCGCAGATACGCTCAGTGGGCGATTAGAAGACCTGTGATTGCAGTATCATTATACCAATAATGTGATTTAATATACCAATAATTAGAACATTAGTAGAAGAACCAAAGTCACGGACGTAGACCAATGATTTGCGAAGCTGAAATGTCAATGGGCAGGGCACTTGGTCCAAATAACCGATTGAAATAGGGCGAAATTTTGCTAGAAAAGTGAGTTCACGCCGCTAAACGCTGTAGGAGTATGAGTGGAAATTCTGAGACCGATGATCTCAAAAAAGTCGCGGGAAGTAGCTGGAACCAGATAGCTTTTAAGACCTTTAAGATAGAGAGAAGCTATATAGACTTTTGGTCCAATCATTCTTGTACAGTATAGTTAACTAAAATTATTTTTGTTATATTATTGTTATTACCTTACGTTGGTATTGTTGAAATAAAAACATACTCAAAAAGTACAACGTATTATATTACGTGCTTTTATTGCACACTCTATATTTATATTTGTGATCAGGTGCCAATAATAGGCTGACATGAGGAAAATTGTAATTTTACTTCAAACATTTCCAGTATTCAACGTATTAAGCGTATCAATTATAATCAATGTATCAATAATATTTAATTTATGTACATAAAAATATAAAGAATTATAGAACGATAGGTGATGTATACAATAGACAAAGCAGGAACCGACAGAAGCTTGCGGCTCCTGCTTTGCGCCTTGCTAAAGTACGTAATTCGTTTGTGGGTTTTGGTATAAGATTCTATAATAAAATTCCGCAATCAATTTCAGCTTTGCCATTACAGCAGTTTAAAAACACTGTTAAAAAGAGGCTGATACAGAAAGCCTACTATACTCTTGAAGATTATTTTGAAGATAAGAATGTGTGGATATAGCTCTCTTTGAACCTGTACAAGACAGTAACGACATAATGTAAATAGTATTAAGAATTATATTTTTAAAAGAGCAACCGCCGAGTTTCTTGTTGGCTCTTCTCGGTAGGAACAGCTTTCCGAACCAGCAGTAGAGTTGACGATTCAAAAGCACTTGTTTACAAGTTTATTTGAATAAAGAATATTTTGAATTTGAATTTGAATCAATATAGAACTATAGCTTAAATAGACATATATTTAATGATTAAGGAAACATTTAAATTTGAACTTACATTAAAATATAATCGCAGTTTAAAATTATTACATCAAATTACTTTAATATTTTTATGATAATGTGCGGGATTTCACAGTAGGATCACTGTCAGGAAATTTTAGCGGTGGCTTTAAATTTTATTTAAAAAATTTGAAATGCAATATAATGTAATATCTTCACATTAATACTGAAATCACCATGCAAAATTAAGATTCCAGATTAAAATAATTTGTTAATTAAACTCTTCAAGGAAGGTATAAAATTTTGTATTTTAAAGGAAATTATAATTAGGTCACTTAGAGGTGCCGAACGCGATTTTGTCACCAAACATAAATAAACAATCCTTTAAGCTGATTGCCGCCGCATCTTTTGACTTAAGTATTTTTTAAACCTTTATTTACTTTATACTGCTAAAGAATGTGACATGTACAAATTAACACGCAAAAATTATTGACCAGAATGAAACTATTTAGGTTACCAGATTTTTCTTAATCGAATTACAATTATTATTAATTAGAATAAAATCTGAAGAACGATTCTACCACCACTTTTGCCGTCATATACAAGGAGATGAACGGATGAAAGGAGATGGAAAGGAATTAAATTTTTATATCCATAGTTTTAGCAATTTACACACTGTACAGAATGATAAAAAAATATGTAAAAAAATTGGCGATGTATTTAATAGACAGAGTAGATGCATGCAGAATTCGTAAAACACATGTGCAAACCTCCACTACCGCCACCACAATACACAAGCACTACATACGTTCACTATCACAAACTCAACAATCGTTTCGCCCCGCAACCGCAGCATCATCAGGAGATAAACACCACGACAAAATCGCAAAGCGATGTATCGGCGAGCATGTATCAGGTATTAAAACTGATTGTCCACTTAGCATTATATATATTTTACATCGTCGCGGATTAAAGCAAAATATTTTTATTTTGCTTTAATTTAATTTTCTCTAACTACTTTTATTTTTAGAATTTGTGACACTGACTTCCATGCGAGCGAAGCTGTTGGCACAGCTAGTAAATTATAAAATTATATGCAACTGATAACCGTATTTTTACACTATAATTTTAAACTTCGCAACAAAGATAAAAATTTATAGTTATTAATCTTCATTTGTAAGTTATAAAGAGCATCAATTACGCAGTCTTGTTTTTGCCGCAAAGATATTTTTATTTACCTACCTACATTCTTTTATCTCTGGCGCCACTCGGTGCGTATTGTTGACCTTTCCCTTTGCAATTCATTCTGCGGAGGACTTAATACTGTGAAATAGTGACAAAAATATGAATTAATTTTCTGCTTACTTGTTTCCTAGTACAACTCTTAATGATTTTGGTCTCCGCAACGAGCTTTTCCAATTTCACTCAATTTCACACTGTCTTTCACCTCACGCCGTTTGGTATCCGGCTGAGTAGAATAGACCACCCTCATTTCTTACCGAGGTGTCGTAAAAGGTGACTAAGGTAAGTTGACTTGCCGTGTGATTTTCGGTTGAGTAGAATAGACAACCCTCTTTCTTACCGAGGTGTCGTAAAATACGACTAAGGTAAATGACGTGAGGCAGGAGACCGATTATAAAATATGTAGCCAAATCATGTGACAATATGTTTTTAACATGTAGTGCTGACCCCACTTAGAGTGGGATAAGGGCAGGAGAATGATGATCTGACCTTCCATCTCCAAGATGTTGTTTTGATCATGGATCAAAGGTCCCCTCGACACAGTCTCTACCTCGCTCCCAAGTTTTCCCTCTGGTTTTCTTCTGTTAAGTAGCCCGTTAGTGTTGCATATTTCCTAATTTTTTTATTACACAAAATAAGCACTTAATGTGACTTTTACGACTGATAAATGAACGAAGAATGAATTTAATTCCCAAGGATCTGAAAGGAGGTAAATATCAAAATAATTATGCAATGAAACCTTCAAATATTTTTGTTTCGTTTACTGAGGCTATTTATTTTCAAAATTGATTTGAGCACCTATTTAAATATCTTTTTTAACTGAATTTCAAAATATTGCCGTATACCTGTACATAATCATACTCCTGCCCTTATCCCACTCTAAGTGGGGTCGGCACAAGAAGTTATAAACATATTGTCACATGATTTTGCTTCGTATTTTTTACTTACCTTAGTCGTATTTTACGACACCTTGGTAAGAAAGAGAGTGGTCTATTCTCTCTATACTCAACCGGATATCAAACGGTGGGTCAACTACACATTCACGTTTACTTTAGTTATCATTAAATCTAGGGTAATTAATAGCGGCAACGGTTCACAGTTCTCAACGGTTAACATGAAATTTCGTTCAAAGGTTTTTGTCCGTAAACGACAGAAGCTTTTTAACATATTTTTACATTACAGTTTTTACTCAAAGTGTGCGTCGCATTGCATTTTTAAATTGATCCTAACACATTTAAATAGATTGTTTTAAAAGTGTGTCGATATCGTGTGTTCTAGTCTGGCGTAGAAGCAACTGTCAATATAAACAAACCTCGCGGCCGGCGCATAGATCGTCGCGATGCTCCAATAGTGAACGTTTCACGCCTTATTGTACACTTTAACGCGAATGTTGGCATGCCTGCGCGCCCATTAATCTCCATATAATTAAACGATCAAGTGAAATTATATTTAGCTCAGGAAATGAGGACGGGCCGACGCGGCGTGTATTCTTCACCTTATGTAGTTCCATATACTGAAACCTTAGGGGGGATAGAAGTCGAGGTTTACAAATTCAAATTTCAAATTTTCTTTATTCAAATAAACTTGTAAACAAGTACTTTTGAATTGTCAATTCTACTGCTAGTTCGGAAAGCTGATCCTATGGACAAGAGCCAGCAAGAAACTCGGCGGTTGCTCTTTTCAAAATAATACTTATAACTACTAGTTATAAGTATCCGGCTGAATAGAATAGTACCACCCTCATTTCTTACCGAGGTGTCATAAAAGGCGACTAAGGTAAGTCGACCCGCCGTGTGGTGTCCGGCTGAGTAGAATAGACCAACCTCATTTCTTACTGAGGTGTCGTAAAAGGCGACTAAGGTAAGTTGACCCACCGTGTGGTATCCGGTTTAGTAGAATAGACCACCCTCTTTCTTACCGAGGTGTCGTAAAATACTGCAGAGGTAAGTTGACGTCAGGCAGGCGGCCGGTCGTAAAAATGCAACCAAATCATGTGACAGCATGCTTATAACATGTTGTGCCGACCCCACTTAGTGGGATAAGGGCAGGAAGATGTCGACTTATAACTAGTTACAGTAAGTCATTACTATATTATACTGGATCGGACAGTAGCTATATCCACGCATTCTTATCATCTAAATAATGCTCAACAGTATAGTAGGCTTTTTGTATCAGCCTCTCTTTTAAAAAACAGTTTTTTGAATGCTGTAATGGCAAAGCTAAAATCTACCAGTCGAAATAAAGACGTTATATTATAATAAGCCATTTGTAGCAAGCTTTATATGGAAAAAATATATTATATTTAACCATGTATATATTGTATGCTAGTGGTACCTGCGTTTTCGTTTGCTCCAACTTAAGCGTGTTAACTGTTAACAACTCTCAAAATTTAGATTGCAATAAAATAAAATATAGCAATAAATAATAATAATATAAATATTCTCCGTTAAAGCGACGCATTTTGCCGTTGGTATAGGTTATCTGTAAAGGCTTTCTACGAGGTCTGATAACGTAGACACAAAACCATTAATGAGTGTTCTCGCTTGGTGAAATCGTCGAGGAAAAATCTCAGGTCTTATTAACATAGTAGTAAAGCTAGTTTATTCATAATTGGCGGTTATCTCCCACCACAGTGCAATGCGCGTAGTTTGGCCTGCCTCGTTCTTCTCGTCCTATTTAGGGTTGCCAGATGGAAATTTAACAATACAGACAATAAACATTATGCAGTATTTTTTTAATCAAAGACAATAGGCTTCAAGCATTTACTTTTTAATAACCTAAAAGCTTATGTTTGTTTGCATCTGGCCAAAGAGAAAATATTCAAAATGTGGAACAACATGAAAAGAGTTTCTTCATAATGACTGTCAGTTATAAAGATTAATATGTTACAGTATCATTTACAGTATTGGCCATTTACAGTATACCACTGAGTCCTAAAATGCAATTTTCTATGTACCTTATAGTATCTTGATACATCAAGATTATTTAGGCAACAGTTTTCTTTATGATTTGTTTCTTTGCCGCTAAAAGTGTGAGGGATTTATACTAAATAGTGATTCCCCAGTGGTCACAAATACCTTAAAATTAAAGTGAATTTCCTCTTCGTCAACCATCGGACGTGCATCATTAGACAAGGGTTTTTTAAAATAAAATTCCACGTTACTAACTTTAAGTTTTATCTCTCTATGCAAACTGTATTTTTTTCAAATCGAACAACTTCTTAAAATGGTATATAGAGTATTAGCTTCATTTATTCAACTCAGAAAACCGTGAGAAGGATTGAATTGCACACTCGATTGAATTGTTTCGCCACCACGGCTAGACGAAGATTAGTTAGTATATTAATATTAATCAAGGTACGCTATTGCATGTCTGCGCTGGTGACTAATCTGCGTCTACAATGTAGTCCTAAGAATTATTTTCTATTTAAACTGCCCCATTAAAATGTAGACAGCGTAAATCTTTCAATATATGCTCTGTTGTCGTACGGGATAAATATTTTCGCATTCGCAGACACTAGATAAAGAAATTTTATAGCAGAATATTATGATGATCGCATAATGACAGACGGGGCTGGTAGAAACTTTTTATTTGGCCCGTCTCGTGTCGACTATGCTTCAAAGGTTAATGACATAGATTCTCCCACATAAATAAGCTACTCTATTAGCAGCCTTTGAAATAAAAAAGAACGCAAATGTCTTTTAAAATACTGAACTGATGTCACATTTTAATTGTGTTCTGCTCTCGAAGGAAAGGCTTCGATGCTGCGTACGAACAAAACAACTGCAACTCACTTCTATCTCTGTTCTATCAGATCTCTGTAGAAAATTTAAAGATAAGGCAAAGTTATAGTGTGGAAAGGAGATATGTTGTCTTCATCTGTATATTTATAATTTTTGTATTCCAATAATGCAATAATTGGGTAAGTGGGAGTGTCGACTTTGAGCTGAGCTCCATACTCATCGTCCTTCATATTTTCTATTGAGATAAACCGATTAGTCTTAATAGAGGTCAAAATTTTATTGGACGATTGGAAGATTAAAGAATATATAAAACACAGTAATTCAAAACTTTGTAAATGCCATAAGTATAGAGTCGTTCATTTTCGATAGTAGGAGTACTGAAAATTCAAACAGAATTTTTTTGATTACATATTTTATAATTTTAAAGAAATCGACAACGATAACAACATGATATAAATATAATGTATTAATTTAGTATATTTTAAAGTTATTAACAATGTCCCTAAATAAACCTTAAAAGTAAAAAACAAATGCCTTATATGTAAATAGCGAATTCGGTAGTGAAATTCTCTCACTGAAAGTGAAAAACTCTTCACTTACTATAATACAGTTTATTTTAGTTTTTAAAATTTTGTTAAAAAAATATTTATGTATATTTAATATAATATAAAGTGATATTCAGCAAATGTAAGGTTTAATTTTAAGGTAAGGTTATATTATATTAATAAATTTATGATATTAATAGAAATCAACAAGTTTATTTATATTACGTTCAAAATATGCATCGTCTATATTCGTAGAGCGCTATGTCGAATTATATTCGCGAAAACATTTTTTAAGTTTGTTTTTATGAGGTACGAGTAGTGCTCATTCTTAAAGTATTCGTAGAATGATACTTAATAAATTATATGTGATATTTTTATTTACAGAGTTGGCTAGTCTCCACAATCTGGCACTGGAGATTATAAAATTCAACTTATAATCGATAAGGCGATGAAATAATTCTTTAAAATAACTACAAATATATCTATACAGCGAGTACTTGAATAAAGTAAGTACTATATAGATAATCAATATAGAGACTAATGCACAAGGTGTATAAGATGTGCAAGTTCTTTCATGATAAACCACTGAAGAACTGTGAAACTAATTCAATATAAAGTTTTAGAAAATATTTTCAAATAAGTTTAAAAAAATGTAAATATTTCTGTCCTGTTGTCGGTTTATGTTTTTGCGTTGTCAAAGAAAGAATGCATCTTTATCTAGAAAGTTTTGAATTTAAACTTTTGGTTACATCCATGTATCTATTTTTTTACCTTAAATTACAGCATCAGAAAATATTTTTTTTACAGAAAAAACAAATTGTAATATTTGGACTAAAACAGTCAAAATTTCAGTAGATAACTTCTAATTACGTCTAAAAAGTGTATTTTAACAATTATAATAATTAAAAAAATCGAAAACTTTCATCAATTTTCAAAATTATTCAATCTGAAAAATGAATTGAAGTATAAAGGAAATTAAAGTACTGTAAAATGTTTTATTTACGTAATTACAATTTACAAATTATTTTCGCACACTCAATCAATCAATACATCTTCAATTACTATTGAGGCTTGTTGCTATTTATTAGTTGTTATTTATTTATCATTAGAGACTGTACCAAATTATTATATGATACTAAGAAAAAGTATGGGTTGCGACGTTACTACCAAGGGCAAAACATTGATGTGTTGGCAACACAACAACATTTTTGCTGTGTTGGCAACACAACAAAAAGCATTGTTTCTCTTTTGATTGGATATTTAAGAAAAAAACCGAGCTGATCATGATATAATATACGGTTTTTTTATCGTGATGTATTCCTTCAGTTTAAATCGAAGATTAAGCGTATCACACTGTTTAATAAAATTAATGGCAAAGTAAATTTTGTTTCTAGAGTAAGGAATGGCCTTATCAACACCGTTGTAAAGATAGTTCTCATGTTTTTAGTGAGTTACTTAGATTTTAAGCTTATCAACTTTCATTTGATTCAATTAATAAATTCAATTTGATTGAAATAAAAAAAATGCAAGCTGTTTGATACTTTTATGAGACAATCGACACTATCAATCTTAAGGACTTCCCGATAAGGTATACGCTATCTTTTAAACTGTCTACACGTCGTTAAACTGTCTTATTAAGCGTCCATCGAAGATTATGAGAAAATAAACTTTATGCCGGCTTCCCACAGAAATACTAATAAGGAAGAAGAATGATTTGTATGATTTTTATGGTTCCTACTAATTGGTCCGACTGTGTAAACGGCCTTTGAATCGCGTTCTTGCATTTTAATCAAAACACACTTGAAATAAATATATATAGGCATATATATAACGAGAAGAACCAGTCACAATTGCGACAAGTAGGCGCCGGTTCCAGTCAATGAAGACTAAAACAATAAATAAAAGTTGAGCAATACGAGACTACTTTAATATAAGCAAAATTTATGCTACAATAGGATAACCAACCTAAAAAATTACCTTGTCTTGACGATTGATATATTTGTAAGAGGAAGGTCAAAATATGTAATATCATTTCTCATACATAACAAAATTAGCTGTAAAAGTAATTTTTCAGTAAACTTATAATAAATTCTCCTTTGATAAAAACCTTACAATTAGCATACGGTGGAATTTTACAGCAAAATACTTTAAAGAAATAGGCGTTACTTTGCGGAGCTCCATAATACAAATTGTTAAATTCATAAAAAATATAAATTAAAGTCCATTTTACAAAATTTGTAAAATAGCAAAATAATTTTATTATTACTTTCAACAAAATCTGTTTTTTTTGGTTTTGGTTGTTTGTTAATATACATAAAAACATTTTGTGTAACATTTATTTGGAATATCCATGTTCATGTCATATTCACTGTACTGTATTTAAAGTTGTATTGACATAGACATAATTCAGGACTTTCCGTATTTTATAGAAAGGTATGGAAGCCCTACTTTCACCTATGCCGGCGGCAATACGCTTACGAGCATGATGTCTGTTTTTAATTACACTAGATCGAGTGCATAAAGTAATTGAAAAAAAAACTGACGATAAAACTTTAAAATTGAAGGTGAGGAAACGATAGTTTGACGCTAATAAATAAAAAAACACGAATCCATGTATACTATTCATCGCATCAGCGTGTGATACATTGAATATTAAATGTAAAAATTGATACTTATGATCTGAATCTTACTTATAAAATTATTAAAACGTTTCAATCTCGCTTTTGTCAAAGCGTTTTGATACAAGTCCAAGCATCGCATACATAGCACGTTTATTTAAGCTAGAACTTCCTTAAGGAATTTATTATGTGATGCGTGATACTTAACTTTATGTTAAAGAAAGCTTCTATCGAGACTATACTACTACTATTCCAGAATAGCCATCTCTAAACGATTATAAATAGCTGTCATGGCTCAAACAAAGTAAACGCACTTTTAGCAGACTTTTAGCAGAGACAAATAGATAGCACTTTAAGACGTTAGTATCAGGCCTCTTTTCTGTTTAGCTATTAGTTACTACTTCGTATCAGATTGTACTACAGACTAAATAAATAGCTAGTTAATAAACAAGCTAATTCCTTTTGATGTTAATGATGATGTTAATTTTTAGCTTCTGTCATAAATACAAGTGACCTCCTGATCAATCGGAAACCGGTTATTAATAAAAATATATAAATAATTTAATTTCGTGTCCATAAAATTTACAAACAATTTAAATTAGCCAAAAATATAAATGTACAAAATAAGTAAAATATCGCGTTATGCGGGCACTGGCTTTAGTCCTTGATCGGACCGAGTCAGAGTGGCGACTATACTGCTGTGCCTTTATTTATTGAATTTATTCGAACATAAAATTTTAAATTTTCTTGAAAATTATCTTGAATCAATAAATGTATTTGGTTATAAAGTGATGTTTTCATATATTGTTAGATAAACGTTTTATAAAAAAAAAAATTTCTATGATTTTTAATTTTATTACGTTTTTTGTAATACAAGAGAAATAATTCTAAAACACTTTAAAAGTTAAATTTATACATTTATATTTTATACATACTTTATTAAAAAAAATTGACGCAGCAATTCATAGGCAACAGCTTTTGTTTAGAGAATGTTGATTTAATTTACGGTCTATTGATTAATTTGAGTGTCGTTGAAAATAGGTTACAAAAATGCCTGGAAAAACTGGATAGCTATTCAATGCTTTCAGTGATTTACAGTGATCTACTAATGCTTTTAGTGATTTTGAAACCATACCACACTCTTATTCATACTTATTGACGCAGTCGAGCGTGGAATACGCTATGAGCAGGCTAGTTTCTGCAGAGATCACTCAGTTGTAAACTGAATTAGCACACAATGGATAATCACTGAAGAATGCAACAAGTGGTAATGCAATATGATAGAAATGAAAGTGACTATTGTGGAAATGAAAAAGACTTCTAGCGCTATTCTCTTCATCAATCCGGACCGTTCTAGGAAATAGTATTGTCCAAATAGAACTGATTATTTGATTAAAAACAAATTCAAAAAATGATTAAGGACTTTATATCGATTCTCCTAGTTGACTTACACACCCGGATAGACAACCAATAAAATTTTATTAATTTGTTTGTGGTATTACTATTTTTAATAATTAGGAAATAAGGTAAGAGCAACCTTATACATTTTTAAAATTTTAGTTCTTATTGTTAATTTTACTTTACTTTATTGTTTCAGGCAAAGTTTTACAATATGGTACGGCACCATATTGTAAAGTTTTGCCTTAATTCGGTTAGTGTGTCCGTCGCAGATTCGCCTGGCCTCAGGTGTTGGCCGTCTGCGGCCACGCGTATTATGTAAAGCGGGTATCGAATATCAGTAACAGGTGTGTTGTAGCTCATAGGAATTATTGTTGCTCATCGATTTAATCATCCGTATCGATTATTATCTATATTGATGTTATTAATTAATAATTTTATCTATAAAAGTGCCACTTAGTTTTCATGGTAATATAGCAAATAAGACTGATCTCTAGATAATAGATTTAAATGGTTTATAAAAATATTAAAGTAAATTAACTTTATGTAGAATTGACGGTTATTCTTTGACATGCTTTCAGTATATAAAGTTTATAATGATATGTTAAACAAGTATCGTAACCAAGTTTCTCTAGGTTATTCTAGATTTTAATACTAAGTAGATGATTTGGGTACAATAGCAAATCAAAGCCAGGAGATGTTTTAGATGACCGCATAACGCTTACTGCTAGTTATTCACAGAGATCACTCTCGTATAAACATATAAACATGGTGATGATGATATAATATTTACTTGCGTATCATCATATTAAGCGACAGCGTATGTATATTTCATTTGATAGAAATCGGCGTTGCTTAAATAAAAATATTTTATGATTTATTTAAGTTTTTCCTCTTTTAAAAGGAAAATTAAATCATATTATTTATATTATTGAAAGTTAGATTTCAATTCTTTCATACAACCTGTATTGGGTTTTAAACCTTTTGTTTCTGAAACTTTTTATTAGATTTCATAGGTCATAGTGCAGTAGGCGCCAGGAAAAACCATACTTAAGATCACCATGACCCTTCAAACAATAGACACGATAGCACAATTTTCTTTGGTAACAATAACATAAAAATATAATTTTTGTAAGAATCTATAGGTCATATATTTGCTACAAAAAATCATCTATATCCCTTCATGACACGATGTTTTATTTGTGTTCATAATTTCGATAATGAACTTAAAGTAACTCGTAAGTAAAATTAGAATAATATTTACGGAACGTATTCAAACACAAAGAAAACAAGAACCATAAGAAAATGTTTAACTTTGAGGATGCTATATTACGAACACAACATCGCGAAATACTTTAAATGTCAGAGAGAAATTTTGCTTGTAGCATTAAATCTGCAACATTATTGCTAACCGACATATTATGCCGAGTATTTTCGCGATGATCTTGACAAATTTATAGATATTGAGTTAATTCAAAATAAACGGCTCCGTGTATATCGGGTACAAATTTCCATAAACAGATCGTGAGTTGAGAGCAAGACGGACGTCGCCAATACTTCATTTCCCCGGCAATGGCGGGCCAGTGCTGGCAGTCGGCCAATGGTTCCGAGAATTCGGGAGAAGGTTACGCGATGTCTCGCTTCAGTTTATATGCCTAAAATGTTGATAGAAGTTACAATATAATTATTTTGCTGTAATCCACGTTTGTTAAGGAATCTATGTACCTAATGCTAAGTGTATGAAGCAGTCAACATTCATATAAATAAATATATGGGACACTTACACACACGGTCGACCATCCCCAAAGTAAGTAACTTAATACTTGTGTTATGGTAGACAGACAACTGGTGAATATATATTTATATATTTTTTAAAATTTACTTAAAAACAAATATACACCCAGACTCAAGACCAACAAATTCATTTATAGAAAATGTCAGCCCTCTGCGGGAATCGAACCCGCGACCCGCGGAGCTGCAGGCAGGGTCACTACCCACTGCGCCAACGAGCCAGTCACTTATGTAGTTCACAATTCACATACCTTATACATGCAGGACAATGCACCACACGTATTATTAAACGTCGTCAACACCACCCCAGTTTCATGACAAAATCGTAATGCATTACGATATTGTCGTGGCGAGTTTTTTTTACAACTGTGCGACCTCTTATACACAGTTTATATAAAACCGTAATGCACTGTTAACTTAAACATTCCAATAGAATTGCATTACTTTTAACTAAAAACTTTATAAAAATCGGTTTAGTACATTTTGAGAGTGTGTGAAAGAAGTGTTGCGTTTTGTATCTATGTTATTGTTTTGAAAGAAGTTTAACCAAATATGGGTAATTGCAGAAAATATTATTTTAAGCCCATTGAGTTTAGTTTTTAGTTATAATCTCATGTAAGTGAATAAAAGTATTCTTAATGAGACATAAAGATATCTCAAACCTTATAATGGATCACATACAGACAGGCTTTATGGAATTTATCTTCTATCAATTCTATTCTATATATCTATATAATATAATTGTTGAGATGTCAAATCTCTGTGCGTTTGTTCTCGCTAATCTCGGAAAACGCAGATCTGATTTTGACGCTGTTTTCACTTATATAGAGTAGAAAGTTTCAATATAAAGGGTTTGTTTTATTTCAATCGGTCAGTAAATAAAAAAAGATAAGTCAATTTTAAGTTGAAATTGAACCATTCGTTTTAGAGTTCGTTCAAACAAGTTATAATATCGTTCGAAAAGTAACGGCCTGTTACTGTCTCAATGATGGGCATGGATCTTGTTTAATAATAAGTATATATATACTAGATATTGTTCATATGATCATAGAGACAGATTATCCAGACGCGTCTGCTGATACAATAAACATAATTCATGATTGTTGCATCCTTATCCTGGCGCCGCACCCTCCATCCTTATTATACTATCGCGGATATTGAGTTGAACTGAAGACTACGAGTATAATTCATCGCATAGAATGCAGGGAAGCTAAAATAAATTCATACGACATTCTTAAACCCGTGTTTGACAGATCAACATTATTTATTTTAGAATTAATGTATTCTGAACTATATATAAGTAAGTTAAATGGAATTGGTTATTTAGATATTGTACTATTTTAACTTAGTGAAATTACTGAACTTGGGTGACGTTGGTACTGCACAACTACATTTCTGAAAAAGATTTTGATGTAAATTCAATATGAAATTAATTTCTTCTGAGCTACTGAAATGAAATGATAAAGTTGGTATTCACATAATCTTAAGCCCTATTAAGACTAATGTAATTCAGACAAGCAGAAGACTATATCGATTAGTTATTTATATAAACTGAGTTTTAAATGTGTAAATCTGAAATTAACAATAAAACAAAATGTTTCGAAATACATTCGATAATTAACGTTTTGTTTTACAACTTTTTATCAATTCATATATCATTCATTTTTGAGTATTATTTATTTGAAGAATATTGCTCTGTATTAGGATAATTATGTCTTGAAATAGTTTTTTAAAACGTCCAAGTCTGAAGCCGAATTTTATGGCGAATCTGTTCTTTCATATATATCTTTACAGTAGCTTGGCTTGGTAATTTCCCCGGACCTAGTTTATTTAATACTAGCTTTTACCCGCGAAACTTCGTTCGCGTGGACTGTAGTCCTGAAATTAGGAGTGGCTTCTGTCACCATCCAAACCTTCAAATATCTCAATCACAAAAATTAGATCGATCCGGGATGAATCAGATGGATTTATTGTTTGATCAAGAGCTTAATATGATAATTTTAGTTAATAACCCGTACTTACATGAAATACCTATATATTAAAATAGCGCAGTAAAAGGAGTACAAAAACTTTATATACATGAAAAATTCATAATGTTTTCTGGAATTAAATATCTCTATAAATATTATAAGCTTTGGAAACGTGTTGGAAATTTATTTAATAATAACATTTATACGTAACGAATCAACTGTCAAATTGTTTTTTTTAAAATTACCTATACGTATGACGCTGGATTCCAACGTTTTTAGTATAAATACGAAAAATTAAATTTAAATTATATTTTTGTTAACATAATATTTTAAAATAGGTATCGGAAACTATTGTATATTAAACTTTACTTTATTAACTGTTATGACTTTTCAAATATTAATAATGGTCTTTAGAAATAAAATATTTTTTCATTAGCTTAATTTCTATGGGATTAAATTAAATAAAACTTGAATGTTAATTAATGTCATTTATTTCGTTATTGTTGCCATAGACTACTAACTAAAGAATGCGAATTAAGAATGCGTTTTCTAGAGACGTCTGTTTTTTTGACAACAAAAATTATAAATGATTAAATTTTACTTGAACTTAAATGAGTCTATCTTATTGTTATATTTTCACCGCAAATTCTATCTTTTTAATGTGTTATTATGCTATTTAGCTAGTAATTGTACATGTACATAACCTCAAACTATAATAAATAAATATTAGATAAAATAATAATTGATACTAAAATAACAAACATTTTTCTATTTAACAACACTAAAATTATTACTCTGGTCTGGGCCAAAAGATGTTACATACATCATTCTGGCGGTCTCTTTTTTATTAAATATTTTTCTCCGGTTTATGAAATAAACAAAAACCGAAATATTTAGAAAAATAATAATAATTCCTTTTTTTAAGATTTTTATACGTTACCCCGGTATATAAACATTAATTTTGCCAAATTTCATCTATATTGGTTCAGCGAATTGACCATGAAAACTTTACAAACAGACTTTCGCATTTATAATATTATTAGTTTATTTATTCTACTAAGTAACCCGCATTACTTACATTAATAATCCATTTTTATTACAATGTTAAATTTTCTCAGTTAAATTTGTCCAGTAAACAAATAAAATAAAATAAAATTTAAATACTCTTTAAAGATAACTCTTTTGACATAAGCCGAAAAACTTGGAATCTAAATACTTCGTAAATACAGATTTGACTTGATTTTGACACATCGTGAATAAAAATCAGTTCCATAGGTTTATTATAGATGGCATTTTGAATGTCAACGTATTTAATTCCTCCTGAATTTAATTCCTGTTGAATTAACAGGATTTATATAGCCTATATGTTACCCCTGTATATAAGGAATATTTATGCCAAATTTCATCGATATTGGTTCAGTGGATTGGCCGTGAAAACGGAACCGACAGACAGACAGACTTTCCCATTTATTCATATTTAGTAAGGATTAGTAAGGATAAGGATAAGGATAAGGATTAGTAAGGATTCATCCACCCATCATACATTAGTTCCAAAGTTTATTTCCATAACTGATATCGATTTCTTGAATCATTCATTCCTCGAGCACTCTTTTCACTTGGTCTTCTGATATTGCTTTCTTATTTGATTTGATTGATTATTCTTTGGAGTACCTGGGTGACCCAGCCTTGAACGGTGTTTTTTTGCAAAAATAAAAAAAGAAACTAAAAAAAAGAGAAAATAGTTGGGTAGATGAAGCTCGTTCCTAGGTATTTTTATTTCTCGAGACCACCCGTTCCCCGGGTACACTACGCTGACTGTTAAAAATAGTGTTTTATATTCAATGTAAATTTTATTTAATGCCCAAAAACAGGGATAAAACGATTTAAAAAAAAACCTAGCTAGATCGATTTTTCTCCTCCACAATCATGTAGGGGTTTCGGAGTTCCCAAATATATTTAAGATAAAGTTTGACATTGATTCAATTCAATAGCGGTTGTTAGTTATATTTTACGTTTACTGTGTTTAGAGAATAATGAATGTGTGTAATACAGTAAGATCAATATGTTCTCACGCAACACGTCGCGATATCAACGCACCCGACTAGGGAGGTTAATTAAATAGTTACTGGAGGCAGATAACAGTGACGCCTATATAGGGACTTGTTATCGAGTGGGGCTATCTGATAGCCGCTTGGGTGGAAGAAAATTTGCGTTAAATTTTTGTACTGTTTTTTTTTATCGTTTCTACCGGTAATCCATTGCCATTCAAGTACAAATTAAAAATATTCTTTACTTAAGTAGACTATCAAGTATTTGAATCATCAAATTTTATTAAAGAAGCTACTACTTAAAAGAACTAGGTAGAACTTGGCAGATACTGTTCTTTAAAAAATAATAGTATAATTTGACATGTTTACATCTTAGAAATGTTATAAACATGATTTGGCTACGTATTTTTCAAACGGATACCACACAGCGAATTGACTTACCTTATTCTCCTTTTACGACAGCTCGGTAAGGAATGAGAGTGGTCTATTTTACTCCGCCGGATACTAAACAGCGGATCGACTTACCTTAGACGCCTTATACGACACCTCGATAAGGAATGGGGGTGGTCTATTCTACTCCTCTGGATACCACACAGCGGGTCGACTTATGTTATTCACCTTTTAAGACAACTCGTTTAGGAATGAGGGTGGTCTATTCTACTCAACCGGATACCACACAGCGGATCGACTTACCTTAGACGCCTTTTACGACACCTCGATAAGGATTATGGGTGGTCTATTCTATTCAGCCGAATGCCACACGAGAAGATCCTTACTCTATGTTCCATTTAAATATAACCAAAAGTTTGTCTCTATTATTATTTTATTGTGCAATATTAATTTTATGAACATTTAAGGCACATTTTTAAACAAAAGGTTGTCTCTATATTGTGCAATATTAATTTTATGAACATTTAAGGTACATTTTTCAATGAAACCACTAAACCGGTATATTTTGTATCCATTGCCACTGTCTAGGATACAACTAGGTACTCGTAAAGCCTTCAAGGTATCACCCGGTTGTTTTCTACCTTTCAACGCTACAACCTGCATTTTTATTTTTAGATGTCCTCTCAGTGCGGTATGTTAATGTACCTTGTTAATAGCGTAACCATGTCCACTGTTCTTATTTAAGGCTTTATTTATAAATCGCACGCTGAGTATTAAAGTGACCTAATTTAGAAAGAAATGTCTTCAAAACTCGTAAGCGTTAAAGGAACTATAACTTTGAAGAGCAAGAAAACACTCTATTTAATAGTTCGTAGCGTGTTGTCATAGATGCCATTGAAATAAAGATTACAATATATCTCAAGACTAATTTTGAATTCGGTTACTAAAGTAACAGTATTAAAATACTAAGCGATTATAAAATTATCTACCAAGTATTAAAATTTATTCTTAATCATACATAAATTTTAATTTTTCTTAAAATATGGCGAAGTAAAATTTCTGTGCAAGAAATAGTAATTTACGTAATTTTTTTAAGAGTGGTCAAGTAGAACAAGTGTAGTGAATATTGGTGCTTCTACTATTATAACATTACTATGGTTATATGTTTTAACTATAAGATTATAACGGAGCATGAATGTAATGTAATCATCATAAGCCGCTGGAACCCTCTGCCGTAAGTTTCCGTTTATAATTTGCCATGTATAAATATAAATTGATTAATTTTGGATTCCATTTTACATAAAGAAAAAGCATGTAAGCCTCATATATTATATGCTATATAAACTAAGTAAAATATATCAAAGCTATGGTAAAGTTAGTGTTAAGATATATTTTACAAAGTTCATCATGCCATTTGGTTGTTTAGTTGTTATTTGTAAAGCCTCTACAGAAAGTAAATCTAGAATACGTGCGTTCAATTCATGACTGCATGAAAAAACTGTTAACAAAGAATAAAATAATTAAACATAATAAAAACAATAAGAACAAACCTTTTCCATACATTTCAAAATATGTGGCCATGCTACTTGTTAACCCCTACCCTACCGGTTTAGTCATATATTAAAATGAAGTTTAATTGTACACGTGTAAAATTATTGACAAGATTATTAATTACTCGCTTATTTCATTAACCTTTATACATTTGTCATTTATAACTTAACATGACAATGTAACGTCAATTTTATGTATTTGATAGCTAATATTTACCTAAACAATTAAACCTTATACTCAATTACGTCAGGTAAATGTGTATTTTAAAGATTTGTGATTATAAAACAATTACCTAGTACCTTAAGATTAATCTAAGCTGACTCTAGCATATTGTGCATTATTCAGCATTTATATTTAGCATTGAGTCTGTTTAAAGCTTTGCATTACACTGAGTCTGATAAAAATTTACATCGTCAATTTATTGAATCTTATTAAATTTTTCTTTATATAAGGAAAATTGTGTATCACATTGAGACTGATAAAATAGTTAGTTACTATAGTAAATAAAATATGGCCAGATGAAAGACCAAATTTTATGGCTCTAGTAATATTAAATAAAACTGAAAAAAAGCCCGTGGTCTTAAACATGCGAGTTTCATTTACTACCAATCGTTTGTTATCATGCTATCTGGTCTAAAGTTGAGTTAAGTTCACATATGAGTAAAGCGTGCATGACATTAAGTCTATTTTCAATGACTCTACATTTAGAAACTTGTAAATTACACTAAGTGTGACCAAATGTGGTCACATTTCACTTGATCAATAGATAATTATGTAGTATAAAAATGTATTTAAGTATTAATTATTAAGGTTATTTCTTCTAAGCAAACAATTTAAGGCTTAAGAGTTATTATACCTAGAGTAGGGATTTATTTATTAAGTCGGATCTCCACCAGCATTACATACTAAATAACCAAACATATCAACTTATATAGTCTCAAATTAATTATGTAGTACCAAATATAGGAGATCACATCATTCTTAGTTACAATGCTACAATTAAAAACTTAAAAAAAGAGAATTATGAAAACGTCAAAAAAACATTAAGGCTCAAATATTACAACTCTGAAGTTCTAATTTTAGTACATTGTTTCATATAATGTGAAAGCCCATCGCAACCAATATCCATTGATAATCTGTCCGTTGTGCATACAAGAGCGATATACGTGATATCGGGGTATTCAGGGATGCCATTGGCACGCCTGAAAGTGACAATGGTATAATAAATAATAAGAGGGAAGACGAAAATCGTATATTTCATCTTTGTCTAATCACACATAAAAAGAGAAACGGATAGATCACCCTTATTTGATTTCTCTGTATCTCTTATTCTATGTGTGATTGGCAAAGATGAAGTAAAGGAGTTTCATCTTCTCTCCCATTATTTATTGAAACTCTCACCTACCTGTCTATGGTTCCCGAAGTCTAAGTATATTAACTCTATAGCTTCCCTTCTTTAAGTATATAACTCTATGGATTTTATACGTAAAATTTTATAAGATTAGCCAATATCTCATAATCTCGCGACATTATTAGATCAGAAATCACAGTTATGAATCTTATTGACAGTTTTCAATGTTTGCCTGAAAGCGTAGACTTTGCATGCTTTAGTCTCGTGTTAAACAATCTGAAGAGATAACAACATATATCTACATGTATATAAATAAATCTCTATTTCCCTTAGTCATTGTATCACGAGGTATCGGATGGAACAAAGTCGATCATTCTTTTTTTAAATTCAATATTATTGTCAGTAGTTGCTGTAAAAAAAAATTGTAAGTAAGCGAGGGGAACATAAGAAAATTTAACTAAAACTAACTTTCGTCTAAAATCTACATATCCATCTTACTCTTAACGCCTATTAAATACCTATTCGCCGCGAGTATACCAAAAACAAATCCCAGTGACGGCTAATAAGATATAGTAAGTTCAAAAAACAAAATTATAAACAAATGAACACAGGACAGCAGAAAAATAGAAAATAAAATGTAAGAAAAAATTACAAAAACAAACGCCTTTAATAATATATTATGTAAAAAAGTCAAATAAGTCAATCATTGTATATTATAATTCAGACATAATTAAGGTAAGTAATCTAAGATAGATATATCTTATAAATTTTTGTTATAAATAAAAAAAAATAAGGTATATTTATAATGAAATGTCATACAATGACAAATAATATCTCGAAGGGAATGAATATCTGTAAAATATAGATATTAATACGTGAAGCTAAAATTTTTCACTTTTTAACACATTTGTTTAGCTAATTTAATACGCCGTGTGGTATCCGGCTGAGTAGAATTGACCAACCTCTTTTCTTACCGAGGTGTCGTAAAAGGCGGCTACGATAAGTCGACCCACCGTGTGGTATCCGGTTTAGTAGAATAGACCACGCTCTTTCTTACCGAGGTGTTGTAAAATACGACTTAAGGTAAGTTGACGTCAGATAGGCGGCCGGTCGTAAAAACGCAGCCAAATCATGTGACAGCATATTTATAAAATGTTGTGCCGACCTCACTTAGAGTGGGATAAGAGCAGGAAGATGTATGTTGTTTAGCTAATTTAATAATTCTATTAAAAAAAGATTTAACGTGAGGTGGTATTTTAAGTTGTATATTTGAACAACTTCAAGCAATTTTACAGTCAACTAACACTCTTAAGAAACCGATGGATAATTAAAAACATCTCTCAGAATATGGTCTTCCGTCTGTTATTTTAGCAGCGATGTAACAAAGCAAATGTGTAAAGTATATTAAGTGATATAAAAAAATATTTAGCCGGTAATCGGCATTAAAAAATATAAATGTTTCCATAACAGCTCTGTATAATTAACATCAAGTGCCATTTGAAATCGTGACCATGCATTTAATTTAATTAATAAAATTTCAAAATGTTAAAACAATGTCCACGATCGTGATACATTTATCATTGGCCATTGGAAAGGTTGCACTTTCCAACTATTCGCTGATATAAATCCGCCGGGTGAAGGCGTCCGTTATATCTGAACTAACGAATGTCCACGATTTTGTATAATTCGAGAAGTATTTGCAAAATACAGTGAGTAATTCTATTATCGTTATAAAATAATTCAAAAGAAATTGCAAACTATCTTTGATATAAGGTTTGTTTAGTCACACAATCAAGTTCATCTGTAATAATGCACTACTGAGATAATGGTTGTTGAATCTTACCATAATAAGCGCTATCGATCAGCGATAGTTTAACGAACAATTATAATACCATCATTCTCCTACTATTATTCCACTCTGAGTGGGGTCGGAACAACATGTTTTATACATGTTATAAATAAATAAAATAAATATATTGGACACTTACACATACGGTCATCTGTCCCCAAAGTAAGTAACTTAATACTTGTGTTATGGGTGGCATACAACTGGTAAATAAACACTTATATAATTTTAAATACATACTTAAATACAAATATACACCCAGACTCGAAGAATCAACAAATTTTTATTAGAAAATGTTGGCCCTCGGTGGGAATCGAACCCACGACTCGCGGAGCAGCAGGCAGGGTCACTACCATATGAGCCAACGAGCCAGTCTCATGTTGTTACATGATTTGGCTAGGTACGAGTATTTCGCGACCGGCCGCCTGCCTCCCGTCAACTTACCTTAATCGCCTTTTACGGCACCTCGGTAGAAAATGACCCGTATTGGTATCACCAATACGGGTGATACCACTCTGTGGGTCCACTTATATTAGGCGCTTTTTACGACATCTTGGTAAGAAACGAGGATAGAGACATTCTACTCAGCCGGATACCACACGGCTAATTATACCATTATACCATTAGTCACTAATAGCCTCATTGTGCTGTTGGCAAGCGGCATCTCCGGAAGGTGCACTTGACATTTTGGGGATCAATTCCACTTTTAAGTTTACATTTATAGAGTAACTTCTATATTATTATATAAAACTAACTGATTTACGGATACGTGGAAATGAGAAATTGCTGATAACGATGAAGTCTCCTTAGAGACCTCATTGTCCTGATTTATTACGAAACGAACTGCCGTGTGTACCATCGATTAGGTGCTTTAATGTATTTTCGATTATTCTAAGGTTATTACTTTAAAAAAATAATGTAAAGGAAAAAATACTATCATTATTTCTTTTGTATTATGGACCTCAGCAAATAACGCCTAATTTTATAAATTACTAGAAATCGCCAGCGGCTCCGCCCGCGTGGAAAGACCGTTATATAGTATTTATCATAAAAATGGTTAAAGTGGGTTTACCTTAAAAGACATATGCTGTCGCGGACTTTTATGTAGAACTTTTAGAGGGGAGAAATTTTGTAATTAATTATTTTTAATAACTATTACAGTTTATTTAGCGCACGCAAGGAAAGCTTTAAATTTTCTGTTTTAGTAGTATTTTTATTACTACTCCTCACCTATTCATCTTAGTTCCTGACATAAGCGCGTTCAATCAAACAAACTCTTCAGTTTTATATATTAGTATAGTTAGATTTAATGCTTACAATATCGACTTTTCGAAGAATTTTTTTTTATTTATTTATTATTATTTGTCCTTGTTGCAGAATGTCAATTTGGGAAGCAGGCGAAAGAGCTCGGTTCGACGTGGTACGCAGACCTCGGCCCGCCGTTCGGTGTGATGTACTGCATCAAATGTGAGTGTATATCGGTAAGTGGAAAATGTAGTTTTGCTTTGATCGTAAATACGTATTGGTATTTCGTTCGACCTTTGCTCTCGAACCTTAAACTTCACATGTATATATCTAGTATAAACTGGCATTGGCGTAGGTAACCAAAGGCGCTGGGGCAAAAAAATTACCTAGGGCTCCCAACTAAACTAAAATCCTTTGTACTGTATTCGTCGTGTTATGACGACTCGACATACTTCAGATTCGTCGTCATAGTAAAATAATTCAATTTGAAACGTAGCTAGATGGATTTTCCCATCCGAAGCCCCTTTAACTCATTTAAATATTAAAGATTTTACGGTATGAATATGAGTTCACTAGTCAGTCATAGCATGTCACATGATTATAAATTGGCTGTCTGTCCTGCGAGCAGGTAAAGCTGGTATTAAGATATCTTTCTCTTATATTTAAAGGTGTTAGAGACATAGCAAAATAACAATATTAAGAAGGTAGAGTATGCTTGAGTACATATAGTTATAAAGAAAATTTGTTACAGGTACAAAAGAAACGCCGAGTAGTGGCCAAGGTGCATTGCCGGAACATAAAGAATGAGTGCCCGGAACCCTCTTGTGATACCCCAACGTTGCTGCCTGGGAGATGTTGCAAGACATGCCCGGGTGATATTGATTGTAAGTTTAATAATAAGGAAGATTGGAGGATTGAAGGATTGGAGCTAAGTCCTACCACGTTGCTCCAATGCAGACTAGTAGGTTACACATATCTCCAGAATTCTTTAGAGATATGCAGGTTTCCTCACGATGTTTTCCTACACCGAAAAGCGTGTGATAAATATCAATTAACAATTAGACACATAAGTTTTAACAGAAAAACTCATTGGTGTCTGTCCGGGTATGAACCCGTGACCTCCTCGAAATAGTTGCTCGATTATACCGCTGGACTTATAGTTATAATAGTTGCTCGATTATATCGTCAATATCTCTGTTATAATTAGCGATCTATTTGTTTCCTCAAACATTTCTTATTTATATTAATTTCTAAATCTCATGGATTGTTAACAATTAGTTAACGTGATTATTAACTATTTGGTTGAATAAAATTTTAATTTTTAAGGTTAAAATTAAAACAACGCATAGTTTTTTATTACTGTTATACTATTTTTTTTAATATTAACCCGCTCCACGCGGCGGTACTCGCTGCGGCCAATACTTAGTTAATAGGCATTCAGAGTAAAATGGATATATAAATTATAGAGGAAGATTTTAGAAGCTTTTATTTCACTTCATTTGTTAAATATAACCCACTTCCCGGTGCCTGATTGAGCTAAAAATCTTCAAACTGGTCCATTCCCGATGACAATGCATGTTTATGATAAGCATGACCTGATGCTGAAGGTTAATAATTGGGACATTAAATTTAGTTAAAAGCTTTTTAACTTAACTTATTTTCTAAACAATCTTGTTAAGCTAAGTTTTTGGATTAATCTTCTCCAGACAATAATTTACATAACAAAAAGATATTTAACGGTAATTATGTCCACCTGTTTACGCGTGATGCGGTGAGCAAATGAAGTAAAGATTCATTTTTATTTATATAGATTTTATAAATGTTAAAGGAAATATTTATTTGTATATTTCTCTTAAACATACTATGAGAACACAGGTCTTTACCAAATAAATATACCAGGAAATACCAAAATGGACTAAGGATGTAATAAAATAAAACGCATGTTGTAGCATTCACGGATGTACAGGAAACGGGGGGTCATTTATTTTACCACAGACAATTAAATTAATATTGCAGATGTGCATTATGAAAATGATTATGTATATTAGTACCGTCTTTAGACGTGACATATTATTATAAGGGTGTAAGTTTATTTTTAATGGAACAGTACAAAAGTTGGATGAAATATTGTAAACTTCTTTGATTAGCAATGAGTCTTCAATTTTCAATAGTAATATTATAAATTCCAAAGTCTGTCTCTGTTTTTTCTTTCTATTTTTCCTAATATGCGATACTTTAGTTTTTCTTTTATTTCTTAATAACCAGCTAAGTTTAACACTATACTTACTTTATATTACATTTTTATTTTTTAATTTTTATTTGATTCTACAGGAATAGGATGACATTGAAAAGCGCCACCTATCACGCAACAATAGTCCATGCGCACGAAGTTACGGTTAAAAGCTAGTATTTTATATTTTACGATGAATACGAACTCGAAACAATAAGGCCCAGAACTTTAACACTAAAGTCGCGGGTACTGATAGCAGTATTTATAGAAATAAGTACAAAACAATCTAAAGAATCTCATGACGTGCGATATACTTACGTATAAAGTTGCGTATATGTTTACTATTTGTTTATCTGACAATAGCTAAAGAGCATCTTGATAGAGGTAACCGATTGCCAGTGTGAATGTTGACTTACATAATATAAATGATCGTTGATAGTGTTGAGTGAGTGAGAGTTATTTAGATTATTATCCGGTCCCCTGTCTATTTCTGAGTATTTTATTGTTTCATATCTATAAAATTAAGTTTCAAATTAAGAAACAATCTTTCGCTAGTAGTGTTTATTTTGTACAAAGACAATAAAAGGACGTACACAAGCACTGCACAAATTCACTACAACAATCTCAACAAAGTATCGTCAAGAGATAGATTCCACGACAAAATTGTAAGGCGCAAAGCGATTGGATTTATGTATTTTTGTGTTATTGTTAGTGATAGTGTATGAGTTTTTACGAATTCTGAATGTATTAGGTATGAGAATGGATAGTACACTCTACATTTAGCATAACATAAATTTTCTTTTGTGGTGTCGCAATAGGCGACTAAGGTAAATTGACGTCGGGCAAATCCAAATAATAGGATAACATGTTTAAAATATGTTGCGTGCACCCCACTTAGAGTGGGATAGGAGAATGATGATATATTTTCTTTTATGACGGATTATGGGAAAATATTATTTTCATTTATTGTATTATGGACTTCCGCATAGTAACGCCTAATTATATAAACAACTTTATTTAACTGAATATTTATTTAGTGCTCAATAAATCTTGTTTTAGTTTTAGGTCTGACGTAACATAAATTATTACGATACAATGTACCTTTTAATTGAATTCAACACGCGTATTAGACGACGATTAAAAGCTTCAGTTCGCTAAGCCAAACGAATTTATTCAGCGTTCAAAGTGCCGCTCCCAGCGTCACGGCCTCTTTAATACGTTCATCATATGCCCGTCACGATGTCGATTCAATTTCTTAAATTGGTGATGTCACTCTTACTTTAAGCCATAATATATTGACTGATGTCATGCTTTTCCCAACATGACACGGCCCGTTCCTAATTCGAATGTTCTTCAAGCCGGAACTCTTAGTCTAGCATCTAGATCCCCGTTAAGTTAGATTTCACTTCTGCTTTGGGGAACAACGTTCCTTATTCGGTACATGAATTTACAATGCTTAAGCCTTGTTCAGCTTTAAGCTATGTTGTAATTCGAAGTTTATTTGTTATTTATGTTTAAATAGTAGTGCAGCTTTGCTCGCGTAGAATAAGTGTATTTGTTTGCAAAATTTTGAACATAAAAGTAGTTATTTTTATTTTATAAATTAACCATAAGAGATAAAAACATGCTGTCATCGATTTTTGTAGATCTACAATACCTTAGTACATTACTTTCGTGTACCTTTGTTACGCAGCGCACGCGACTAAAGCTTCCAGCAGTTTAGTTTTTTTTTTACAACTTCGCCACCTCTTCAACACAATTTATAAATCGGTTCGGTTCGATCCCATTAGTATATATGTAAGTTATAAAAATTAAAATTTTGTAGACCTTTACATCAGAGTTTTTTTACAAATAAAGTCCGAGAAATTATATCCAGTTAATATGATATGCTATAATAGATTATTATTATACTGATATTTAAAGAACATAATTTCATAAATCAGAAGCATATCTATTCATTAATATTTTTCAAGAGTTCCATACAATTTTATCAGCATTGGTAAGTGTTTTTCAACTTTTATCATGATTTGAAGGTTTTATGGAAGCGGACGTGTTATGAACTAATACAATTATGTATCTTAGGATAACGATGTGAGATATCTTATTACAAATCAGTGACGTAAAATGATTTTTACGACGGAATTAAGAATATATTCGTACCAGGCGAGACCTACAGCTTAACAGGTTCAAAACACACTCTTTTCAGGGCAGCTATAAACAGTTTTACGTTTAAGTATACGTTTAAGAGAGTTATCTAGATATTTACAAGTTTGTATGTGTGATATAAAAGACTTATCAACCAAACTGAAATATTCACCATATAAATTAGGCAATCCTAATGCTTTTACCTTTGAGGATTATTTAGACGATATGAATGCGTGGATAAAGATATTGTTCGACCCTGTACAAGATAGACACGAATAAATGTAACTAGTACTAAGAATTGTATTTTTAAAAGAGCAACCCCCGAGTTTCTTGCTGGCTCTTCTAGGTAGGAACATCGTTCCGAACCAGCAGTAGAGTTGACGATTCAAAAGCACTTGTTTACAGGTTTATTTGAATAAAGAATATTTTGAATTTGAATTTGAATTTGAATTTATTATGATTAAACGTATAAAAGGACGTAGGTCGACTTATCAATATATTTACGCCTGGTTTATATGTTATGACATATTAAATAAGAGACATTAAATAAGAGAGAGCACAGGCTACTTAGTAAAAAAGGGAATAAACATCACATAGTGATACATATCTCTTCTCTTTTCAAGACGAGAATTTTGTATATGCATTCTGCTAATATTATAAATGCCAAAGTTTGTCATCCCTCTTTCAAGGCGAATCAGCTAAACAAATGTCTATGAAATTTGGCACAATTATTTCTTATACACCGGGGTAACATATAGGCTATAGAAATCCTGTTAATTCTACAGGAATAGGATGACATGAATAGCGCCATCTGTTGTCGATCTATCACGCTTCAACAGTCCACGCGAACGAAGTTGCGGGTAAAGCGAGTATTAAATATTTTGTGCACAAAATAAGTATAGATTTTAGTACGATGTCTGCCATACTGATTTCTATTGACAAGGTGATGTCATAATGCGTAATCATTTGTTGGTACGTGACCCGTTTCACATAATTCATTAAATATATATTTAATCTTTATAGTTTTTAAAGTAAGCGTTGAGTCTATTATTAGTGGCAAAATTTTGTTTAATTCACTAACACACACAAGATACTATTTAGATCTCTTCCTAATAATCGTAATTGAAATAAAATAAATAAATATATGGGATTTTTATATCCACGGTTGTCCGTCTCCAGAGTAAGTACTATTTTCCTTATTTCAAACTGGCCGCGATTTTATTTTTTTTAATTTTTCACTTTTCAGTCTGTTTTTAAAGACATTTATCTGCTACTTAGTTTATTTGTTGTTTAACTATCCGACATTTTATCAGTAACTTGTGAAACAGGTCCTAACGCTTTCAAATTACACAACTATTAAATGAAGAAAAGTATCATTCGGCTCATGTCTAGAAATTTATAAAAACTGGTGAATATCTCTTTGAGATTCCTGCCGAGGGCCAACATTTTCTACAAATAATTTGTTGGTCTGTGAGCCTGGGTGTATATTTGCATTTAACTATGTATTTAAAAAACATATAAGTATATATTCACCAGTTGTCTGTCTACCATAACACAAGTTTACTTACTTTGGAGACTGACGCCCGTGTGTGTAAGTGTCCCATATATTTATTTTTTATCTGTTACTTAGTTTAGTTGTTGGTTAACTATCCGACACTTTATCAGTAACTTGTGAAACAGGCCCTAACTCTTTCAAACAATACAATTATGAAACGAAGAAAAGCATCATTCGGCTCATGTCTAGAAATTTATATAAACTATCAAGTAGTTATCATGTAGGTTATAATTTATAGGTATCATCTTGTTCAGTTCGATACAAATACTAGCAGCAACAGGTTGGTGACTCACAGCCATCTGCCGCGAAAACTATCCACATGTGGAAATTGAATGAACGGCACACAATTATTAATTTTTTCGATGATAGCAATTAATATGCCGTTTTCGGACCTGTCCTGCTTTTGTAATATGACACCGCAAAAGATTTAGTCGTGCTGTATGTACAATTAATTAAAATACACATTAATAGGATAAATTATGAAAAAGACTATATAATTAAATAAATTATCAAATTATATCTATAAAATGACAACATCCGTATATTAATAACTATAAAAATTAGATTCGTGTCTTAACTTGATCGTTTTACACGTTTAAATATTAGTACTTGGATGGCCGAGTTTTGCTCGATGTTTTTTAGAAGATAAAAAAGATGATACTCATTTCTTACCGAGGTGTAGTAAAAGGCGACCAAGATAAGTTGACCCATCGTGTGGTATCCGGTTGAGTATATAGACCACCCTCTTTCTTATCGAGGTGTCGTAAAATACGACTAAGGTAAGTTGACGTCAGGCAGCCGGTCGGTCAAATCATGTGAGAACATGATTATCAATGTTCAATCAAGTATCAATCAAGTAACATGTTGTGCCGACCCCACTTAGAGTGGGATAAGGGCCGGAGGAAGATGATAAAAAAGACGAGACTTGAAAAAAAAGGAAAAATAATTGGGGAGACGGGGTTCGATCCGGGGTATCTTTACTTCTCTAGAACGCCCGATTACTGAGCTATTACAACTTAACAAATGTACTTTACTAATTAGCCAATGTTTTCAAATCATATTACAGAAGTTTTTCAGTGCCTAAAAATAAGGTTAAAACAACCTAGCTAGATCGATTTATCGCCTCGAAACTCCCAACAAAATAAGTTTCAATAAAATCGTTCGAGGTTGATTTCGAATTTGGCATTCTATATATATTTACAAGATTAACTCATTTATATATTAAATTGACAGTTTTCGTTGAAACTGCTTTATATTTTAAACGGAACCATTTAGTTTAAGGTAACTTGTCCGCTTAAGATAAGTTCCCTCCAAACGACCGATAAACTTTAACAAAAGAGTGTTTAGAGTTATCGTTTATTATTTCATTACGCGTTTTTGTTGATCGGCATATTCTCAACTTAAAAGGTAATTGCAAATGTGCGTATATGTGATGTGACAGCAACTGGCGATGACAAATGACGGTGGACAGGCGCGCCGGCTCCCACGGCGTATTCTCATCATTACCTACACATGGACGCTCGTTGGTTACATTCGATCTGGATAATCATTCTGGCCGACGCTAATTCGTAATACACAATTACAAATTCCAATAACGAGCAGGGAAAATATATACGGCCATAAATTAGAAAGCGGGATTCCTTATGTTGACTGTGCGTACAATGAATCACTTGGGGGAATACTTGGACATATAATTGCTGAAAGTTGCGGTCGAAAGCGCGGCAGCGGCGTCGACGCCGACAGCGCGTCTGCCGCTTGCGTCCAGCGCGTGTGATATATCGAGAGCATTACAATGGCATTACTCAGATGCACCGGGCTGGTGCAGAAATGGCGCGTTGCTGTCCCCCCGCGCCCGCGCCACTGCTGCAAATATAGCTGCTGGTGGTAGTTATTCCGGGCGCGGCCGTCGACCCGTCGCCGCGACGCCGTCTGTGCGCCTTTTTAGCGGACACTACTTATAACGCACGCATTTTTTTGCGAATATCGACGACGTCAACGTACTCTACGCTTCATCGTTATCCCTCGAGACGTTTTCTTCAGATCGAAATGTTCCCAACCGTTTTGAATGTGTAAATACTGCTCGTCGTTCACTGTCTCTTTAATTGATCGTCTGAGAGCGCGTCCTAAATTCGTTTTGCTCGCGTAGTGGGAACATTATAAATTATTTTAAAACTAGTTGTGCCTTCGGCTTCGCTCGCGTGGAATTCAACCACCAACCAAAGTTGTTCCCACGTAAATAACGTTATAATAATTGTATAGAAACATGCTGTCGCGGACTTTTTTTGAAGTATTATTGTAGATCTACAATTTTTACTACATTATGTTAGTGTGTCTTTGTTGGTTTGCGCGGCGCACGCGACTAAAGCTCCTAGCAAGCGAGCTTTCTTACAAATGACCTCTTCAACGTAATTAACATAAAACTGTAATGTACTATTAACTTAACCTCTCAGAAGAGTTGCACTACTTTTTAGTAAAAACCGTACAAAAATCCGTTTTGTAGATTTTGAGAAAATTGATTACATATAGACAGACAGCTTTTGGTGACTTTGTTTTATAAAAGTACTAGCTTTTACCCGCGACTTCGTGATGAAGGTCGCGTGGTAGTTTGATATTAGAGCGCGCTTTTTAGAGTCATCCTATAACCTGTAGAATTAACAGGATTTCTATATGTTATTTCGGTGTTTAAGGAATATTGTGCCAAATTTCATCGATATTGGTTCAGCGGATTCGCCGTGAAAGAGCAACAAACATGCATCCATACATATATTTGTAGGATAGATTGTGTAAGGTTCTTAACTACAAATTATTTTGCCAGAACAATTGTAGTCACAATACAAGCCGTGGCGCTTATCCTTTGACCTTTTTGCATAAACTGAACACCCATTTACATTTAAAAATTGGTACAATTAATATTATACGTGCAAAACAATTTTCGCTGCACAGTTGTTTCGTGATTTAGGAATATAATTTTATGGCCGTTGCTCTGGAAGAGCCGTGAAGACTATCCATTGGTCATAACTATAAAACGCATCGAATCTGATTCACTGTTGCCTTTGTGAGTCCAGTTGGCCGATTGCCGTCTCTACCATGCTTGGTTTATCGTACTAATAAATTGCCTTCGCCATATGAAGACTGTGAAACATATAAATTTTAATTGAATCTGCGCCAGGTGTTGAAATGATAAAACCTGAATGCATGTGTACTGACTATTTATAGAAGATAAAAAGTAATTATTTTATAGAAAATATTATTTATACTAAATAAACGTATAAACGGGAATATAACGGATGATAATTGTAAAAATACAATTCAATGTTTTTTAATGTATAGGTTATACAATATATAAATATTACACAATCATCATTCTGGCCTTATTTTAATCTAAGCAGAGTCGCGACAACATGTTTCAAACATGTTGTTAGATGATTTGGCTAGTTATTTTACGAACAACCGTTTGCCTGACGTCAACTTAGCTAAGTCGCCTTTTACTACACCTTGGTAAGAAATGAAGGCTAAGTAGAATAAAACACCCGTTCTATTCTACTTAGCCGGATACCACACAGTGGTTCAACTTGCCTTAGTCGTCTTTTAGAACACCTCGGTTAGAAATGGAATGGTTTATACTCAGCCGGATACCACACAATATCTTGAATAGTTAAAAGAGTTCTTGTATATATTTATTTTTCAGAATTTTGGAAACGGCTTCAAAGATTTACATGAAATTGAGGAGGTAGAGGGTTTTGGTGGGGGAAATCGATCTAGGTTGTATTAACAAAAAATGTGGTTTTATCTCTTTTTTTAGGCTCAAAAAAAACTGCTATTTCGCTGTCAATTGCAAAGTCATGATAGCTTAATTGGCTAACGGGCGGCCCGAAATCTGAACCTCAGGATCGATTCCAGATAAAATCATTTAAAAAAAAATTATACATTAAAAAAAATTACCGAACAAGGCTTAGTAACTCAGGGACTATAATATAATATGATTATCAATAAACAAGACATAAATATACAAGTTACAAAATTTTTCAACTGATAGTTATCCAGTGTCGTGACATAGAGGGATTTTTAAAGTATTTCCATTTCCATACAATAATGTGAGGCTTAGATTCTATATCTCTCTACCACTCTCTCGAAAGAATAATACTTTCAAACTGTACAATAGTCATTCGCTATGAAAATATATGTTTCACTAATCTTTATTAGTTACCGTTTACGTTAGGACACGATGTCGATGAATAACAATTATAGTATATTTTTATGTTTTAGTCGTGATTTAATCATTTCGGGTTTAATCATCAACAATTAATTTTACTACATAGCATTGTTTTATATTTAAACATGTGCATGAACAAATAATTGTAATCGTTAAACTAAATATTGTAGACAAGATAGGTTCAATTTTCAGAAAGGACCTCTGATGAGCACTGAAATTTGATATAAATAACAAAAATCATTAAAAGATGAAGAAATAATATATTTTTATCGTAATTGTTCATTTGTGAATTTGAATCACTTATACCAAGTGTAAGTTATATTTTTCTCTATATTTTCAGAGTTTATTCGCTTAGACGAATATGCCATAAGTGACACACACATATACTAATACCTGGTTGAGCTTTACTCGGTAATTGTTTACAAAATAAAAAAACTCCAAAAGAAATGAAAAAAATATTGGGTAGATGGGGCTCGATCCTAGGTATTTTCATTTCTCAAGACCGCCCGTTCTCCGAATAAGCTACGTTAACTTAACTATTTACGGTAAAAATAGTGTTTGATATTAAATTTAAATGTTAATAATTTTTGTTATGGCTAAAAACAAAGATAAAACATTTTTTTTAAAATAAAATGTAGCTAGATCGATTTTCCGTCCCCAAAACCCCCTACGTGCTGCATTTCAGGAAAAACGTTGGAACCGTAGATTCGAGATTCCGTATATATATATATATATATATATATATATATATATATATATATATATATGTGTATATATATATATATATATATATATATATATATATATATATATATATATATATATATATATATATATATGTGTGTGTGTATATATATACATATACATAGTAGATTAACTCATAAATATTAAAGATTATACACGTTACAAAAGTTATCATATAGTAAATATTTTGCTATAATCTGTGTTTGTTAAGAAAATCTATGTATCCCTTTTTTGGGCATAAAAAAATATTTAATTGTCAAGTCAGCGTAGCTTATTCGGGTAACGGGCGGTCTCCAGAAATGAAAATACATAGGATCAAGCATTACTTACCCAATAATTTTTTTCTTTTTTTTTTAACCTTGTACTAACATATTAAATTGTTTAATTTTAGAGGCTGTAATAAGGCCCTTATGCGTTTGCGTGCGTTCACAGTGCGTTTATGGTTCATCGGACATCCTATCGCCGACCACCGAGCGTCGATCACGAGTGTATCTAATTCAGTGTGCCGCATGTGCCTCACAGGAATTTGTTTTGTGCACGCCGATGCCGCGTACAATCCACGTTTTATTTTCGTAAGATCGGTGTCCCTGTAATGCATTCCTTGCTGTTATTTTGTTTACGCCTTTTTCGCAATTCCGCGCGAACACACTTTGATCTTGGATAACGGTGTTTCGTGATCATCATTATTATTCTTATATTATTATTATATTCTTTCCTATAATATCATAATTACTAATGATCATACTATCATAATATTAATAATATTCCTGTTAAATTCGCAAGAAAAGTCACCATTCCTGCCCTTATACTACTGTAAGTGGGGCCAGTACAGTATGTTATAAATATGTTGTCACATGATTTAATTTCGTATTTTACGACCGACCGCATGCCTGACATCAACTTACCTTAGTCATATTTTACGTCACCTCTGTAAGGAAGATGGTGGTCTATTTCATTAAATCGGATACGGTCAACTTACCTTAGACGTCTTATATGACACCTCGTTAATAAATGAGGTTGGTGTATTCTACTCGGCCGAATACCATACGGCGGGTTGACTTACTTTAGTCGCCTTATACGGCACCTCGATAAGAAATGAGGGTGGTCTATTCTATACTATAATCACACGCCTAGATAACGTTGTTTCGTGATATGGACAATTTTTCTTAATCCTAACGATCAATCGTGGCTCAATTCAGACGTGAGTCCGTTCCCGCGTTGTATTGCTAACTGTTAAAATAAATATTAGATGTCTGTCCGTAAAACGGCGGATAAAAATGTAATAGCAATCGTGTTATTTAGAAATCCGTTTGGGTTACGGTATTTATTATACCGCACACGATTTCAATTTAATTTATGAAATCTATACTAATATATAAAGCTGAATAGTTTGTTTGTTTGTTTGAATCTCAGAAACTACTGGACCGATTTGAAAAATTCTTTCAGTGTAAAATAGTCCACTTATCAAGGAAGGCTATATGTAAAATGACGCTTAGATAAGTAGGAGAGGTGCAGCAATAAAAAATAGGACGAAAACGGCAAAATTTAAAGCTTTCCTTGAGTGCGCTGAGTAAACGGTGATAGTTATTCAAATATCACGTATTACATAATTTGTTCCCCTCCAAAAGTTCGAAATAAAAGTCCGCGACAGCATATGTCTAGCTGTTACAGTTAACCCACTCTTACCATTTTTATGGTTATCAGAAGACTCTATTACGGTTTTATCTTTCCACGCGGGTGGATCCGATGGGGATTGCTTGTATAGAATATAGTCGCACATTCTTATTTGTAGCTGTGATGGTTGTACAGTAAGATTGCGTGTCCTTTACCAAGGGATTGCGAATTCAAATCCTTTTCGGATACTTATTTATGTCTTCTATAAAAACTCGTAATATTAATTCTACAGTTCATTACGTGCTTTACGGTAAAGGAAAACATCGTGAGATGAGGAAATGAGATCTTCGTTTAGCTTAGAGATATTTACAGGGTGCTAATTTACACTAAATCTGCCAAGTCATTAAATCTGTCTGTCTGTATGTGTTCGATTTTCTCAAAATATAATGGACGTATTTTTGTACGGATTTTATTAAAAGTGCAGATTTTTTTTTAAATTTCCTCTTGTCGAGGTTAATAGTAATTCGGAACGACTAAACATATTTTAATGCGACTTTCACTAGAAGACATGGGACTTTACAGTAGGTTGTGGGGCAACATATAAAATAAATAAATAAATATATGGCCCCATTTATTACTTACACCCACGAACGTCCGGACATATGCCATTTTTGTCTTAGAATTTTTGTGGGGTCGGGAGTTACATGACAAAAAATCTTTGTAAAACACTAATTTTTCATGCGTTCAAGACCGCGGGCACAGCTTATTAAAAAATAAAGCATGAACTTCTCAGGTTTGTGACTTCATAAATATGCGTTATATATCAGTTACAGTACAAAATTCGATAATGGAGAGTGAAAAAATGCCCGTCTCATTAAAAAAACGGTTAAAATGCTATTGCGTTTAAAAAGAACGTCTTTTGATGTTAAATTATATGCGGGGTGTCATCCTCAAAGAAATGAAAAGGATAAGTAATTGCGGCCATCGCGATGCTTGTTATTATTTTAATGTCGACTAATAAGGAGGCATTAGCCGATTGCGGTTAGTGAACAAGCTTAAACATAAGCGGTCAGAACGTTCTTTCTATTAAATGTATACAAATAATATTTATTTCTATCAAAAATCTTCTTTGAAATACTTTAAACGAGTTAATCTTGTGTATAAATATATATAGAATCAAAATTTCGGAAATCCTCAAACGATTTTCATAAAACTAAGTACGTAGGCGGTTTAGGGGTGATGAATCGATCTAGGGGAGTATTTAAAAAAAAAAAAAAGTCTTTTTATCTCTTTTTTCAGGCAATGAAAACTGTTATGATATTTTTAGAAAACAAAAACTAATTACTCTGTGACTTGCAAAGTTATAATAGCTCAGTTAGGAACGGACGTACTTAAAAAGTTAAAATACCCCGGATATACCCATCCCTTTATTTATATTGCATCTTTTTTTACATCTTCATAAAAAACCCGGGCGAAGGTCACCCAGGAACTTATCTTTATTTAAGTAATTTTTCTCCCCAAAACCCCCTAAATGCTGAATTTCAGGAAAATCGTTGGAGCTGTTTCCGAGCTTCCGAAAATAGATATACATATATACATACAAGATTAACTCATTTAAATATTAAGATTAAGAGATTAAAGATATAATAATAAATAGTCTATTTAGACAAGACTTTTGACAGTATGGGTAGTTTTAACCTGAGTAATAGGACGTTTGTGGTGTGAACACTACTTGACTAGGTAACAGTCGACGCGCGCCGACTAGCGCCCGGCTGCCCGCGCCTTGGCGCCGACACCACTTTGATTTACCTCAAACATTAATCTTTAGATCAAAGCGGGTCATGTTTTATATTAAATGGCATTTGAATATATCATTGCACGTTTTATCTGTTATTGTACAATTCCTAACTACGCGATGGAATTTTACATTAAATCTTTATCAATATCAATTATAGTTATCCTAAGTTAGTGGCCATTATTGTTGTTCGCTATGTTATCCCTATTTAAATTTATACCATGCTTAAAATTTTATGATTGCATCCACCCCGTAAATAAAATTGCGGGCAGTAAATATCTCGAAAAATATTTATTTCTTTCTTAATTCCTTAAATGAATTAAAATTGTTTCAAATGATGGTTTTTTGTGAAATAACACTTATTATTTATATCCTTTAGATACATTTAACTATTTAACATTTAAATATTTACAGTATTTATAATACACAGCTACATTGTCACAGCTTAGTTATAAGCTGTGATACTCCAACGGTGACACCGTGCGACTCTTTCGAGGGGTCACGAGTTGAAACTCCGGGCAGACACCAATGAGTTTTTCTATTTGAAACTTATGTGTCTAATTGATAATTGCAATTTATCACACGCTTTCCGGTGAAGAAAAATATCGAGAGGAAACCTGCATATCTCTAATGAATTCTAGGGATATGTGTAACATACCAATCCGCATTAGGTCTTAGCTCCAACTCCCTTCTCGCTAAAAACCGAGGTGGAGGCCTTTGCCCTGCAGTGGAATAGCAACAGACCGTTACTTTACTTTACTTTACTATAATAGATTTGCAGAAGATACCACAAAAAGAAATGGCCAATAAATATGTATGAACTTGAAAGTCACAAACGTGCACTTTATTCAGTAAAACGTTTTAAGGCATAAAATGCGAGAGCTAGCCTGAATGCAGTATTTTGTGACGTGTTTATTGTAACAAAATGTATTTGCGTAAATAGAGAATATACACGACGTACAAACAAAGGCGACGTCGCGACGCCGGCGCCGGCGCCGATTGCTGTAGGTCTTTTTACATAGATCAGATCGAAGACTACTCACGAACTTTAAAATTATTACACAATGGTAATTATCATATCATAATAATTAAATTAAATAAATACATGGGTACACACGCACTGTCGTCCGTCCTCAAAGTAATTGAATACTTTTGTTATGGGGTATTGATAAATATAAACATATAATTTAAATAAATATTATACATTATTAAATACATTCTCATAACCAGACAGAACCAACAATTTTTTTTCAAAAACCAATAAGTTTTTATGAAATTTTGGAAAACCCTTATGGCATAAACCCAGAATAGCATTTTTTGACATTTTCTTTTTACGAAAAATAATGCCTTATTATCAAAGCAATTTTAAACAATACAGCATTAATCCTTATCCAATTAAGTACCTTAAATACATAGTTTTCTAGTAAAACTTATGTGTCTAATTGATAATTGCAATTTATCACACGCTTTTCGGTGAAGGAAAACATCGATATCTCTAGAGAATTCTGGGGATATGTGTAACCTACCAATCCGCATTGGAGCAGCGTGGTAGGTCTTAGCTCCAATCCTTCTCTCCAAAAAAAAAAACGGAGAGAAGGCCTGTTACTATTCCACTGGCCTATGCCCAGCAGTGGGATAGTAACAGGCCGTTACTTACTACTTTACTAAATACATTGTTGATTTAATGTAGATCAATATGGCCGTTTACAGCATATATATGAAATGAACATTTTCGAACATATTATAGATTTAAAATGCCGCAAGGAGGGCATTGAGTTCACTGTGTGTCATGGGCTTATATTTTATACACGTGCGAAGCCGGAGCGGTCCTCTAGTATATTAGAAATGAGAAAGTCTGCTTTCATCGCCAACCAATTACTTTGCTGAAATAAACCAAGGGATCAATATTTAACTTTAAGACCGCTCATGAATAACGAAGCAAAAACACGAATTTACAATAATATTATTTTGCTGTTATCCGAGTTTGTTAAGAGAATATATGTAATGCTAAGTGCATGAAGCAGGCAACAGTCGCATACCCCAATTATACAGGACAAGTTACCACTTGTATCACAAAACACCGCCAACACCAACTCTACACACAAGTACTACACACACTCACTACAACTACGTCTACGATCGTTTTGCCCCGAAACCGAAGCATCATCAGGAGGATAGATTTCACGAATGAAATCGTAATGCCAGCAAAAACGCATAAGATTTTATAGTAAAATTACTAAATTATTGGTACAATTAGGCAACGTGTTTGTCGTTTCATTAATAGCATGTGAATGTAGTTGCTAGTTGTAGCCATTCGACTGAAGTGAACATGTCAACGCTATTGACCTTATTTTAAACTTCCGACATATTATATGGGAATATCTTCAATTATTTTCAAGTAAAATGCGCGCTAAATTTTTTAAAATAACTTTTATTGTGAATTTAAGTTTCGTAAAAGGTGACTCAGGTAGGACGACTCGCTGTGTGTTACTCGGCTGAGTCGAATAGAACCACCCTCTTTCTTACAAAGGTTTCGTACAATACGACTACGGTAAGTTGACGTCAGGCAAGCGGCCGGCCGTAAAATATATAGCCAAATCATAGGACAACATGTTTATAACATGTTGTAACCCACTTAGAGTGGGATAAGGACAGGATAATAATGATGCCTCTTATTGCGAATTTAACAAGAATATTAATAATATTATTAGTAATTATAATATTATAAGAAAGAATATGTTAGTAATAAACGTATATGTATTTCTAAAAATATGCTAATGACAGATTTTTGAATTATGTATTTGAAAACGGTGCTTTGACGTTCGGTTCCATACATCGTCCAGTATTGCTTGCACAAAATAGTACATTCCTAAACAAAAATATCAAACTCATAGTTCATTACAATTATATTTTTTTAAACCTTTAAAACTTTTCAAAGTATCACTAACTGACGCAACCAAAAAATAAAAATTAATCAAACTACAATACTATATTTAAAATGAAATAAGTCAAACTTTGATAGATATAACGACGTAAATTGTTACTATTTATTTTGTAAAAAAAATCTATATCCTAGAAATAATTTAGGTACATATTTTTTTTTGTACCCAACATTTTGTTGTTCTAATTGTACTTACCGCTGATAGTAGTTAGATATCTATGAATTATTTTATTATTATGATACTATGAATTCTACAATTACGCTTTCTAGCAATTTCTTTCGCGCTCTGCTGTGTACAGATCTGAGAAACGAGTTGTAAGTAATTTAATTATTGATAACATTATATAGTACAGAAACGTCAGCGAAAATGAAAAATGTCACAGTTGGCGCCAGTGAAATTATCTGCAATTGCTCTCAATTTTAATCATTTAACTTGCTTAAGCCTGTGGGTGGGTAATATAAGTGCAACTAATATTATCAATCCAGATAAAAGGGCAGCCATGCGTTTGAGTCGTTTCCGTTATCGCATAGACACCCACGAAGATTTCATTTACGATATTTCGTAATAAAACAGAAAAGCCTGGAAGAAAAAACTCAAGTAAGTATTTTAAGTAAGTTATTACTGTAAGCAGTAGCCATTTTTAACCTTTCATGAACTTACACGCTTACTTACTCATATTCTACGATATCGCTACGTATTTGGTGGGAATATGTAAAGCTACGTAAGAACGAGTTAGTTGTAGATATAATTTAAAGACGAATAATGTCTTATGCGAGCGTCGCACTGTTGTATGTTTTCAAAGTTAGATTGTTTAGCCATTCATGGTTCAACGTCAAACTCCATAGACACATCGACCACAGCTCATGACTTAAAAAAAATGATAATGTATACAGAAATAGTTTTAGCTATTTACATATTTATATTATATTATATAAAAGGTCAATTCTTTTATTATGGAAATGAAAATTTTTCGTATACGAGCTTTAATAAGTTTATATTTTCTAGAGTTGATTAAGTTTCTTTTGTTTTTATCGACATTTTTAGCAAACTGATTTCAATTGATGAATTTAAGTTGATTTTAGTTAAGGAAGTTCTAAGACCCATAAAATGATTTTGGTTTGTTGAAGTGCTATCTCTCACACACTTAAGTTTGGAATTTTGCACAACTTTTTCTTTAGGATCATCGCAATATGGGTCGATTTACGAATATCGATTCCAAGCTTTGAGTTAGGTGAATAAGAATGTATTACATATACGATACAAAATTCCATAAAATGTTTGAAATAAGTATATTAATTGAAATTTAGACATCAAAGAAATATAGTCAACGCAATGTTACTGAGCTGTCACGTGCGGTTAACTCTCTGTAACTTTAGCTGGATTTACGCATGCTTACATTTTCATTTATCACCCGCTATTCACACATATGCAATGCGAAACAGGAATGAATTCTGTAATTAAGCCTCTGAATTATTGATGTGGTTACACAAGAAAGCAAGCATCGTAAAGAATGAAAATGTTGCGGCTAGGTGGCGCCAGTGAGTTAATATGTGAACTCGCTCTCATTTGTTTGGTGTTATCGTATTTTGTTTCAAGGTTTACGGGTAGTAATGCAGTTGAAATAATAAAGTTAGATTAATTTGTGAGAGTGTAGCGAATTTTATAGTATACCCATCGTGTGATAATCGGCCTAGTAGAATAGACCACCCTCATTTTTACCGAAGTTCATTTCTTAGAGGCCACTAAGGTAAGTCGACCCGCCGTGTGGTATCCGGCTGGGTAGAATAAACCACTCTCTTTCTTACGGAGGTGTCATAAAATACGACTAAAGTCAGTTGACGTTGGAAGGCGGCCGGTCGTAAAAACGCAGCCAACTCATGTGACAGTATGTTTATAACATGTTGTGCTGACCCTATTTAGAGTGAGATAAGAGCAGGAGGAGGATGACTTATTTAAAATAAAGTCCTCTACTAAAGTTTAAGATCCTAATTCAGCTATATTTAGCTTAATTTAGGATACGTCGATTTGTGATAAGGTCTTTATGGGAGAATTCAAATATTGCTTTAAACTATCAAGCGATTTTCTGACGTAATTTATATTCAGAATATAAGTACCTCGATCTTTTAAAAAGAGTAATGTTTTTTGTTCCTATAAATACTTTATGCGGTCTATATGCAGGATGCGTTATAGATTATTAATAAGATACGATTTGTATATAACGTTTTGTATTACAAAACTATATATTGGATAAAACTTTACGCTTAACCACTTTTACAAATACACACATTGTTGTAACAGGATTCTGTATTTAAATTGTAAAATACTAAAGCCAAAGAATTTGTTGACCACGACCGCAAATTCCTTGCAGCATTCACATTTTCTCGTATTGTCTGTAAATGGCATTATGTGACGCTTATGGACCATGACATGCGGCGCATTGCATGGGAAGGGTAAAACATAACATTGTATTAAGTTACATAGCGCCAAAGTACTCACGTTGGATACTTGCAAAAATCCGTTGTTTTCAATTTTTTAATCTGTTTTTCTTCGACGTTACAAACTTGGACGTTTTTAAAATACTATTACAAGACATAATAACCCTAATACAGAGACATATTCTTCAAATAAATAATACATAAAAATATCTAATATATTGATTGAAAAATTAAGCTGTGTGGTATCCGGTTTAGAAGAATAGATCACCCTCTTTCTTACCGAGGTGTAGTTAAATACGACTAAGGTAAGTTGACGTCAGGCAGGCGGGCGGTTGGTAAAATGCAGCCAAATCATGTGAGGGCATGTTTATAACATGGTGTGCCGACACCACTTAAAGTGGGATAAGGGCGGGAGATCATTTTTATAGTTCCTTGAGCTGAGTCAGTACAATCCTTTAATGTTTTGTTTGTCTGAATGGTGCGACGTCAAAATAATACACTGGGCAAAATATGTCGAACATTAGTAGCATTCTCGGTTACATTCTATTCTATCCAGCCTTGCGTATTTGTAGTATGACTATTGCCTACTTATTCATGTCGACGAACCATTATCTTGCACGCTACACCCGTAGGTATTAAATTTGATATAGTGGTCCTATCGTGTTCTTAATATAAATGTTCTATTTGATCATAACTACGAATAGTACTTTATTGGCAACTCTCATGAGATCAAATACTAAAGGCGTGTTTCTCACTCAAAGAATTATTTTAGTTGTGGCGCCACTTCGTAGTTGTTTCATATTAATATATGACACGACAACAGAGATGAGAGATTTTGTTATCGTACAAGTTTGTTTTTGGTTTCATCAACTTGGCATATTTTCGGTATTAGAAGTAGCGTACTACTATGACTCATACTAGACTACGTATTTGCGATGACTCGCCTCACAAGTCGCGACAAAACACAAGTGTTATATCTTAAAATTCTTGTCTTGTCTAATTTTGGCCTAAAAATGTATATGCCGGACTAAATTCGACTTTCTTTAATTTTCTGGGGTTCTTATTCATTAACTCGTCGTGTGTCTATGTGGCTACAAGAAGGAAGACTTAGTTCCGTTACCATGTAACGCCAGATTTGACCACCGCCGAGTATCTTTTTGATTCTTCTCGGTAAGAGCAACATTCCGAACCAGTTGTAGCTTCATTGATCATATTGATCCTTGTCGATTCAAAGTGCTTGAAAGAGCTTATTTGAATAAAGATTATTTTGATTTTGATTTAGGTAGGTAGTTCCTTCTGTACCTGCTATACTCCGCAACGAGAGGAAAAAGCTCACGAACCCAGTTGTAATCAAAAGCAATCAAGCACGTCCATTAATTTTACAGCTTCAAATTTAGCCGGATATATTTTCAAAAAGGAACAAGCTTCTGGCAGTGACTTCCTCTGCTTGGAGTATGGATAAGGGGATATAAAATAGCATATTTCTCTTATATCCTTTAACTTATCAAGAATGTACGTGTTACATGTACTTGTACTATGTGTCCTTTCGGACATAAAAAATGGACAATCCAATAAACACTCTTGCATTTCGAAATTCTTGCATTGCAAAATATGATTTGGTTTTTCTGGGTAAAGGCTTTGGCTGTAGCTATTTAAAGAAATAGACAGGATATTTACTTTTTACAGATTAGCAACTGGCTAAGCAAAGTGGTGTTAGCATCTAGGAAATTTAAAATATACTAAACTTAAAAAGTATGATCAGCTAAATAAATTTGAACACAGCATGCAGTGAAATTTAGCACATATTTTAGGCAATAGCGTACTAATCGAGACGGCAAAATTTGATCAATTAAAATTGTACCGTCAGAATCTATGAAACTAGGAGTGGAATTGTCCCATAAGGTAAGTACGTGCTTAAAAGGTCACAGGCGAGACGCGAAGGCTATTTGGAAAGTAGACTGGCGCCGTCGCAAGGCGGCTCTAAGCAAATTTGGCGAGAATGAGAATGTCTACGACTACCGGTACCACGTTTAGTAAATTGGCACTGGTTATAAGTTACTGTTCATTGTTTTCACCTCTCTAAATTGGAAAGATACGAGTGTTTTTGGCAAAGTGGTCAGGACTTAATATTAGATACTTAAGGACCAAATCTACCTTAATTGTGGATCTTTGAATTGCCGGGCTTTACTGGCCCGTTGGTGTAGTTGGCATTAACCCTGCTTTAAGCTTCGTGCGTCCTGGCTTCGATTTCCGTCCAGGGCCAACATTTTTACAAACATTTTGTTGGTTAATAGAATCTGGGTATGTGTATTTAAAATTATATATGTACATATTCAACAGTTGTTTGTCACCCATAACACAAGTATTAAGTTACTTACTGTGGGAACGGACGACCGTGTGCGCAATTGTCCCATATACATACAGACTATATAGTTCAATATGCATAAGTACAAATGTGACAGCCGATGTAAATATGTAGTAGCAGACCTATATGGCGCAGTGCTTACAGCCTTATGACTACCAGGTTAAATTCAATCGAAAGTGATATGGAATTAATACGCGCATTTTTATAGGAAACTCAAAGCCTGCCCGGGTTTTGGAATCGCGAATCCTTTGTATGCATCACTCTAACCGATATAATATTTTTTATCGTTATTCGTAGACTGCACTTGATAATTAGTACTTGGAACAGAATAATAATAATTTTAGCTTTGCCATTACAGCGGCTTAAAACATTGCTAAAGTGAGGCTGATACAGAAAGCCTATTATACAATTTAGGATTATATAGATGACTAGAATGTGTAGATACAGCTACTCCTTTACTCTGTAAAAGACTAACCTAATAAAAGAAGAATTTATAATAAAAGTATTTATAATAATTATATTTTGAAAAGCAACCGAGTTTCTTGCTTGTTCTTTTATTGTAGGAACGGCTTTCCGAACCAGCAGTAGAGTTGACGATTCAAAAGCACTTGTTTACAGGTTTACTTGAATAAAGAATATTATAAAATTTGAATTTGAATAGAACTCAACAGGCCTCAAGGCTAGACAAGAGACACTGCAATTTTTTTATGTTGAAGTTTTCCATATAAAATCATAAAGAGAATTACGAGTAAAATATCGTATCAATTTAAATATTCTCTCTCTCAATAACATGTTTATTTATTAGTATGAAATAGTAGCATTTATGATAAAAAATAATCACAATAAAATATATAGAAGACGTCTTATAACCATTAATTACTATATTATCGCTAACATTTTAGAATTAATTGTACTATTATGTACCAAGTGCACAGGCGCAAGTGACATATTGCTACGTATGAATCCATTTGCTTACTGTACCATCAATGACGTCTTTCACATACGTAGGTTATCGAAGAGTTCGAGATTTGTACTGACGCCTGACCCGACTTTTGTGACGATTACTCAGTCTCGTGGCGTTTGATAGATTTTCATTTGAAATACATAACAAGTCACATACAAAAAAGTAACAGTAGCGGTCTGTTACTATCCCACTGCTGGGCAAAGGCATGCAATCTTTGTTTTTTAAGAGAAGGGTTTGAGTTACACATTTCCCCAAAATTCTGTAGAGATATGCAGATTTCTTTTACTTAAAAACATGTGATAAATAGCAATTATCAATTAAACACGTAAGTTTTAACTAAAATACTTATTGGTCCCTACCCGGAGTTTTGGACCTGTGCTTCCCTCGAACAAGTTGTACGGTCCAACTTAATAATCTTACATTTTGCAAATTTAAAGTTATTTTTTGTTATAAATATGTATTTATAAGAGGCTCTAATTTATTAATTTAAAAAGGGAAATTTCCACAATTTCCGGTCTGTATACATTAATATCTATTTCCTTCAGGCATCACGTGATGAACGAATGGAACAACTTCACTTTACAATTTTTTTTGTGCTAATTATTGTCAACAGAAGGTTCCTATGAAAAAAAATCATTGTCAGTTTAGTGCAACATTAATAGTTAAAACAGGACAACGTTTGTCGGGTTAGCTAGTACTATATAAGATAGTGTGGCTTAAGGCAATTAAACAAGGACGTAGCACGTTGACGCAGAGTCGTAAAGAAGAGCGTCGAAATGACATGCATTGCCCAGACATTTGTATGTGTACACGAGTTATGATCGCGCGTTTGGCGCCATTTACATACCATTCCATTGTTCACAGAAATGTGGCGCCGGCACTTACTCGTTCATACGTAATTTTATGATCAACGCTCGCTTGCTGTTTTCTGCATCTTTAGCTGCCGCCTGAATGTGAATAGAGCACGGCGGACACAAACGGTCCTTTTAAAACTGTAATAATTCATGAGCGTGCGTGTTTTGAATATTTAACCATTGTGAAAATTCTTAAATATGACAGTACATTATTTTGCGTAGTTCTCTTATGAGCGGAAATGTATCAATAGAATTAACAAGCGCTGTTTACACGTCTTAATGGCATAAGTGCATCACCAGGAAGCTTTCTGATGTATAAAGCTTTTCTTTTACGAATATTTAGGGCGGATCAACATCGACTCTTGTATTTTAAAATACTAACAGGGCACGACTTTGGAATGTAAAGATGTGTTTAGGTTCCGAATTCCAGGAAAATAATTTATTAAAAAATAATTTTGTACTTAACATTAGTTAGTGACAGAATTATTCAAATTTATATTTTGTAAAGAACCTTTTCATTGTTCATGAGATATATTTTTTTTATTTCATTTTTTAACAAATTTTCAGTATATGTATTATTAAAATTAATCTCACCTGAATGTAACAACATTCAAAATCGAGTGATAATAGTATATTTTTAGCCTAGCGGTAACCTAATGGTTAACGCGAGGACCAAAAAAGTTCAAAGCCCGAGTTCTAGTCCCACATGTCACCGGTGCTTTTTTTATTTTTTTCATTTTTTCAATAACGGAGCAAGGTTCGGTTACTCAGGTACTATTATATACAAAATATATGAATATTATATACTAAATGTATAAGCTGTGGTAGCCCTGCGGTAACATATGCGACTCTTTCGAGGAGGTTACGGGTTCCAACCCGGGAAGACACCAATGAGTTTTCTGTAAAACCTTATGTGTCTAATTGATAATTGTTTTTCGATAAAGGAAAATAGTGTGAGGAAACCTGCATAGAGAATAGCCTAGAGAATTCTGGATATATGTGTAAACTACCAATCGGCATTGGAGCAGCGTGGAAGGTCTTAGCTCCAACTCTTCTCTCCAAAAACTGAGAGAGGAGGCCTATTCTCAGCAGTGGAATAGTAACAGGCCGCTACTTACTTACTTACTAAACAAAATGTAACATCAAACTTGGAGAATCAACCTAATAATTAAAATCCATCCTACGATACTGATTCGGCGTACGTGTTTATTGAACTATCCGTTAGTGCGATACACCGTTGAAAGCAATTTATAAACATTGCAACGTTGAGGAAAGTAATGTTCTGCAGGTGTGCTCGATAGCGGCGTAGATGAAAAATTTATCTCAACATATCGATGGTTTTAAGAATATTTACTCCGCTTCGAAATTCAAACTTGTTGTTAAGATAATTCGGAACTTTAGCTGTCAACGATGGTCACTGTCATTTCTAGGTCATACATAATAATGACCACACACATTATGAAATCTTCTCGATACATACTTCTTTGTTTAAAATTCATTAGTTTTCAGATAAATTTGAGATTTTGGAGAATTAATTAATTGAGAATTAAATTGTTTAGATTGTGTGAAGTATGATATTCATATAAAAGGAGTAGCGCTATAGATGACGAATGACAGGAGAGAATGGAAGCGAAAAAAATATCGTGCTGTGAGAGTTGTGACTTAGAGTGGGATAAGGGCAGGAGAATGATATTTATGATATAAACCATATGACAAAGAAAAATCTCCCAGCCTAAATGAAATAAACCATATTATTTGTATAGATATAGATAATATGGTTTATATATATAAGGTTATATAACCTTTTAGCGTTGTGGGTATAGTTTTCGTTAATGTTTAATTTATGCTGTATTTTACGAGTTTCAGCTAAAACTCACGATATGATTTTCATCATTTTTTGTATTACATTACTGAGTATATCGAATGATGTAAACTATATTCAAAACGTAAATATTCGAATATTTGTTCCGAATTGCTTTAACTTATTTCGAATACTAGTAAAACTCATTGATGAAGATTTTTTGAATCGTTTAAAGATGATTTGGACTATGGGACCCTAAATCCGTAATATTAAAGCACTTACGAAGCGTTACTAAAGTTGTAAAATATAACGATAATATTAAATATTTATAGTTGTATATTTTACGACTTTATGATATTACTATTTTATACATAAATTAACAAATTAATTACATTATGAAAATATTAAATATCAAATTACATAATTAATAATGAGATCATCCCATTGATACGTGTGGTATTATTGTCGAATTTTTTTTTTACTTCCTGTGTTATATATTTAATGTTTATTATTCAAGACAATTAAAGTATCCTTAGGTAACTAAATAAAATATTAGAAACCAATTAGAAATTGACATATGTTTGTAGAATTCTGGCGAGTTTTGTAATATAGGGTACATGCCTCCACCTGCAGAACATTACTTTCATCGTAAGCTTTCCTATGTATACCTTGTTTTGAATTTAATTTTTATATATAATCTGTTGGTACATAAACTAATAAATAAATAAAAATACATACCCTGCCGATCTATGGGAGAGTTCATCAGCAAGGTTACCTTATAGCATCATTAAGTCATGGTGTGTCCAGAATGAATGATAAAGGATAGGAATGGAAAGATAGGATAGGATTGTACTTGTACTATACCTGATTTTATAACCCTTCTGGCTTTTCCTCTAAGTAGAGGTGAAAAAATTATATATTGTGTATATATATATATATATATATATATATATATATATATATATATATATATATATATATATATATATATATATATATATATATATATTATGTTTATTTTATGTGTAGACAATAAATCTTTAGTTTAGATAATTCAACACAGCGACATAATAAGAAATAGTAAAAAAAATCTTTTAATAAAGAAGGAAATGATTTTTTCTATTCTTGAATAATAATTTATTTTATTTCAATTATTGTTTCATATTACAATTGATTAGTTGCTTACACTTATAAAATTTGAATCTGTCTCTCTTAATTGAAATTTTAAATTTAAATCACAGTGTTTAGTATCGAATGTACATTTAATAAGCATTCTAATCAATAATAGTCGTGCCATTGCAAATGACCTGTGAACCAAACAAGCGCCTTGAGATAGGAACGCTAAGTTATGTAATCTATAATATTATATGTTGACTTTTGCTTTAGAATTTAGATGATAATTATGACCTAATATGTTAATAATTAGGCTAATATTTAGGCTTAATATAAGGAATTTGAAGATTGCCGTGTGGTAAGCGGCATAGTGGAATAGACCACCCTCATTTGTTACCGAGGTGTCGTAAAAGGCGACTAAGGTAAGACGACGGCGTGGTATCCGGCTGAATAGACCTTTTTCTTTCTGAGAAGATTTTTGCGAAGTTGGTTGGTTTAAAAGGCGAAGCAATGTTTGTTATTGTTTCATTCCATTTTTTAGATGTTATGTTAGACTAAAGACCATTGTATTGTAATTTTATGTTATGAAGGTTCATTCATACAACATAAGAGTAACTAAAATTGATATTAACCTATTTCGTTTTACAATAAAATTCAAAATTATTTTTGCTTTACCATATGATTGTATCCCATAATATCTGAGTCTTCCCTTCTTGGCTAATAATGAAACTTCATGATAATATGTATAAATACCTATGATTCCAGTTAATTTTTTCATGAATAAACATTTTTATTATCTTAATTAAAATCAACCCGCCTTGTAAAATAATGACTTAAAACTAGTCTTTACATTATTCTTAAAATAGTACCAGGAAAGTATGATGTACATGGAGGTCAGGGACAGGGATCTACAACCTTTGGAATCTTGCGTTCATGGTCAGACTGGCGCCAGTGTTGGGCGCCACATGACCCTTCCACAACGACCACCATTCATAAACCATCCACGCAGTTTGGTCTCTATTATTGTACATGTGATTGATATTTTGTTCATACCAAGATCAAGGTTGACTATCAATACAGAGCTACGAATAAATTACGGATGTTGTCAGAATTAAACCATATAACATGTTATATAACATTTGTCGACCATGACTATAATTTTGTAAATAGCCCTAAAACATGGTATCTAATTATGCTTTTTAAACTATACTTGATACGTAAAATACGTATAAAATAAATGAATAAAATAATTCAAGTTATTTTTAAATTTCGTCTCAAATTTTGGATGGCAACTATGAACTGTCATAGAACTGTCATTCCAAATACAATTATTTATAGCGGGTGTCAGAATTGCGTGTCGTGGAAAACCAAAGGTTACAGTGTACATAATGAAATTTAAAACGCTTAAAGAGATCGTGTCAGGCATTAGAGATCGGTCTTAAAAATCTCTGTATCTACAATAGTATATTAAACACAAATATCGTTCTAATGTTTATCAACTCGATTGAATTGGATGTTCAAACTTAAATTTGATCTCAACGCGTTATTTGAATGTAATTTTCTATATTAAAGGTTGATTAATATAATAAATGTTTTCAATATTTTAATTTTTTTTTGTTTTTATTCTCAGTTGCCTATATTTATTTATAATATGTTTTTAATTGATTCTTAATACAATGAAGTGAGCTGTAAACCTTTTTGTCATTATTTATTTACTAATTTCATTTCTTGTTTCTAGATCTTTTCAAACAGGAGATATGTAACAATTCTTTCAGTTTTGCTTTTGTTCATTAAAACAAAGACAAAAAATATATATATTTTTATTAAACATTATTTGTTTTTTTAATATTTTAATAATACGTTATCCGAGTCGGATGTATGGTTTTCTACGAAGTAGCGGCTATCTCAATTATGTATTCCAGACTGAACTGCACTTATAGTATTCTAGCAAGTGTCGGGAGTTGAAACAGTACAATTAGGGCTGCCATTAATGAATTTGAATAACATAATAATCGATTACAATTTGAAAATTATATATATATGGGATATTATTGTCATAATTAAATGGCATAAAATACTTACAATTACCAAAGAATAACATTTTAAACTCCCTTTTTAAGTTGAAGCAACACGGTATCAAAATGGTAACTGAAAATAAAATTTAATTTTCATGAAACCATAGACGGCTTTCATTGGTATGGTGGTTCGATGATTATGCCGAAGCTAGTAATTGTTCCCACCAATAAATCAAAGTTAATTTAAACTTTTCTTTTTAATTTCAATACGTTATTTTCCCTCATGCCTTTTATAGGGTCATCGGGAGGTAGTGAAGAATGCTATGGATGAGAAATCAAATAAAAGAAAAGTATACCCTTGATGAATAGTATTAAAAACCTCAAAATATACGAAGTACCAACCCTAATTAATAACGACACGTCGTGACCATAGGTTCCTCAAACTAAAATTATTGTGTTGAAATTGCTGTGTCGTGCGCCATTAATGTTTAATTGATAAAAGGAAGTCATGTTTATCTCGTAAATCGATACGGTTTTACCTAATAAATTTATTATAACAAATGATTTAAATATTACTTTTAGTTTATTAACTACAGATCGTAAAGCAAGACTTAAACATCCGCTTTTCTTTGTTATATTCAGTGTTAAAAAAAGATATTCGGAGTGCTACAGATGTTAATTATGTTGTGGATTACTTCCAATATAAAATAATAAACTTTTGAGTTAGATGATTTAATGAAAAATAGCAGTGTAACTTTAATGTCGTAACTGTATAAGAGGGGCTTACAATAACTCTGAATTTATAACTACTTTGCTTTTACAATACACGTTTATAAACATTATTGCAATTACACAAACAGCGATGCACTGTAACTTATATGGATATGTACATCATAGCAATATCTATAGACTGATACCTACTAATATCTATTGTATTAGAAAATTGTAGCCTCAGAATATATAGAAACTTTAAAACACTATAAAAACTCAGCTTTCTCAAAGTTTTAGTTACAAAGTTACTTTCGATGACGAAGATTTTCTTTGTCGCATACTTTTTAATGTATTTATCCTTGCCATTCTGATATTGAGTAATCGTCTTTAAAATAGAACAATTCATACAGTCATCATCTATACAGGAAGATTAAAGAATACGCAATGTAACATCACTGCGAAACAATAGCGTTATTAGTATTTTGCATTGTAATCGCTGCGTTGGCGGCCTGTTTAATATCTGACCTTTCGCTGTTTAGTACTGTCTGTAATATTTTTACTGTCGTAATTATTTATCTATATATACTTCTTACTAAACTATTTTACAAAGACAAGCATTAAAAAAACTTAAAACGAATTAAAACTAACTAAAGAATATAAAATAAAAATTAATATATGTATGTATGGCCAAACTTATTCGTTGGCCAAGGTAGTTGCCAGCTCTCAGCTCCCCGGTACGCCCTACGAGCCTTCTAGCTATCTCGTTGCAGAACGTATGAGCATCCGGGCCCCTGGACCTAAGGTCTCTTCACCAAACGGCACAAAAATTAAGCTTCTATTTATGTCTTCATCTTTGCGCCTCTTGGCATGTTCTGCATTGGTAGCTGCTGCTCCCGCCATAGTAAAGGGTCCATTATTATTACTTATCTTCCTTTACATCAACAATGGTGTCGAATGTGACTCAAAATAAAAGAAAATGAATATATATTTAATGTTCGTGACATTAAAAACAAAATAAAATTAAAAATTGACGGACGTATTAGCAATTCTCATCTAAGGTTCTAACCGCAGCTGGTTCAAACCGCGACTAGGCTTTTAAATTTCTAAAGCAATTTTTTTTATCTTTACAATCCATTATGCACTTTACTGATCGGAAATTACTACGACAATCTCCACGATCGTTTTACCCCGCAACCGAAGCATCATCACGAGGATATTCTACACGACAAAATCGAAATGCGTTGTTAAGTAGAGCTTTCTTTTCAGAGCGTATTAGTAGTAACGATCCTTTACATTCTATTATAGTTTTAGTCATTAAATTTGTTGGACAATATCTTTGTACCTCGTTAAATACATTTGTGCGAATCCCCTGATCTGCCCTGATCTATAAATTTTTGTCTGTATAAAATCCTACACAATCTGTTGTAAAACAAATTTAAAAAAATGTACGGGCATATTTGTTAAATTATTTGCGTATTATTTTAACAGGCATTGGTCTTATCACCGTGTTGGTAATCTTCGAATGTCAATAACGTAGCGAACATGTTCAATTGACATTTCACGATTACGAAAGATTTATGATATCACAATAAACCTTGCTATTAAGTGCAAACAATTTCAAATGTTTTAACAAGTGGACCTTAATTATTCAAATGTCGCCTTTATAGTTTAAAGGTGTTGTAACACCTTTGATGATATAAAACAACATTTGGCAATTACTCATATATTTATTAGCGAAGCGAAGTGATGGTTAACAGCGTTTTAAGTGCATTAATAAAAAAAGAACATTTACACAAATATTTTTACGTTTATAGGTATATTTGACGTTTAATGATATCATCATTAAAAAATAAAAAATAATGAGACACTCCCATTTGAGAAGTGATTTCAAAAGTAATGAGAATATTAATTTTATCGCGGATTATAGCAAAATAATATTCTCATTACTTTTGTATTATGGACCTCCGCAAAGTAACGCCAAATTCTATAAATGAAGTGATTTCAATTATTATTGGTTTATTTGATTTATTTATTTAATACTTATTGCACAATAGAATACACCGATAAATGGTTTAAAGTAAATTTATATTGTGCAAAGGGGGGTCTTATTGCTATAAGCAATCTCTTAACTTGCCACCCATGGTATTGTCAAAGAATGTGGAATGGTATTTTAATTTATCTTCTCTAACTTGGTTTATTCTGTATTATTATTTACTTTCAAAAATCTTGGGGTCTCCTAAACAAGGTGTCTTTGTGGTTTAGCAAAGAATTTAATTTTTACTTACGCTTTTTTTGAATTTATATGCTGCAAATATCATGCTTTATCAATCAGAGATATTTGGATTGTCTATATATTTGTTCATTTTTACTATCATACTTCTTACTATTTTATGATATTTGACATCAACCTAATATCACTTGATAATTATAATTTATCACACGCTTTTCGGTGAAGGAAAACATCGTGAGGAAAGCATATCTCTAGAGAATTCTGGATGTGTAACCTACCAATCCGCATTGCAGCAGCGTGGTAGGTTTTAGCTCCAATACTTCTCCCCAAAAACGGAGAGAAGAGGCCTATTCCCAGCAGTGGGAGAGTTATAGGCCGCTACTTTACTTTTTTACGTTAATATCATTTTGTTAAAAGTTTATCTTCCATTTTGTTTCATTCAGATTTCATTTCCTTTTTTTATTATTTTGAAATACATAAAAAATTATATTATATTCATTATTAAAAGTAGTAGAAATCTTTGGTCCGGGATTCGCAATTGTATTATTACATTCAATATATTGGATATATTCAATATACAAATTCAAGTTAATATTTTTCTGAGTTAAAACGGTAGGTTTTTTGAATAAACATGCGTTTCTAGTTTCGTCTAAGACTTGCAGATTCACTCACGATGTTCTTGTTAACTGCGGAGCACGTATTGTTGTTTTCCTACGAACTCGTGTATGCCAACTTTCTTTTCTGGGAGCTATACTTTGAAAGCTCTTATTTCCGATTACGTTTATATGTCGGCGGATACTTAATAGCAATTTTAGTTATTAAATAAATAAATAAATATATGGAACACTTACACTTCATTTAACTAGTTCCAAGTGATTTTTCTATTGCGCAATTTTTTTATTGTCATTTTACGAGTAATAAACATACATATGATGTTTCGAAAACAACTGTACTCGGTGCACCATAAAGACAGTGCAAGCAGATATACTAAATAGCACAAGCGCAATTAAATTTCACGGCTGGCATTACATTTTAGTTTCCTGTACAGTTGTGGGTCGATGGTAGTTTGTGCACCGCCATGAGGAGCTTTCACAGTACCTAACATGTTTTATGAGTTCTGCATTTAGAATTTAGTCGCGCGTCTGGTATTCAGATCTATGTAATATTGTATAAAGTTGTATCAATCTACGTATAGCCAATGTTGTCTATTGCAGCTTTAATAGTATTTATAGATTAAACTATATAGATATAGATTTGTGCTGAATACTCTATCCATAAAATGATTATAATAATAAAAATAAATATATGGGACACTTACACACACGGTCATCCGTCCTTAAAGTAAGTAACATAATACTTGTGTTATGAAAGAGACAACTGGTGAATATATACATATATAATTTTTAAATATATATTTAAATACAAATATACACGCGAAATATACAGACTCGAAAACCAATAAATTAATTTATAGAAAATGTTGAGAAACTGAAAATACGTTAATTTGCATAATTACATAATTGCGTACAGAAATTATGGTAGAATTATTTATTAGAAACGTTGATTACAGCAAAATAATTCTATAATAGCTTGTGCAATTTTTAAATACAATAAAATACAAAAAGAAAGATTTTACATCTGTTAGAATAACGTCATAAACAATAGTACTTTATTGGCTAATTATACTATTTATGAGCTTAAAAAGATATAGAACGAACAGTAACTACACAGTAACAGTATTATAACGACAATAACAGTACCTAAGAAGAAACGTGCGCCGGAAACCGTACGCATTTTTCGAAAAATTTAAATGCAACAAAATTGCCCTTCATTATTTCTTATGTTTACACCCATTTCACAGCGCATGCATTAATTTTATACGAATTTCACACTTTTTAAGGTCAGTAAATTAATTTTCGCTCATAATTGAATGCTTTAGCAAAAAGTTACACGTCTTTTAATGACGGCTTACAAAGAGTTCGAGTAGTTTAACTACTTCATGGGAAAAATCATAAACTTTTATTGTATTAAATTGAAGCCTCGTATTTTGGACACTTTAAATTTAAGGCATACGTGTTTCGGACATCGTGACGTCATAACTGGAAATTTATTGTCACTATGTGGTTGAAAATACAATTATACATACATAATTCAAGATAACAAAGTTAATATGTTCAAGTACTTTATATTCTATATATCATTTACGCCAGTTGAACACAATTATTGAGAGCCATAATTATAACTAACATATTTTAGTCCTATAGTTTTGGCATCCTTAAAAAATCATACATTTATTATACTAGAGTAGGGAATCGAACCTAAAATATGCCACATTACAATAAACAAAACGCAAATGAGGGTGATCAATCTATCTAACTTTCTTATGTGTGATTGGACAAAGATGAAGTAAGCTTGATCTTCTCTCTTATTATTTACTAACAATCGCCAGCGGCTCCGCTCGCATGAATAGTTAAAACCGTAAAATATTATTTTGATGATCATAAAAATTGTTACCCTTAAAAGCTAGACATATGCTGTCGCGGACTTTTATTTAGAACTTTTAGAGGGGAACAATTTTGTAATACATGATTTTTCAATAACTACTATCGTTTACTCAGCGCACGCAAGGAAAGCTTTTGCCGTTTTCGTAGTATTTTTTATTGCTGCTCCTCTTCTATTCATCTTAGCGTGATGTAATATATAGCCTTCCTTGATAAATGGACTATTTAACAGTGAAAGAATTTTTCAAATTGGTTCAGCAGTTCCTGAGATTAGCGCGTTCAAACAAACAAACTCTTCAGCTTTATATATTAGTATAGATTGTGTCACTAACACTTAAAAGCCTGCCTAGGGCTGCACTACTCTAGCATAATAATTATGAAAAAAAATTACAAAATGTCCCTCGCATAGATTTTCAACTGTAGCACATATTATAAAACACTGTTTGTATTTTGATAATTATATCGAGCTTCTAATAATATTCAAAAAAATCTTCTTGGTTTTTTATTATATTTAAGGAGTCCATTAATGAATATCCATAGGTTAAGTAGAAGTAAAAATATTTACGGATTTTACTTTTTGATTTTAAAAGTTTTATACATTTTAAAGCCATATATTCTAATATAACAGACATTCGCAAAGTTGTCTTTTGTCCGTCAACTCATAATTAAGTCCCTTATATCTGAAATGTGTCATAATGTAGCATTTTTTGTTATCGGTGTTTTTTTTAAATTTAAAACTGTTTTATCATTTATGAAAATAATAAATGTGAAATGGTGTGCATTTCACATTTTTTATTTTCATTTTTTAAAGAACTATAAAGAATCTATCGCAGTGGATTATGTTTTAAGTTTAATAGCTTAAGAGATTTTGTGACTTATTTTGGTTGTAGTAATTACGATTTCAGTGAATAGTATTTCGTATGTATTCCCTTAATAAGCATATTCTATATAAAATATGTATTGGTTTTTCTGCCGTCTGTTTAAAATAACCTATACATACGTGGACACATTTAAATTTAGGAAAGTTTATATAAATCATTATTAATGTGATGACAAATTAAATTCTTAGAAATCAAAATATGTTAATGATAAAAGACGTAAAGTCCATAATCGAATGACGACTTATGATGTAACTATATCTAGTATTTTAGTAATAAAATTCATTTATTGTATGATATCAATTATAGGTAAACTTTATGACTAAGAATTGTCTATGAGAATTCAATTAATGATGATTCAAATAAATTATATAAAAAATTGCGTTCAGGAATATTGGAAGTCAAATCATATGATTTAATCAAAACGACATTTATTAACGAGAACATTATAGAAAATGCAGAATAAAAATTAAATATAAATGTGTAGTAATTGTTAAAGACTGTTTGTTGTTTGTCTGAGAAATAATAATTATCCTCTACTAATATTTTAAACATAATTGATGTATAGAATCCGGCTATATTTACGTCTAATTTTATCGGATAAGCCGTGAGTATAGCCGGATTCTATAAACTAATTATGAATAACACTCACGATAGTTTAAATTTAAATATATTATAAACGTGAACGTCAGTCTGGCTGTTTGTCTGTCTATTTACTCTTTCACAACTTAGCTGCTGATAGACAATATTTGATGAAATTTGGCACACAGAATTTTCTATACCGAGATAACAATTAGGCTAAAAAAAATCCCGTTTTTCCTTAAGGAACACGAAAAATGAGCAGTAGAATAAAATCGTATTAGGATTTGTTAATAAATTATAGACTTAAAAAAAATTGTGTTATTGCGGTACTCAATAAACGGAGTCTTACATACGTACCATCGTTTCATCAATCATCGTTCGGAAACTATTTTCTCTAACAGTATTTTTTTAATGTATCAACACTGATGAGTTTATAACTCACCGAGTACTTTACGTATTTATTTAAGTTTCGAATGATTAAAACACTAAACATTTGTTCGCGGCCGGCGATGAGCCAATATTTGTTCCCTAAATCGATTTAAACATTGGCCAGACGGTGTCGATTGCTTAGTAGTATTACACATCAAAGCACAGTTGATGGTCGTGCCGATAAAGTAAGGTGTTTGTGATGTTACTGTAAGAACTGACGTTTCAAATTATATTGTACTAGCAACCATTTCTTAAGTATGGGGTTTAGAAATATATTCGAACGCATGTACCAATGAACACCGTGTGGTATCCGCCGAATAGAATAGACCACCCTCATTTCTTACCAAGGTGTCGTAAAACACGACAAAGGTAAGTTGATGTCAGGCGGGCGGCCGGACTTAAAATACGTAGCCAAATCATGTGACAACATGTTTATAACATGTTGTGCCGACCCCACTTAGAGTGGGATAAGAGCAGGAAAATGATGATGTAACCAATGAGTTATATCTGAAAAAAATTATCTTAATTAAGTAAAGATTTGGGTAGAGAATGTACTGCTCCTAAATCTAAAGAGAGTTGGCGAAAATCTAGTACTTAACTGATAAAAAAAAAGAAATATTAAGTACCGATTATAGGTTGCAATTATAATTTATTTCTTATGACAAAACCATAATTATATTTTTAAAACTAAATTGTCTGTCAGAACGTGGTATTTAGCGTTAATATGACTCATGTCTTTATAAAGATTTCAACCTACCGTTATTTTCCTTAATCTATATTTTGTTATAAAACAATAATATAAACGATACTCGAATTTACAAATGCATTGGTAATTCTAGATATACTCAAAGTGGTCTTGTGTATTCAGAACGAATCGCCTTTGATCTGGCGGCGCGTCCTCGCTGTTCGATCAGGTCAAGCATTCGTTAAACGTAGCAAATCGCATTTTTTACTCATGGAAAATCGAACTCTATGACACTATGATACACATTAATTTAGCTTTACCCGATATACTGTATGTGGCCCTTTCAGGTGGTATAAACGTAATTTGATATGTCGCTCGCCAATAGCCCTCGTTCACACCATTTCATATATTATGTGAGAGGCAATTGATTCTCATTTGTATTGCGCAGTTGAGATTGCAAGCAAATTAAATCTGTGGTTTTGAAAACTTGTGTTAAAGTAAAACACAAAATGGTTTTAATGTGTTCCATTGGTAATGCTAAAATAACTAAAATCGAGATAAAATTAATGTATCATTTGAATGATAAATAAATTCTTTTAGAGTTAAAAGCTTTGCCTAAACTAACCATCGCCAAAGTACGACTTTATTAAATACTGCAACTTAATGTGACATCTTAATCGTGTAACTTCTATGACATCATCTTCATCATCATTGTGTACTTTAGGATTGTTTGCAGATTCACGATTTCATTGACTGGAATTGTTTTATACATTTTTATATTCTTCTATACTTAACTATTCAATACTGTACGAACTTGTACATTCTTATTAAATGAACGAAGAAGTACGAATAAATAAGTTATTCCTTTTTATGGCAAACTGGAACAGGTTACGTTTGATAGGTTTATTTATTTATGGTTGTTTTTTATCCCATTACGTCCGTAGTTTTGAAAGTGCATTTTTTTTGGAAATCCTTATATTATAATTATATTTTAAAATACGTATTCTGATTTATCTATGATTTCTTTTCGGCATTATTTTATTACTGCAGATTTTATTAAATCTATGCAATCCAAACCTTAGGGTATATATGGTTCTCCTATTACCAAAAACAAATTGTCACTCAAATTTTGCTATTTCCTCTGGTTAACACAACAAATATTATTGTGTGTTAAGTTAAAACTAGAAAGACAAAGATATCAAACACAAAATTGTTTCAAATAATGTATATATATAATATATATAATGTATATATAATAATATATAATCAAGAACTAAAATCTAGACGTATATATAATTCAGAAATAATATGATAAATAAAACATCAAAGTATTTTATGTGATTTCCCGAAGCAAGTCAACCAAGATGATACTGAGAAAAATCCAAAAAAAGTGAAGGCACATTGATATGCATCTAAAATTATGTAATAGTTATATTGTAAACCCACGAATATAAAATATCGAATGAATTATTTAATTTCAAACATTTACAATATAAAAAATTAAAAAAAAAAATAGTTAAGTAAAAAGTCTGTAAATTGCAACATAGGTAACGTGAGAATGTTTGCTTATCATTCCATAACTACAAATACAACGATATTATGTGTTGCAGTGCAGCTACAAAATGGCAGAAATGTTTGTTTGTGTACGCGCACGTTGTACTTAAGATAAGTTAATGAGCTGTCGTTAAGCGACTAGCTTATAATTTTATAAATACTAATATTTTTAAACATTACATAATCCTTGTCGTTTATTACATACATAAATACTAACTTATACTTATGACTTCGTCGGCTTAAAATATATTTTAGGTAATGTATGTCCTCGTCCAAGTTTATATTGTTCGACCGAAATTTAAACCCGCATAGTTTTCGTTTTGCTATCAAAGCATCAGTGTGCTTTGAGAGATTTTTTTACTTACTCAATCGCTGCCGGTCGTAAAATACTTAGCCAAATCATGTGACAACATATTGTTTTATGTTTTTATGTTTTTATGTTTTTATGTTTTATTGTTTTTATTGTATTATGTTGTGCTGACCCCACTTAGTTATTCAAGTAATATATTCTATTTAAGTTTTAAGAAATTAACTAAATAATCATAAGGACTGGAAATAAGACTTTTTTGGGATGTAGATAATAGGAAGTAATTCACGTAAATATTCAAACAGTTGCTGTCATTGATAAATAAGAATCCATCATTGTTTTTATTTGGATAAAGATAAACTGTATTCGTTGTGAATTTATCACCTACGAATTTAAAGGCCAGTGACCTTAGCGTGTACAAATGACAGTATTATATGTAAACGGTACGGGTAAATATAAATGTATCGATATTGCGTCTACCTTCGTTTTCACGGTAAAATTGAGTTAGAAAACTATTTTTTTTTCAGTTTCCTTTGATAAAATAGTTCACACGGCATTATGGAAAATATTTATTTTTATGTTGCCAATCGAGTTGTGTCGAGTTTTGACTTATTTGTGTCGCATAAATTGTTTTATGTGCCCTTTGTATAAGTGCAACTTTGTATACCTAAGTAAAAGATGTAAACCCGTTTAGAACAGCTATAAATTTTATCAAAATACTTAGTACAATCTTTTCCAATCCGTAAAGATTCTACCATTTATTCATATTTTGGATGCTTTGAAGGATGGCAATATTTTACCACGGTGACTTATTATCTAGTTTGAGAGGAATTTTGTTAAATCAATTCAATAGAGTTTAGCATTTATGCTCAGCTATTCTTTAATTCTTTCTGGTGCAAATAATGTGAAAAGCATTTTATGAATCATAAATAAAACAACTTTAATATTATGACATATTATACGCGAATCGTTGACTCGAACCTTCTAGCAATACTGACTCTGTAATAACACACGAAGATCAATCGATGCGCTCCATTTCCATTTCGAAAACGATGATTGTAAGTTACTAAATCCTTATAAGAGAAATTCAAGAACTTCGGGCCCCAACACGACATGGATAGAGGAGGATGGCTTGAAGCTTGTAGGCGTTAAATGCAAATCGCTTGCACTTCACCGTAGGACAATACCGCCGGAGTGTTGCACGTCTTGTAAACAACATGGACGTGGTTTGTTGTTCTACTTTTTTGGTTAAGCGGTACTCCTTAAACGGTGCTGCATAGGCCGCCGCAGAAATACCGCAGGCGATACAATGCCTCGTTTCACGCAGCCCTACATGGGAAACGCGGTGTTAATGCACCGATTCGCAGCTGTACGATATTACCAAAGTATTTTTCACCTACCCAATATAGTTTGAAGTGAAATTTACAGTTTTGGCGTTGTATACTTGGCATGGAATCGGGTGGGCGTATGCCAATTGTCGAAAAAAAACTTATTGAAAAGTGACCTATTTTTCACGTAACATTACATGAAGTCATGCAATTCGCGGTAAGTATAAATATAGATCGTGCGGAAACATTAACATCGGCACATCAAGAGAATGCCGAGATGAAATTATATTTTATGTGAACGATGTATGGACATTGAATCGGAGCCAAACGCTCGCTGCATTCACATAGCGCGACAGAAATGCGGGAGTGTGTCGCAGTGTTGCCGACAATAAAACAGAAAAGTCGCGAAAATGTAAATCGAATAAATTGACGTCGATCAAGTAAGTCGTCAGATTGCGATAAAAATGTATGGCTTATTTGTGTCATTTGACTTCCACTATATATATTATTATTAAATTAAAATTTGATAATTGTAAAAATAAATAAAACTCGTACAATCACACTGTGCCTCAACAGTTTCACAGTATCAAGATTAAAATTAATTCTCTGCATTATTTTGTATAAATCACAAAAAAGCATTTCAAATGAAATTTAAAGATAAGAAAAAAAACTTTTATATATAAAAATACATATAACTGTTGAATCTTTTAGTATGTATTATGGATGATATGAAGGACAGACCTCTTTGGTTTTGAAGTGTTAAGTAACGTTAGTTATTAAATTGTAAAAATGTTAAGTAAACTAAAAAACAGAATAAATTTTTTTTTGAAGTAACGATAAGATTAATATCGCACTAAAAATCTTAAATTTCTAAAGCTTGCTACACTGGCGCATTCTATGGTGAGTCGCCTGCCTCTCGACAACAATAAGACCGCACCTTGTGCCATAAACATTCTTTGTCACAATCACTGCGAATATAACCTATAAATTAGCCCGGAACCGATTGTGAACGCGGCTCTCAACCATTCCACGTCGTATCAATTTGCAATGCGGGTTATTCCTCTTCAATTGATAAATATTTCTCCTCATTTCTCAGCCAGCCTTTCTTATTTCCGTATATTTTGTCATAGCCAAATGGTTAGACCATAAAATCCTAACCAAGATTTCGCGAATTCAAACTCCCAATAGACGCTTAAAAATTTACAAGAATAAGTTTCACGCGCTTTAATTGCTGTTCACAAATTTTATGCGCAAAGAAAACTTATAAGCGAAAGTACTATTTTCATAATAACGCCGTGTAGTATCCGGCTGAATAGAATAGACCACCCTATTTCTTACCGTGGTATCGTAAAAGGCGTGTCGCCACGGAAATTTATAATCTCTAATATACATTAAAATATATAAAAAGGCGAAACGATAACTCATAGCAAACTCTTATTGCCAGGGTTCATGACGCCACCGCAGTGACGTCATTTCCTATGCACGTCTTAACTCGTTAGCTAATGACGTGTACAGCGCGACCCGGGCTAATCCCAGCGTACTCTGCGCTCTATGTAATTCTCTTAGCCAGGGTAAACACCCTGGAAGTGGCCTCCGACCTCCCCTTCTAGCCACCCCTTTCCACTCACACTGATCTGACTCCTCTCTTAAGTCACAGCGCAGAACTACTCTCTCTAACCTGCCACTGATCTGACTCGTCTCCCGAGCCTCAGCGCAGAACTACTCTCATTAACCTGTCACTGATCTGACTCTTCTCTCGAGCCTCAGCTCAGAACTACTTTTCCCAATCAGCCACTGATCTGACTCCCCTCTTGACCCTCAGCGCAGAATTACTTTCCCTCTCTCTAATCTGAGATAGTACTTTACGATATACATATAAGGGAGATGCTATAACTGATATACACTGTTTATAATAGAAATATCTCAATCCACTCACCAAAAATGTCTAGCGATCAAACAACGGTGTTCACTACACTTGTACGGTACTTGGTCTGCGTCAAAAATGGCGCCCGCCGCTTACTTTCTTATACAATTCCTACCCTCTTTATTATAAACATTTTATTTTACTATTTTTCTACCCGCTAGTAGTTATAATATTTTGTTTAATATACTTTATATGTATGTAATATGTACCTACAATTCGCGATATTTCGCGACAAGGCGTCTAAGTTAAGTTGACCCGCCGTGTGGTATTCGGCTGAGTAGAATACAACATCCTCTTTCTTACTAAGATGTCCCAAAAGGCAACTAAGGTGAGTTGATATCAGGTAGGCGGCCGGTCGTAAAAAAACCTAGCCGAATCATGTGACAACATGTTTATAACTTGTTGTACTGACTCCACCTAGAGTGGGATAATGGCAGGAGGATGACGATTAATATTTTCATAATAATACAAATGTTTTTGTTCGACGTATATTTAGAATTTTTTAGTGGAAATCATCATCTTCTATTATCTTTTCATTTCTGTTATCTTTTCAAGTTGTTATTATCTTTGTTTATGTTAATGTGGTTACACAAAAATTTGGTATTTTATAAATAATACTTTTTTTCGACCATACAACCTCAAAGTTAGTATATTGCTCTCAGTCGACAAAAGAGTATAAAGTAAGCCCTTAATTGTGAAATTTATTAGAACTTAAACTCGTTCAGTAAGAAACTCCTCTCAACGCTACACGATCTTGTACCTCTTAGATCCAGGGATTTATCGGAATCATTTCAGGTCGTCCGTCTTCCTAGAAGGAGTTCTAACGACACTCGGTCTTTCCTTATTTACTACTAAACAGTAGTGATAAACATTCTCATATGAATAAACATTATTTCCAGCTTCTATTGTTTTAATATCTATTTGCCAATTAGACTTTGCACCTGTACTTACAATTCATACGTATTTTGAACTAGCTCTATAATAACAAACATGCCGATTGGCATGTACACTTATAATTTATGACTCTATTGTATTACTAATAATAATATGGCCTGATGAAAATAGCTTTCTATTTTCATCATATTAATAAATATGATATCCAACGTATTTTAGCCCACGAATATTCACACAATGATGATGTATAAATTATAATTCACTGTCAAAATATATAAATTGAACTAGCCGTAGAATTGACTATACAAAAGCACTTATTTACTTCAATAAAGAATATTTTGAATTTGAATTTGTTACAAAATATTTTATAACCCTAGGAAATACTTAGTCTATAAGAATCTTTGGATTGTAAATATATAATAGCATTTGTATCTCTGAGTATATTTACAATCAATCTAATGGATATAAAAATAAAGCCTGTTTTTAAATGGAAGCTCTACGTTTAGCATAGATTATGTGCCAATTATTTCCAAAAGCCTGATAAGAATTACAACGTAAGAACAATATGCTCTAATTATTAATATCTGTCTTCTTAATATCTGTATCTCTTAATGTCTGTCTTAATATTCTGTGGTTCCTTCATTTTTTCATTTCGATTTTTAAAAATTTAGTCGCTTCAGTTATTAAGAATTTGTATATTTACAATTGTTTTGTTCTTCACGGAAATGAAGAATTTTTCATCATAAATCGTCATGTTTGAATAATGCCACAAAAATCGCGATAATTATTTCGACAGAAACCAATTTATCCATTGCGGATATAGGGATAAGATTACTCTTGCATATATTTTGTATAAGTAGCAAGCAATGGATAGAGCGAAGAGTAAATAAAGTAAAACAACAATATCAATGTTATCTTGAGTTTATTTGAACCGCATGTAGGTTAACAGTTAATTGGGTCGAGTGTTGTATGCATCGGTGAAGTTTAATTGATTGTTTTACGTAAGCGAGTATAAATAATGTTGCGATTATTTAACCGTATGTCGATTTATAAATAATCATCATCTTCCTGCCCTTATCCCACTCTTAAGTGGGGTCGGCACAACATGTTATAAACATGCTGTCACACGATTTGGCTGCGTTTTTACGACCGGCCGTCTGCCCGACGTCAACTTACCTCAGTCGTATTTTACGACACGTCGGTAAGAAAGAGGGTGGTCTATTCTACTAAACCGGATACAACACGGTGGGTCAACTTACCTTAGTCGCCTTTTACGACACCTCGGTAACAAATGAGGTTGGTCTATTCTACTCAGATCGATTTATAAATAATATCGCACAAAAATTCCAGAATATTAAAATACTCTCTAACTCAGAATATTAATTAAAGAACTCTTGAGACGTTTGATACCGTAGCTGAATCTATCGACAATCATATAAAAAATATTTTTGAAACGCATCTTTTTTAATCTATGGTCGTATATGTTTGTCAATTTTTGATATCCTAGTATTTTAAATATAAATGTTATTATCCGCTGTTATTATATATTAAATCCGCGTCACGTAAGTTCGTTAAGAAGTATATTTATATTTAGATGCTTAAGATTTTTAAAAATAATATCACGAAATGTTGGCATGGCCGATGCTTCAATCAGAAAGAGATGAGACACGGTCACTATATTTTCTAGACACGTTACGTCATACTGCATAGTCATTTGTTTAGAATAGTGCCGCCCCTGAAGTGTCGCTTCACGACGAACGAACGGAGGTCAAGGCATCGTAGTGAATTCATTTCATGTAATGACAGACAACCTTGGCATTGTCTATATTTTTCTCACAGGAAAAAAACGTGGAATTGATCGATACTTCGCGATATGTTTGTCTCTATTCATTAAAATAACTTTACGGCTTAAAGCAGACATACCTAATATACTTTCAATTTGGAAGGTTAGATATGTAACCTTTTTTATGTATATTTGGTCGTCAAATATTTTTAAAATGTAAGAAAATCTCTCAAAGAAGATTTCAGTATAATATCTTCTTCCTGCCCTTATCCCACTCTAAGTAGTTTCGGCACAACATGTTATAAACATGTTGTCACATGAATTGGCTACATATTTAAAGACCACCTGCATGACATCAACTTACCTTAGTTGTATTTTGCGACACTTCGGTATAAAAGAGGGTGGTATATTCTTCTTAACCGGATACCACACGGCATTTCTCTTTAATAACGGAATCGTATTTATTTATAGCAATAAATTAAAACAATGACGTCACATACCAGCGTTCATAACTGATCTTTAAAAATTATACATACCCTTTGCCTCAGAGTTATGATGTGCCAGCCCTTCGTTTAAGTCTTAAGGTTGTATACGCCCATTTATTGAATCACGATCCAATCAAGCGAGCATTTCAATGTAATATAATGCAAAATATGCAACAAAACCAATAACAGCTATACTATAACAATATTTTTGCTTAAATTATTAAGCTATACACATAGCTGTATAATATTACTTAATCTCTTATCTTAATTATACTGTGTGCCATACCGAGTTTACTAGGTAAATGAATATTATCCAGCATAATTAATATACCGCAATTATATTATTTTAATAGAATAATCTCGTATTGCAAATATTCTCGCCATTTAACCTAATCTTCACTTAAATGGTTCTTGAATATGCAGTCTACTTAGGAAGTACAACAGGCTACGACGTATATAGTCCCCTGTTTTATGGACAGAATTGGTTTTTCTTCGACTCTTTTACGATATTGCATTCTTTGCCTTACGTTCGACAAGTATTGCCATATCGGTGACAAATTTGCTATTTAAGAAATCTATACAGGTGCCAGAAAACATTGTTCATTTCTTTTTTCGACGGTTCGTGTTCTGTTTCAACGATTTTATGGCGACCGTTAGGTGCCACGACATTCTCGGTTCATGTGAAAATCAATGCAAAACTGAATCTAAATGGACTCGATGATAACGAAGCTATCGTAAAAGTCGACAGATGAGAAGTGGCCAGACAAGCTTAGAAGCGATTGATTGGAGATTGTGCTGAAATAGGAAGACTTTTCTAAGAACTAGATAAATCATGTTACAGTTTTTATTACGTCGTACTTGTATGAATTATTGATAGTCGTAAGTGTCGTATATACACGGACTATTCATGGTATCGGTCGTGAACGTTGTCGTCAGTGCGGCGCCAAGTTACATCACGCGATTGGAAAACTCGCCGCGTCGGTGAGGCTTAAAGACATTAGACAGTGACTGGGTTTGGAATGAAATTCTCACGGCTCTAGTCGTGTCACGTATACTCAAGGATACTTTCAAAAGTTTAAATTTACTTTAAAATGACATTAATGAGTGAAGCCGCCAGGTCAGGCATATGAGCAAATTTTCTCTATCGGTTATGTTTATGTGAGAAGATAATATAAATATTCATAGCACCCAGACGTATATAACGCGGCGCCTCGTATTGCTCTGTCGAGTCAAAGGTGCCCGACGTCGCCGGCATCTTAAATAGTAGGCAAATGAGTCCAGTAAGAGTAAAGTGCGACACAATTTGCTATAATTCTTATGCTAATTAGAATTTCTCACCGATGTATACATATTTTCAATTAAACGTTATTTTTTTCATATTTTTGTTGATATTACCCAAATAAAAGTAAATTCTGTTAATTTAATAATGGGTAAAGGTTTCTTAATTATGGGAAAAATTTACCGCGGCGTTTGCTTTCAATGTTCCTGTAGCGCATTAGTATATTGATTGAATTATAAATTAAATTTATAATTTATAATGCTATTTTTTCCAACAATATGTATGTACAATCAAGAAAGAAATAAAGAAGTTTTAAAGCCAATGATTTGAAGCTTTAGACTTGTAAGGATCACGTATTTTAGAGTCAAGGGTGTGTCAACTGTTGTGGTAAATAATATAAATACAAATCGTCTCCTATATAGTCTGCTTAAAAACAGAACTATAAGACTAGTAGTGATCGATTTTATATCAAACGTTTGCGACTCTCCGATCTATCTATTTCTTGCATTTGCATGTACTGTAGACTTACACGTCCCCGCGTTGGCGCCACCGGCCAATAAATTTAGGACTGTCTCGAGCATTAAATGAATTCACAGATTGAATTATGAACGCTGGCGCCGAGTTGTACTAGATCATAATCTACCTATGGGGATATCAGGGCGTAAACAAGTCTACTCATCGTAATCATGTAATGTTTACTATGTTTACTTTTGACATTGCTTAACACAAAGTCTTTTATACCTGTATAATTATAATATAATATCAAAGATTATATGATAAATTAACTTACAAGACACACAATATAATATAAGAAAAACCTTTTTAATAGTTTTGATGGTATTACCTCTTCAGGTACCAGCTGAATCCCTAGTCATTTGGACAGTTATTAGTTATCTTGCTCGAGATTTAAGTTCAATTTAATAATAATTGTGCGTATATTTATTTAAATTAATATAATGAGTCTAGTTGTATTTGATTATTAAAGCCGTTATGCCGGTCTATTAAAGTTCGTGATCTTTGGTATGGATTAGCGTGTTAGATTCTCACATAAGAAATTAAGTGCTAAATTTATATTTTTAATTTTTCTTTATGCCGAAGTCATGACACTTGCATTTACTTAGGGATTGTCTATGATCTATCTTTCAATATAGTTATTATAATAGTATAATTAGATTTTATCTGCAACAACAGTCCACGCAAACGAATCGTTTGCGTGGACTGTTGTCGCGATAGGTTGATAATAGATGGCGCTATTCAATTTCATCCTATTTAATAGAATAATTGTGCCAAATTTCATCGATATTGATGGAGGGGATTCGCCGTGAAAGAGAAACAAACATACATCCATACTCAAAAACTTTCGCAATTATAATATTAGTAGGATTACCTTTAATTCATTCATTGATACATATAACTGGTTCATCATTACTTAGAAAAGGGAAAATAGGCATTATTTATGAGAAACTGATCTGCTTCTAAGCTTAACTATATAATATATCAGCAGTAAAACAAACAATAAAGCAATGCCAAAGGCAACGTCTAACGTTGTCGCCGTCTCGACGCCGATTCTGTTACGATTGAACAACACTTGATCCAATCAACCCGAATAGGATCGGGGAGGTCTGATAAACCGGCCCCCAACGCGGTTTACACACGCTATTCATTTATCGGAGAAATGCAAAGTACTATAAAGTAAAGTAAAGTGAAGTAAAGTCTGGAAATACTACTAATATTATAAATGCAAAAATTTGTGATTATGGTTATATGTTTGTTACTCTTTCACGGCAAATCCGCTGAACCTATATAGAAATATATTATATAACATATGAAATTTGGCACGATTATTCGCTCTAGAAATACTATATAAGTAAGCCCTGGAAATACCATATAAGTAAAGTAAGCAAAGGGCCTCTTATTATCACATTATTCCTGGGCATAGACGTCCTCCTCTCTCCGTTTTTGGAGAGAAGGTTTAGAGCTAAGACCTATCTAGCTGACCAATATGAATTGTTAGGTTACACATATCTCCAAAATTCTCTAGAGGTATGCAGGTTTCCTCAAGATGTTTTTCTTTACTGAAAACCTTGTTATAAATTGCAAATGTCAATTAGACACGAATTTTAATAGAAAAACCATCGGTGCATGTCCAGAGTTCGAAAACCTCGGAAAAGTCGCACGGTCTCATCGCTGGGCTATCACAGCTTATAGCAAAGTACTTTAAACACATTTATTCAATTTACAGAAATATATACATATAGTAAGAATAGCGTTGATATCAAAATCACACGTTACTACAAAGGCACATAAAATTATAATTTTATGTGACCTTAAATCTCCACTAATATACGTTTTATGTTTATAACTAACTTGTGTTATCTGAGACTCCATTAGCGTCAACTTTAGTATTAAAATACCTTCAAGTATGTTCCCCATCACGAAGGAAAAATTGAAACTTTTTATTCTACATGTTTTGCTTCAATTGTGCCAAAATTCATTAATATTGCTCTATTTATAATCGCTGAAAGCATAACATTCAGATAGAAAGATACTTTCACATTTATAAAATAAGTATGGAAGTATTGATACAACTACAATATTCTACGATTTGTAATAATCAAACCGGAGTCATTTGTGATAGGATTGGAGTACCAAGTGACGGATTCAAGCATCTGCCCGGTAGGCGACAGAAATAAATCTTTGAAATTCATCACTGGAAGCACCTTTAAGATTTCAGTGTTAGAATTTCGAAAATCAACACCATTGTTGTAACTAAGGAATGTTTAACGTTACCGGTATAGACTATAAAGATATGGTTGTGATCCCACAACATGTTTTTATGAGCCATTGAATCGCAGGGAGAAAGTGTTGATGTACCTTTATATGTGCTTGTGAAATTAGTTATGCTCCCAGCTTATATTTATTGAGCTTAGATTATTTTTCTCGACCCAACGTCTGATTTATTAGACTCAGCTAGTCAACGATCGGAACGATATCATGTATAGCATAATATTTGTACCATTGCTTAGACTTTAGAGTAATGAGAAATTTTATTTTTGTTTTAGCACCAGACATCGTTCAAGAAGATAGTCCCAACGTTGTGATTACTACTAATGAAGATGAAGAACTAAGTATGAGACGTAAGTAAAATTTGTTTAATCAGTTTTATTAATGAGAATTCCACGCATTATAATCCAATCATTATATCTACGATAATGCTGTGTATCAGATTGTAGAATTAATGGGAATCCCATATTTTCTACAAGAATCTTAGATGAATAATTGAATAATGAAAATTATTATTTTATCATAAACTCACTCACATCTTAAATACTGAAACCTTCTGAAACCTGTATATTTTAGTTTGTATTTATATGTATTGAGTCTAGTAGATTTTTCAATGGTGAAAAAATATCAGTAGGAGTTGTGGATAATCTTCTTATTCTAATAATTGTTATTTAACCTAATGTTATTATCGTCTTAACTCTATTTAAATAGCTTAAGCTCAACAGCTCAGCTTAAGCTGATCGTTACTATTATTTCTTGTACATCCACAGATTTTGGTGCTTTGTTAACTGGTCGATCACCTTTATGTATAAGGCGAGATGACATGACCGGAGTTCCTGTAGCTTCAGGCGTTGCAACCGCTCGATTCACGTTCAGACGTCGTCACCTATTTTGGTCTGTTATACTTGGCTCTTCCATGGTCATACAGCCACGCTCACTGGCCTTTTTAGACAGAGGTGGACGTATGCTTCTCGAACAGCCTTTAAAGAGAGCGCCTGGGATTCACGCTACTTACGAGGAAAAGACTGATAAGGTACGATTGCAAAGTTGTTTGTTGTTGTTTAATTATATCAATCAAGCACGTTCTTTTTGTTTGCTCAATGGATTGCCTTGTTTACAGCTGTGTGGCGTCTGGCGTCGAGTTCCCCGAGAGTATAAGCGTTTATTAAGAGAAGGCTCTTTGTATGTAGCGTTGATTTGGGGTGACGAGCGGAACAATTCCATGGAAAGTGCACTCAGTGGTAGAATAAATAGGTAAGACATGACCAAAGTAAATTTTTTATTTAAATATCTGTTGAATATTTATATGAAAATTAAAGGTCGCTAATGGTTACCTTAATGACTTTGATGCTGGAAAAATCTGTGCTTATTTTTCAGATATATTTGTCTGCTTAAAATAGAAATGATAAACCCTCAGGTTTTAATAAGCATAATCACCACAACATCATATCATATCATCAATAGCTACATTGCATTAATTCAATGTACACTGTATGTGTAGATTTTATTGATAAAGTTGCAAAGTTAGTTTCAAAGAGTTGTGTGACATATAAAGCGCCGCACATTCGTGAAGGCGTTCTAAAGGCCCGTTTATATCTATGCGCGTCAGGCACGCTTGTAACGAACCAAGAAAATAATCGTAAAGTATACTTTATATGAGCACTTTCATAAAAAGTAATGTAACTTTATATGCACTAACGTTTCCGATGCATTACAATCGCATGCATTACTTCTGCATGGCCCATTTACGTCTTAGGAAACCTACACACGCTTCGTCGATTGCTTTTATTTACCGCTACTACCAATCGTCTCAATTAAAGTGTATGCGTTTGTGTTAATGTGTAATCTAAATAAGTGCGTGTCTGATTTTGTGATTTAAAATGTTGGTAATTATATATTAGAAATACTTTAATACACTATCATAATTTTAATAAAAAATACTTTTAGGTACTTATGTATTATAAAAAACAATCTTAACCTAAGGTCTGTTAGACTTTTAGACCACAATGAAAAAATGGTAATATTCGTTTAGGTTATGGTTGTTTTTTTATTACTCGAAAATGAACTCCGTTGGATAACACTATAATAAATCAAAAAGTTCTGTTCTTATATTTGTATAATATCAAATCTGTAGCTGCGTTAATACGTAAGTTCTGAATTTTATACAATACTAGCTGTTTTTCCATATGTTGCTGTGGCTCAGTCTGGTTTCGAATTTCCCTCGAAACAGAACTAACTCAAGAGTTAAAAAAATTTACTCCGCCAAACTTTACAGAATCATCCGCTGTTTTATTATAAATATTGTCTAAAAAATTGATCCATCCTTTTCGGATTCTATAGAAGTCATAAATACGAATATTCATTTTTATATAATCGATTATTTTAATTATTGCTTGCTATTCTATCACAGTTGGAGGTCTTATCAGTGAAGGCTTGCTTAGTCCTCGTTAACCAATAACTTTGTTTCCAACTCGGTTTTTGAACGTAGCTATAACATATAAGTTTTCTTGAAATCATATATTAGTGAATGATGTTAATTTATGTATCAAAAGATTCTTTAGGTATACTACGTAAGTAGTGTCAGACGCATTGCTATGCAATAAAGGTCGACCTTGAAATATCACTTCAAGGATATTACAAATAGTCTCATTGTTCGTATTAAACTAACCGTATGATTAATAACGGAAATTCACCCGACTTGGCTTGATGTAAGAATAAGTAATTGGTAAACTGATACGTTTAGCTCACCTCAGGCTGGAAATTTATTTAATCTTCATGTGGGTTCTTATAGTTATAAAATATGCAATTATATAATTTTATATAGTTCTTTTTAATTGACTATTTATTTTTCTTTCGATTTCGGAAATTTTAAACTTAATCTGATATGAATTCGAGTCAGTTGTTGCACATGCTTTTTCGAAGCAACAGATGTATTAATCTGTTCGGAAACTTTTTTAACGTCAGCAACCAATTTCCTGAATTAGGATTGGGGGATGTATTGACTATATTGACGATCGACGTACGGTATATGATGAATTTTTGTAAGCGGCTTTGGCTGATGCTGATTCTTTTTTAGGAAACTCAGCAAAGCAGCACTCAATCGTGTACTTCTGCGTTATGTGCTTGTGCCAACTAATCTTTTCTACTCAACCTAATCTGAGAGATATTCTTTACCGGGTGTTAGCTCGGTCGTATATGCTTCAATGATTCTATTATATAGCATACATATTTCACTTTCTCTATTTCAGATATCCAGCGCTCGCTACCGAAATGTTTACAACTCTTCTAGAGCCCGAGCATGCCCCTACTGTTATAACAAAAGGCCCATGTGATGATTACCGTATGCCCAGCCAAGAGGAAGGATGGTGGGGAGGAACAGCTGTGGTGACTGGTGCCGCCGGTGCAGCCCCCAGTTTACACGTGGCTATAATTTACAACGGCGTTTTCATGCCTGCGTCGAGAGATCAGTCTGTTAGAGTATTGTTAACACTTCCTGAAAGAAATCAAACAATAATTGATGAGGTAATTCATTTATTAAAATTTTATTCCTTAACAAGTTTTTATTGTCTTATGTTTTCATTGTATCTTCCAGAAACTTATTCATCGCTTTACCACGCTTTATCAAGCTTAGTTAAGATCATTTGATATTAAATAAAATATGATGAGATGTCGAGTTAAGATTCATCATATTACGGCCATAACGACACCACCGATGCATCTGGAATTTCGGGCAAATTACATGCACAATGTTTGTTGAAACTATTTAGTCTGTGGCAAGCACTATGGCATTATAAGTATCAATATCAATTCAATCTTTATTGAATTAAACAATATTTACTTAAAATAATACTTATTATAATTACTTTTTAAATAATATTTTCTTATATGTAATAACATCATTCTAATGATCAATAAAGTATTAGGTACTTAAAAATGATGCCACTAATTGTGTTGCATTAGCAACAACGATTTTTAGTTGACTGATTTTCTGGACGGTATAGCGAATAATATAAAACCTGATTAACCTGAAAAATTATAGATTTCGCCTTATTTTAAAATAAGCCTATTCATAAAAGACCGCTACATACTATAATTTCAAAACGAATCTTCTTTTTCAGACACAAAGTGTAATTAAACCCGGTTACGAGTTAAATGTTCTGGAAGTTTCAACTCCTGTTTCGGCTGCTGAATTACGTTCACTGTCAAGAGGACGACTTGTTTTATCTGTTGAAGCAATTGGAACACTTGAGAGACGTATTTCGGGCAGTGTAAGACAAAGGGCTGCTTGTGAGGTCTTTCATGCACCCCTTATGGCGGAACGACCTCCAGCCTCACTTGCTCCTGAGGGCTTGGCTTTGCTTTATATTGATAAAGATGGATCGCTTGTTTATGATATACAGGTAGGTCTAAATATTACTATTATAGTCATGACGAATATTACTATTAAAGTATGAGATAAAGTATTGCTTCGTTGCGAATTGTCAGTTTACTAGTTAAAGTTTACGACAGTGTTTCTAGGCAGAGGCAGCTGCCCATAAATACGCCTATAATTAAGTTAAATGTAAAGAGTTTAATAAATAAAACATTGATGTCAAGATTATAATATACTAAGAGTAACTAAATAAGCAATCAGCCATTTTGTCAAGCAGATCTTTTATTGTAATATAATGACTGAGACATTGAAAATTGTCACAGGTCATCACACTTCAGTGAGTTACAATTGTATAGGATTTCTCTCGATGTTCCCATTTTGCTGTTTACTAAATCAATTATTTCGTTCTCCTTTTTTTTATTAAAGCAAAAACTTTGAAATGACAATCAAATTGGAAGAATAGGTTTTAAGAATTTTTAGCATCCGATACAATACTAAATAAATTTTTGAAGGGAAAACGAAATGCATGTATATATGTATTAACCGTGATATGTGTCACAATTCTTCAGCCCTTATCCCACTGTAAGTGGGGTCGGCATAACATGTTTTATACATGTTGTTAGAAGTTTTGGCTATATACTATACGATCGGCCACCTGTCTGACGTCAACTTACCTTAATCGACTTTTACGACATCTCTGTAAGGAATGAGGGTGGTATATTCTACTCAGCCGGATACCACACGGCGGATGAATGGAATGAAAGTATAAAAATAAATTTTTTAATTAGTATTTATTTTTCAGATCGAAAATTTGAGTATAACAGATCCTAAAATAACTCTAGTAGAGGAACAAGGCAAGCGTCATTCACAAGTGGAAATATTGGATACCAGAATGGGAGTTCTAGCAAGACCTAGTGCGCGTATATTTCCTCCCCTTTATGAAGATCAGCTTGCAGTACATATTGGATCAGATGCAGGTAGAAAACCTTTCTAGTTAATAAGCTCATTAAAGCAAAATATCGAAATAATAAAGTATTAGTTTTTAATTTATTTAGTATCTGATAAAGTATTCTGAGAACAATCATCGAAAAATATATTTTAAAAATATCAAGAAAAATTTAAAATATTAGCTTTTCCATAGATACCTTTAAATAAAAGAAATATTTTGAAATATTATTTATATATATATTCGATGGTCCTTTAATCAGGAATCATTTACCTGACGATTCATAAAATTATAAACTATAATAATATTATAAATGTGAAAATCGGCCTGTTAAGCTGTTAGGCCTGTTCACGGCTATTTCACAGTATCAAGGTTAAAAATATCCGACTATTTCAGGAATATGGAAAAATCATATTGTATAATTGAGGGCACTTAAACGCCACAAATCAGTCGATTATAAATAAAAATATAATAAACGACTATGAAGGAGGTTGTATTTAAAACATGTTTGTTTCTTCTTCTTTCTTTGTTGTCTCAAAATATTGAGCATCATTTGTCTTTTCTTTAACCTCTTAGAATTTCCAGATATTACTTGTGTCCACTCTATTTATAAGTTTAGGTTACATACTTCTGAATATAGCAAACGACCTTTCCTTTATTCTTATTCAATAAATAAAAATCAATTTTCCCAAAATCAACCAATTTACTCTCTCAACAATCAGTGACACATATATGACAGCTACATTGTTTTTCACATTATTGCCCAACTATATGAAGGAAGTTATTTAAAACATGTTGTAACAGAACTTTTGTCATTCCAGGTCCTCCGATGTTGAGGGGTCGTTTATTATCGAGATCATTACCAGATGCGGCAAGTTCTGGACCAGCGTTATTGCGACGGACGGACGCTCGTATGCCACCCTCTATAAATCCAGCAGCTGGTCTTGCCTGGATTTCCGTCGATTCTTTATGTGGAATCAATTACGAGGTAAATAGCAAAGTTTACCTTTTTTTACTTTTTAACCAGCAAAGTTTGTTTTGATAACAAATTATTTATTTAAGAAAAAGTATTCTGTAGGCATATTCTGAAATAGGGTTCTTATTAGTTTTAATTTATTGGATTGGATTCTATTAGGATTAATTTGGTAATAACTACTGAACATAGTAAAAATGGCCTTTCATTATCCCACTGCTGGGCATAAGTCTACCCTTTCCTTTTTAGGGGAGAACGGTTGAAGCTTAGACTCATGCTGGCAAAATATGGATTGGTAGGTTACCCATCCCAGAGATACTTTTTTAGAGATATGATGGTTTCCTCACGCTGTTTTCCTTTGCCGAAAAGAGTTCAAGAAAATGAGTTCAAGGACCCTATGGACACGGACTTACCGCTTGGCCATCGAAGCTACTTATTTTTTTTTAAATTGACTTTATGCTGTTAGCCCAAACGGCTTTTACAGCGTCACCGGGCGGGGAAGCTACTTATACTAATCAACTTCTTTTTTTAAACTCTATTAGAATTGCGGCATTTTAAAAATCATGCTCCTACTCATTCTTCTTTTCTATCTTTTAAGTTCATATTAAAGTTCTATACTATCTACGACTATGTTGAAGATTTTTATTATATTTTAAATTACGAAATTTAAATTCTCGTCTATACTAATGTTATTGGAGAATTTAATAGGTGAGATTAATATTTCATTTAATTTTTCTAGGTGATTATAAATGGATATTCAGGATCATGGTCTACATGGCTAGAGAGTCATCCACCAAGCAGCAGTGGGCCAAGAGTTTTGGCTGGATCAGAAGGATCAATTCTAGAACCATCTTCGGCAGAGTTAGCAGCTCTTAATGTAGGCTCCGCTTACCTCAAAGTGCGCTCTTCTGAAAATGACACAGAATTCTTGCGTACGCGGTTGCCTAAGGTAAATTTAAATGTATTTTTTTAGTGTTTCATGTTAATATTTAAGTATTTTTATCGTCTCCTAGTAAGGGTTCTGTAGTGAAGTGCGATAAACGAAAGAATAGAATGAACAATTTAATGTTTCACATTTTCATTAATTAGGCGTTACTTTTGCGGAAATCCATAATAGAATATCGAAAAGAAAGAAGACAAAAACTTTGAGATTTGATCTTAGAGTCTATCTCTTGATGATGCTTTGGTTGCGGGGCGAAACGATTATTGAGTTTGATGTGATAGTGAACTTTGTGCATGTGTTTTTACGAATCCTATATCAAGTATGAAAGCGGATAGTCCACATAGATACATTTAGCATTATACATATTTTCTATTTAATTTATAGCTTTTATATTTTCTATTTGCTATTTTTTATTATAATTTTATTATTACTTTTGTTTCACATTTTTTATACCATATCTAGTATTATTATCCGCTAAATTAATGTAAAATAAATGTTTTACATGCTTCCAAAGATTTGAAAACAAGGTAAGTTATGCTTTTAACTTGATTGACAATTTAACTTGAGTCTAAAATAAAGTTCCTTAAGTATTACATGTAACCTACCTTCATTCTTTATTCTTATCTAGTTGTCTATAGATGGCAATATGTTTTAATATTGGCTTTTTATTATATTTATCTATTTTATATTTGATTCAGTTTCAATTCAATGGTTTACTTGGAAAGATAAATGGTTACAAAAGTGTTTTTTTTTAATTAAATACAATCATATCTATCATGTCCGAAATGCAAAATACAAATTACTTATAACCGAATCGAAACAATTTTCTAGAAGGTATGTGAATGCTTTTTTGTTATTTATAAAATTTAATTCTTTTATACTAGTAGGCAATTTATTAAAAATCTGATAAATGTTTTTCGGACATGATTTTGGATATCCATTTTTCACAAAAGTATTCTATGCTCTAGTTAAGTTAGTTACATAAAGAAAGAAGTAAAAGACAAAAACAATGTTAAGTCAATAACGGTAACAACTAAATAGTAACACTCGGTACACTGAGTAATAAAAGCCAAACAAAAATTATATCTTACAAGATATATTTTAGTGTTTGACTTTTATGCTAATGTAGCCACAGAAAGATTATTAATAGTAAGAAATAAGAAACTACTAGATGTTTCAGAAATGGTCAGATTCAGCTATTTATCTAGCACGTTTTCTACATTTCAGATAAGCGTGCTACCATCGTGTCTTCCGTCGGGTTCTTACTCAAACGAACTAGGTGCGAACAACCTGCCAAACCACGTTAATTCTTCTCCACCTGATAATTCGCTTTCCAATACCGCATCATGCTATTATGGCGGAAAACTGTATGAAGACGGAGCGCAATGGATAGCTGAGGTAAGAATTAATAGAATTGGCATTACTTTGCAGAATTCCATAGTATAATTCATTTATTACTTTTAAGCAAGAAATATTCATGGTTTTTGTTAGTGTTAAATACTGAACCTTTATTCGCGATCTCTGACCTCTAATGACATTATTAAACTAGTTGCTGGTGAGGTTGTTTGGATGAACTTTTTTTTTTATAACTAGTGAAAAATGTGTCTAAGAGATCAAACTATTATGTCCTTTTGATTACAAAAAAATATATAATTAGATTCGTTTCACTCATTATTCTTATCCTGTCCTTATTCCATTGAATGTGGGGTCGGCTCATTTTATAAACATGTTGTTAGATGATTTGACTAGGTATTTTACGACCGACCGTCTGCCTGATGTCAACTTACCATAATGGCCTTTCACGATACCTCGGTAAGAAGTGAGGTTGGTCTTTTCTACTCAGCCGCATACCACACGGCGGGTCAACTTACCTTAGTCACCTTTTACGACCCATCGGTAAGAAATGATGGTGGTCTAGTCTACTGAGCCGGATACACTGCGGATATTATTGTCACTTAATACATTGAGTGAAAATACCTCAATACCTTGAGGGAGTCGCAAGTTCAAACCCAGGGCAGACACCAATGAGTTTTTCGATTAAAAACTTATGTGTCTAATTGATTATTGTAAGTTATCACACGCTTTTCGGCGAAGGAAAACATCGTGAGGAAACCTGCATACCTCTAGAGAATTCTGGGGATATGTGTAACCTACCAATCCGCATTGGCGCAGCGTCGTTAGGTCTTAGCTCCAAGCCTTCTCTCCAAAAACGGAGAGTCCTCTCTCCGTTTTTGGAGGAGGCCTATGCCCTGTGGGATAGTTACAGGCCGCTACTTAACAATACCATGAAATATTAAAGTTAACATATACCTTTCCAGTCCTGCCATATGTGCGGATGCGTTCACGGGATTTTACGGTGTGATGCGGTGCGATGTCCACCTGTTAAGTGCGCGGTGCCCACTATCCAACCTCCAGGACAATGCTGTCCTATTTGTACTAGTAAGTTTTGTTAACATAGCATCACAAATCCTTATAAATATTAATGCAAGAGTCTGTCTATTACGTCAATTGAGAGTTAATGAAATTTGGTTCAATTGAAGTTTATATGCCGGTTTAATAAATAATTTTTTTTTAAAGAATATGTAAAGGGTTTTTATTCTATATGAGTATGCCGGTGTATAAGTTTTAATTGTGCCAAATTACATCTATATGAGTGGAGCAGATTAACCGCGAAGGCGTATCAGAGAGACGGGCAGGTTTTTGCATTTATCAGGTTACTACGAATAGCGATACCCGCGATTTTGTTTGAGCCAACTTGGCATTTAAGTACCTAAATATGTTTTCCCTGTTCCCTAAAGAGAAAAAGGGTTTTTATAACCGATACCTATATATAGAATCACTACATATTAAAAAACAAAGTCCCTATATCCCTATGTACGCATAAAACTTTAAAACTACGAAACAGATTTTGATGCGGTTTTTTTAAATAGATAGAGCGATTCCAGAGGAAGTTTTGTACGTATAATAACATTCAATACGTTGTAGAGAAATACTGTAATTTTTGAAGTTTCTGTAAATCATTACTTTTTTTCCGCTTACATTGCAAACGCAGGCTAAACCCTACGAGATTTATCAAAATGATGTACTAAGTATTTGTACACATTAAAAAGGTCTACAGAAAAGTCCGCGATGGTATATGTCTATATCTTATAAATAACCCACAATAGCATTTTTTGTCATTCACTTTTTACGAAAAATAATGCCTTATTTTCGAATTAATTTTTATACAATACAGCATTAATCCTTATCCAATTAAGTACCTTAAATAAATAGTTGATTTAATATAGATCAATATGGCCGTTTACAGCATGTAATTTAAGTGAACATTTTCGGATATATTACAGATTTAAAATGCCGTGAGGACGCCGCGCTTCGCCCTATAACACTTCGACTTTAGCAGCTATGTCCCTCTTTCAAGAGTTTATTTAAATATATTCTGTAATTAATTGTAAAAATAAAATACATAGGGAAAATGTAAAAGTAAATAAGTAAAAATGTACTATATGAATTTAGATATTCCAAAGATAGCAGGAAATCTTCTTCGTATAGGGAAAGGAAATTGTTTTTCTCCAAATTTAACGCGTGCGGGCCACGGGCAGTAATGAATAAATCAAAACTACTCGATCGATTTTAATCATTTTTTTTACACTGACTGACATGGGATATATATTTTATACCCGTGCGAAGCAGGGGCAGGCCGCTAGTACCCTATAATTCAATGCCTTTATGTATCATATATTGTGTATGATCTTTAATTGTCTGCTATAAGTATATAAATAAATATACATCTGCTGGACCAAATTTCATTAATATTGCTCCAGCAGATTAGCCAAAAAACGTGACAGACTGACTTTCGCATTTTTAATATAATTTGATAACCTTTTTAATAAAATATTAAATTACAGATTCAACCACAGCAGTTTGGAATGAATCGCATGGCTGTCATCTCGCTGGTCAATATCACGCGCCTGGATCTTCCTGGCATCCGTATCTAGTTCCTGGGGGTTATGACACATGTGCTATATGTACGTGTGAGTTCCTCACGCGTCAGGTACGATGCCCGAGAGTGAGATGCCCACCGCTGAGATGTGCTGAGAAAGACGCGTACCGACCAGATAAGAAGGCCTGTTGCAGGGTGTGTCCAGAGGTAACCAAGGTGCTTTGAAATTTTATACATTCCCATTTATATTTAACATACGCCAGTTATTTATTATTCATTTCTTTAACAAAATATAAACTCTAACCTTTACTTTTTACTAATTTGTCACACCACAATACAGTCTTTTTTTTACTTCTACGCACGATGCAGTATTCGAATCAACAGAGTGCTATTTAAATTTTCTACTTTTTGTAGTTGGTTCATTCATCAGTTATTGCATAATTCATTCGTGTTTGCAAATCATACTTAGGGTCCTTTCGCAATTTCTTGATTTCAGTGGCGCAGCTATTTACGAAAATTTATTTCCAAGCTCAGGGGCCTCCCTGAGTCTAGGGCCTGGGGCACTAATCCGTCTAGCTCTCAGATAGCGCAACTTTCAAGCTTCATAAATGAGTCTCATTCATGAATTCTTGTTGTGACAAGACTTGATAAAATACGATATGAGTGTGCCACACATCCACCTTAACATTCTCATCTCATTTGCGTGGACTTTTCTTTCATCCATCTTTTACATTGCCCAATATTCTGATCCATACAATATGACCGCTTTATAAATAAAGAAAATTTTCTAAAGATAATATGTTATATAAAGAAATATTTTCAGTTGAAAACAAAAAAGACAGAAGAAGAAACACCAAAAGATCAAGGAGCGCCGCGTACAGCTGAAGAGATTCTCGCAGAAGGAGGCTGCAAGTTCCCCGATGGCCCTTTGCCTAATGGCAAAGAGGTCCATCCGTCAATACATTCGCACGGGGAACAGAGATGCGTTACGTGCAGGTGCAAGGTAAGGACTTTATATTTATTTCGCCTACCAACGAAGACAATACAATACATATCGGAAGCTTAAATAGACAAATTTGTCTATTTTATTTAAATGTAATTACATTTCTGTAGTTTTTTAATATCGGATATTATCAACTTTATTACCGTAGAGTTAGTATACTAGAGTAGGGAAACTAGAATTAATGTATGCAAGTAATATATGCATCGACAGTAAATAAAAAGTAAATGAGACGTATCTATCTCTTTTTTGTGTGATTAGGCAAAGGTATATGAGTTTCATATTCCCTGACTTATTTTTTATTGCGAAAGTCTTCCTTAAATGCCTTCCTATGGTTCCTCTGCTCTAGTATAAAAACTATGGTTATCATCCGCATTAAGTTTTCTTTATATGTTATTAGAATCTACTCTCATAAAATTGCTATTCCTGACAAGAGTAATCTTAAAGTAAGAGTCTCTTGCCAGTTATTCTAAGTGTATCATACGGTTGAGAAGTGGTGATAGAAAGGATGTGGTAATATAGTTCTAACTTATAATCCATTGAATTGTACTATGATGATGTAGTATGATTTACTCGGCCTGTTGTCCATGTCCTCTATTCTGTTTCACTATTTTTTTAATTCGGCCACAGATACGTTTTTCTGTATATGTATATATAGCAATGTTGTCCTTTAAATGCAACTTGCATTCATATTTTAGAAGTGTACGACTCTAGATTCAGGGTAGACTTATACCAAAGCAAAACTCTTTGACCAATCGAGCGATTATGAGGGTATTTTAACACTTTCGTTAACGCTAGCGATGGCTCGGGTACAGTTTGTTATATTTAAAAAATAAATGTTCAGAAGTAGTGACATTGTCAGACTTTTCATGAACTAGGGGTCTTATGTAGATATATCTTTTCTTAAATCAAATTCTCTACCCTATTTGTGGTAGATTGGTCGATGCTTTATATCAATGAATCGACAAACATTGTGGTACCTGAAACCGTCAATAAATACTTATAAATTTATTGTTAAGTTATAATCAGTCACGAATTGAAAAAAACATAACTCATTGCAGGATGGAGAGGTAACGTGTATCCGAAAAAGGTGTGGAAGAGCGGCCTGTGCAAGGCGACGCCGTGGTGACGCCTGTTGTGCGTGCACGCGCCATCGCCGACAGCGTGCACCTCGTAACGACGTGCCACCGCCGCCTAGCTGAGCGCTCTCCACAGTGTTTAGCCATACCGCGCGCACCTGCGCATTCCTGGCCGTAGTCGCCCGACCAAGGCTCGGAACCTCAAAATTTTGAAAATCGAACTATTTTCTTGTCTAATTCTGCACTTGAATATCGAATGCGATTAAAAATGGCAGCTCGTCAAGTTCGATCCATCAATATACCAAATATCTATGGGAAACTTATTATTAAAACTTTATAAATATTACTTGTTATTATGACTAATAGTTATTGTGAAAAGGTAACTTATTATTTTTTATATTTTTTGTAAAAACTTTTTCGTTGGTCTATTCAGAAAAAAGTAGTTGAAGGAACATTGAAGAACGCATGATAAGATTATTTTATATCACATTATCATAAATTTCTTTCTTATTGTTGTCTCTGTAGAATTGCACTAGCTGCTATATATTACTTGCACTTGCCATATATCATCTAATATTATTTCTTTTTATTATTTTTCTTTCAAACCGCTAAGTATATATATTAATGGGCTAATAAAAGATCAATAGTGATGACGCCAGTTTTAATCCCATTCCTTATTTGTATGAGTAATACTGAATGAGTGCGAGTAGTCAATATAGTGTTCCCTTCTGTTATATTCTACCTCAACGTATTTACTTATACAGTACTCTTTGTGAAATTGGTTTGTGTAACCAAACGAAAGTCATTTTACGTGACAACTACAAATTGTTTCGTTGAGATTACATTACAAAACCTACAATATGAAAAATTTAGTAAAACGGTATTGTATTAAACCGGTTCCGAGCCTTGCACCCGACACAGTATTACTGCGCCGGAACTCCCGTCTATGTCCCAGACTGCTCCTAGGCTAAGTGAGTGAACGCTTTGTTCAATAGACTGATATATTTTTTTTATGTTCTCTTGCGATTCGAATGTCTTGTTTAGTGGGTGGTGCGGCAGTCGGGCGAGCGACGGCCCCGAGCGGCCGGCTGCGAGATTACATAACTTTTTAGCAATCATTGCAATGATTTAGCAATTCCAATCGTTCCAATCATTATTCGAAAATCCTAATAATGCCTACATAAATCACTTAATCGATTTCTCATGTGTTGCTAACAACTAAGTACATAATATTCCGCTTGTTTTATGTAAATCAAACTGTTACACTGTTGATTTAAAGTAAATATTGCGAGTGTTGCAATGGTTGCATGAACTGTTATAAATTGTTTTTTGCTCTGCGCCTCGTCGGATTAGGCGTTTGAATATTCACTTCCCACCGGTATTTTAATTGGTATTATGTGTCCAGAAATTCGTAGGCGCACCGAATGCTTGATAGGAGCCCATGGACCGCGGCGTCCACGTCGGCCGTCCGGCTAAACCGCACGGAAAGAGTAACGTGTTCGCGGTCGATGTTAAAGATGTGCCATATTTTCTTAATGTAAATAATAAATTATTAAACTTTATTTTACCTATGTGTATATTTATTTACCACTTTAATGTTTATTGTACGGCATCTTAGCGTTCGTACCTAATCATATCGAAACCATCACAACTATTTTGTCGTCGATTTGATCATCTCTATTTGTGCATTTGCTTGTAGTTTGTATATTTATACGTAATACCACATTGTAAATGTTACACGTTTGGTAATTCATACCGTATTTAATAAGCCTGTGTTAGCTTTATTGGGTAAGTAAAAGTAGGTAAATATGCATAACTTAAGTTTGATATAATCTTTTGAGAATCGGACACTGCGGATTTTGTAAATACCTTATTATACGTTGTTCTACTTATATAAATCTATATTATAATACCTAATGATATTTTATGTTAAATGTATGCTGTTATAGACCGATAGTATGGTTACACACCGTTAAAAAGCAATTAATTAGATATAGTTTACGTAAACTTGACTAGTTTTGTTTAATTACTAGGTAAACAGTTTTATAGTTACGTAATTAAGAAAGCTAGTCCAAATGTGTTGATGTGATGGATATAAATGCCTTGTAGCTAGAAATATGTCTGCTATGATTATTAATGATATATATTATATTATTTTATTATAAACATCTAAACGTATTTCGCTTTTACGGCACACAATTTGGATTTTACTTTTGTGAAACATTGCCAAAAATTGTAAACTTTTTTAAAGATTTTTTTTCGTTTGTTGTGGGATCTAGTCCATCAAAATTTGTGAATGTATTATATTGTTATACTCACGTTATTGGCTATCTTTATTTATGTTTTTAATTAGAATATAATTCAATAAGAACACGATTTATTTTGATTTTAGTACATAATGTAACAGTAGGAAGTATTCACCTATGGCTTGCGAATAACAAAACTAATAGCCATAAATGGGTACTATAAACTTGCTTGTGTTGCATTGTTTTTATTTGGTAAATATTATATTCTAATAGCTGTTCGTATATTCTCCCTCATTATACAAAGGGATTGAATGTATTATTTGGTTTGAAAATGTTATACACGTGTAATCTTTCGATGTCAAAAACTGTATAATTATATAGATCGCCTAATTTAACTTGTCAAAATTTCTGTATAACGTCATACAATTTTAGTATGAAATAAATTACCTGTGAATTCTGGAACTTTCCGTTTTTTATTATTTCCTTTCCCCTAAAGAGAGATTTAATTAAGTGGTCTTAATAGACACAGTTTATTCAAACTTTCATCAATTATCATCTCTGGGCATATCAAAATTTCTTTACGATGTTCTTCTTCATCATAAAGCGCAACTTAGTGTTGCCTGCCTGGAATCCTTTCAGTTCCTGGTAAAGATAACGCGATCTTACCATCTACTAGGGATTAAGTTTCTTCTTCTTCTTAACGTGCCATCTTCTCGCGAAGCTTGGCGATCATTAAGGCAATTTTAACTTTTGATACCGCTGCTCTAAATATGGAACTTTTGCCGAATCAATGGCGTAGATTTTTAAGCCAAGATATTCTTCGTCGGCCCACACTCAGTTTTCCTTGGATTTTGTCTTGTATGATAAGTCGCAGCAATTCGTATTTAGCAATGCACAAACAAATTTAGCAATGCGCAATGCGTTTCTCATGATATGGCCAAAGTACTCGAGCTTTCTTTTTTTCACTAAATATATTACTTCTGCTTCTGGATTAAGTTTACACATGGTGAAAAAATCAGATTCTTTATTGCATGTAGTTTTTTATCAAATGTATTGTAATTAATATCAAAACTTACGCAAAAGCGTAAGTTTTATTTTGAGGATAATAAAAATTTGATGATGAAAATTGGAAAATTTGAAATTTTTGATGAGGATAAAAAAATTATCCTTTTATTATGACAATAAATTCGGGATGAACTACTATATTTTACGAGTTCCTGAAACAGTTATTTAGAGCTTAACTAAAATAAAATCGATATTCTCAGGTAAAAAAAAATAAAAAAATATCCATTTTATAATAGATTTTAAAGAGACGATTTCGTCAGTGCTCTTAGAGTTCCTGCCATTCCATCTGCAATAGCATCAGCGACTGCCGTCGTTGCGTTCACACCCATGATGCCGATTCGAAGAGCCTTGCCCACAGTAGGTCCCAGACCTCCGAATATTAGGATATTATAGCTGAAAAACAAATAATCTAAGTTTTTGCAAATTTTTATTATAACTCTTAATTCAAATTACTAAGGAATATATAGCAAAGCGCGTGATTTTATAATCAATTCATTGGTTATATATTAAAATTAGTAAAACCTTTTTTAAAATTTTAATTATTCGTTTATTTTAATCGATATCATATAATCGATCGATCATCTATATAACCATTGATTTATAAGATTTTCAAGTTTTCAAGATATCGATAGTAATTGTTAATAAATTTTAACTTTTGCTTTGGATATCAAGTAATTTGATTTTTCAAGCTGCTGTGTGCAGATAGAAATATAAAATGAATAGAGTTTAAGTCTACGCTTAGAGAATATTATAGTGCAACAAGTAATTTTTTTTAAATTTTATTAGGCTCTAAGTCTTCAACTTTAAGGTTGTGATCGCGTTGAAGGTGAGAACTGTGTGCCTTTCCGAAGGATTCATGGGCTCAAACTCTAGGCAGGCAACAATGAGTTCTATTTAAAAACTTATGTGCCTAATGGATATTTACAATTAGTGATGGAAAACATCGCGAGGAAACCTGCATATCTCTGGATAATTTCTGAGATGTGTGTAACCTCCCAATTCGCATTAGAGCAGTAAAGTAGGTAGAAGCTCCAACCCTTCTCTTCAAATAAGGAGAAAGGCGGTCAAGCAGTGGGAAAACAAGATACCGTTACTTAAGTTTTTTTACTTCTAAAATATATCGGTCGGTTTTCTAAGTATACTTTAAATATAAGGGACTTATGAAGAGCTTCGAGTAACTAAGTAGGTACTTACTTCTCACGCATATATTTGACGAACATTAAGTAGTCGTAACCACTTGGCAAGATCACTGTTGTGACTGTTGCCAAGCGATCTTCAGGCTTCGGGACTAAGAGTTTAAAGCCATAATGCTGTACTCGTTTTTGGAAATGTGCCATGACATCAGCATGGGTCTTCCAGAATGCTGGTAGCGTTCTCTTGCAGATTTCTTTTAAACATTCTCGCAATGCCCACATCAAAGGTGGGCACATTGTATGGTGGTATCTGTTGAAAGGTTATGTCGAAAATAAATGTTTTGTACTTCTAAAACAAAATAAATGAGTTGTTGATTTATAAAAAAATTATAAATAAATGAATATTTTCGTAAAACAAAAAACATCATCCTCCTGCCCATATCCACTCTTAAGTGGGGTCGGCACAAAATGTTATAAATATGTTGTCACGTATGTTGTAACTTACCTTAGCCGTTTTTACGACACGTCGGTAAGAAAGAGGGTGGTCTATTCTACTCCGTCGGACACCACACGGTGGGTAGACTTACCTAAGTCGCCTTTTACAACACCTCGGTAAAAAAATGAGGGTGTTAATATTCTATTCAGCCGGATACCACACGGCGTTAATCTTTAATATAACATTTAGCAAATAGTTAACATACATCGTCCAGAAAACGTCGTATAAACTAAAACATAGGAAGAATGTGCAACTGCTGATTCTAGGCAGCTGACATCAAAAGATAAGATAATACTAACGTTCGCGTGTTCCCGTAGCAATTCCACTGCTGCGCCAACAGCTTGATGTCCAAGTAAAATGGCGGTTGGTGTTTCCGGTCGTTTATTTTCTCCCTATACAAAAATGATATTTAAAAATACACTTTTAAATTCTATTAAATCATGTCTTTCTACTACTGCTTGGGAAAATTGCTTATACCGAGAAGAGCCAGTAAGAATTTTTAGGTTGTCGGTTAAAACTAAAGTAACGGTTTTTTCCCTATCCCACTATCATCTCCCGGACCTCAGACAAGAGTAGATATGCAACAGCTGTTATATTATTTTATAATTATTAATTATTTTCAAAGTTAATTTAATTTAAAAGTTTTAAGTGAAAATAATTAAATAATTAAAAAATAGGAAAGTATAAAAGTGCACAGGAGCTGTATCAAATCAAATACTTCAGCAAATTCCGTGGTACTTCCTGCAATTTATGATTACCTGGTACTTTCAAAATACAAACTGCGACTGATCGATAAAATTAGCTCATACATACACACGTATATGCAATATTGCGACTCGCACACTACAAGGGACTCATTGATTACTCTCTGAGTACCTCAAGAATTTATGAGCGCCTAGTATAAAAAGCCATCGTGTGCGCCCAATTTGTGCCTTAATAACTAACGTCTTGGGACCCCAAAAACATCTGTTTTGTTTTTATACCAACAACAAGAAATAAATGTCATCAATGTGATCACAGTTTGATCTCTTTTAATAGTTTACAACCCTGGTACTTATTTTGAACTTGAGAAAATACTGTATTGAGCCAGACAGAGTATTATTTTTTATTTTACTTCGACTTTAGCGTTGAATATACTATTTCTTTGAACTTATAAGCTCCTGGTACATTATGGATAAATCAGCATCCTGAATCCAAGTTAAACAAAAAAAGTCCGTCTCAAAAAAAATTACGTGAGACGACCATCACGATCTGACTGCTCTTAAGGATGATAATAAAAAAATCTTTTCGCTTTTGTCTACGCAGAAAAAAGACCGAATTTCAAGGAAATTATTTCGATATTGGGAGAACTTAAGCAATCTAACATTCTGTACAATTTTTGACTAAGCAAAATGAAGAATTTCAAAGCAAAGTTAATTTGTTGGAAAGTCAGTGCAGAAAAGATCAAGAATATATTACTATTTTAGAGGATAAGGATAGAGGATATGCAGCGAGACAGTCGGAAAGCCTGCTTTGAAATAAAAAAAGTCTCTAAGAAAAACAATGAGACACAGCAAGATTTAATTGACATAGTCATCAAGTTGTCAGAAAATATTAATTCTAAAATAGAAAAAGCTGATATTAAGGATATATTTCGGGTACAAGGGAGAAGGATGGGATTCAAAATACGCCAATAATTATGGAGATGAGCTCTACGATAATGAAGACTATTATAATTCTAAAAGACTATTATAATATATTGAAAGATTGTTAAAACCTTTAATATAAGAAACAAAGAGAAGTTACGTGCCAAGGAACTAGGCTTTCGTACAGAAGAGGACACTCCAGTCTATGTGTCGGAACAATTGACTGCAAAAGGTGCTCGTCTTTTTTTCCTTGCGAGGGATTTTGCGACATCTAAAAAATGTAAATTTTGTTGGATCTCCTTTGCCAAAATTTACGTCACGCGTCACGCACACGCACACAGACACACAATATCACACACACACACACACTCATGATCTAATATAATAAAACCATTATTTATGTACTTCTAACATAAAATATTATTTACAAAATATAGTAAAAAAAAAAAATTATTCACTCTAGTAATGTTCATACGGCTGTTATTCTAGAACTTTTTGTCTTGAATGTGGAAGAGCGGGGATCCCTAGCACAAGTACAATATCCATTACTTAAAAGGTGGTCCCCGGCAGATATAATGTAACTTTTAGAATTAAGTGAAAGAAATAAACAAATTTTAGTTTTATTATTTTTATATTCCACAGCTGAGCATAGGATTGCTCTCTCTCTCTCGTTCTCTCTGTCAGTGTTTGCTCTTTTTTATTCATAATTCTTATAAATAAATGGAATATCACTTGTCGAAATCAAAAATTGAACTAAAAGCGAATCATTTATTTTCAGCTGCGTATTTCACAAACATTAAAACGGCTCTTATAACTAATACGAAAAAACATCATCGCAGAATCTTTAGAATAGGATCGTTTGAAAAGACTAAAAAGCCCTGAGTACAAGCTCAAAAAGCTCAGAAAGCTCCATTTCAAATTATCTCTCTATGTGTATGAAACCGTCGAACTTTTCAAATATACAGGAAGACAGGAGTATAAAACATTTTCATTATCAGGATTTAAGAAAGAGATTAAAGAAATTTGATTTTTATGATCTACAAAGTTACTTTATAATTAAAGCGTAGTAGTTTTAGTCTATAGTTTTTTCTATTTTTTTATAATAATATCATTGTTTCGTTTTTTTCCAAAACTCAAAATCTTTAGGAATCAAGCTTTACTTTCTGGCATGAATCTGAATATTTAATAAATATATGTCATCCTGTCCTTATCCCACTCTAAGTGGGGTCGGCACAATATGTTTTTCTCTTCCATTCTGTCCTATCTTTCGTCAACTCTGGCGCCACTACTTTTATATGCATATCATACTTCACACAATCTCTTTTTAGGCCTCCCTCTAGGCACATATCCATCCACATTCAAATTTAACACACGTTTGGTCACATGATTTTCATCCCTCCTCATTACATGTCCATACCATCTCAATCTTGCACTTCTCGACTTTTCTATAATGGGCGCAACTTTCAGACTTCCCCTTATATACTCGTTTCGTATTTTATCCAGTTTTGTCACACCACACATCCACCTTAATATTCTCATCTCATTTGCATGTACTCTTCTTTCATCCGTCTTTTTCATTGCCCAACATTCCCTTAACTTTAAGGGGCATTCGGGGGTCACATATTGTGCCTGAGACCTGCCGCCACTTCATCCATCCTGCATTCATTCTTTTACCCACATCTTTATCTATTTCACCTTCGTTTTGAAAAAGCGAACCAAGGTACCGAAAATCAGAGCAGACTGGCAAAATGTTCCCATCCAAACCGATCTGGGAGAAATTGGAGGTCCCACTAAAGGTACTGAATATCCCATGATGAATGAATATCCCACTGAATATTTAATAAATAATAAATAAAAAAATATAATAAATAAATATATGGGACACTTACATACACAGTCGTCCGTTTCCAAAGTAAGTAACTTAATACTTGTATTAGGATAGACAACTGGTGAATATATACTGTTATAATGAATTTGTTGGTCTTTGAGCCTGGGTGTATATTTGTATTGAAGTATGTATTTAAAAATATATAAGTATATATTCACCAGTTGTCTTTCACTCATAACACAAGTATTAAGTTACTTACTTTGGGGACGGAAAACCGTGTGTGTAAATGTCCCATATATTTATTTATTATTTATTTATACTTATATAATTTTTAAAAACCTACTTAAATACAAATCCATTTATAGAAAATGTTGGCCCTCGGCGGGGAATCGAACCCGCGACCCGCGGAACTGAAGGCAGGATCACTATCCAATGCGTCAACGGGCCAGTCAAATTATCTAAGTCAGTCATATTAAGCTAAGGTTCAACAAAAAATATGCTCACTCAGCCTTCTTGCTGAATGCAACTGGAGATATACCGGCTGGTCCACTTAAAGCCTTTTGGGAGGACGCGTACACAGCGTCCACTCCCCATTCGTCCATTAAAAACGGCACTGCAGCTATTGAAACCACCGTATCCACTAAAAGGAGTGTGCCGTACCTGTGAAAGCAAGTCCCTGTAATCTTTTTTATTTCTCATTTATTGCGAATGAGAGTCTGATTAAAGCTGTCTCAATGTCTAGATAATTGAGCTTCCTTATAAAGACTTATTTCTCAGAAACCTAATAGCCATTGTGAATATCTTGTATAACAGAGGTTGATTCTAAACATTAAATCAGCACATTATCATTATCCATTGATAATACAATCAATAATTCCGTACCAGGCGTGATTAACTTAAAAATACCAAAACGTACACTTTTCAGGGCAGCCCTAAATAGGTTTACGCTTACCTTTAAGAGAGTTATTTAAATATTCAGAAGTTTATACGTGCGGTATAAAAATCTTATTGACTTCACTGAAATATTCACCATAAAAATCCGGCAAACCTGATTAAACATATAAAAAGGAAGTAAGTCGACTTATCGACATACTGACTCCTGGTACGGAATTACAAAACAGGTACAATAAATCATATCACTAAAAAATGCTACTATTTAGATTCTTTCGCTACGTTGGCTTATTCTATGGAATTTCAAATTAGAAATCCTTAGGAGGATGTAATTAAAACGCTTAAGAAAATGTTCAACTTGGAAGTCTTCCAGCATTCTGAGATTCAGACGTGAAAAAACAAGTGTCGAGAGAAAGAGATAGTCTTAATTATATCCCCTCAATATGTCTTACTTAAGTTCGAGACGAAATAGTTTCAGTACTAATCTTTGCCTTTATTTCAGCTAAATATATTTACTATTATGAAGCAAGAAAGATATTTATTTATTTATCTACTCTGATACTATAATACAAAGATTATAAAACCAAAATTCTTATGACAAACATTACGTACAGGCAAAAATAAAAATTAAAAAGTTTTATTATAAATATATTAAAATATATTTACATTATATTTATTATACAAAAAGTTTTATTATAAAAGTTATATTATATTCTTGTATGAACACCTATACAACTTCCGGCTGGACCAAGGAAGTTGAAACTCTACCTAAAAAAAAGTCCGTTGCGTAGATTGTATAGTTCAAAACAAATGAGAATAATATATGCGATAAATGTAATGCTAAATGTAGAGTGTACTATTTGTTCTAATACCTGACACATGCAGAATTTGTAAAAACTCATGCACTTCCCGACATTTACATATCACAACAATACACAAGCATTGCACTCATTCACTACCACAATAACCGAATCTATCTCATTACATATATTTTCTTTTATAGCAAAATAATATCCTTATTAGTTTTGTATTATGGACTTCTGCAAAGTAACGCCTAATTCTATAAATAATTCTCTAGTACATTGTTTTAATGTATATCTGTTGGTTTACGCGGCGCACGCGACTAAAGCTCCCAGCAGGCGAGATTTTTTTACAAATGCGCGACTTCTTTAACATAAATTTACATAAAACCGTGACGTACTATTTGATTAATCTGAACCTTCTGAAATTATTTCAGAAGGTTCAGCAGTAAGGTAGCACCTATAAATAAAAACCGCATAAAAATCCTTTTAGCAGATTTTGAGAAAATCAATTACACACAGACAGAGTTTTTGGGGACTTCAAATATGTATAGATAGAAGGTTTACTATACACTCAAATCTTCTAAAATATTCGTCTTACTAGCTTTTCTAAAGAGAACGCTTTGTTTTATTAATTGATCCTCTACAGCAAAGAAACAAAAGATGCCAAACAAACAATACTGAAACTTGTCACGAAAGCGTTCGTGCCGCCACTAGCCTTAAATCATACTGCTCTTGACACTTTTTAGTAACAAAAGCTCTTGTCACTTTAGGGAACGGAACTTTAATATTTATATTATTCTTCTGTCGCGTTTCATATTCTAAATGCCCATTAAAGTGGAGTGTAAGCTCATGTTTATCCAACTAATGGACGTTGTAGATAAAAAATAAAAATTTTATGTTGGTATCGGAAAATGCTTGCGTGTAATAAAATGCAGAAATTTACACTGAAGTGTTAAGTGTCACACAACCCTCCTGACGTAATGTGGAACTTACATGCAATACTGGGTTATAATTGTGTAAAACATTTTTTAATAGTCTAGTGTTGGAAATTTATGAATACATTTTAAAATAGTTTTTGTTTTGATCATTTCTTTTTCTTCTGACTGCTTCCTTTCATCGCATGCCACGAGCGAATTCTTTAAGAGGATGCTTCTAAGTTAAGGAAAATTTTAGCTTGGAAGCTTACAGCATTCCGATAGAATGAGGAAAAAAAAGTCATGAGAAAAAAGGATAGTAGACGTTATTAGGTTTTTTATTTGCCTTTATTTTTGGCGGAATCCACTAGTGAACAAATAGCTGCCTAAAAACTGCTACGATGATGATTATGGTTAACTATCTTTTGCCGCGATTTCATCAGCGTGAATTTTGGTGAAGAGATAATAATTGTACATAAACTGTTCCTTATAACGATAGGATGAAGTACTAGTATCTGTACATATTATAAAACAAAGTCCCCAAAAGCTGTCTCCCTGTATGTGATTTATTTTCTCACAATGTACAATAAGGATTTTGTACGGTTATTACTTAAATATTTGAGAAAAGTTTAAGTTAATAGTTAGTGTTTTATGTAAATTAATTGAAATACATATTCTACGATACACGGATCTCTACGCGGGCAAAGCCGTGGACATAGCTAGTAATATTATATATAAAAAGTCAAAGCTATTTTTGTTGATGATAAACAAGGAACTTCAAATAGTATTTTGTATACGATCTTAAAGATTTATTTTGGTTTTCATAATAATTTAATATATTAAATTATATTTGAACTAGCGGCCTGCCCCTGCTTCGCACGGGTATAAAATATATATCCCATGTCAGTCAGTGTAAAAAAAATGATTAAAATCGATCCAATAGTTTTGATTTATTCATTACTGCCCGTGGCCCGCAAGCGTTAAATTTGGAGAATAACAATTTCCTTTCCCTATACCAAGAAGATTTCCTGCTATCTTTGGAATATCTAAATTCATATAGTACATTTTTACTTATTTACTTTTACATTTTCCCTATGTATTTTATTTTTACAATTAATTACAGAATGTCTTTAAACAAACTCTTGAAAGAGGGACATAGCTGCTAAAGTCGAAGTGTTATAGGGGCGAAGCGCGGCGTCGTCACGGCATTTTAAATCTGTAATATCTCCGAAAATGTTCACTTAAATTACATGCTGTAAACGGCCATATTGATCTATATTAAATCAACTATTTGTTTAAGGTACTTAATTGGATAAGGATTAATGCTGTATTGTATAAAAATTGCTTCATAATATGGCATTATTTTTCGTAAAAAGTAAATGAAAAATGCTATAGTGGGTTATCCATAAGAGATAGACATATACTATCACAGACTTTTCTGTAGACTTTTCAAGATGTACAAATACTTAGTACATTATTTTGATAAATCTAGTAGGGTTTAGCCTGCGTTTGCAATGTAAGCGGAAAAAAATGTAATTATTTACAGAAACCTCAAAAATTACAGTATTTCTCTACTCCGTATTGAATGTTATTATACGTACAAACCTTCCTCTGGAATCACTCTATCTATTAAAAAAACCACGTCAAAATCTGTTGCGTAGTTTTAAAGTTTTATGCGTACATAGGGATATAGGGACTTTGTTTTATAATATGTAGTGATGATACTCGTTTTATACTTTTAACCTTATCCATAACGCCAATAAAAATCAAAAAGTTACTTGTATACTGTATAAGCGCAAAATAAAAGGGACGACCCTCAGTAATATGTTCAAACATCTATTATAATCTTCAAGAATTTGTACTGTAGCTAATGGAAAATTGTAAAGTTTCATGGCAACGTCCTTGACTGAAAATATTCACAAATGACAGTGTTAAATAAAACAGCGGCCACACTTTATAGTAACAACAACTTTTATTACTTTAGACAACAGTGCGGATATAAAATATAAGGCTTATTTCCGTGACGCATTTTATACTGTAAATGACCACTTAAAGCCGAGATAAATGGATAAACCGCTGCTTGTTCAAGGAATATACGTTGAAAATTGTAAAACTTTTGCTTGAGAATATCGTAAACAGTACAATTTAATAATGTATGAATGAAATTGAGTATGTGCGTTCTAGACGAAAATTCTAATATGTATTATTTCAGTAAGATTCTTGAAATTTATGATTAGTCTAAACTAATAATTAGTTTCAAGAATTAGAAATACAATACCTAAAGAGATATATGTAATGATAAATTTAGAGCTGACTAAATGTACTAAATGTGGTCGATAGACTCCACAACAAAATCGAAAAGACGGAAATAGACTCCAAGAGTCCTGCTTTGCGATTGTATCGTGGAGTCTATCTCCTGACGATGCTCCGGTTACGGGGCGAAACAATTGCGAGAGTTGAGATTGTGGTGGTGAATGTATAGAGTGCTGGTGTATTATTGTGTTATTACAAATTCTACATTTGTCAGGTATGAGAACGAATAGTACACTCTAAATTTAGCATTGCATATATTTTCGTTTATCGCGGATTATAGCAAAATAATATTGTCTATACTTATTATTATTACTTTGGTAAAGAAACTCTTTCCATTTGTAAATGCTGTATTTCAAAAAAACAGTGACGTCAGATTTCAGAGGAGTAACACAGGAATATTGTTTATTCCGACAAGAATATAAATCGCAACATCAAAACAAATCACTTACTTATGACACAGTTCCCCGAGGCCTTCTATTTTCTGAACGGTGCCCGTCGAAGAATCCCCATGGGTTATAAAAAGGGCTGTCGGTTTCCATTTCTTCAATTCGGCCTCAATCTGTTCAAAGCTGAACGTGGTATCGAATGGGACGCGAAATGTTATGGCGTTGATATCTGGAATAAATTATTAATGTACAACCAGTTGATTTCAATGTGCCATCGTAAGAAGAATGTTAATACAGAAGTTATGAATATAAATATATGGGTCACTTACACACACGGTCGTCCATGGCCAAAATAAATTATAATACTCTTGTTAAGGTAAATGGTTGTGTTTACTGTTAAATACATAATATCTTTAATATAATATTTAAATGAGTTAATCTTGTATATATTATATATTTTCCGAATCTCGGAAACGGTTCCAACGATTTTCCTGAAATTCAGCATGTTGGAGGTTTTGGGGGAGAAAAATTGATCTAGCTAGGTTTTATGTAAAAAAAATATTGTTTTATGCCTGTTTTTGGGCATTAAAAAACATTAACATTTATATTGAATTAAATTTTCGCCATTAACTGTCAAGTCGACGTAGCTTATTCGGTTAGCGGGCAGCCTCGAGAAGTATGAGTGCCAAGGATCGATCCCAACTAAATATTTTTTTTTTTTAAAGTTTTTTTTTAATTACCGAGCGAAGCTCGGTCACCCAGATATTACATATATTGTAAATACCTACACCCAGGCTTAAAGAACTAACAAATTGTTTATAGAAAATGTTGGCACTCAGTGCGACCCGGTAGCTGAAGGCAGGGTCACTGCCAAATGCGCTAACGCGCCAATCGTTCATTTAATTGATTTATTATACGTTTTTGCTTACTGTATCTTTGAGCAATATTCAACGCTCGTTCGTCCCAAATGCCCCTGGCAGCGATCAGTAAGGTTTCGTTTGGTCCGACAATGTTTGTAATGACCGCCTCTAAGCCGGAGTGTCCTGATCCGCTCATCGCCAACACTAGATCACTTTTTGTTTGGAAGAGGTACTTAAGGCCATTTCGGATATCTGCTATCACCTAAAAGATCAAAGAATTAATGTAGCCGATATTTAAGGGTACAACGGTTGTAATAAAACTTGCGGATAATTCTTGAGTAGGCGCGCGCGCTATCGTTCCGGCGGACGATTTTGTTTTCGGCCCAGAGGGGGCGCTTTTACTTTTTTTACTTTACTAAGATACTCTTAAATGTATATCTTAATCTAAGGGTAACTAAAAGACAAAGCTTTAACCTTTATTTACGACTAATCTTGTACTTCAACTCGAATATCTTTAAAGAAACTACGGAATCGTTGTCAAAAATTATAAATTTGTGTCCGTTTATTATTTTCTCAACAATTGATTAACCTCTAGTAATGAATAAAGTAGTAGTTAGACTTTGGAAGATAAAGCTAATTTTAACATTGCAATTATAATGTGATTTATTTCGGATTTTATACATCGCAATATAGTAATGAAAATACCGCATATTTGCTCGTGCGAGTTGTAAATCAGTGCTGAGTAAATGTAGTTACTGATTCAATTTATTTTAAAATGGACGTTTACTCAATTAATAAAACAACTTTTGTATTGCAATTCATCACGAATTACGATTTTTTGTGAACACTTCAATAAAGCCTTTGTTTACGGTAGAAATAAAATGAGGAGTAAACTAACCAAACTAATTATGTATAATTCTGTGACTTGCTTAAACATTGAATTACACAGATACGAAAAATAAAGTGCATATTAAAAAAAAAATAAAGCGAAAGTCAATACAAATCAAAAAGAATGAACATTTATGTTGTATGAACCAGAAAACTCTACTACTTACTATTTCTTCTGACGAACGAACCGAAGTAAACGACTTCTATGAAACAAATATCCTTTATACTTAGATTTCACATTTAAGTCAATTTACTTAATCGATATATATACGTACTCGTATTTCTCTTAATAAGAAAATAAGATTAACGGAATACTTAGTAGAGCAATAGGCTGATGTAAATACTATAACGCAAGAAATAGTATCAATAAGGAAATTCTAGGATGACTTTTTATGTTTTGTTAGTGTAGGGATATTTCATCACATTAATAAAAAAAAGAAATTTTATTAATCAGAATAAAATGAAATCAATAGCAACATAATTCGTTATTATTTGTTTTGTTTATAAATTATTGACTTTTCAATTATTATAAATGAGTACGTGGGTGATCGAGACTTGCTCGGTAATTTTTTATAAAAAAAGAAACTGCATAGTAAAAAGAAAAAATAATAGGGTAGGTGGGGCTTGATCGTAGGTATTTTCATTTCTCGAGATCGCCCGTTCCACGAATAAGCTACACGGACTTGACAATTAGCGGCAAAAATAGCGTTTTATATACAAATGTTAGTATTTTTAATGCCGAAAAACAGGGATAAAATAAAATAAAGTGGGATTTTCTCCACCACAACCGCCTATTATAATTTCAAGAAAATCGTTGGAGCCGTTTCCAAGATTCCGAATATATATATATATATATATATATATATATATATATATATATATATATATATATAATATACACAAGATTAAACCATTTAAATCATCATCTTCCTGTCCTTAGGTATCCCTTATAGTCGTATTTTACGACACCTCGGCAAGAAATGAAGGTGGTCTATTCTACTCAGCCGGATACCACGGCGGGTCGGCCTACCTTAGTCGCCTTTTACGACACCTCGGTAAGAAAAAAGGGTGGTACTATTTTATTCAGCCGGATACCAAACAGCGTAAGATTAACTCATTTAAATATTAAAGATTAAAGATAATAGACAGATGTGATAGAATCTGCAATTTTATGAAATTTAAATGAGATGTGGGCGCTTTATGTATTTCAACACTTACGTTAAAATATTCATCGCACAACGGTGAAAGGATGGGCTTTGTGAGAGCATCGGCTACTGAAGGCCATAAATCACAAGGTCCAGGGCCGCAGAGTAATGGCTTCGTAACATGGCGGTCCTCTATCTTCGGGACGGGTATGTTTATTTTTGATGCAGACATTTCTAAAATACATACATTTTAAATATAAATGCATACATATTTTAAATTTTACATTTAGAGCAAGTAAATCTATATAAGTAAGTGATTACGTAGTGGCCTGTTACCATCCCACTGCTGAGAATAGGCCTCCTCTTTCTGATTTTGGAGAGAAGGATTGGAATTAAGACCTACCACGCTGCTCCAATGTGGATTGTTAAGTTACACATATCTCCAGAATTCTCTAGAGATATGCAGGTCTCCTCATGATGTTTTTCTTCACCGATAAATTGCTATTATTAGTAACACATAAGTTTTAACATAAAAACTCATTGGTGTCTGCCCGGGTTTGAACCCGTGACCTCCTGGAAAGAGTCGCACGGTGTTACCGCTGGGCTACCACAGCTATATATTAATACGTAAAGTAAAAACTTTGTAAGTCTTTTTAAGAAAATTACGCGGATGGACGAGTACTAAACACTCCTATATACATATTTATAGTTAATATAGAGTAACAATGTAGAAAATAAATATTTTTTATAATAATGCATAAAAATACATTTATTCAATCAAGCAATCATTACACACATGCATTAACACTACATGCAATATACACTCCCGCACACATATATACATTTCCGTCTATATTAAGTCTGTGGTCAAATCGAGAAAATATCAATATTATTTGTCTGTTATATTATTATTGTTAATAGTATTGCTGAATGCATCCTCGGGCCTCATTCCACTCTAAGTCGGGTCGGCGCAACATGTGTTAAACATGTTGTCACATCATTTGGCTAAGTATTTTACGACCGGCCGCCTGACTGATGTCAACTTATCTTAGCCGCCTTTTACGACACTTCACTAAGAAATGAGGGTGGGCTATTTTACTCAGCTGGATAACACACGTCGATTCAACTTACCTTAGCCGCCTTTTACGATACCTCAATAAGAAATGAGGGTGGTCTATTCTACTCAGTCGGATACCGCATGTTTATAGTCTTACTGAATGTCCTACTATATCCTACTAATATTATAAATGCGAAAGTTCGTGAGTATGGATGTATAAATATAACTCTTTCACGGTGAACCAATATCGATGGAATTTGGCACAATGATTCCTTATGCATCGGAATAATATAAAGGCAATAGAAATCTTGTTAATTCTACAGGAATAGCATGACATTAAAAAGCGCTATCTATTATCGACCTACAAGACAACAGTCCATGCAAACGAAGTCACGGGACTCGTCGTTCGTTCGTAAGTCACGGGTAAAAGATAGTCTAACGTAATTATGATTCAGGGAATTTATCATTAAGATCTTAAAGTGAACGAATACACTCGTAAATTGTGAATTGTATTGAAACATCTTTTTTTAAGTTCGAATTAGCCGGAATTAGTAAAACGATAAATTAAAAGCTAACTGTTTCCGATATCGTGCCGGGTAAAAGTGAACTTAGTGACTATTTAGATTTAGTGCTAATAGAGTGGTTGTTTCTCTACAATGTTTTGGCGCTATCGGACGGCACATTTGGCTAGCTCCCCGATCGAGTCTAGTTTGCTGAGTAATTGTTCCGCTCGTTTTCACCGACAGTACTCGGGGTTTAACAAGTATTTCTATGACGTTTGTCGTGAATACGATGCAATTTTAAGAAAAGGAAAAGATACCATTAAATTGAATCGAAAATGTTTCTAAGATTGACCGCCGAGTTTTTTTTATAAATGGGACACCTACACACACGGTCGTCCGTCCCCAAAGTAAATAACCTAATACTTGTGTCATAATAAAATTGAAAATTTATAAAATTGATTGTATTCGTTTGCACGAAATTATTCGATTTCGTGTACCTTCTAAGGTTCCCCGAGTTCCGATAGCACCACTCTATCCACCTTTTAGAAGGACAGTTCTAGGAGCTAACTCCCCCTACGCTAGTTTTTGCAAAGTCGTCAACAAATGCAGTGATCATATCAATTTACATTATGACACACAGAGAGTTTTCTACAGAACAGTTCGCAAACACTGCTTTTAGTTCATAGCTTTTCTAATTTATTAAATAGGTATGTGTGTGTGTATATATATATATACACACATACGCGCATATATATACGCTGTCAATACGAATGTATTTTTGCTTAAGGAGTTTACTTATAAGTGAATTGTTACACTTAACTTATATACAAAGCAATTTGTAAGTGAACCTAAATAAATAAATAAAAATAAAATAGTAGACAGACAATGAATGACAATGGTGAATATTCATATACTTATATTTTTTTATACACATACTTAAATACAAATTATTCTGGTGATATATATATATATATATATATATATATATATATATATATATATATATATAAAATATAATACACCCAAAATATTCTGGTTCTTCTCGGTAAGAGCAACATTCCGAAACAATTGCAGCTGCATTAATTGTTGATCCTTGATGATTCAAAAGTACTTGAAAGAGTTTATTTGAATAAAGATATTTTTTTTAAATAAAACCGATAGATCGATAGATCGATTTATCGCCCCAGAAACCCCATCATTATAATCGTTGGAGCCTTTTCCGAAATTCAGATTCTATATATGTATATAATACTAGCTTTTACCCGTGACTTTGTTCTAGCGTGGACTGTTGTCGTGTGATAGGTCGATAATAGATGGTGCTTTTCAATGTCATTTTATTCCTGTACAATTAACAAGATTTCTATAGCCTATATGTTACCCCGGTGTATAAGTATTAATTTATATTTCATCGATATTAGTTCAGCGGATTTGCCGTGAAAGAGTTACAAACATACATCCATAATCAAAAACTCTCGCATTTATAATATTAATAGGAGTAGGATTTGCAATTGTGAATTAGACGAAAAGCCAAAATGTAAACTTCAGACATATGAATACTAGAATACAAACATACAAGACACAGAATGTTAAATATTCTACACTCAAACTAGTTAACGTAGAAAATAAGCGAGAATGCATTTATAATATTAGTAGGATATACAAGATTAACTCAAGATTAAAGATAGTGTGAAACAACAGTTTTAAATAAAACAAATCCGCCTGTGACCGATGTGCTGTCCCAGTAACCGAAATCAGGTTAATGTTTAGATTTAGTGCTAATAGGGTGGTTGTTTCGCTGCAATGTTCTGGCGCTATCGGATGAAACATTTGGCAACTACAGAGAGCTCGGGGCGAGCGGCGCTTGCCAGCTATGTATTTGCTCTGCTCTGTATTGTTGCGGAAAATTGACGTTTAACACGTTTCTATACTAATATTATGAATGCAAAAGTCTGTCTGTCTGTTACGCTTTCAAGGCTAATCAGCTGGATTATTGATGAAATTTGCAATTGAAGCTTATATAACGGGCTGTCTTATATATACATTTCTCATATCACAATGCTAGTTATCATACTCCTCCGCAACGGCTTGACCGATTGTTATGAAATTTTATATGCGTATTTAGTTTTTCGTACTCATAAATAAGTGATACGGGTTGTCCACCCCTAACATTTATTTTTATTTTTGGTCAAATAAGTTTTTTATAATGTACACTAGAAATTACCTAGAAATAATTTATATAGTAAAACGTTCGTCCGGGCAGCTGTCTAAGATAAAATTTAGTTTTTCCCTCGGTAAAAAGTTATTACGGTTTAAGTTGCTTTAAAACGCTTGGGATTAATTGCCATAAAAATATTATGTATGGTGCAAGACAACTTCGTAGAGAATCGTAGATATCTCAAAATAATTACTGGTAGATATTTGTTTAACCCGCCGTCCTAAGCACCCTAGAACTTAGCTCCATATCACTATATCGATCTCTTAAAGACAGAGTAATTACTATATTAACCTCATATCGCTATGTACATTATAGGTAGATAAACTTTGTAATGCTAAAACAATCAGTAAAATATTTGTTTTACATCCGTTTCGAATAACGAATATATACGATATAATTATATCGGATTTATGCATTATTCAAACATCTATTTATATTAAGTTCAAAGTTTCTATTTTATGTAATATTTTATAGTAAATAATATTTTCGCCTGACCTTCCGTTGAAACAATAAAATATAGATGCGTCATATTAAAAAAAAAAATGAAAGAGTGAGCTATTTTGGCATAATTGAAGTTAAAGTAAAGAATAAGAAATATGATGAATCTGTAAACAAAAGGAATATATGATGCCCATTGGATGATCTTTATTTATCATACTATCATTTTTCTGTCCTTTTCCCACTCTAAGTAGTGTCGGCACAACATGTTTTTCTCTATCATTCTCACCTATCATTTGTCAACTCTGGCGCTACTTCTTTTATATGCATGCTTCAAAAGATCTAACCATCTTTTTTAGACCTCATCTAGTCCCAAATCCATCTACATTTGTATTTAACACATTGTTTTATCCCTCCTCTTTACGACGATGATCTTTATCATATATGAAGGATTCAAACTAACTTGTAAAAAGGATTCAAACAAAGATCGATGTTTTTGTGTATTAAGCTAATTACTAGCAGGTTCATTACACATACACTCTTTGAGACTCTGTAATATTAATAAAAACTATTTTTCCGTTCAGAAACGTCTCTATTTCGTAATTATGCTGTTTTATATATATACAATGTGTGGAATGTATCAATTGTGGAATAGTTATCACTAACTGTATCGACATTATTGACCTTCAAGGGTCAATATACACGCGATGTTTTAGATAAAGTTTTCTTATGAGATTGAAATGAGCAAGAAATATCGAACATGCTCAATGTTGCTTCGACAAATTGATTCGATTCCCATAGCAACTGTGAGTATCATCCCAGCGGGTAGAACGGGTTGTAAATAAAGTTACCAGGTATTTTGAATTCATAGGTTTGTCCCAAATTTATAGATCTTGTATTTCGTAAATAAATCAACAAATTTTTGCAACACTAAACGATTTATGCAATTTTCCAATTGCCAAAATAATTAAGATCACTGAGAATAGAACTTAAATCGTGTTGTTGCTACATTGACTGAAGTTGATAAATCGATGGTTGATTGTTGATTTAAATCATCATTCTCCTGCCTTTAAGTGGGGTCGGCACAACATTTTACAAACATGTTGTCACATGATTTGACTAAGTATTTTACGACCGGCCGCCTGACTGACGTCAACTTACCTTAGTAGCCTTTTGCTACTCCCCGGTAAGAAAGATCTATTCTACTCAGCCGAATACCACACGGCAACGATTGATTTAGATAAACATCATTTAACCATTTACATTAGGTCTTATTAAATACAGAAGATATAAGTACTCCGTGAATTCAAAGGCATGGCAAACCAACAATCTCATCGTTAATAAGGATAAGATTTATTATATCCCCATAGGATAAGATACGAAAATCTAACAGCAGTCACTTTGTGTTAATCGCGTGTAATATGAGTCAGGATAAGAAGACTCTGTTTAAATACTGACTAAATCATACATGAAAAACAGCGAAATAATGCAATTAGCGATGAGTTAATTATTTCCTTCGCTCCTTTTTATATTTAAAAACAAATTCTTTTCCGATTCCTAATTTTAGTATTGCAATTATAGTAAGTTATTTGACATATGTTTTAAACACTAGCTTCCAATTAAATATTAAGGAAGTTAAATTTTATAGTTCATGTTTATGTTTAATATTTGACTTTTTATATAATCTATATAATATTGTAATATAATAATGAGTTGTTATATAATCGCATGGTCACCCGAAGCAAGTTTTATAAAAGACGCGTCGACAGTGTCATTTTCTGGCGTAACAATACAAAAAACGAAGGAAAAAAGATATAGAAGGGGTCTTGTACATATTTTTATTCATAAAACGGAATTAATACGGTTATCATTATAAAAATAAATATATTTAGGTACTTACGTATTTTCTGTAATTTAAATATCTACCCAAAACACACACCTTTCTGAGCAAACAATTAATGCAATGTTTATGTTATAATAGTAGATAACTTTATCAAATGACAATAACATTTAGTTCACATGTATATAGCTTCGTGTACTGACTAGAACTGATTATATTAAGTTAAAATATTACACATATATTGATAACCTATTTTCTCTGCCTCTGATATACTTTGCGTGCTTAATGGATGCCGATGATAGGATAAATAATGACTTGCTTTAATTTCAAGTATCTAGTTACATAGCGATACATTATTTTATTTATAATAAATGTTATTCAGATGACGAGAGGTGTTATATTTTGCAGGACATATTATGTTGTAAAATTATGTTACTTAAATGTTCTTGTTTTGTACATTGTGTTGCTCCTATTTTAAAACAAAACTTAGCGCAAATATTATAAAAGCTTTATTGCAATCCGAAGAATGTTTAAAGCATGCGTATAGATAAGTAATTAAACATTTCGCTCATAGGTTCAATATTGGCACAACTCAAAAAATCATGTTTTGAGATAAATGCGTTTAAAGTTTTAATTGCTAAAACATGCATAAAAAATGTTTTTTTTGTATATTTTGTTATGAGTTCTGCCAATATTGCTGCTGAAAAGAATGTGTATTAACATTTACACCTATTATCGAAGCGGTAATTACGTAGGAGGTAATCTAGGAAAATACGCGTTTTTTCGGTTGTAACACTATTGCAGGCCATAAGCAAATCGCTTATTAAATTAACGCTTATTTAATTGTCAATAATATAGCTATTGTTTTTTATGTGTATTATTTTACGTGCATTGTTGAACAATTAGTGAAATTGTAAAACAGATATGAAGATGTGTATAATGGAGGTTGTTATCTCTGTAAACCTTTTAAATTAATACACTTTGTTGCTTTCTTTCCCGGGAAATTACTTCCCAAAGATCTTTCCCTAAACAAAATTTAAGACTGAAAACAAATTTCAAATTAAATTCCCTTTTCTCCGCGAGTTAATGTCCCGTGGGTCTTTTCTCTCCTTTTAATTTCCGGAGAGTTTTCATTGAGGAAATAGTCTGATGGGCGGTTGTTTTTTGTCAGATAAAATATTAGTCGAATGCGAGGACATAAGTAAGGCATATGGGGTATATTTGTTCGAGTTTGTTTTCCTATACTATTAATATAATATCCGGACTTTTAGTACGTTTTTAAGTTTGTGTGAATCTTGACGTTTGCTTTAATTATTTCTTAATTGATTCTTAAAATTAAGTAGCATATTATGTCCGAGTACTACAGTGCTATTTTTAAATCACTGCATGATTCTTATTATACAACTGCCTATATACTATGTCGACTCTAACGACTTTAACCCCGTGACCGGGTGGGGACAAGCGACCGCAGAATCATTGTCGTGGGTGCAAAACGCGGAGAGTAGAGCGTAGAATCTCTACTAGTGAGGACGAATGTCGTTTTTAAGGTGTTGTGTTGACTGTGACTGTTGTGATATCTACTGTATAACGAACTACTACTAATCTACTGTATTCAAATCAAATCAAAATAATCTTTATTCAAATAAGCTCTTTCAAGCACATTTGAATCGTCAAGGATCAATATGATTAATGAAGCTACAGCTGGTTTGGAATGTTGCTTTGACCGAGAAGAACCAGAAAGAAACTCGGTGGTCAAACTTTTAAACATTTTAAACTTTACATTATTATTAAACCGCAGTCTTGAGTGAAGCTGAAAGGTTTTCAAATCCTGGCTTTTTTATCATCCAAATAACCTTTTATTTTGTAATATGCTTTACGTATAAGCATACTTAATTTAAACCTTTCTAGACTGATCTTAGAACTTGTAGACTGGTCTGTACTGGTAGTATGAAAAATATATTGTTAAGTTGAAATTAGTAATAATTGAAAGATAAATTGTTTCTGTTTATTATTTCTGTATGAGCTGTTTATAATATTACGTATTTAACATGTTAACAGAGCCGATTTGCAATTGCCGTAGACTTGCTGAAGGTCTATTAAAACTCTGTGAAGTATACCACGGGCACCATTATTTTCACGGTCGGCTCGTTCCATGGGCGGCAGCATTTTTATTCAGTCGACTTCGCCAAGTCGTTGCTGGCTGCGACGTTCTCTCCTATCAAACGTACCGTATTGAATTGCACGTACCTCGCAGTTGAAGAACACAACAAAATTAAGTTCAGAGCGTATTTTTTAAGGTAATATGCATTTGGAGGTAAATAATGTTGTTAGAAATTAAGACTAAATTCAATTTGAAATGAATAATAAAAAAAATTGGGATGCAAGGGGGTAAAATTCCATCTTATTACTCCCAGTCAACCTCACCTGCTCGTGGTGCATCCTGCCGATTAGCGAACGAGGCTCTGGCGACCGATTAATGGCGATATAACCATTCAACTTTGGCGTAGTTAAAATACCACAGACCGGCGACGGGCAGCAGCGTCACCGGTGCCAAGAACTACCTCTGCGATCAACACGTCTGCCCAGCGTGGTGATTATGGGCAAAACCTCCAATGACAAGTACCACAACACAATGGCCCCCAGTTCCCGGTCGCCCCGCTATTCCTGGCCACGGCGGCGGTCATGGTAACGGCGGGGCAGGGGGTGCTAAGAATCCCCGGGCGATGGTAGGCCGCCAACACCAACTGACTTTGGCTACTTATAACGGACGCACGCTACGGCTCGACGAAAATCTGGTGCAGCTCACTGAAGAACTGAAGAACATAAGATGGCATGTTCTAGGTTTATCGGAAATCCGAAGAGAGGGGGAGGACACCGTTACCTTGGAATCAGGTCATCTTATGTATTTCAGAGAGGGAGACAAACAGTCCCAAGGTGGCGTCGGGTTCTTGGTTAACAAGACTCTCATTGACAACGTCTTGGAAATCTCCAGTGTTTCGACAAGGGTAGCGTACCTTGTGATCAGACTAACCAAGAGGTATAGCCTCAAGGTTATCCAAGTGTATGCACCGACCTCGTCACACTCGGATGATGAAGTAGAGGAATTGTTTGAAGACATTTCCAGGGCCTTACACAACACCCAAAAGGCCCACTTCAACGTTGTCATGGGAGACTTCAACGCAAAAGTGGGAGTACATATTAGCGGCGAATCGGTAGTAGGACCACACGGTTTTGGAAGCAGAAATCATAGGGGGCAAATGCTCGTCAACTTCCTGGAGAAAGAGGGGTTGTTCTGTATGAACACTTTCTTTAAGAAACAATCTCAACGGAAGTGGACGTGGCGAAGCCCTGACGCTATGACAAAAAATGAGATAGACTTCATAATGACCGACAAGAAGCGTATTTTTAGAGATGTCTCTGTGATCACTAGGTTTAACACCGGAAGTGATCACCGACTCGTACGAGGCACTCTAAATATTGATTGTCAGCTCGAACGCGCCCGTCTTATGAGGTCTACGCTCCGGCCAAACCTGCTTCAAGCTGTGGTAGGGTCTAAAACGTTCCAGTTAAAACTGGAGAACCGGTTTGCTGCCTTGGAAACCACAACCGATGATGACATTGACCTGGAACTCGACCGTGCAGTGAAAATCTTACGGGACGAGGGGACGAAGCTATATCAGGTGCAAAGTACCGGTAAGGAGTCTAAACTTTCGCAAGAGACTTTGCAGTTAATGCAGAAGCGACGAGATGATCGTACAGTCGCTTCGTCAGATCTGAATAGAAAAATTTGTAGGCTTATAAGACGCGACCTCCGAAACTACAACGCAAATAAAATTAAACAAGCAATTGCGCAAAATCGGGGGTCGAAAGTCTTTTTCCAACATCTTGGCCGCAGCCATCTGACGAAGTTGACTACAGCAAACGGGAAAGTCGTCGCTTCCAAAGCAGAGATTCTTGCGGAGGTTCAGGACTTCTACGGGAAGCTATATACATCAGAAACGTCTCGTCCCCCACCTAATCCCGGAGATAAAAGAGCCACCTTAACCCGCCACTTCACAGAAGATCTGCCAGAAGTCTGTCAAGACGAAACGTGCTAGCTCTGAAACAGCTTAAAAATGGAAAAGCCCCCGGAGAGGATGGAATTACGACGGAGTTGCTAAAAGCAGGTGGAAAACCGATACTCGAGCGGCTCCAGCGCATATTTAATTCTGCTCTCTTTTCGGGGAGAACTCCTAAGACATGGAGCGAGAGTATTGTCGTGTTGTTCTTCAAAAAAGGAGACAAAACTCTCTTGAAGAACTACCGACCTATTTCCCTCTTGAGCCATATCTATAAGCTGTTTTCCAGAGTTATCACGAATCGCCTTGCGCGGAGACTCGATGATTTCCAGCCCCCCGAACAGGCCGGGTTTCGAGGAGGATACGGCACCATAGATCACATTTTCACAGTACGGCAGATTATACAGAAGACTCACGAGTATAATCAGCCTCTGTGCTTAGTATTTGTGGACTATGAGAAAGCCTTTGACTCTATCGAGACCTGGTCTGTTCTGGAGTCCCTGCAACGGTGCCAAATTGATTGGCGATACATCGAAGTGCTGGTCTGTATGACGCTGCAACTATGACCGTCCAAGTACAGAATCAGCAGTCTGGACCTATCCACCTGCATCGAGGAGTGAGACAAGGGGACGTAATTTCCCCCAAATTGTTCACTAATGCTTTGGAGGATATGTTCAAGACGCTGCACTGGAAAGGACGAGGCATAAACATAAACGGCGATGATATCGTAATCGTGGCTGAGACCGTACAGGACTTCCAATACATGCTGACCAGTCTGGCTGAGTCTTCTGCTCGCATCGGTCTCCGGATGAACTTGGATAAAACCAAAGTAATGTTCAATGAACATGTCATTCCGGAACCGATTGCCCTCTACGGAGTTCCTCTCGATGTTGTTGAGGAGTATGTCTACCTTGGACAAGTCCTACAGCTAGGTAGAAACAACTTCGAGAAGGAGGCTCGCAGGAGAATACAGCTAGGCTGGTCGGCATATAGGAAACTTCATCGAGTCTTTTCGTCGCCCATACCACAAAGCCTTAAGACAAAAGTCTTTAACGAGTGCGTCCTACCTGTGATGACATACGGAGCCGAGACGTGGACACTGACAATGCGACTGGTCCACCAATTTAAGGTCACTCAGCGAGCTATGGAGAGGGCTATGCTTGGAGTTTCTCTGAAGGATCGTATGCGGAACGAAGTGATACGACAGAGAACCAAAGTAATCGACGTAGCCTAAAGGATTAGTAAGCTTAAGTGGCAGTGGGCTGGTCACATTTGTCGCAGAACCGACAACCGCTGGGGTAAACGTGTTCTGGAGTGGAGACCGTGCCTTGGCAAACGTAGTGTAGGACGTCCTCCGGCTAGGTGGAGCGACGACATCCGCAGAGTGGCTGGTATTGGCTGGAAACAGAAAGCTAAAGACCGAGCTCAGTGGCATGCAAATGGAGAGACCTATGTCCAACAGTGTACAGACACAGGTTGATGCTGATGATGATGAATAAAAAAAAATGAATCACGCCGGGCACCTTACTGTGCAGTGTGCACCAATACTTTTTACTACAAAACCACGACAGAATGATTCTACCATCAGTTCAAAACATTAATCCACTGGAGAAGAACTGGCAAGATACTCAGTGATCGCTCTTATTAAGAATAGCGATTATTTGAGATTAGATTCTAATAACACGAAATATAAAAGAGCCCGACCCAAATACGCCTACCTCCTACGAATGCTGCACGCCAAAAGAGACCAAATGACATCAGCCGTTGCCTTGTAAAGGCACCTTAAGATCTCTTACACTTTAGGAGATCTGGATTCCTAACAATATATATTTAAAATTATTATAAAACAGAGTCCCTAAACGCTTTCCGTTTGTCTGTGATCGATTTTCCCAAAATCTACTAAATGGATTTTTGTTCGGGATTTACTAAGAGAGAAAGCTTTGCGATTTTGTCGTGGAGTCTATCTCCTGACCATGCTTCGGTTACGGGGCGAAACAATTGTTGAGATTGTGGTGGTGAATGCGTGCAGTGCTTGTGTATTGTTGTGCCCTCGGTGTCGGGTAGTGCATGAGTTCCTATAAATTCTGCATGTATCAGGTATGAGAACGAATTGTACACTCTACATTTAGTATTACATATATTTCCATTTATTGCGGATTATAGCAAAACAATATTCTCATTACTTTTGTAAGAGAGAAAGCATTTCTTCCGGAAGGTTTAGATTAATAGTACATTACGGTTTTATGTAAATTGTATTAAAAGAAACTCACCTGATGGGGTCTTTAGTCGCTCCACGTAAACCAAAAGAGATACACTAAAATAATGTACTAGAGAATTGTAGATTATTTAAAATACTATTAAAAAGTGGGCAACATATGTCCATTTCTTGTGGTTAAGTCACAGTCAGTTATAATATTCATCTATCTATACTTATTATAATAACAGAATAAAATGAAGGGATTTTCACGGGAAAAATTTTTACATTTACATTTTTTACATTTTACATTTTTCACACAAATGTTAAACCAGTAAAAATGAAACCAGTGTTTTGAAAATTCGTTGAAAAGTTTCAAGGGTAAATAAAACTTTGAATTGATGGCAATCCGTAGATGAGTCGAAAGTTTTAACATTGGATAAATCTTTAGTTAGTGAAGTTTTAAACAACAGTACTTCAGAATATTTATCTTCTTTTGCGAGGTGGATATTATTTTTGTCTAACATCCAAATGGCTGAAGTTTCAACAACTCCAATTTTGATTTATCTTACGAAATATTTTTGGGTTAAAATTTGCATTTGGGATACTGAACTTTATATAATTTATTCAATTCTTTAGGGGATGAAGTCTTATTTTATTTTGGACGTACAATAAAAATAAACTGTTATTTTTATTAGTTTTCCTCAATCAATCGAGAAATCAATTTATATCAAATTGTGTTTATTTTTGTTCGCTCACCTAAATCTTGGTTTTCTAGCGCATACAATAGATAAGCTTAATTAGCCTTAATCCGCATACATATTATAAATAATTTTCCATAAGCCTTACTTAATCAGATAACAAAGAAAAATATCCCCTTTTGAGGCTTATACTAAGTTGATGTTGTCTGTACTGTCACGTTATGACGTAAATGCATGTATGTTTCTGATCTCTTATATTCGTAATATATTAAGTTGAAAGTTCACAAATACGAATATTAAAAATAGATCGACATTCTGAATTTGCAACCTTGGTAGAAGTCATTATATGAAACTGTATGTTTTGAATATTCTCTTAATTTCATTTACATAAACTTAAAATCAGCTGAGTTTGGCTTATAAAACTTACATTTCACTACGCTGTCTTGAGGTTTTATACCATTTAGTTATATAAATTTCCTTAGATATTGCAGCGATATGTTACAGTCGAAATGAGATTCGTTGAATTATCATGTAAATACAGACATAGTATATGTTTAATTGTGCAGCTGTGTGGGAACAACGTTGTTAAATTTCAGACACCGAGAGCGCGTGACAAGAAATCTTAATTCGTCATGAAGTAAGTGAAGTGATATGATTTATCGTGATATACGCATTCATGTGAATTAGTCAGTCAGTCAGGTTTCAGTTAGGAACTTATGTATTCGGAATAATGATAGCGTTCTAAAATATATTTGTAGGGACTAGAAAGATTGATGACTTAAGAAAGTGGAGGCCGTGTATTTAAGTGAAATAGTGAAATGACTGAAGAACATAGTGTGGAAATATCTTGACGCCCATAACTTGAGTTCATAGTTTTATTTTTAAATAATATTTATAACCATTAATTTTAACTAAGAGCTGTTTGAAATTAAAATGAACAAATAAATAAAATTTAATCTTGATAAATATACATATATATTATTATAACATCTGAAGCTGGCTTTATTCGCTGTTATTGTTTTCTATTAATTATTAACCTTTGAAAAATTTGTGTTTATTTGGTTTTGGAATTTATTAATTACTTATATAGTATATATTATTAGTTCCGTAGCAGAAAATGCTTTATTTCAGTGCGCAAGAAAAAGATAAATACAATTCGTAAGTTGAAACTCAGTTACAATATAAATTAAAGTTGAAGATACTATATTCTAACTTACTAATTTATTCGTAATAATTATTAATAAAATAAAGCTACATACTACAACTTTTTGAATATTTTATTACATTATATGTGAAAAATTTAAGAGCATTATGATGAAGGTTCTCTTCAGCCTGTAGGTATTTCTGTGAACTCTTAGACTACTGCGGGGGAAAACAAGCAAAGATAATTCTCAACATTTTGCTGAAAATACACATATTCTATATTTTAAATACATAAAATACATGTATTTAAAAATTCGTAACCACTCTTTTAAAATCACTTTGGCTAAGTTCATTTAAATATACTTGTTTGTTTTTATAATCAATAATAATATTTTCAATAAATTAGTGTGTTCATAAAAATTAATTCAATAAATCCTAAATCATTTTTTATAAAAAAAATCTGATTTCATTATTTAAGATGAAATGTGTTGTTGACTTGAGTAGAGTATATTCTATTCAGATATCAAACCAAAAAATGTCAACAACTAGTATACTCATATACTCCTAGAAAGGCAACTGTATTTTAAGTAGAAAATTTATACTGCACCAAGTCTGCTTTTGGAAAGGAAGCAACATGTGAAAGCTATGAACAAATAAATCAATTACGCAGTGTCAAGCAATAATTGGATTTCTACAGAAGCGCACTCCGATCACCAGTTTATTGTCTAACGTTGCTTGAATTTTGAAAAATCGTGTTGAAATAAAGAAATATTCTAGTAAACAAAAAATGCTTCTTAATGTTAAATTTAAGCTGCCCAGGACTTTTAGCTTTGTCTGTAACTATTATACTATAGAAAACCATAGTTTAATAGTAACAGACTAAACTAAGACTTTCTATTAAAACTGTAAACTACATATGTTGTAAACCTAGTTTTACACTCTGTCAATTAATGACCTTTATACTCAAGTATAAATCAGCGGCCCATACTGAGGAACAGCTTACTTGAGAGCTATTTACAGCATATTTATTCCATTTCATTCTATTTATTTTCATTTTAATTCCATATTTTAATAATTCTTGAATTAAAAAAAATTAATATTTTCTTTTCTTTATATAGTGTGCATTCGAGTATAATTAACAAAGACTTTGAAGCATTTCGTTGATATTTGTGGAATATCGATTCCGTACGTTCTGGTCACACATAAGAACCAAACACACTCACATACACTCACACACACTCACAAACGCAAAGCGCAAGCACGCACATACACACTACATAGCGTTTCCTCATTCTCTAACACTGGTAAAGCTTCTACATTTCAATTTACGCATTTTTAAGTAGTGGTGTCTATATACACGTCTTAACTTCCCGATAACACTATAAAAGCTCTAAGCGCTAACAGCATATTATAAATCAACAGAAAACTATAAATGACTACTTCTGAACAGTTTAATGAAGAAAACTTAAATTAATCATTAATAAATACATACATAAAGTCGTTATTAAATTACATTTATAGAGGCAATATAGTAAATTAAGAGAGTTTCGGTTATTTCACAATTATAAGATTAATAATTAAACTTAGCTTAAGTAAAGACAAACTTAGTTAAGAATGGGATGTACGAATAGCAAAGTTAAATAGAATATGGCTACGTGTCTTTAGTAGAATTGAGCTACGACCAAACTTGTAGCCGCATAATTTTCGTTTCCAACAGGAACATACAGCTGTACATAGGAATAATAGTGTGGAATATATTACTGAGATAAAATATATTTTTATGTCTAATACCAACAAAAATATCGATTTGTAGCTCCATTTATATAATAAAGTCAAACAAACTTAAATTCAAAATATTCTTTATTCAAATAAACTAGTAAACAAGTGCAACAAGTCGTCAACTTTACTGACAAACAAACGAACAAACACTTTCACATTTATAATATTAGTGCAAATAGTTCGTTTTTGATAACGTTAATTGTTTCTTATTTTATTATTAAAAACATGTTAAGAATTTAACGACATCAAATTTGTTCTCGAATGTTTAAAATAAAGCTGTGAGCGCAAAACTGATACGCGTCTTTTTTTTGGCTTCTAATATTACCAAAATTTTCTGGATAGATAAATAGGCCTGTTTATTTAAGACCGCGTGATTCCCTGCGAGAGAAGTTTAAGGAAACAGGTATTCTTACACTTGCTTCACAGTATATTTTGAGCAATTTAATTTATGTACATAAAAATATAAAGAATTATAAAACGATAGGTGATGTGTACAATAGACAAAGCAGGAACCGACATAAGCTTGCGGTTCCTGCTTTGCGCCTTGCTAAAGTGCGTAACTCGTTTGTGGGTTTTGGTATAAGATTCTATAATAAAATTCCGCAATCAATTTCAGCACTGCCATTACAGCAGTTTAAAAACACTGTTAAAAAGAGGCTGATACAGAAAGCCTACTATACTCTTGCAGATTATTTAGAAGATAAGAATGTGTGGATATAGCTCTCTTTGAACCTGTACAAGACAGTAACGACTTAATGTAAATAATATTAAGAATTATTTTTTTTAAAAGAGCAACCGCCGAGTTTTTTGCTGGCTCTTCTCGGTAGGAACAGCTTTCCGAACCAGCAGTAGAGTTGACGATTCAAAAGCACTTGTTTACAAGTTTATTTGAATAAAGAATATTTTGAATTTGAATTTGAATTTGAATTTATGGCCCCCCTCCTTTATGTATAATAACTGTATGATAAAGTTCAAGGGGATTAGTCTATGTTAGGCCGGTATATGATTTTACCAAATTTCATTAAAATAGCTTGAGTGGATAGCTGTGAAAGGTAACAGACAAACTTTTGCATTTATCGTCATCCTCCTGCCCTTATCCCACTCTAAGAGGGGTCGTTATAAACATATTGTCACATGTTTTGGCTGCGTATTTTACGACAGGCCGCCTACCTGACGTCAAATTACCCTAGTCGCATTTTGCAACACCTCGGTAAAAAATGAGCTTGGTCTATTTTAATCAACTGGATACCATATGGCGGGTCGACTAACCTTAGTCGCCTTTTAAGACACTTCGATAAGAAATGAGGGTGGTCTATTCTACTCAGCCAGATACCACACGGCAGATTATTAGTAAAACTATGCATAGAAATAATTTATGGTCGACCCTTACAAGGTGAAGATTCAGAATAAGTGGATTAATAACTTTTATTAAATATTTTATATATTACTAGCGGCCTGTCCCTGCTTCGCACGGGTATAAAATATATATCCCACTAGTGGCCCGCTCGGGCTTCGCACGGGTATAAAATATATAGCCTATGTCACTCAGTGAAAAAATGATTAAAATCAATCCAGTAGTTTTGTTTTACTCATTACGGCCCGAGGCCCGTATGCGTTAATTTGGGTTTAAAACAATTCCCCTTTCCCTATACCATAAAGATTCCCTGCTATCTTTGGAATATCTAAATTCACAAAATATACTTAACCAAAGACATAATTATGTTTAGCTTCCATCTATGTTTTGTATTCCACTGACATTTGCGTTTTGTTATTCAATGTCATAGTCGTTTTTGTTATACCACGTTTTATAGTGACTTAACGGTATAAAATAAATGCGGTCGAACGGGATAAAAAATATCCTATCTCCGTCTGTTTGTTCTAAACAACCTCTACACCAATTTTCAGCTGAATTGGTTCATCCGTTCTCGAGTTATAAATAGTGTAACTAAGACCAACTTTCTTTTATATATATAAGATATAATAAAGAAACTATTTCTTATTCAGAGATAATAGATTTCTCGTTCGTCAAATTTTCAATGTCACATCTGTTTATTTAATCTGTAAAATTAAGCTCAAGGTTGTCTGTCCCTAGAAAATTGTTTTTGTACCTACGTCTCGTTACATTTAAAAAGCTTTTTATAAAATTGTATTCCAATTTTACTATTTTTTTTGGGAATTGTAAAAAAAGCTTTTTAATTTATAGTTTAATATCAAATACTCTTAATGCTTAAATTTATACAAAATTTTAATAATTTGCGTTATCATTTGTCTTTCAGTATTAACGTGTTGAATACACAGCTAAAGTGTGAAAAATATTCAAGACAAATAAATCGATTGCGCACGGGCAACCAGCGCTACGGGTAATAATTGGAACTTTCTGAAACGCCCAGCAGGGATCTTTAGTTTATTGCTCGACATTTGTTTCCTCCGCAATAACCTTTGAAAACATTGCAGATTTATTTTCCAACAAATTATATTCTTAACCCAATGTTAAATTTTAAATTTAGTTAATTGTTATCATTGGTATACAAAAGATCACAAAAGATAATTTATAGAATTAGGCGTTACTTTGCGGAGATCCATAATACAAAAGTAATAATAAAATTATTTTGCTATAATCCGCGATGAAGTAAAATAGAAAATATATATAATGCTAAATGTAGAGTGGACAATCGGTTATCATACCTGATACATGCAGGAGTCGTTAAAACACATGCACAAACCTCCACCACCGCCACCGTGATACACAAGCACTTCGACGCCACCGTGATACACAAGCACTCCACGACCAAAATCGCAAAGCGATTTTGGTCGTGGAGTCTATCTCCTGACGATGCTTCGGTTACGGGGCGAAACGATTGTTGAGTTTGTGATAGTGAACGTATTTAGTGCTTGTGTATCACGGTGGCGGTGGTGGAGGTTTGTGCATGTGTTTTTTACGACTCCTGCATGTATCAGGTATGATAACCGATTGTCCACTCTACATTTAGCATTATATATATTTTCTATTTTACTTCATCGCGGATTATAGCAAAATAATTTTATTATTACTTTAGATCACAAATCATAATATGTTGTCAGGATATACAACGGTAGGAAGGTTTTGACAGAAGTCAAAGATGGACGAAGTGGTCAGATTATATATGGTTAGACTATATATAGATAGCATGGCATAGAAATCCTTTGAATTATTTAAAGATTGTAGAATGTGCAGCGTTAATAGACCCAACGAGATGGACTGACGACCTCAAAAAGGTCGTGGGGAGCCGCTTTTTCCAAGCGGCATAAATCGTGGTGTGTGGATCCCTTAAGGACACCTATATCTAGCAGTGGACGTACATCGGTTGAGAAAGAAGAAGGGTGAACGTGAAAAAGAGGTTTTTAACTAAATTAGATTGTTCAGGATACAATTTCTCTCCCAAAGTATGGTCGTGTTTTATAATAACCAATATTAGAACACAATCTTTAATTTTGAGAAATCAAAGTAAGGACGTTGAAATAAAGTATAGGAACGACAAAATTTCTAAAATTAAATAGTTGAAAAGATATACTAAGGAACTCGAGTAAAGTAGATTTTACACTACACTGTAATCCCACTTTTATAATTGTGGAGTGTATGCTAGAGATGTGAATATGTAACATGATGAATATGGAAGTACTGTGTTCAACCGTTGTATAACAAACAAAGTGAGTAACAAGTATAGTTCTCTTAATTCGCAGTAACTTGGATACATACATGTTACTTTAACTTAGCAAAACTACTGGGATATAATTTAGTAAAAAATCCAGAATTAGAGCAAACATAGAATGTAAAAGAGAGGATCTGCTCTACTACTCTTTTCTCCAAAAGGAGCTAGAAAGATTTTGCCCAGCAGTGGCGTAATTAGATGCCGCTATTTTACTAACAAGAGCGAAAAAAACTGTGTTTATAATTTTCATTCAATATTGTATATATCATATATTATATGTATTATATGTATATTGTATATATCATAAGCTGTGATGGCCTAGCGGTGCGACCGTGTGAATCTCTAGAGACGATCATAGGTTTAAACCCGGGCAGATACCTATGAGTTTTTCTATTAAAACTTATGTGTCTAATTGATAATTGCAATTTATCACACGCTTTTCGGTGACGGAAAACATCGTGAGGAAACCTGCATATCTCTAGAAAATTCTAGGGATATGTGTAACCTACCAATCCGCATTGGAGCAGCGTGGTAGGTCTTAGCTCCAACCCTTCTCTCCAAAAATGGAGAGAGGAGGCCTATGCCCAGCAGTGGGATAGTAGCAGGCCGTTACTTACTTCTTTTATTGTATATATCCCGGTCTATAGATTTTTATCGTCACGATATTTCTTACCTACATATGACTTGGCTTAATAAGTCTTTTAATTTATTATACTATATTCTTGCAATAAAACATTAGAGATTCCGCCCACTAGATATTGTGAGCGATGCGTAGGAAGATTTAATTAAGGTGGACTTACAAAAGGCTTTCGAATTAGTCGAAGATTAGGTAGCCTATATTCAAGTGGCAACGTGGGCGATTGATATAAACTGTACCTAGTGTTACTCTAATATGAGAGAATTATTACTGTATTCTCCTGTTATTTTTGGTTTTATTCTTGTTTGAAGTACAAGAGCCTGATGTTAGCGGATTTGTCTAAACCTTGATGGACATGTAATAAAAAAATCTTTGAATTTTATATTACAATCGGTATTTAAAGAAATTCCATTTCATATTTTAGCGTCACGCAAGACCAAAATATTATAACCAAAACATTGTAAATATGCAGCTTGCTTAAAATACGCACTATAGTTTAATCAAACAAACAAATTATATTGAAACGGGGCTCTTTATTGGCTTTAAAAATATTGAATTCATTTCATTCATTTTTAGTATACTATAACCAATTAAGAACACAATGTGATGGTAAACAAGTGGTAGCCTTCAGCCAAGACTGCGAATTCGTTTTGTAAAAAAAAACTAATACTTATTGCAATTTAGATACTTATTACTGAAATACAAATAATAGGTAATATGAAATTTCATGCACTATTGGGGTCCCAAATGAAAATGCTGGATTAGTCTGCAATGGACTATGAGAAAATTCCTTGAAGAAATCTTTGTCCAGCCGAGAACTTTCAGAACTTAATAAGAAGTACCTGGGTGGCCGAGCCTTGCTCGGCAATTTTTTTTTGCAAAATAAAAAAAACTAAAAAAAATAATTGGGTAGGTGGGGCTCGATCTTACGTATTTTCATTTCTCGAGACCACCTGTTCTCCAAAGAAGCTACGCTAACTTGAATTAAAAAAACTATTTATGGCAAAAATAGTGTTTTATATTCAATGGAAATTTTAGTATTATTAAATACCCAAAACAGAAATAAAATATCACGAAAATAGTTAAAGCCGATTTCAGAGCCGTTTCTGAGATTCCGAAAAAAATTATATGCATACATACAAGATTAACTCATTTGAATATCAAAGATTGATATATGTATTCTTGTGACTTATTTTAGAGCTTTGTAGTGGATATGCACCTTAATAAAGCCAGCGTGAACGGACAAATTTATAAATGCCCGCTTTGTGGAACAAGGATGCAATTTCCCGCTGTTGTCGCCGCTGCGGGCCCTGAGGGAGTTAACGGGATGATTTATACGCGTATAAAGTATTAATTGGTTCAGTCATAAGTTTGCCTTTCAGGTCACTGCATTTTTTTTCTTTATATATGGTAACTATTAGAAATCGATTATATTTCTAAATACATTTAGGTACTTATAGACGAAATTATTGGTGTGTCGTTTTAGTTTTAAACGATGATCGATACGATAGTTGATCTTGTTCAATCATTTACTTTTTATACTTTATTCTCCTGCTCTTATCCCACTCTCAGTGGGTTCGGCACATGTTATATACATGTTGTCACATGATTTGGCTATGTATTTAATAATGGGCTGCGTGTCTGACGTCAACTTACCTTAGCTTATTTTACGACACTTTGGTAAGAGCACCCCGTAAATCTATTTTTCATAGTTTAATTGCGTTTCGACGTATTTATTTTTGTAGATATTTTTGATTTTATTTATATAGGGTATATTTAATATGGTATATTTAACTTCGTCACATGTAGATAGTTCTATATAAACGCGACTATAATAACATTTTATTGCAAAAAAAGCTATGTTATCAAGTTGAAGACGTCATAAAATTCTCAAATAGTTTCTTATTTATAAATTTGTGCAACAAAGTTTATTCACTGTAAAAATATAATAGATAAATGAAAGGGGACACAATATTTGCATAAGACTATACGTTGTTGGAATAAAATAAAGGGATGGGGTGCAAAGTGTTGCAATCCTAACACACATCTTTCCTTTGTGTTCTTCGTCATTTTCTTTTTGTTTCTCGTGAACAATTGCACTCATAGGAATATTAAAAAAAAGATTGCCCCTTTGTATACTAGAATACTTTGTTACTTATGTATAATTGATGTTTTTCCTGACCTGATTTTGTCATATAAATTGCCATACGGCGGATGTATAAAAAAAAATAATTATTCAATTTAGATTTCTTAATATTTATAAAATATTTGGTGGTTTAAATCTCGGTTAAACTACAATGAGTATAATACGAATCTACTTAATATTTCCGATATATTGAATATTTAGTGAAGTGAATTGTGGACCAGCTGAGTAGAATAGACCATCCTCACTTCTTACCGAGGTGTCGTAATAGGCGACTAGGGTAAGTTTACTTGCCGTGTGGTATTCAGCCGAGTACAGTAGACGGTCCCCATTTCTTACCGAGATGTCGCACAAGGCGACTAAGGTAAGTCAGGTAAGGTAAGTAAGTAAGTCATGATGTGTAACTTTCTGATCCGATTTTGAGCAACGAATGGTGAATAAGTATCAAATGCTTTACAAAAGTAATAATAAAATTATTTTGCTATAATCCACTATGAAAATCATCGCGGATTATAGCAAAATAATTTTATTATTAGTTTTGTAAAACATTTAATTCTGTAAATTATCAATTGTTTTTTGAAAGAAGACAAGAGGCTATGTAGGATAGAAGATTAACAGATTCATCAACTTTTTTTAACTTTTCACTGAATTTGTAACTCTTTACTGAAAAGTTTAATAATAAAACATCTATACAAAACATACGTACGACTATATTCGTATATTAATTAAATAAATGTATTTAATAAAAAAAATATGAGGAAGGGTAGTATTCCCTAAAAGTAAGTTTCTTGTAAAAGGAAATTAGTAGAAGATACAAGATTGATTTTGTTAAAGTCATTGAAATGGGAACCATTCGTTCATTGTTTATAAACCAAATAGTCTTTATTATTTCGGTTTCTACTATTTATACAAGTAAGTGCCAGAAAGGGGAGCTAAGTGAATTACTGTGTCCTTTATAAAGTTATTATCGTTGCGTGTACCCAGTTTACGAATATACTCGACGTTATAATAGTTTGGAAATTCAAAAGCTCAGGAATACGGAAACTTAATTATACATATGGCCAAGAGATTTATTAAGTAAATTTATTAATGGAGTGTAACATTATCTGTTAAAAATTATTGGGACATCAAAACATGAGCAAACAATAGATCTAGAATTCGCAACTCTATTGTTTATTGCTTGTGATCAATTTACTTATACGCATATTTTTATTAAAAAAATTAAATATTAAATTTATTGATTTTAGAATTCTTAAAACTTAGTTACGTTTATTGATTGCTGTTTTGTGCAAACTTCTTATAATATAATGACATCCACGTACTATTTCATCTTTATCTTTAACTAGCGGCCTGTCCCTGCTTCGCACGGTTCTAAAATATATAGCCCATGTCACTCAGGAAAAAAAAGATTAAAATCGATCCAATAGTTTTGATTTATTCATTACGAAACCTTACAATAATAGACAAGATTAACTTTTAAATATTAACATTTAAATATCACTACATAGCATTAAACAGTCACATTCTTTGTTTGTCCATATAATAATAATAATATTCTTTATTGTACACCAAAAAGAATACAGAAAATATACAAAGAAGTTTGGTACAACAGGCATATATCCCTATGTAAGCTTAAATCTTTAAAACTACGCAACAGATCTTGATGCAATTTTTTTTAATAGATAGAGTGATTCAAGAGAAAGGTTTATTTGTATAATATAATATTCAATACCGAGTAGAGAAATACTGAAATTTTTGAGGTTTCTAATGTGATGTCGTAAATAATTACATTTTTGTCCGCTTACATTGCAAACGCAGGCTAAACCCTACGAGATTTATCAAAATAATATATTAAGTATTTGTACACCTTGAAAAGGTCTACAGAAAAGTCCGCGATGGTATATGTCTATCTCTTATGGATAACCCACATTAGAATTTTTTGTCATTTACTTTTTACGAAAAATAATGCCTTATGTTCAAAGCAATTTTCATACAATACAGCATTAATCCTTATCCAATTAAGTACCTTAAATAATTTTGTTGATCTAATATAGATCAATAAATTAGAATAGAATACACTTTATTGCACACCAAAACAGTACATGAAATTAACAAAAAAGTACTAGTACAATAGGCGGCCTTATCGCTAAAAGCGATCTCTTCCAGGCAACCTTAGGGTAGAGGATTTAATGAAATATCAGCGGTGGGGGTGTACAAAATAATTTCTAAATATATATATGGCCGTTTACAGCATGTAATTTAAGTGAATATTTTCGGAGATATTACAGATTTAAAATGCCGTGAGAAGGCCGTGCTTCGCCTTATAGCACTTGTAATTTAGCAGCTATATGTCGCTCTTTCAAGGGTTTGTTTAATGACAAGGAAGCTGTGAATATTTTATACAAAGGCATTCTGTAATTAATTGTGAAAATAAAATTTATAGGGAAAAATGTAAAAATAAATAAGTAAATATGTAGTATAATATATAATTTAGATATTCCAAAGATAGCAGGAAATCTTCTTAGTATAGGGAGAGGGGAATTGTTTTTCTCAAAATTTAACGCTTGCGGGTCACGGCCAGTAATGAATAAATCTCAGGGGCAGGCCGCTAGTATTTTACATATTTTTCATAACATAACATATTTTTCATACAAAAACTGTAACGAAAAGGCTGTAACGATTTTCATGAAATTCAGCATATTTGGGGTTTTGGGCGATAACATCGATCTTGCTAGGATTCATTTTTAAAAAATTTCGTTTTCGGGCACTGAAATAATGCTTAAATTTACATTGAATAGGAAACACTATTATTGCTATCAATTCTTAAGTCATGGTGGCTTATTTAGTATTATACGTAACAAATGAAATGACAAATCATAGAATTTTACGCACAGAGCGGAGAATAAATTCGTCGCCAATGGCACGTTGTCAGTAAGAAATTATACATTATACCTCGCTCGTTAAGTTGACGATCACTGTAAGCGCGGCAAATTCATTGAAGCTTTGTTTTACGACCTCAGCCCGAGACGTTTGTCAAAATATTCATCTGAGCAATTTCCTCCTTAACTCTCTATAAAATCTTCTGACATAATTAGAGGTGAGTGGTCGTAAAATGGCTTTATAAGAGATTAGTCTAATCAATGCTATTATTTAGTAACTTCATCACTATATTTTTTTATGGATGTGTCGACATATGGTAGTATGACATGCATATACTCGTCAAAGGGGTAGCGCTAGATTTTGACTATCTGTCCATCTGTTCGCTTTCACGCCAAATCCTGTGAAATGGAATTAGGCACAATTTCTTTAAATTTCCGTCTTTGTTTTAGTCATTTAAATATCCACTCATGTTGTATAATTGAGGCTATTTTTACGCTTAAGTTGCCGCGTTCGAAGTCACGTAAAACTAGTTACTTTATATATATAATCCTTCTAATGCATTTCAAAGTTACCCTACGCTTACTTAGCCTTGGAATAGAGAGGAGGCTATTGGGGACAATAAAACTGTAACAGGCTTCAATTAACTTTTTTTTATTTAAGTAAATAATAACTTAAGTAACTCTTGATTGAAGTTTAATAATAACAAAATTAATACAAACATAGAACGACTATATTCGTATATTAATAAAATAAATATATTTAAATAGCAATTGCCAGAGGCTCCGCTCACATAGAAACATTCATAACCCTCCTGCCCTTATACCTACTTAACTCTAAGTGGGGTCGGCAAAAATGTTATAAATAAAGCTGTCACAAGATTTGGCTGCGTTCGATTACGATTTACGATTTACGATCGGCCGCCTGCCTGACTTCAACTTACCTCAGTCGTATTTTACGACACCTCGGTAAGAAAGAGGGTGGTCTATTTTACTAAACCAGATACCACACGGTGGGTCAACTTACCTTAGTCGCCTTTTACGACACCCCGGTAAGAAATGAGGTTGGTACTATTATATTCAGCCGGATTGTTAAATAAATGAAAAAAAAAACCACACTTAGAAACATTAAAACCGTTAAAATTTGTTACTTTATATATCTAATCCTACTCATGCATTTCAAAGTTACCCTACGCTTACAAAGCCTTAGAATACGGTTGAAAATTGAAAATAGAGCCCTTGTTATTTCGAGTACACAAAGGGGGACTCTGTCTGCTCCTCGTTAGGTTCAAATGTTCTGATAACAAACCACAAGAAATACATGCTCCAAGAAAGACATTATTATATCTCGTTCGGGAAATACTAGATACTATGAAGTCTAAGTAAAAAAAATATGAATTATTTTGCTGTACTATATGTATCTTTACTAAAATATATCATAAAAGGCGACTAAGGTAAGTCAATCCGCCGTGTGGTATCCGTCTAAGTAGAATAGACCACCCTCTTTCTTACCGAAATGTCTTAAAATACGACTAAGGTAAGTTGATGTCAGGCGGCCGGTCGTAAAATACGTAGCTAGATCATGTGACAACACGTTTAAAACATGTTGTGCCGACCCCACTTAGGGCCTGTTTCACAAGTTACCAATAAACTGTCAGTTAGCTTATAGGGAACATATCTGACACATATTTCGAAATTTTGCGTTCCTCAGATTTCAGATAGGCTTATTCAGCACTCAAAGTCCCTAATAAGTTAACAGGTAGATCATGTAGCTGTTATTTTGTTTATCTGCTGGATAGCAAATACCTATTTCATAATGGCCGCGATTTTTTTTCTAAATTTTCCCTTTTTAGAGACATCTATCTGCTACTTAGTTTATTTGTCGGTTAACTATCCGACACTTTATCAGTAACTTATGAAACAGGCCCTTAGAGTGGGATAAGAAGAGGAAGATGATGAATTAAATTGCTAAGGATAATCAACCAAAGTTAGCACCCTATTGATAATTCTACAATCAAATTGAAGAATGAATTATTTCTGATTTGCACAGATATTGAACCCTAATTAAATAAAGTTTATACTGCGAGCCAGGAATAATCGTGTAAGTGTAGTTAGAACTTCCACGACACTTTGTTATCGAGTGTAGTATAAGTTGACGGGAAGTTACAGAGTAATTTTGGATGAACGCGTCGCCGCGAAGGTTCCAGACACAGTTTTATAACTTAGTTGCCTTAGTTTTAATTAAACAAGTCTTGTTATTTCAGTTATTCTGCCTCGTGAAAGGAAGTTCGTGATTATCAAATTGTCTACAATTATAGTTATTGTTTATTCTTATTTCATTCAATAATGTCTATGTAGATTAATAAGTTATATTTCTAAATACAAATACAGGTTACAAAAAGAACTTTATTAAGAAGCGCTTTTAAAAGAAGCGTTATAAATTTGTGTTATGAATGAAAGTAAAGTAAGCTCCTATTACTATTAATTTGCTAAGTAAAGCAATCTCTCTCAGAATTAGAGTGTAAATTAAAACCCAAAAATTATCCCGTAAAATATAGCTTTTAAAGCGTTCTTTGTTTTTACTGTAAACCGCATGCTAAATCGAAAATATATAAATACGTTCTGTGGTTTGAACCCTAGAATTCCTTGGCTAATCACCAATCATACATGTTTTTATAACAAAATTCCTCAACATTATAATTTTATTATAATTAAATAATTAAGTAATTTTAGAATTTTAAGAAGCAAGCGTATTCTACACAAGTTTACAAATTATCTTAAAACGGTGCCGCTACATAAAGCTATACAATTGAGGATTATTTGAGTGATAGTAGCATATCTTAACTGCAGTCAGCTACGCGCGAAACAGCAACGATTAATTTATAACCATTAATAAAATTGTAATTATTTTAAGTTTCTTTCTGGTTGTTTTCGGAAAGAGCAAACTTCCGAATCAGTGGTAGCTTTTTTAATACCATTTGAAACTCAAAATTACTGAAAACAATCCACTTGAATAAAGAATATTTCGGATTTGAATCTGATCATCTGGCATTCGCAGTCTTAGTTCTCTACTGAAGTTCTATAAAAAAATCTAAAAATATTTCCCAATAAAACAATTAATGTCTTATCTAATAAATACGGTTTTGTACAGGCTCTTCTTCAATCAATTATTGATCGGACACGAGTAGATAGTGGATAGTGGTCATGAAGCGCGTATTGAAGAACGTATTTAAGGGGCTTTACTTTGGACGTTGACAAATGATAGTCACTCGAGCGGACGGACGGATAGACAGCGGAGACCGCGCTATAAATTGATTCCGACACACTTTGTTATACGTTGGACCATTTTTAAAACATTTTTATCGCTGTCTACCCACATTAAAGGCTATGGCCTTTTAGTACTTGCGATTTTGTTTATAATATATTTCGCTAAGTTACTAATTAATAGTTTATAATCATCATTCATGATTCTTCTGCGCTTATCCCATTCTAAGTGCGGTCCGCACATCATGTTATAAACATGTTGTCACATGATTTGACTAGGTACTTTACGACCGGCTACTTGCACGACGTCAACTTCTCTTAGTGGTCTTTTACGGAACTTTGGTAAGTGAGAGGGTAGTCTATTCTTCTCAGCCAGATACCACTCGGGGGATCAACTTACCTTCGTCGTGTTTTACGAAACCTCGGTAAGAAATGAAGGTGAACTATTCTACTCAGCCGGATACCACACGGAAGATCAACTTACCTTAGTCGTTTTTATGGTATCTCGGTAGGAAAAAGGGTGGTCTATTCTACTCAGTCGGATACCGCACGGCGGGTCGACATATCTTAGTCGCCTTTTACGATACCTCGGTAAGAAAGGATGGTCTATTCTACTCAGCCCGATATCACACGGCGGGTCAACTTACCTTAGTCGCCTTTTAAGACACGTCGGTAATAAATGAAGGTGAACTATTCTACTCAGTCGAATACCACACGGCACACTACTTTTACTAATATTTATTCGAATGTTACTGAAAAATTAATATTTAAACTATCACGGCTGCTATGTTGTACTTTTTACTGTCAGCTACAAGAATTTTATAACAGGGTCTAGATGCCAGAACTAAATTTTAGTAGCAATGTGTCTACGTTATTTTTGACTTAACTGCTCCATTATTTCAAGTATACAGCAGCACAGTCAGTTCTTGTTGCACTAACTGTATGTAGTACAACAATAAGTGTCAAGTCAAATTAACAAACTACTATGTTTGTAGAAAACGTGAAGACTCTTGTGTGTATTTGGTTCACATAATATTTTTTGTTTTAAAAATTGCAATTTTAAATCTCTTAACATTTTTTTTTATTTATTTACAGCAAAAATGTACAAGTTATATCTATCTTAAATTACTTACATACTAGGACTATACAAATCATGCCCACGTGGAATAGTCCCAAGAATGCTGGCAGCGTTTCCGCGCTGAATCGCTAAGCTAATTCTTTGTGTGAAAAGGGAGCCAGCCCTCGTATCACCTGCAGAGGCAATTAACCGAGGTGTTAAAACAGATAAAAAATATATCTTAACATCAATATTAAGGATGATTCACGCTACACCGTGCCGCGACCGGGCCGTGCCCCGTCCGGGGCACGGTCGAACATTATGGTATACTTTTGGTATGAAGTGATTCATGCCTAACCGTGCCCCGGCCGTGTCCCGGCCGTGCACGGCCGGGGCACGGCGTTGAAATGTCGGTGGGTATTGTTTCCCGGCTCCGGCACGGTTCGGCCCCGACACGTTGTAACATAAACATATGCGCCAGGGCGCCCGCAGAGCAGTCAACGTCAAATCTTAGTGAGTTTAGCAGCTTAACAGCAAAATGGACAATGCAAATTGTTTAGAATGTGTGTAATTTGCTCTGTGATTTACGACATGAGCCATCCTAAGTATTTAGATAACAAATAAAATAATTTCCAACACTTCATCATCGATGGCAATTGCAATAGCTGCTAATTCAAATTGTGAAACTGCATATTTATTTAGGCGTCAAGTCTATCGATAGATGAAATCACTTGCTGACAAAAGCTACTTAACACAGATATAAGTCGTGCAAATAATAAACCCAAACAGCCCGGTGTAACATGAATGACTGGCACGGCCGGCGCACGGTGGCCGTGCCCCGGCCGTGGCACGGCCCGGTCGCGACACGGTGTAGCGTGAATCATCCTTTATTCATATCTGTGCTGCGTACACTTTGTGGTCATAATTTTTTTTTATTTTGTTTAATATAGCAGAAATTATATTTGCTTTGAATTTAAAATAGAGAAAATTCTTTTTTTTATTATCGGACGTCCATCTTTTTATTTGAAATTATTAATATTTTCTTCTGGATTAATAATGTTTTAAAGTATTTTTTTGTAATTAGTTAAAAAAAAGGTACATTTCACAGTCTTACATACATCCTTTAATCGTATTGTATGACACCTCGGGAAGAAAAAGGGTGGTCTATTCTACTTAGCCGAATACCACACGGTGGGTTATCTTACCTTTGTCGCCTTTTACGACACCTCGGTAAGAAATGATGGTGGTTTATTCTACTCAGGCGGATATTACACTGCGGTATTTTGATTTTATATATTAATAAATATATTTGTTTTGAATTTAAATTAGAGAAAATAATTATCTTTTCATTTACGAATGTACATGTTTTCGTTTGAAATTATTAATATTTTGTTCTGGGTTTATAAAATTCTAAAGTACGTTTTTGTTATTAGTTCAAGTAACAAAGGTACATTTTACAGTCTTTAAGACGACTTTGTTATTATTACAGTTACTTTGTTATTATTATAGTTACTTTGTTATTATTATAGTTACTTTATTTCAATTATTTATGAGGTAAGTAAAGGGTAGGAGGTCAGTTCGATTCACGTAAAAGCTAAAAGCCACACTCCATTAAACTTGGCACGCTTTGGAATAATCTGGTCTTGATAACTTTCCTTTGTATTGTAATTAAGCTTATAGGTAACGAAACAAAGGCGTTGTTATAAAACCGCAATGTAATATAATATTAATTAATATATCAATATTTAATCATTATTTGTAAAATATAAAATTTGGATACTGAATATTGATATAAAAAATGTTATTAAAAAACCTACTTAATCATAACGTGGCTTTTTAAGTTTTTTTTTATAATGAGGCAAATAAAAGCAAGTTACTAACCACGATTTTGCACACTTTTTTATTTAAAAAAAAAAACACGTAGTTAGCAAAATAGTAGGAAAATCATTGATTTATTGATAGGAAAATCAATATATTTTATATTTACTAAATACAAAGGTAAAGTAAATTTGGTAATTGTGGAAACAAAAATTAATTTGTATTGGTTTAATAAGATTTTATTTTATAATTTTATGTTCTCCTTACGTAAGTTTAAGGACTTAATACTTGAAGTGTTTATCATGTATGCTTAATTTGCCTGTTTATAGTGCTTTATTCTCATTCTTAAAATATATACTACACTAAGATTTCACTATCACTATCATTCCAGTGTAGACTGGACGGAGAAACACGAAAATTTATTCTAAATTCTAACACTTTTGACTACGTTATATCTCAGCTTTAAAAATTTTAACGCAGTGCATAATATTCACGCTTTTCATTCCAAAAGTTATGCTGAAGATGGGATTTTAGAAAGCTATATACAATGTTCAGTTTTACACTGAAAGTCCTTTTATCATCTGGGCCAAAATGAAACGCAAATATTTGAAGAATCCGAAATAATAATTGTCAAAAAAGATGTTCGGTTATTTTAATATCTCCCAACATTTATTGAGTTTTGATTATACCATTTTTTTTCCCTAACTGTCTTTAATTTTCTGTGCGTATTATTTATATTTCTAGAGTTCCTTTTTTTGTTTATTATTATTATTTTTTTTTATATTATAATATAATATTTATAAAATTAAGAGTTTTGGGCAATAGTTTGGCTTCGATTTTTGTACGAGAATATTTTGTACACCTGGAAGAAAACACTCTGTTAGATGTTTCTGAAATAAAAGAAAAAAAAAAAATACAAACATGTTTTGCTTAACAAAAATGAAGAAAAATGAAAGAAATGGATGTAGATTTATTTCTAAGGAATTGAAAGTAACCGATAACTTTTCTGACAAGTGTGTATATTGATGAATAATGCAATCATTAGCCTGCCCTTATCCAACTGTAAGTGGGGTTGGCAAACATGTTTTATACATGTTGCTTAATTTCTTGGCTAGTTTTTTTACGACCGGCCTGACGTCAACCTCAGTCGATACCTGGCTAAGAAATGAGGGTTGTCTTTTTACTCAGCTGGATACCAAATAATGCTGCGAGAATGAATCTATCTCTAATCTGAGTTGGAAGGCCCAGGTATTTTATCCATACTTCTATTCAGATTAGTATAGCATATCGCTAGAAGTCACATTTCCTATGCTTATACATGGGACATGTAACTTTTTTCTTCGGATGGGTCGATATATGCACTAAATGCTTCATCATCTTCCTGCCCTTATCCCACTCTAAGTGGGGTCGGCACAACATGTCATAAACATATTGTCACATGATTTGGCTACGTATTTTACGACCGGCCGCTTGCCTGACGTTGCCTTGCTCTGTATTTTACAACACCTCGATAAGAAAGAGGGTGGTCTATTCTACTTAATCGGATACCACACGGTGAGTCAACTTACCTTAGTCGCCTTTTACGACACCTCGGTAAGACATGAGGGTGGTCTATTCTACTCAGCCGGATACCACACGGCGGGTCGACTTACCTTAGTTGCCTTTTACGACACCTCGGTAAGAAATGAGGGTGGTACTATTCTATTCAGCCGGATACCACACAGCGATAGAAAAAGATAGATAGATAAAGATCTATCTAATTACTAAAGAGTAAACCTAATGTATGAAACTGAATGAAACCTTTTAAAGATTTTTGTTAAACTTGACTATAGAAATTAAGGACCCCAAATTATGGCACGAGTAATTATGTATAAACATTTAGGCAACATCAAAGATAAAATGAAAACGTTTGAATTGTATTGGACATAAAAACTTGTTCGCTGACAGCAATTTAGGCTCGGAATATTTTTCTGTTCTCCCGATCCCTGCTTGTTATCTTGATTTGTAGGCACTCTTGTCCTTGGTATAAAAATAAATGCTATGACCGCTATTATTTGATCCTCGTGACGTGGTTAAATGATTTGTGTCATGTACAATAGCAATTGTTTGTCTGTCATCATCTTCCTGCCCTAATCCCACTCTAAGTGAGGTCGGCACAACATGTTATAAACATGCTATCACATGATTTGGCTGCGTTTTTACGACCGGCCACCTGCCTGACGTCAACTTACCTCTGTCGTGTTTTACGACACCTCGGTAAGAAACAGGGTGGTCTATTCTACTAAACCGGATACCACACGGTGGAATATTAATGCCTTTATATTTCTTACTATTACTATAGACACTGTGTGGTATCCGGCTGAATAGAATAGTACCACCCTCTTTTCTTACCGAGGTGTCGTAAAAGGCGACTAAGGTAAGTCGACCCGCTGTATGGTATCCGGCTGAGTAGAATAGACCACACTCTTTCTTATCGAGGTGTCGTAAAATACGACTAAGATAAGTTGACGTCAGGCAGGCGGCCGGTCATAAAATACGTAGCCAAATCATATGAGAACACATGTTCTCATATGATTTGGCTACGCTAAACATTTATAACATGTTGTGCCCCCACTTAAAGTGGGATAAGGACAGTACCATGATGATGATGATGAATATTTATTACTATAGCTTAGCTATAGTACTAACGTCAACTAACGTAACGTCACTGACGTACCTACATTTTCATTCAATTTCATTACGGAGCTTAAGGTAATTAGAATTTGTTTAACAAGATTTCGGTAGCTTAGTCTATTCGATACGATATTTGATGCTACTGTTTCATAATTTGTAAGGAGTCCAGTGACCCGTTTATAGCGTACAAGTAAACGAGAGCTTAAGTGATTAGTTCCTGCATCAGTACAAAAGGCGAGGCCATTACGGCTCAAATAGACGATAAAAGAAACCATTAAAGTTTTGCGGTCACTGCTGACAGAAACTTTGTTGTATTGCTTGTACAAGGTGTAATATTTATAGCAATGATATTAATAAAGATTATTCAATGCTACAAAGATTTGATGATGTTACAGTTAGAGCGTCGATTTTCCTATGTAAGTTCGCAGTATTAAGCTCAGGGACCTATGAGCTTTTAACAAAAGTTATTTCCTTAATTGACTTACAATTTCTCATACGTCTTAGGGTTGTTTACATACGTTTTTTCGCCGTGAAAAATTAGTTATATATACTAAGAATATTGATATATATGTTTAGTTATATATAGTTAAGTTAGTTATATATATCCTCCTGCACATATTCCACTTTAAGTGCGGTCGGCACAACATGGTATAAACATGCTGTAACACTGCGACTTACCTTAGTCGCCTTTTAACGTTGTAACAATTATATTGACGCCGTGTGGTATCCGGCTGAATAGAATAGTACCACCCTCATTTCTTACCGAGGTGTCGTAAAAGGCGACTAAGGTAAGTTGACCCACCGTGTGGTATCCGGTTTATCAGAATACACCACCCCCCCTTACCGAGGTGTCGTAAAATACGACTAAGGTAAGTTGACGTCAGGCAGGCGGCCGGTCGTAAAAACGCAGCCAAATCATGTTACAGCATGTTTAAAACATGTCGTGCCGACCCTACTTAGAGTGGGATAAGGGCAGGAGGTTATATATATACTATTCTACTTAGCTGGACACCACACGGCTATGTTAAGTTAGTTATATATACTTAAGTTATTAGTAATAACGCCTACACGAAAAGTTCGTCGCATATGGCGCAATGCCATGTAAAAAATATACGTCCATAGTTTTCCATACAACACTGAAGAACGTGTCTATGTATGGAGACTACAGGGTGAAGGAAAGCATCGTGTCGAATTAAAAAATATATCTGGCTTGTCTGTGGCGAGTTTTGTATTTATGTACTAGTTTTGACTACTGACTGCTCTATAAGAGAATCTCACTGTTGCCTTGTTGTTGTTGTGTGTATAATATACACAACATTTTAGATTTTTTTATTTTTCAACCGATGTAGAGATCTTTAAGAGATTTTGATCTCTTAAAGAGATCTACTCATCCGTACATCAAAATTTTAGATAGTATACGATAATTATATGAATATTAACTAGGTAAATGTAAAAGGGGAAGTGTGAACAATACAATTTTCACATTTCATATTTTCACATATAAATAAAGCTATCATCATCATCCTCCTGCCATTATCCCACTCTAAGTGGGAAAATAATCTCGGTAAGAAAGAGGGTGGTCTATTCTACTAAACCGGATACCACACGGTGGGTCAACTTACCTTAGTCGCCTTTTACGACACCTCGGTAAGAAATGAGGTTGGTCTATTCTACTCAGCCGGATACCACACGGCGAATAAATAAAGCTATCATCGTTTCTTTTAAATATAAGAGTGAATCTTAAATGGGTCAATGTAGTTATACAAGTTTTGTTTCAAGCCGTTAAAAAGTTATCGCAGAATCACTAAAAGAGTTTTTAGTCGAGGTAAGAGCGCTCTATTTAATTAAAAGTATTCCACCGAGATTGTATCAGATTTCTAAACCGCGTTAACAATTGTTTATACTTGGTATACTTTTGATTCATATTATATGTTTACAATGCTACAAAGTCTATATAGTGGTTGTTTATTAAAGCAGCAGGTGCAATTTGTAATGAGAGTGCAAAATATAAAAACCTTTAGAAAGTTAGACTTGGTTGTGATTAAAGGAGTTAACTAAAGACCAGAGATACAACTACAACATGTTTTGATTTCTGTTGTGCTTACATTTAAAAGGAATGTAGATCTGATATATTCTTCGTCTTCCAAGCATTTATTCCGGCCTAAAGCAGGATTGTCTCTTCTAATGCATCCTCTCTTCCTAAGTCCTTGGAACACATGGTTGACTCCGCAATATCTTTAATACTTAAATGAGTTATTCCAACAGCTCCAACGATTTTCATGAAATTCATGTAGGGATTTTTGGGGGGTATAAAGATCGATCTAGCTAGGTTTCATTTAAAAAATGTCATTTTATCCCTTTTTTAGGACACTGAAAAAATGCTAAAATGTTGAACAGAATTCAAATAATATTTTAGCTGTCATTTGTAAAGTTGTGATAGCTCAGTGGGTGACGGGTGGACTTAAGAAGTGAAAATACTTCGGTCAAGTCCCTGTTATTACCAACCATCTTTCGCTTATTTAATGTTTTCATTGTTTAAAGTTTTTTAAAATTTACCGAGCATGGCTGGTCACTCAGGTACCCATCAGGTATCTATACGGTCTTCGACGAATAACACCACATATCCATTTCAACATTTTCATTTCACTGGCGTGGATTTGGCGAATACGGTTTGTCAGCGCAGGCCTGGTTTCATGATGTAGATTTGATATGTTTTCTTGTAATCCCCCCGTAGCCGGATGATGGAAGTCTATAAACTCATAGTCAGTAGAAGTTAAATATAACATTATTTTAAATTACTAATTTAGTTTAGAAGGCATTTGTTACGTTTTACGTTTTTATAAATTGAATAGTTTCTTAAATAATTTGTGCTAGTTACTACGTCTGTTCAAGTAAAGCTGATCTAAGGCTTGGTTTGCTGAATCTATAGCGAGACGGCAATTTATTGCTCACTTGAATTTTTAATCAGACTACTGACTGGCGTTGGCTAGCGGCGTGCTCTGTGAATATGCAAAATTTAATCCAGTAATGTCCGTCCGTAATGATGGGCCGTGGCTTGAATTTCACAAACTATAATGTGAGTTGCAGTAGATGAATTTATTATCAAAGATAAATTACCGTGTGTGATAGCTAAAATTGGCCTGAGATGAATAAAATAATAATTAATATAAAACAAGAAATATGTTTCAAGTTTATACTAAGTTCATATTCCTGTGAAGTAATTAAATAGCTTGAAATACATACAAATTAAGTCATTAATTAAGCGTGTTAGCCAAGCGATTACACCGTGCGACTCTTTCGAGAAGGTGTCTAATTGATAAGTGCAATTTATCACACGCTTTTCGGTGAACGAAAACATCGTGAGGAAACCTGCATATCTCTAGAGAATTCTGGATATATGTGTAACCTACCAATCCGCATTGGAGCAGCGTGGTAGGTATTGGCTCCAATCCCTCTCTCCAAAGAGCCTATTCTTAGCAGTGGGATAGTAACAGGCCGCTACTTACTTACTTTTTACTTACATACTCATTTTATAAAACGATATATGATTTATACATGCATGCACACACTCTCGCACACAAAAAAACATTCGCAACAAACGCACGAATACACACACACTACACTCACACACACAGAAGCTCTTGCGCATACAAAATACACGCACGTTCTATTTCCCATTATGTATATAATGCTATGGAAGAGCGGGGCCTCCTGTCACAAGTACTAGTAGAAACACTAGTAACTTACTAGGATGGTCCCAGATTCTGTTAATGATTATGTAAGAATTTTGAAGGAAATAAATATTTTTTGATTTTTTTTTATTTGTGTGTCGTTTGAGTTAAGATCGAGTAGTTATTAGTAATCTTAGCAAGGAAATTTTGTATGAAAAAACGAACTTAGTTAAGAATGGACCAACGTGATCAAATTAGAAATATGAAGGTTCCTAAGAGAGCCTAGTTCATTATTGCAAAGGTGAAGCGACGATGGGCATGGCATTAAGATTTCAAGACGTTATAATTACAATCATATATAAAATAGACGAAATTATAGAAGTTTAAAAAATAAAAAGATCTAAAAGTGGAAATCCTTTCTAGGAGACCTATGTAGTGGACGTTTGGGTTAAAATGTTTTAGTATTACTGCGTGTTATGTGAAACAAGCTAGAAGAAATCGTGTAATAATGTAGTATCATTTATCTTAGTTTACATTCATTTGTTACATTTTAATAACCTGTATATGGTATTATACTGAATGAGAATTTGAGCTAATTACGTTGGAGAACACCGCCATGTCTGGAATATGCAAAGTCCAATTCTGCGAGTATGCGTCAACGTTAATTCACCACCATTGTATGGTTAACAAGTCTACTTTATACTGAACTATAAACTGTACTAATTAAATTTATAATATTAATATACTATAAGTAATATTAGTATACTATATGTAGTGATATAAAGTAATTTAAGATAGATATAACTTGTACATTTTTGTTGTAAATAAAAAAAATAATATTAAAAAATATACTATATATTACATACATATAAATATTAATGAATAATTTATAGAATTAGGCGTTACTTTGAGATCCATAATACAAAAGTAATAATAAAATTATTTTGCTATAATCCATGATGAAGTAAAATAGAAAATATATATAATTTTGCGATTTTGTCGTGGAGTCTATCCCTGATGATGCTTCGGTTGCGGGGCGAAACGATTGATGAGTTTGTGATAGTGAACGTAGTGAGTATTGTGTATTGTGGCGGCGGTGGTAGAGGTTTGTGCATGTGTTTTTACGAATCCTGCATGTAGCAGGTATGAAAATGGATTGTCCACTCTACATTTAGCATTATATATATTTTCTATTTTACTTCATCGCGGATTATAGCAAAATAAATTTGTTATTACTTTTGTATTAACGAATAAATCGATGATGCACACATGTTGATTGGGCTCAAAGTTTTAAATATACATTTGCTTTCTTTGTTGTATTATAACATAGCCGTTCCATTTCTACTTATGAGTTAAGGCTTCGGTTACCCTCTTTTAGAAATTTAAGTTTTCCTTATTGTCAAGCTCAAAAAATTACCAAAAAACGTTGCTTTCTTTAAATTCTTTTTTAGAAATAAGGGCAGTGAAAATTTAATAGCTTTTACTGTCTTTGTTAGAGTCGAATGTTTTGAAGCATGAGTCAAAATGAATATGTGTAGATATGAATTTTTTTCTAATTTATTCTTCCTTTGTCATACTAATTTTTCTGTATCCCTAATATTCTCTTCTTAATATAATATCTATTTATGTTCCATACATTCTAGAAATAAAACTTAAGATGTTTTCTTAATATTAGTTTTTTATTTCATTACTTTGTTTTACCTTTGCTTTTGTCAGAGAAACATCCAGAGCCTGGGACTTGATTTTTACGGTTTTATAACTGTGGGTTTTGAACTAACTAAAGCAACTCGTGGAAAGTTGGTTTTATAGCTTCTTAATCTTAAGGGAGAAGGTATAAAGATAAGACTTCATTTCTTTTATTACGCACTCCCTGACTTTCTTATTTTATAATTTCACTACCTATTTTTACCACTGTGATTGTATTGATTTCCAAACAGAAATGCGCGAGTGTGTTTGTCTGTTTGTCCTCCTTACGTCCAAAGGTTCATATTTGAATAGTTTGATTTTTGTTAACTAGTTAAAGGGGCTGGAGTATGGCATAGTCTATTTTTTATCACAAAACTGATTTTACGCAGGCTTGAGCATACCATACTGATATTGCAAATGCAAAAGTTTAAATTGTCTGTAACGCTTTCGCGGTTATTTGTAGAGGAAATATTGATAAAATCTAGTACTATTGAAGCTATACCAGGCTAACATACAGGAAAAAAATAAATCTACTTTTCTTGAGTATCAAGAAAAATACATATAATAAAGACAAATAAGAACGAGATAAATTACTTAATTGAGGATAATTTAACATTAAAGTCGACGCGAACGAGGCCGCCCGCGTTTATCACTATTTCTATATGAATAAATTTCGAAGTGAGAAAAATTTAGTAAATCTTATCAATCCATAAAAATTGAATTTAATTGATTAATTGAGGATTGAAATTAATTGATGTATAATTGACTTTTAGTTACCCACAGCTAGGGTTAAGCGATAAAAAAATAGTAAAATAATATTTACATTTCAAATAAATAAATAAATAAATACAAATAATACAATACAAATAAATAAATAAATAAATAAATTTCATTCTCATTCTTCTTTCTCCTACCCTTATCCCACTCTAAGACGAGTCAGCACAATATGTTAGAAACATGTCGTCACATGATTTGGCTACGTATTTTACGACCGGCCGCCTGTCTGACGTCTACTTACCTTTGTCGCCTATTACGACACCTCGGTAAGAAATCAGGTGGTCTATTCTACTCAGCCAGGTACCACACGGCGAGTCAACTTACCTTTGTCGCCTTTTGCGACACCTAAGAAATGAGGGTGGGCTGTTTTACTCAGCCGGATACTAGAAGGCTAAAAAATTAAACCTATTTACAAATAATGTTAAATGTTTCATAATACTACTTGACCTTCTTGTTATAACATTGATATTTGACGCAAATTTTGCGAATATTTAGCGGTTGAAGTTGGCACCGACCTCTGTATTTGGCGTTGCAGTTACATTGTTTTTTGGCTATCCTCGATCTTGCCGTTTTAATGTAGTCATTAAAGTAGGTGCAGTTTTTTGATAATTATTGCCTTTATCACGAATATAATTCTCGAATTTAGCAGTTTTTGGCATTAAATATTAAAGATTTTTAATAGCAAAAATATCGTATAAATAGCCTATTACATACATGACATTACAATTTTGTCGTCGAGCCTATCCTCCTGATGATGCTTCGGTTTCGGGGCGAAACGATCGTAGAGATTGTGGTAGTGAGTGTGTGTAGTGTTTGTGCGGAGTGATGGTGTTGGCGGCGTTTTGTGATACTTATAGTGACTTGTCCTGCATGTATAATGTTTGTGAATGTTGCCTGCTTCATACACATAACATTACATATATTATAACGCGAATTACAGAAAAATAATTATATTGTAACTTCTGGAATATTTTTCAATTCTAGATAGTGCTTAAGAGATTAGGCTTTACAAAAGACGACTATTACAGCCTAAATGGTCGATAAAAGGAGCCATTAAATTTATGCGGCGACGGGCAGACAGATACATTGTCGTATTACTTTTACGACGCAGGTTACATTTTGTTAGTAGCGATATTGGATTTTAAAGAGGGCCGTAGCAAACAATGTTCACCTTATGACCAATTAAATGTCCCATTTTAATTTAAGATTGTTCGTAACTGCTGTTCATCATTTTATTGGCTACTTCGTTTTAAGGGCTACTTTTCACCAGTATGGGCTAAAAGCTAACACAACGTTGTTTTGAAATTCGATTTTAAAAAATAAGATAAAGTTATTTTGATATAATCCACTTATTAAGAAAATCTATGTTAAGCTAAGTGTAGGAAATAAAAACCGTTCTCATATTTTATACCACATAAAATCGCAATATTCTGTCTTTTCTGTGTTAATTCCAATTTTTAATTATCTGCCAATTCTGTTCGGACGTTGTTGCGTGTTAAGCTATTAGCATAGCATAGTAGTGGCTATAGGTAGGCCTGTATGCGAGAACGTAACAATAAATAATGAGAGAGAAGATGAAACTCTTATATACTTATCTTTGTCTAATCACACATAAAAAAGAGAGACAGATAGTCTTTATTGTTATAGGGCACATTTATAATTCTATGATGACTAATCTATATTTTTAATTCTATACTAATATATCAAGCTGAAGAATTTGTTTGTTTGAACGCCCTAATCTCAGGAACTACTGGACCGATTTGAAAAATTATTTGAGTCTAAGATAGTCCATTTATTGAGGAATGCTATAGGCTATATAACATCACGCTAAGCTGAATAATAGAGAAGCAGCACTAAAAAATAATAAGCTTTTTTTTGCGTGCGCTAAGTAAACAGTAAAAGTTATTCAACTACTTTTATATTCAAAATTTCAATTCGCTAAAAGATTTGTGACACATTGATTTCCATGCGTGCGAAGCTGCAGGCATAGCTAATAAATAATATAAGAAGAAAAAGAAAAATTTATGCATACTAAAGATGAAACTTGAGGTCTCATAAGGTGGCGGTGAAGATAACAATTAATGCGACTTTCAAACAACAAACAAACAATAGCAAACACATAACAATGTATAAAGCTGGCTTTAACACGGAGTTGCACATTTGCAGTTCATACGATGCCGGATTTCAAGTAACTGCGAGTAGTCCCGAGAGCAAATTTCCTTTTTACTGCTCTTCCGCAAGCAAAAAGACGTAAAGATAAGAACTGCTTCGCTAATTCGGTTGAGTTCAGACTGTATGAATATTTAATTTTTGTCGAGATGTTAGTTCATGGTCGATTTAGAAAGAATTTTTAGAAATTTTAATTCTGATGTCTTTGAATTACATAGGATTAAAATGTTGATTCTGAGGTGGTTTCAGGATTCATTTACATGAGGATCACTCTATTACGATAAAAGTAAAGAAATTATGACACAATACATGTTTATAAAGTTAATAGCTGACATGCCGTGTGGTATCCGGCTGAGTAAAATAGACCACCTGCATTTCTTAATAAAGTTTCGTAAAAGGTGGTTTCCGACGAAGACTAAAAGTTTGTTTATTATCGTCTTTCTTCTCTAGAACTTTTTGGTTTTGAGATTTTAAAATATACCCATTGTAAAATATAAATATACTTATACATGATCTCCAATGTTCCGCCATGTGGTTTCCGGCTGAATAGAATAGACCACCCTCATTTCTTAAGAAAAGCCGACTAAGGTATGTTGACGTTAGGCAGGCGGCTGGTCGTAAAATACATAATACGTTATAATGGGATAAGGGCAATAGGAAACAATAATAATAAATTTTTTTTTTTATTATTTTTTCAAGATTTGTCTACCAAATATCAAATACCTGATGGTTACGATTTGTATAATAGCAAATAATCCTGTTGTCATTCATCACTAAAAATTAACCACAACAAAATAAAGACACATATACCAAACATATATGGTAATGAGCAGTTTTACCGCACTCCAAAATTACAGTTTATGACCACTCTAACCACAGAGTGAATGCACGATATCATATTATAAATGACATAACCGTAACATGACAGTTTTGCGTTACATAAAATGATGTAAAAAAATAAATAAAAAAAATTGAAAAGAAAAATGAATTAGTTTAGAGAGGTGACTCTCTAGACCGCCCGTTCCCCAAATGAACTACCATGACTTTACACTTGACAGCGAAAAATTATGATTTATTCAACGTAAATTTCAAAAAATTTTGGATCCCGAAAACAATGATAAAACGACATTTTATTATACATCATATATTACATATATATATATATACATACAAGATTAAATCATTTAAATATTAAAGATGTGAATATCATACTCGTATATAGGACGTTACGCGTTTTTTTTGAATACACGATTGATTATCAAGAAAATAATGGTTGTAAGACGCATCCGACGCAGATGCACGTACTGTCGGCGTCTTACATTTTGGCGCCCAACGTGGGGCGCCATTATGAGGCGCTGGACTCGAACGCACGTACTGTCCGGGGAGAGAATGCGTGCTAATGATGAGTACGGAAAGCATCGCGGACAGACGACGGGTTCCTCACGGCATTCCAGGTGCGGATGTGGCGTACGGAGGATGCACCGTCTCAGACGCGCTAAGGCGTAGTGTTCCAGCAGGATGCACTTTAGAGCCCCAGGATCTGATAGCGATGTCGATCTAATAACATGATGTATGGGGACTTCTTATATTACTATGAAAGCACTTCGATAGCGCGGAGCAAACGATCAGTGGCGCCATCTAGTTTTGATTGTGGAATCAGGTGTTCCTAGTACGTTGTGTTACACGTCGTGGGTCGAGCTGCCGCTGCCAGGTCCAAGCTTCACGCGCTATTCACATCCCATCTACCTATGAACACCAAACTGCGAGTCTACGGTGCCTACGTCCGCTCGCGCTTGACGTATGCGGCACCCGCCTGCTACGCGCTATGTTCGGCGTACCAGAAGCGAAGACTGCAAGTCCAGCAGAACCGCTGCCTGCGACTGATCGTAGGAGCCCCGAGGTATGTGCGGAACGACGTCGTGCATCGGGATACCAAAATGCCGACCGTGGAGGAGTATGTCCGTCGCCTTGCGCGCCGGATGTTTGCGCGTGCGGACCACAGCGCGCACGTACACCTCCACGGCATCGCGCCACTCCATGCGCGACCACCCGATGGACGTTCCCTGCCTCGCGAGCTCCTACGGTCACCGTCTCCGCGGCCCGATGCGGATGACGACGGCGACGACGAGGACGACGCGACGGGCGAGAGGGCGAAACCACGGATTTTGACACCACCGGATATGACACCACCTGACGACGATTTTGAGGTCTGGGAGTTAATATTCCCAGACCTCTCCACCGAACCAGACATCCCTTAGGTCACCTAGGTGACCTGGGCTCACGGCCCAAATACCGACACCATTAGGTCACCTAGGTGACCTCGGCCTACAGGCCGAAACACAAACCGGGCTTAAGTGCCCGCGAGGAACTGCCCGGGCAAAGAGGTACGCCTCGAGGCCCGTACCCCGCTTACCCCCCACCCGGGGAGTCAGCGAGATGACCCTGCTGCTGTGTTACATGGTACAATTTTTATTCGTCTATTTAGACGATTAGATAAACAGCCTCAAGCTTTATATCAAGCACTTCTTAAGGCTATGAAAACATGGTACATCTTGAACATCTCTGTTAGCTCCAGTAAACCAACTCTTCTGACTAAATATTTAGATAATTACAATGAAAACCGTAATATTTGTTGCTTAAAGTGTAACGCGATAAAATTAGATTGCATTTCTACTAATATTATTAACATTTCCTCATTTTTCATCACCACGGGTCGCATCTCTTGACATAGAAGGTTGTGGGGATTTACTTTACGCCACTGCACGATTTAAGTCCGCAAGAGTAATATAACAGCTTTATAGCTAGAGGTGTCGAGACAATAAATTAAGCAGTACAGTTTAATGGGATGTCATTTATATTTTATAGTGGTAGGTCGCTTCAACCATTGCCAGCAAACATCCTACCAGAAAAGCCTATTGATAAACGAATAAATGATCCACTACCTAATGTGCTGTGAAACCGAAAAAGGGTCTTGCCTTTCCAGGTTCAATATATTCTACCGTCATGTAAGATAGTAGTCCAGTTCTAAACTTATATCCAATGAATACAGATCTTTCTTTCTTCTTTCTCCGACATGTTATAAACATATTGTAACATGAATTAGCTAGATATTTTACGATCACCCGCCTGTTTGGCATCAACTTACTTAAGTTGGCTTTTACGACTACTTGGTAAGAAATGAGGGTGGTCTATTCTACACGGCCGGATACAACACGGCGGGTCAATTTACCGTAATCACCTTTTACGACACCTCGGTTAGAAATGAGGATGATCTATTCTACTCAACCGGATACCACACAGTGGGTCGATATACCTTAGTCGCCTTTTAGGAGACCTCGGTAAGAAATGAGGGTGGTCTATTCTACTCAGCCAGGTACTATTAGTCCGTATTGCATTTACATGTATAAAATACTAGCGGTCGGGCCACGCGTCTGTAACTCGCTCTGGTTTCAACTTCCCCTCGAAACAAAAATGTAATTTACACTTTTAAAAAATTCTCCGATCGCCACCAAACTTTACAATATTGTCCGCTGGGTCAATCCAAAGATTGTCTGAAAATTTCATTAAAATCGCTCCAGCCGTTTTGAAGTCTATAAGGAACGTAAATACACACTTTCTCTTTTATATTTATTGATTGTTTGGGGGCGTCCAGACAACCTTCAGCTAAATATTATTTATCGGTCGTTTTAAATGTGATGGCTAGACAAAATATATTTTTTCTACCAGATAAGGCGGTTAGAATAAAACGCTTAGAAAAGGTTTCAAAGCTATATCGTTCAAAAATAAAACAGTTGTATCTTTGTAACACGCGACCCTGATTTTTATTCATGAATTCATTTGGCGATTCCATTTGGGATCAAAGGAAAATCTGATTATAGCATGAAATAAAATTCATTGATTAGTAAAACACGAGCGTAACGAGTATGAAACGAAATAAAAAATTATGTGGACTTCGTTGATGAATTTATTGATTACAAGTTTTTATATGCAGGTCATTTAAGCCCATATGGCATTACGGTAGATTAAATGGAATTATTATAATTTATAGAAGTAGGTGCTACTTCTTTTTCTATTATTATTATTTAGTTAAAATTATTCTAACCCGTTTAGTAAATTATTCAAAACCGTTCTCATACCTTGTATATGCCGGATTTTTTACCACACGTGTTACAAAACACCACCGCCAACACCATACCGCACAAGCACTACACATAGTCACTACGACAATCTCGACGATCGTGTCGCCCCGTAACCGAAGAAGCATCGTCATGAGATAGGCTCCACAACAAAATTGCAAAGCGACATATCAACCAAGAAAGCAGTGTTATATACAAATAGTTCAACCCCATCATAGATTTTGTCTCCAAATACATGTATTAAACCGGAAAAGTAATTAAAGTTTATATTTTATAAATATGCAAAATTTTTGAAAATTTTGGCTTTTTTGGAAATTTTTGGCTATTCTATTATTCTCTACCGCAATCTACCAAAGTAACGTCAAATGATGATATTAAAAGCTTCCATATAATGTATTTAACTTCGATCATTTCAATCATAATTTCAATTAATTGAAGTTTAATATTTCAAAATAAACACCCCAAATGCAATTATAGATAGACCAAACCATGTGTAATTTAGTTGAATGCACTTGCAAATACCCGTATTGATGGTATACCGACTATTTGTGCCCAATGGACCTCAAGGGGCACTCGAAAGATTCCAAATGTCGTGCATAATAATATCAGTAGCATGAAATGGTAACTGTTTCGCACACCTCGTTTAATAAAAATTCTGTGGTAAGTATGTTTTCGTTACCTGTTTTTATAAGGATATATGAAATAAATTAAACATATCATTTCATTTATTTATTTACGCCGTGTGGTTTTCGGCTGAATAGAATAGTTCCAGCCTCATTTGTTACCGAGGTGTCATAAAAGGCGACTAAGGTAAGTCGACTCGCCGTTTGGTATCCGGTTTAGTAGAATAGACCACACTCCTTGTTACCGAGGTGTCGTAAAATACGACTAAGGTAGGTTGACATCAGGTAGGCGGCCAGTCATATTTATAATATGTTGTGCCGACCCCAATTAGAGTGGGATAAGGTCAGGAGGATGATGATTTCATTTATTTATTTATTACTATTTATGTACCTTAAACAACGTTAGATATTATAAATTATTTATTAAACGTTAGTAATAAAAACGACGTTATTAATAAAAATTAAGTATACAAATAATGTTATCGTTTTTTTTTTCAATCAGTCAATGTTAACTTAATATAATAACTATCTGTGGAAACCGAGGCAGCTGTAGATATAAGAGAGCATATGCGTCACAGGAAATCAATCAAAAATCGCGTTTTACCACCGGATTTGGGAAAGATTGAATTTGTTCTCTGCGCTGTTGGAAAATTGTAACGTCTATTGCTATAATTTACAGGAACGCGGGTCGAGTTATTTGAAATAGACAATTTTTATATATAAATAGATATAGTGTTTATATGAATTCTTTTTTTTAAATCTATCCTTATATTATTTAGTAATAATATACATACAGCTAAAGGTCATACCTCAGCCTGAAAACCAAAATGGCTACGTAATACGCATATCACATAAGTTGGTTTCCTATTTTTTCACCGAATAACATAAAATTTTCATAACAATTCAATATAATAATTTCTATTTAATTTTTCGTATCACAGACTTATAAAAGCCAAAAGTCATCATCAGCGGACATACAATAAAAGTGTTTTAATAAATATTACAAAAAAATTCTGTTTATTTTTACATTAGTAACCATTAGTTTCATATTTTATAAATATTTCTTACTCTTGAGCTAAGATTTAAGGTTTTTTATTTCTTGAACGTTGGAATCTGCAAATTATAGAAATTTCTTTTGTATATATGTTTTATAATTGTTTAAGATTTTATGAAATAATTTTTTACGATTATCAATTTCTCTATTTTATTTCTCAACCATAATTTTGACTGGCCCGTTGGCGCATATATATTCACCAGTTGTCTGTCACCCATAACACAAGTATTAAATTACTTACTTTGGGGACGGACGACCGTGTAAGTGTCCCATATATTTATTTTATTAATTTTATGCGTTTTTAAATTTATATATGTCTTCTAAAGACTAATTTTTACACTTAAATGTCATTTTAAAGCCTTATGGGCTATGGAAAAATAAAAAAAATTAAAGGAAGGAGTTTTTTTAGTGTAATTCCAGTAACTAGATGCAGTTAAAGTCAACATTGTAGCGCACGTCAAAGGCGTGGTCCATAAGGTGTTAAACGATGTTTTGTGGCGCATTGTGAGTCGTAGCAGACTTTACGAGTTTTGCTAACAACTTTATAATTTAAATTCGTAAATCTAAATGCTTTAAACTGCAGTTTCACAAATGTATGACTATGTTATTTGTAAAATAATAATACAAAGTTACTTCAGATATCTATACTAATTTTATAAACATGAAATCAAGTAGATTAATTGATTTTTTGACGTTCCAAATCAACAATTGAATAAAGTTATTTTTGTATGGATATAGTGGAAAGGCTGGAAAATGAAAGTGAAAAAAGGCTCTTTTTTTAATTGACACACACACGGTCGTATATACATATATAATTTTAAAATGCATACGTAAATTCAAATATACACCCAGGCTTGAAGAACGAATCCGCGACCCGCGGATCTGAAGGCAGCATCACTACCCTCTGCGCCAACGTGCCAGTCAAAGTTTATAACCGAACCTAATTTTGGTATTGTTTGTTGTTGTTACTTTTATACAATAGTATAGGAAATACGTCGATCTTTAATGCCAAAATTATCCATCTGCGAATTGAATTTTGCAATATTCACTATTTCAATAATTCCCGGATTTCCTGTACAGTGTGTTATTTTAACCATGTTTTCGAGAAATATTGGCTGGGCTTCTCTCTCGGTAGCATCACGTCGGCACGATAAATTGATTTGGTACCAGATGTGTTCCGACTATATCACATATTTCGATACCGCGTTACATTATTATTTTCTGATCATTATTTTATAGGTTAGTAATCCTGTATCTTTAATATTTAAATGTATATATATATATATATATATATATATATATATATATATATATATATATATATAGTAAATTTTGTAACAAATTTCAGCAATAAAGGCTTATTTATATATATATATATATATATATATATATATATATATATATATATATATATATATATATATATATATATATATATATATATATATATATATATACTTCTGAATGTCGGAAACGGCTCCAACGATTTTCATAAAATTCACTGCGTAGGGGATTCAGTCAGACGGAAATATCGATTTAGCTAGGTTTCATTTCACAAAAATGTCGTTTTATCCCTGTTTTCGGGCATTAAAAAAATGCTAAAACTAGAATTGAATGCAAATCATATTTTAGCTGTCAAACATAATGCTGTGGTAGCCTAATAGGCCAATGGGCAATTACAGCAATGAGGGTGGTCTATTCTATTCAGGCCGATACCACACGACGTTCAAACATTACGACCCATATAAGGATAATTGTGTAAAGACAAAAATGTTAGTACCATTTGTAAAGGCATCATCTGTTTAATTTTCGAATCCAATACGGGGAATTCCAGTCTATGGGGCCTTAAAGAATCTATCGCCTTTATTGGTAGCAATATTAATTCTAGATATTATAACAGAGACGTGGAATTTTGGTCTCAAAATCGGTCAGTGATAGATGATACGTCGTATGTGCCAGCTCGACTCTTTGAGAGGGGGGATCAAAGAGGGACATTGACGAATCGCTACTAGCACGAGTAGATATCGGATCGCGTTAAAACTTCTATGAACTGTTTGTTGTTTTGGATTTCAGTGGAAATTTTACGAGATAAATGTAGATTGTAGATTTCATTTTATTAATTTTGTAAATATTATTAACTACTATTTCCCTTAAATCAACTAACTAAATCTTTCTATTACCAAAATTTATTACCATTACCAACAACCAGGATTTATAAAATAAAGGAAATATAAAATAAATGCCTGAGTGACCGAGCCTTAATCAGTAATTTTTCAATTTTTAAATTTTTGAGAATTAAATAAAAAGCATACAATAAAAAAAAGATTTTATCTGGGATCGATCCTAGTATTCCGAATTCGTGACCACCCGTTACCCAATTGAGCTATCAGCGTAATTATCTTTTATTTTCTCATAAAATTATATCAGTTTTTTCAGTACCCGAAAACCATTTTTTCTTAATTAAACCTAACTAGATCGATTTTGCCCCCGAAAAAAAACTCTAAATGCTGAATTTTTATGAAAATCGTTGTAGCCGTTTCCAAAATTCAGAAAAATATATATAAAAGATTAACTCATTTAAATATTAAAGATATAGATTGAATTATATCACTTTTGAAATATTATTAACTACTACCTTTCCTTTATATCATTCAACTCATTACATCTTTCTATTACCTTAAAAAATTAATTATCAACATTATCATTTCCTACAAATAGGATTTATAAAAAAAATTTGTGGTCATTTATTATTCCACTCAGTTGAAAGTTAGGGATAACTCGTCAGTGACAATAAATTAAAATAATAGTATGCACATAATAACCATCGTCTACGTAGATTTTAAGAGCTATGAAAATCAATTTAATCTAGGACACTCGAAATAAATTGCAACGTCGGAACTTGTTTTAATTGTTAACCAATTAACTGAGATATAATGAAGGGATCACGTTTCAAGTGGTCTGGCAAAGGGTGGTTGGGATGTACTTCAAGTTAAAAACAGTTTATATATAAAATCTGGCTATGGATTACTTCAGCACAGTGATATTCAAATGGGATACTGGAAAGTGTTCGAATTGCTATTAAAATTATCCAGGTTACTTTTTAAGCGAAAGTTATCTGGGGCTCTTTCCCTTGGCCGTGATCAATTAAAGTTAGAAACTTTGCCTTACTTGAGTTATCGCCAGGATAAATCTCATTCTCCAGAAGAGTCAAGATTTGATTCTTCTAGCTCATTAGCTAGTCAGGTTGTATCCAGAAGGTATCAAGTTTTGGTTGTTCAATCAAGCACTGCAAATAATTTTTTAATTAAGGTTAACGGTAAGAATGTTATTTTGAACCAGTAAATAATAAATTTATTGCTGATACATTAACGAACATTTGAAAGTAAAGTTAATGATATTTCGTTAAGAATTTTGATATATTTTTCTGTGATGACAATAAAACAATCTGCGGAAACGAGGCTAAGTATAAATTTGTTGACATATCACTTTGATAAAGTTTGCCCTGAGCTTTGATGTCCGTAAAATGTTACCGGGCGGCCATTTCGCATTAACTTCCGCAACTCATAAAGGTGTGAACAAAATTAAGTAAATATAAATTGGAATTTTAAAAATATATTTTTTTAACGAATTTTGTGCAAGAGATATGATTTAAATAAATTAGATAAGTTTTAATATAATTTAGGAAAATATCCTTTTAAGATTTTTTATACAAGTTGAAATTTGTTTCATACATAAACAATGCATCATCGAATTACAACAAAAAAACCTAATAATTTAGTATAAGTAGGTACTATAAATTAAATAGTTCAGTTACGATTGAATTATTTTTTAAATTATTTACAAATAAAAAATAATTTTATAATAAAAATTTATCTATTATGTAACGCACTACTTCCTATTACCGCGTTTGATATAATTATGTTATGAGTATTTGTTATATATGCTTTGTAAAGCATGGCAAAAACCTTTTAATGTATGGATTTTGCCAAAATGCTTTAAATTAAAAGGTTATTATTTTGCTTATACATATAAGGTAAGGCCACTAGTAGTTGACCATGACATGTGCATTACTATTTGACCGTTTGTATGAAATTTCAAGCTACAGTTCTGAGAATTTGGGCAGTTGTTATTAAATGGCAACAGGTGATTATAAATTTATTTTTATGAGCTACAACAAACAAAACGCTTATTACTTAAAATTTCATATAAAACGGTCAACTACTAGTACATGGTCAATTACTGCCCTTACCTTAGATGCCGTCACATTCTCGTCATTTCCTTAATATGTATACATTGTTAACTCGATCCATACATAAATTGGTAATGGTAAGTATTTAGGTGCTATCGATGTAAAACACGAAAGGGGTCAAGCTTTCATGACGAGCTGACGACCACAGTAAGTGCACATATCTATTACATGTCCCATAATGAAAGCTTTTATCGTTCACTCGCAAATAAATGTGACGCGCTCGTGCAATTTGCCTTTGAAGTTTGCTTCATTTGCGAACATGGCAATGCACTAAAGCTACGCCAATAACTTGAATTACTTGTATTAATTGTGGACTAAAATACGATGAAACATTGTTTGGTGTTTGTTTCGAGTCTGAATTCTAAGGCTAAGGTTCTTCTCAAACAATGTCCAACTTTATATCCATCACTATTTCAAATTTATATCTCCGGCCCGCTCCGGCTTCGCACGGGTATAAAATCCAATAGTTTTGATTCATTCATTACTGCCCGTGGCCCGCACGCGTTAAGTTTGTAGTAAAACAATTCGTCTTTCCCTATACCATGAAGATTTCCTGTTATCTTTGGAATATCTAATTGTAAAAATGCTGCGTAGTTTTAAAGATTTAAGCGTACATAGGGATATAGGGAGACGGGGACAGACACAAAAAAGCGACTTTGTTTTATTGTATTTACTTGCTATTGCTTTTACTTTTAATATTTACTAATATTGTATATAGTATTACAACACAATTTCTTATATAATTCGTAATATGAAAGCTTACAATGTATCTAATAAGGCTTCTAGGAAAGCGCTAACTGAAGTTACTTCAACTAGTGAACTAGAAACTTCTGAGCTTCGAAGACAAAGTGTAATAAAAGCTTTTTATTTATTAAGGACTTTCCTTAGATGGTTTTCCTTCTGGTAAACGCTGAACTCACAAGGAAGTAGCATAATGAAGTTGTGTTAAGAGTGGTTTATTTCTGTCTTTTAGTATTGAAACCTTTAAAGTTTGCTTTTACGGTAATTTTTTGACTAAAGTTAAATTCATATATTTGATATAATAATGATGAGCTGTGACAGTCCAGCGGCGAGAGCATGCCACTCTTTCTAGAGGTCACGCGTTCAAAACCAGGGCAGGCACCAATGAGTTTTTTGTAAAAACTTATGTTTTTAATCGATAATTGCAATTGTCACATGATTTAAATTTAATTAGAATAAGAGAAGTGGTCTATATCATTATCCTTGAAGCAGGATAATGGCAAACACCTTCATAGACATTTTCTAATATTTATAGGGTTGCATTCATTTCATAGGGTTGCATTTTCAATCTGTCACATACCTCCCAAACAAATAAGCAAGTTATCATCAGCATCATCTTCCTGCCCTTATCTCACTCTAAGTGGGATCGGCACAACATGTTATAAACATGTTGTTACATGATTTGACTACGTTTTTTTACGACTGGCCGCCTCCCTTACGTCAACTTACCTCAGTTGTATTTTACGACAGCTCGGTAAGAAAGAGGTTGGTCTATTCTACCGAACCGGGTACCACACAGTGGGTCAACTTACCTTAGACGCTTTTTACGATACCTCAGTAAGAAATGAGTGTGGTCTATACTAATCAGCCGAATACCACACGGCGGGTCGCCATTAGACGCCTTTTACGATACCACGGTAAGAAATGAGGGTAGAACTATTATATTTAACCAGATACCACACGGCGTAAGCAAATTATAAAATAAACGCAACCGAAACACAAACATTGTGGAATAACAACGTTAAAGTTGAACATCGGAGTTGCATAAAATCACATGCAAGTTGCCTTAGCTGCAAATAATATAATAAGAAGAATCAATTTGATAATAGAAGCAGATGAAGTCGGCTCGACTGGAGCACGTAGGGAAATAAATTTTAAATCGCATTAGGGAACGTTTGCATTACTGACAAAATCGTGTGTTTTAAATTCTAAATACAAATAAATATTTTAAAAGTGCTAATTTTACATCGAATGTTTTTGTAGTGTAGTGTAATGTTAGTATTATAGATTTATAGTGAAACATATATATTTTTTTTAGATTTATGATAATACCGCAGTTATTAAAATAGTTTTGACGTACTTATATTTAAAAGGGTTCTGTTAGGGGTTAGGGTTACAAATCTAAAATACTAACTGTTCTAGAATCTTCAGTCTAGATTTAATGTGACATTGACTATACAATAAATAAACAAAATAATATACAATAGGTAGTATCATTTACTATTTTTAATTTTTGTTTGTGAAAAAATAATCATAATTGACATTAAATGGCCACTAATAGCATGCGTATTTGTAATAATTTCGTTTTTCCCATATATTTACTGAAATATTTAAATGTATTTACAATTTAAAACATACTGTTTTGTCTGAATGAATAGACTAAATAAGCTGTGATTACCTAGCAGTCAAACCTTGCGACTCTTTCGAGGGTCTCGGGTTCAAACCCCCCGGGTAGGCACAAATGAAATTTTTCCTCAAAAGTTATGTGTCTAATTGATGATTGTAATTTATCACACGGTTGTCGGTGAAGGAAAACATAGTGAGGAAACCTGCATATCTCTAGAAATTTCTAGGGATTTGTAACCTAACAATAACCTAACAGCATTGGAGCAGCGTAGGTAGGTAGGTCTTATCTCCAATCCTTCTCATCAAATACGAAGAGAGGAGGCCTATGCCTAGCAGTGGGATAGTAGGCTGTTACCTTTAGGTATTTACAAATAACTTGGCGATAACCAGTATGTCAATCAGTATGACGAATCTTGATGATAAGAAGTTCGTTGGAATTAATAAGATATGAGTTGTTGAATGAGTAGTGGAAACACGCATTTTGTCCGTATGACACGAGCGATGTTAGTAAAACGGAAAATATTTCTGTATCGCCCATGGGTGTGAAGCAGGCCGGCTCATATGATTTTCTGCGCTTTTTCCCTCCACGTTGCAACGTTTTCAATTTTATTTCGTTTTCCTGACATGGTCCAATCGAGATATAGCTCAGTGTTAACGTTTAAGATTCTGATATTTGTGTTATTACACTTTTTATCAACTATATGGTTTCATAGTTACTAAAATATTAATGTATAGAAACTGGCTATACTCACCTCTTATTTTATCGGTTGAGCTCTACTAGTTTCTATACAATAATTATGAATATCAATCAGGATAGTTTAAATTCAAAAATTACTAAAATATTGATAAATATTGATTGAAGTAATTATAAAAATATTTTGTTGACAAAATGGAGTAAAACGTAGAAACAGAGAAACCTGTAGATTTCGTATACTTATCTTAATTTTTGGTACAAATTAATTCATTCATAAAACCACTACCAAATTTCCCAAAGGTTGAAGAAATTCACAACACAAATATAAAATTCTTATTAAGTAATTGATTATAGTTATGATTGTGATTTGCATCAATAGCTATATTAACCATGCAATGGGAAAATAAAGTTATATTAAAAACAAGCTTTCGCCTGTGTGGAAATTAGTATTGTGCAAATATATTTCTAGCCTAAATCCCGAACTTTCAAGAATTTAACCGTTATTAATTACGTAAATCTTTCTCAAGTATTGCACTATCTTTTAGTAAAAAATGAAATAAAATCCGTTTAGTAGATTTTGAGAAAATCGATCACATACAGACAGACAGCTTTAGTGGACTTACTTTTATAATAAGTATGTAAGTAGATGGCGAAACGTTATATGTAAACTAAGTTATTAAACAGATTTACGTGTTTCACCTCCAAATATTTATTTCAACATAGCCCTCGAGTATTCTCTACAATGAATAAGCTTTGGCGTAGAATAATGTGTCTTTATATTGTCGGTAAATAATTGAGGTAAGTCGTATATAAGTTTGTTCAACAGGCTATCTGTATCAGAGGCTATAGTAGGCTTTCTGTATCAGAGGCTGATACAGAAAGCCTAATATACTCTTGAAGATTATTTAGAAGATAAGAATGTGTGGATATAGCTCTCTTTGAACCTGTACAAGACAGTAATGACTTAATGTAAATAGTATTAAGATTTATATTTTTAAAAGAGCAACCGCCGAGTTTCTTGCTGGCTCTTCTCGGTAGGAACAGCTTTCCAGCTATTCAAAGAATATTTTGAATTTGAAAAAAACAATGGAAAATCTTTCTAATATAATTTCATCGTAGAGAACGCTATTAATATTTTAGTGTTGAAAATTGTTGAAACTGAATTGTTTCACCGGGTAAGCTGTTATCTATAAACAAAAATAGTACACATCACTATTCCAAATGCGAATCAAGGGTGTTTGTAGAATGCTTTCACAATGTCATTATTGTCAGAGTCACTTGTTTATAAAAATAACACCTAAAACACCAATAATTGCAAAACGAGCACTTCTAAACTTATAAATCAAATGAACACATTAATCGTAGGAGTTATTACGTATACTATCACCTATTGTATTTTTCAATTATTTATTTTTATAGAAAGTCCGATACATTTTAAATCCATAATAATTTGTAAAGTGCGACAGTCTATAGGTATCTTTCTTTCTCCAGCGCTTTCATGGCTAAGCCATGCTACAAATATTGATCAAAGTACTACTTGTATACTTAAGGGTGGAACTTCTTCCGGTGCCTAGCGGTGTTGTGATAAAAAGGCGATGGATGACCAAGGTTATGAACTACCTGCGCACTCTCTCCTAAACTCTTACTGCGCCGATGTTTAAAAGTGCGAAATTCGGCATTGGTCAGGATCGCCATTAAGTCTTCTAGCAAGTCGATCTACCGAGTCTAAAGCATCCAACCGCTAGTTGGCAGATCGTTCCAAAAAATGGCAGTAGTAGTCTACAAACGATCGTTCCTAAGCCTGGTACAATGTACTTTATAAAATAAAACGGGTTTCCATTTAAGGATTCAATAAGTTCGATGATTTTTTTGCAAAAATTCAGTCAATGCTATTATTATCATACGAGGTTTCACGCCTACACAATAAAGAAACGAATGTTTAATGCGCTAACTTTATATCACCTGGCGTCATCTGAAACGAAAGATATAACTTCGGATATGATAATAATAAATAAATATTTTATATTTTCCTCACGCTCTCCGATCGGGAAAAAAAACGATAACAGGAAAGATCAGAAAAAAGGGAAAAGTATATTTTCTCCCAGCGCTGAATCGCCGGAAGAGGCAGTCACTAGTGTTTCCGATTTAGAAAACATTGCCTACGGCTTTCCTTTATGGCTCTTAATCATATCCTGTTATTGATATTTCGTTGGCAACTCTCAGAAATATCTCTTCAATGCGTGTTTACTTATTTCTTCTTTGATTGATTAATCGTATAATAAATATATATCTTAAATATAATATACAACATTATATTGACTAGAGTTGTGGCTGTATCTATACTAATATACGCCGTGTGGTATCCGGTTGAGTAGAATAGACCACCTTCATTGTTTACCGAGGTGTCGTAAAAGGCGACTAAGGTAAGTTGACTCACCGTGTGGTATCCGGTTAAGTAGAATATACCACCCTCTTTCTTATCGAGGTGTCGTAAAATACTACTAAGATAAGTTGACGTCAGGCAGGCGGCCGGTCGTAAAATACGTAGCCAAATCATGAGACAACGTGTTTATAACATGTTGTGCCGACCCCACTTATGATGTTTCTATACTAATATATAAAGCTGAAAAGTTTGTTTGTTTGTTTGAAATCGGTAATCTCAGGAACTACTGAACCGATTTGAAAAATTCTTTGAGTGTAAAATAGTCCATTTTGAGGAAGGCTATAAGGCCTTTCATAAACCATCACGCTAAGATCAATAAGAGAAGTGCAGCAATAAAAAACATTTCGAAAACGGCAAAATTTAAATCTTTCCCTGCGTGCAGTAAACGGTGAATGTTAATAAAAAAAAGTAGTAAAGATAAGTATTTTTATGTTCAAAATTTCAAGCGAAGCTGCTAGCAGAGCTAGTATACAATAAAGCCGCAATAATTGAGCTAAAAGACCATATTACCCTTTACAAGGGTTCCCATATAAAAATAATAAAAAAAAATTGATGAGAGAAAATATCGTGAGGAACCCTGCATATATCTGGACAGTTCCTACGATGTAATCCACTAATCCACATTAAAGCAATACCCACCACCCTGCTCCAATCCTTCTGTCCCAAAGTAAATAGGTTGCCGATTGTTTTTGTCGATTGGCCAGGGGGATATAAACATGTAGAGGTTAAGTAATATTTTATAACTTATTTTTTATAGATAAGTTTCAGTGCTGTTAATTTGAACTTAGGGAATTTTCCAATAATAATAAGATCAAAGCTTAATAATCCTACAAGATTTTAATTTCTCTGCTTTATACTTTGTTTTATAATAAGACTGACTTTGTTTTATAAGTATAGATAGATTATAATAATAAAAGTTTTTGTGGTAATTCAAAAATGGTATTATTTATATAGATATGTTAGTATAATTTAGCAATTTTTTACCGCTGCTCTATCATCATCTTCCTGCCCTTATCCCACTCTAAGTGGGGTCGACACAACATGTTATAAACATGCTGTCACATGATTTGGCTACGTATTTTACGACAGGCCTACTGCCTGACGTCAACTTTTCTTAGTCGCCTTTTACGACACCTCGGTAAGACATGAGGGTGGTCTATTCTATTCAGCCGGATACCACACGGCGGTCGACTTAACTTAGTCGCCTTTTACGACACCTCGGTAAGAAAAGAGGGTGGTACTATTCTATTCAGCCAGATACCACAAGGCGTTTGACCGCTGCTCTATATTACAGAATAATTCAAAAGCCGTGATTTATGTATTGTCGTTATTGTTGTTATTCAGTAAAGTTTTAATATTAAAGAGTTGTATTAGCGAGCAGTATAATAAATAGACTTTTATCATGTTCCAAGCAAATAAATGTATTGCAATTCTCAATGGGAATTACTCGTAAATGTTCACGGTCACAATCCACCTTTACGAGGCCACAGTTACGATAAATCTGTTCACGGCAAGCGCCTGCAATTCAATTAGGAGCAAAATGCGACAACGGTGCGTGTTGCATCGTAAACTGTGAGCAATAAGGCGTTATGACCGCACTAAAAAATAAAGGAAAACCGACATACCTGTGACCTCGATGTTCAACGCTAGATATTTTTATATTATTTTCTGGATCGGAACGAGGACACGTTATACGCTTGCCTGGATTTTTGTAACTAGATTAATCTGCCGTGTATATAAAAGTCAAATATCAGCATGAAAAATATCAAATACGTGGATATTTAATTTTTTATCTCTGATGTTAAATATGTTTTGCTCTTAACATGCTCCAATTTTATGAATAAAATGTAAAATTTAGTGGCAACATTTTTGAAATTATTACTTTAAAAACCTATTCAGTTGGGTTTGCGAAAATAATGATATACCTAAGCTTTAAGTTGCATCTCAAAAGATAGCCATGGCAGACACTAAGATACTATAATCAATTTTGGATTGTGGCGACGAAATGAAGAGGCTCTTGTTGTTAAATAACGGCTTTATAACCAGTAGTATAATCTGTGACTACCCAGCGATGAGACCGTGCGACTCTTCCGAGGGGGTCACGACTTTAAACCCTGGGTAGGCACTAATGTGCTTTTCTATTAAACCTTATGTGTCTAATTGATAATTGCAATTTATCGCACGCTTTTCGGCGAAGGAAAACATCATGAGGAAACCTGCATATCTCTAGAGAAATCTAGAGATATGTTGTATAAAGTGTTGGACCGCAACAAAACAGCTTCTGGTATGGTAACTATTTGTCACTTATCATTGAGAAATAATAAACTATTTTTTACGTATCTTAGAACAAAACCTTGTATATTACAAAGCAACTTCACAGATAGTTCGAGTTAGTGACAATAAAAATAATTTTGAACAACTTTCTAGCGTCAGTAAAGTGCAAAGTGAAAATCCCATTTCTATTTGACGGCGCCGCGTTCGAACACCCCCACGGGACAACCGGCAATAAACTGCTTGTATTGTAGCAAATTTTATATCTGAACTTCGCGTTTTTAGGTCAAAGTGGAAACTCTTAACGTTTACTAAAGTACAGTTTATGTAAGCTTTCTATAATGAAAATATATTCGTTCCTTTCTTCACAAAACCTAATTTTTTTCATAAAAAAATATACTTACTTATGTTTTATATTTTACTTTATTAAATAACATTAATTAGGTACTATGTAGGATTTACCGTAAGGAATACCGATTTCTTTATCGCATCACAGTAGCCATTAAAGTAACAATATTATTATTAAAATAATAATACCATCACAGATATCGGAATGAGCATTACATTGCATATTTACGTATATACATTTTAAACCATGAGTGATTGAAATAATTTGCTTTATATTAAAAATCAGAAGGTTTCCGTTTTTGTTTTTATATTTATATAAAAAATAAATATCCATATACATTATAGTGTATAATATTTTATAATATTAGTATATAACTATATAATTCGAACAATGCGTGTTGCCAGTGATGACATATGACTCTGAAGCTTGGTCGCTAGCTATAGGCTCCATAAGAAAGCTCAGAGTCTCTTAGCAGGCTATGGAGAGAGCTATACTCGGAGTATCTCTACGGATCAAAACAGAATTGAATCCGTAGAAAGACCACAGTGACGGACATAGGTCTACGAAAGCGAAGCTGAAATGTCAAAAGCGGGGCACATAATTCGATGAACTGATGGAAGTTTGAGTCTCAATGTGATAGAGTGGCGCCCCCGGAACGAAAAACGTAGTGTAGGCAGACCCCCTACCAGATGGACAAACGACCTCAAAAAAGTCGCTGGGAGCCGCTTGACCCAGGCGGCACAAGATCGTGTAGCGTGGTAGTCCTTGGAAGAGATGTCCAACAGTGGACGTCTATTGGTTGATGAGAGATATACTCGTAAATAGCATGTACAAAAATCACGTAATTTCATTTAGAACATTGATTATGAATAATGATAGGTAAAATTGAAGTTTTATTAGAGCTAGAAACAGATCTGAAAACAGATTTTCAAAAATCATTTGAAGTTGATACTGTTATGCCCAGGATATGTATATTGTACCTCCGCTGTAGCATTGGAATTCTATCCTAATTGGTAGTTACGATCAAAGACTGCTGCATAACCACTTTTTCATGTTGATTTCAAGATCTCACTTGACTATGAGTTTTGACGTTAAATACTGGAGCCAATCAAAGATGGAATATGATAACATGACGTAAACAGACAATTATGTACATTCAAAAGAATCAATCGTCCGTTCATATCTTGTTAATTTTTTTTTGAACTTTTTCTCTTCTAGCGTAAATTGTCCGAAACAAAGACTAAGTCGTAGATTAGAATATATTTGTCTCAAGTTTGTATATATTAGTAGCAAGCCGTGTTGTATCCGGCTAATTAGAATAGACTATTCATTTCTTACCGAGGTGTAGTAAAGGGCGATTAAAGTAAGTTGACCCGCCGTGTGGTATTCGGCTGAGTACAATAGACCACCCTTATTTCTTTCCGAGGAGTCGTAAAAAGCTAAGTAAATTGACGTCATGGCCGGTCGTAAAATCTGTAGCCAAATCATGTGATAACATGTTGTTCCAACCCTACTTAGAAATGTAACAAATATTTTAGTACTATATACTTAAATGTCGAAATAATCTTAAATAATATAATAGATTACGTATATATTGTTTTGTATGAACTGCTACGGATTATAGTTTATATTAGAAACAGCAATTTTTACAAGATTTCAAAAACTATTATATTTTAGTATGATTGAAAGCAACGTAGTTTCTTCAAAAAAATCTTATTAGCTTTTGTACGTTTCAAATCATGTGGTAAATAATGACGAAAAGTTACAGTGCAGCATAAAGTTAAATAGATCACCATATCATAACCTAATTAATTTAGGTAAACTTTTGTTTGAAATAAGGATAAACTTTTATTTTGTCTCATTAAAAGTAGACAATTAAATTACAGGCAAAAATTCCGTCCCTCCTAGAAGCCCCTTGACACATACGTGTTATGGAAAATAAAAGTCATAATTACGTACGAAGAGCATACGAAGCGTACCTGTCATTTTTAAGGTAAGTGAGGTACTTGAGTGCGCAAATGGAAAGAGAATTCGAAAGTAAGGGTACATAACAACATGTAGCTTGTAGTTAGGCCTCAAACAAAGCGTATCGGGAAATCTGCGCGTCTGCACCCTCCCTTTTAATCTAGGGACGTCAAACGGGAGTCAGGGAGTATTAGAGTAGTATAAAACATCCAATAGTGTTGCCTCGCGCTTACAGAAGGAGCTAATTTTACTTAAGTGGGCTACTCTACGCGCGATACGCCGCGTATGCTCCGGGGGTTCTATGTTTGAATTCTGGGGCTCCTAAAAATACGCTTTAATTAATTTTTACTTTTGCTTAACATAAAACATTAACGCCGTATGGTATCCGGCTGAATAGAATAGTACCACTCTCATTTCTTACTGAGGTGTCGTAAAACGCGACTAAGGTAAGACGACCCGCTGTGTGGTATTCGGCTGAGTAGAATAGTACCACCCTTATTTCTTACCAAGGTTTCGTAAAAGGCGACTAAGGTAAGTTGACCCACCGTGTGGTATTCGGTTTAGTAAAATAGACCACCCTCCTTCTTACCGAGGTGTCGTAAAATACGACTAAGGTAAGTCGACGTCAGATAGGCGGCCGGTCGTAAAAACGCAGCTAAATCATGTTACAGCATGTTTATAACATGTTGTGCCGACCCCACTTAGAGTGGGATAAGGGCAGGAGGATATATATAATATTTTGACCTGTGTGATGGGCAATATTTAGTTATTTAAAAAATAAAAAATATGAACACTTTCCGTCATAATATGTTATGGAAGTTTAGCAAACACTAATCAAGTAGTAGTGGTGAAAATTGACTTGATCTTGACTTATTATCTATGTAAATAATATACGTTTTAAATAAATTATTTAATAGTTAATAATTTATAATTTCGAATAAGCTAAAATAATTAATTCCGGTTTATAGTCATAGGTTGGCAATACCAAAAGAAATAAGTTTAATTTCAAATTATTTATTGTTATCCAACATAAGTTTAATGAAATAACATAATTATTCCATGTAACAAGCAGCATTTTAGTGGTTTCACTTGTACTTGAGGTGGTAGCGATGCGCGCATTGTTTAATACAAGTACGCATGTATTCTTTGTCCATGTATGCACCACTTATGAATTTTGTAGGGTAGTATTAATGTCAACATCTCTAACTTTGATATATAATACTTCCGAAAATATTTAGATAGTTTTTATTTAATAATAAACTATTCGCGCAAATTGTTTTGCAACAACTAAAGTGTAATGATACCGTAAATTATGTACCAGGTATTTTATGTTTTCCCGAAGGAGAATGGGATTTTTTATCCTACACGTTATCTCATAAATAAGCAGATTAGCGTTACAGACAGAAAGACTTTCGGCCTTATATCTTAAATCCCTTATTTTTGTTATATTATCGTGCCTTTAGATATGCTTATATTATCGATAAACATTTACAGCTATTATTAGATCTCTTTTATAGTATATAGCCCTGACGACTTAACGGTGAGAGTGCAAGAAATACATTCGCTTTGTAGCTATATTATACTTTACTGTAAACAATATTGCTCTATACGGTAAACGAAAACGTTGTAATCATTTGTCTGTAAGTCGTGTTTATTTAGTTTAAACAGTTACCTATACATCAAACAAGAGTCTTCTATGTCCGATAACAACTTGTGGAGCGCAAGTTAGTTTGTTATTTGGAAAAACTGATTGACTACCTATATGAGCTTCCCTCTGATAGTTTCTGCAGCTACTGGACCCTGGACTGACTACATAGGACCTTGGACAGACATTAAGGGATGTTTTGGAAAGATAATATGGAGGTTTTAGAAACTCGAGAATTTATGCGACATTTTGAAATTGTATCGGGTACAATATCTCTCTACTTCAATTTAACTGATAGGTTCAGACAAGGTCAGACAAGGTTTCTTCAAGATTTTCACATCACATATTATAAAACATCAGTTTGTCCTTTAACCTTTTCAAGTATTCTGTTTAGGTAGTTACTTACTATTTTGAACATTAGTTTGAACATTAGTAGAACATTCGTTTTACCATTTCCATAGGCGAGTATAAAATCGCAAGCCAAAACGTATTTTTTATTAAATCAAAGTCAAGTTAGTTGCGTTGAATGAGAAAAGGTGTAAGAAAGTATACACGGAAGTAAATAACGTTTATATGACGCAAGATAGTGTACTATTTGAAATTTATTGCCCCGTTATGGCGCCGAGTGCATCCTAGTTACCTCTTAAAAGGTAATCTCATTACGGTCAACTGAATAGGGTTCTTTAACGAAATTTGCTTTTGTTGAAATAGAGACATATATAATTGTAGCTTGGTTAACCGGCGATATCTCTCTGTCTCCCTCTCTCTCCTTATCTTTCAATTAATGGACGTCTACTGCTGGACATAGGTCTCGTCACGTGATCTCCACATCACACGATCTTGTCCCGCTTGGATTCATCGGATCCAGTCGACCTCTAAGGGGTCTACTGATGCTGCGTTTTCCGATGCGAAGTCGCTACTCTAACACCTTAAGACCCCAACGTCCATCGGTTCTCCGCACTATGTGCCGCACCTGTCGCCACTTCTGCGTTGCGACTCGCTGAGCTATGTCGGTGACTTAGGTCTTTCTACGACTCTTCTCATTTCTGATTTGATTACGTAGAGATACTCCAAACATAGCTCTCTCCATAGCCCGCTGAGCGACTTTGAGCTTTCTTATGAGGCCCATAATTAGCGACCAAGTTTCAGAGCCATATGTCATTACTGGCAACACGCATTGTTTGAATATTATATACATATAATGTATATGGACTGGCCCGTTGGCGCAGGTGGCAGTAACTCTTCCTTTAGCTCCGCGGATAAGAAAGCTCATAGCGACCGGCGAGCAATTTAATGAAATAAAGCGGTTGTTACATTTGAGAGGACTTTAAGCTTTTCTTTAATAAAGTTCCGGTTTGTTACTATCCAACAGTTGGCTAAGCGCGTACTTACTCTTTTTGGAGAGAAGGATTGAAGCTTAGATCCACCATACACCAATGGGATTAAAAGGTTACACATACTCTACTGATAAAACTTGATACAATTAGAGCCTAATTATTAGGTCAAGTCAAGATATAGAATTGGAATAGGACATAAACACAATTAACAATAGAGCGTATTTTTAAAAACTAAAGTTGACGCAAATAAAGTCGCATGCACACTAGTCTATACATTTTATAAAACAAAGTTCCCAATAGCTGTCTGTCTGTATATGATCGATTCTCTCAAAATCTACTGGACGGATTTTTTTACGGTTTTTATTATTTTATTAAAAGGTAGTGCAATTTTTCCAAAAGGTTAACGTAATCATACATGACTCTTTTATGTAAATTGTGTGGAAGAGGTCGATTGGTTTAATAAAAACCGCCCGCTGGTAGCAAAAATGGGAACAAAAATAATACAAATAAGTCCACAACAGCGCGTCTCTACCTCTTATGGTTAAAACTCACAATAATTACTTTAACGTTCAAAATTTCAATCTTGGTAGGTGAAGTTATGATTTACGTAATAGTCTTATAAGGTAAATCTTTATTTTACATTAAATAAACTGTCAGGAATAGGACTACCTCACGTCGAGCAGGGAACTGGGCTGACGCGAAATTGATTCAGTGAGAAACGTGTGGAGACTTCACAGGATTGCGATTCAAATGTACGTAACTCTGCGACGAGCGACCCAAGTTTTATCCCGAAACGCTTTTAATTTCATTGGACAAGTCTATTTAAGTTATTTACCTGGATATTTTCTAGTATATTCTCTACTAGCTTTTATCCGCAACTTTTTTCGCGTCAACTGTAGCGTGATAAGTTGATGGCGCTTTTTATTGTTATCCTATTCCTGTAGAATTCACAGGATTTCTATAGCCTATATGTTATTCCGGTGGATAAGGAATAATTGTGGCAAATTTCATCGATATTGGTTTAGCGGATTCGCCGTCAAAGAGTAACAAACATACATCCATACTCACATTTATAATACTCGTTTTTACCCGCAATTTCGTTTGAATGGACAGTTGTCGCATGATAGGTTGATAATAGATGGCGCCTTTCAATGTTATCATATTCCTGTAGAATTAACAGGATTTCTATAGCCTATATGTTACCCCGATGTATAAGGAATAATAGTGCCAAATTTCATCAATATTGGTTCAGTGGATTCGCCGTGAAAGAGTAATAAACATACATACTCACAAACTTTCGCATTTATAATACTAGTAGGATTTCTGAGCTAACTATTAATTGTCATATTTTAAAACAATTTATCTATCATCAGCCATCGCCATCGACGCTTTTTACTAAAGCATAAATGTCTTTTAAGATTTTCACCTACAAAGATTTCGACAAGACTTACTCCTTCAAAATGAGGTAGTATCAATTTAACACGGAACGAAAAATAAATTTTCACCTCCAGTACTGACGATTGATGCTAGCGAATGAAGTGTAAGAATGCTTCGAGCGTTCGTTCTTTCACTTCACATTGTCGAAAACAGACTGAGTAAGAGATTACTCTGTTCGTTGTGTAAAATAATGTTTTTCACATTTTATCTAACAATAGCAATTGCCAGCGGCTTCACCTGCGTGGTAAGATTAAAACTGTAATATAGTAATTTAATAACCATAAATAATAATGGTTAAAGTGGGCTAACCTTAAAAGCTAGATATAGAAAAGATATATGCTGTCGTGGACTTTTATTTAGATCTTTTGTAATACATGATTTTTGAATAACTTTCACCATTTACTTAGCACATGGAAGGAAAGCTTTAAATTTTGCCGTTATTGTAATACAATAACGGCAAAATTTAAGGCAAGGAGCAGCAATAAAAAATATTATTTTTTTATTGCTGTTCTTCTCCTATTCATCTTAGCGCGATTTTATAGCTCTTGTTAGCCTATAGCCTTCCTCGATAAATGGACTATCTAACAGTCAAAGAATTTTTGAAATCGGTCCAGTAGCTCCTGAAATTACCTCGTTCAAACAATCAAACAAACTCTTCGGCTTTATATTTTAGTTTAGAGATTTTTAGTTAAGTTTTTGAGCGTAAGTAGTAGGTACTGACAGTAAAAATATAATATCCCCGCCACCAACTGAATGGTGTAGCACTGTCAGGTTTTTAGTCGGTGAGAGGCCGACATGACGAGCCGTTTTCCTGACATAAAAAAATGTGAAATACAACATTTTACATTTTTAATATTTTGGATCAACTTTTACTCTTTAAATAGACAAATTACAATTAGTTGGATAAGGAAATTTTAACAAATTTAAAATCAATAAAATCAATAAAAAAAAAATTTGAATTTGAATTTAACAAATTTAAAATCTAATTATAATTAATTACGCTATGAAACCCTTCATTATAGCTGTTCCACACTTCTTAATTAAAACCACAATTAAGCTTAGATACGTTTTAGTAAAATTTAGGAATAATTGGTAATTGCTGAAGGTAAAAGAAGAAGTAGTCATTTATTCACTCTGCTTTCTGATTCCACAGACTTATTTTAAGACTCTGTAAAAACTAATAATTCCACAGATAGATCAAACTGTAATAATATAAAATAAATATTCTAATGATTAATTAATCATTATATAGAAAATATATAATTATATAGAAAAAATGTTATTACATTATTCCTTAAAGATTTATTTTGTTATGTTCTGTTCTTTCAAGAAACCACTAAGCCCATCAAATTAAAGATAAAATAAAAAATAATAGCTTTAAAGACCCAAGTTTATCCAATACCGAAATTTCAGTTTGAACTGTTTATTTCTGAGTAACATTTAATAATTCAAAGAGAATTTCATTAATAAAGAAATGTTTTGGGGATTTAATTTCTAGAGGGTTCGTCATAAGAAGTAATATTCAATATGATGTAAAATATTTCTTGAGAATTAATTAATTTTCCAATAGAAGAATTCTATTAGGTTTCACTGCGGATAATTTATGAATAGAAAATTGATTCTATTTATAGTTAACAAGAACAATATCTAATTAAAAAAAAATGGCTATACATAAACTTTTATAATGACTAATACTCCTTGGAGCAAAGAATTTGAGATTCGTGTTCTTATAAATCAAAATAAAGTGTCTCATATATTTATTTATTTTCTATTCCTTCAACTTAATACAGTTATCTATGTAATATCTATAAATAATCTATACAGGTATATCTATGTAATACATTAAAACGTAAGATTGAATAAAGATGTTTTTTTCTGTAGTAAGTAAAAGTAAGTAGCGGCCTGTTACTATCCCAATGCTGAGAATAGGTCTATTCTCTCCGTTTTTGGAGAAAAGGTTTGGAGCTAAGACCTACCACGCTGCTCCAGTGCGGATTGGTAGGTTACACATATCTCCAGAATTTTCTAGAGATATGCAGGTTTCCATACGATGTTTTCCTTCACCGAAAAGCGTGTGATAAATTATCAATTAGATACATAAGCTTTAACAGAAACACTTATTGGTGTCTCCCCGGGCTTGAACCCTTGACCTCCTCGAAAGAGTCGCACGGTGTTACCGCTGGGCTACGACAGCTTATTGTTTTTTCTGTATTACAACATATTTTACAATCTCAGCAGGTATTGGCAGGTCTAGCCTCACAGTAGGCACCTTCCTTACTGATGCTAGTCCAGTTTGTGGTTTCTATTCTCCGCATTTTGCGTCCTCAGTGATGCCTCTGTGCTTGCTGGGCCCAATTCCACTTTATACACGACCAAAATATTATCAATTCGAATTCTCTTTCCCGATAAATGTTTGATGTATTTTTAAGGGAGACATAGGGGAACAATGTTAGTCACTAGTTTGCTGTAGGGTCGTGTCCCACTTAAGGAAAATTACACTACACTGCACTTCTATCGAATGTTTTGTGAGCACGACCTGCATCACTTGTTATTCCCGAGTGCAATTTCCACTCGCGTTTGAGGCTGAATAACGCTCAGCTACAAACATCGACACCAAATGACTCGCTTTCTTTATTCTGTAACACTTAGCGTTTCTATGCAGCAATATGCTTGATAGCATTTTTGTGTCGTAAAAAGCAGATTATTTTTGTTTTAAATTTAATTTTACTTCATACTTTGATTAAGACTTATCATTTAGCTTGCTGTAACTATTAGAAACAAATAAGTGTAAGTTAAGTAACCAAAGTTAAATCATTGAGGACTTTTTGTAGACTTATCAAAGATTACATCACTACATTCTTTCTTTTGTTATATGATGGGTTTTACGAGTATGTGAAATATTCAGATCGACTCGAGTAATTACACAAGCAACATAACACTGGATAATTACAAATACAAATTAAAGCCTGTAATTATCTGATACCTTTTTGGAACGCGCAGCTTTTGTGATAATATTGTTACGGGAAGTGACTGGAAGATGTATAACGTTTACAGTATTGCGCTGTTACTTATTAGTTATTGTTGTAGATTTGTAGACTATTAGGTCAATCGAACTTCGTTCGATTGAAGCGTTGCTGACGAACATTAAAATGCTAAGAATGATTCGAAAACGCTTTAAAATTCACGATTATGTATATGTTAAATTCATAAAACCTATAAATAGGATGATATGTGCTAAGTAAATCCACGCCGTGTGGTATCCGGCTGAATAGAATAGTTCCATCCTCATTTCTTACCGAGGTGTCGTAAAAATAGACTAAGGTAAGTCGACCCGCCGTGTAGTATCCGGCTGAGTAGAATAGACCACCCTAATTTCTTACCGAGGTGTCGTAAAATACGACTAAGGTAAGTTGACGTCAGGCAGGCGGCCGATCGTAAAATTTGTAGCCAAATCATGTGATAACATGTTTGTAACATGTTGTGCCGACCCCACTTAGAGCGGGATAAGGGCAGGAAGATGATGATGTGTTAAGTAAATCCATATTCTAATGAATGAGCTGGTCTAGCCATCTTTTGCCAACATAAAAGATCTTCTTAACTCAAGTTCATATTTTCGCTGGTAAATATCTAGTATAATCAGAATTCTATGCCCTATTGACTATGACGGCATTTGTTACGCTAGTTATGCTTGTTTAAACATTGCTTACAATAATTATGTTTCTCGAACATATATCGAATCAAATCAAAATAATCTTCATCCATACTTCAATGAAGATTATTTTGATTTGCTTGTTGCTTAAGTGATTGCACGAAGCTTGCTAGCTTCGTGCAATCACTTTTAAATCGTCAAGGATCAATTAGATTTAATGAAGCTACAATTAGTTCGGAATGTTGCTCTTACCGAGAAGAACCAGCAAGAAACTCAACGGTCAAAGGATTTTCAAATCAAAGCATTTTTATCATTCACATCTTTTTTATTTGCACTTAATTTAAACTTTTCTGTAGTTGATAAGTCTAATATCGACTGCGGAATTTTATATATAGAAGCGACTACACTAGGTAGACACACCATAAATTTAAATTTCGCTATGAAGCCTACATCCAAAAAAATACACGCATAATATACTTGTAATTAATATTGACTTATGGTGTATCCGTTATCAAATAAATCAAATTCTTATTTATGATCTACCTGCCGCTCCCGGTAAAAGTTACCTCATAAATTTCGCTTTGTTGAAGAGTATAATGCATTTTATCGGGGTGAAATTTTCATGACACTTTTGTTCTATGAACAGTTTTCACTAAATCAAGCTTATGAGAGTTTTATTATCACTTTATGAATGAATTTGTTTCAGATAAATCTCTTTATTTTAATGTTGTACGATCTTTAATTAAAGGTTTGTATTTTAAAATCAAATACTTATTATTCTAGCTCATAGATATGCGTTTTTAAATTACATACAATTTAAGAGATGATTTAGAAGATGAATAAATGTCACCCTTGATTAACTATTGTCATTCTAAGTAGATTATAATAAATTAATTCGATAGCTTAACCTGTGGCAAGAAGGTTTCAAATGGTTATAAAATGGAAGCTCTATTAATTCTTATTAATTTATTGTCCTTAAACTGTTACGCCACTACAATGATTTGACTTACCTAAAGGGGAAGGAAAATTTAACCTAAGACTACATGTTGAAGTAATAAAGATATTGAAGTGTTTTAGATAATTCTTTTGTATTTTTTTTCAATAAGGGACCAATAAAGTATTTATTAATAAGATTTTCAATAACACACGTCATTAATTTCAAATACATTATATATGTTATTAATTACAAAAGTTTAGAAATTTCATAGTATACAGTTTCTAAATTTGCTCTTTACTTTCTGATTAATAACAATAATATATTAATACATTATTATTATTGGCAATACACAACCTAACATTTGCTTACTATATTGCATTTACATCGTGTCTAAGGAGTATTCAGCGAGGATTTAGATGGAGGGGTAAACGTTCACATTTATGATGCCATAGCGGATCAAACGCCGTGGAAATGATATAGCCAAGGATCATTTAATGCTTTATTACTCTCTGTCTGAAATGTTTGGCACAATGTGTGATAGTTAGTATTAAAACATGAAATCTTAACATTTACTTTGTTGTTATTGCGAAATTTACTTGGAAGAACAAAAGATAATAATATAAATAAATTGAAAAGTAACAACAAAATAATTTTATTATTACTAACGCTTAATTCTATAAATTATATAATCAGTTGAGTTAACGTGTTACATATAACACTACTATTGAGTGAAAGCTTGAGTAGGTAAATGGTTATTCTTGTTCGTCAACCGATGGATGTCCACTGTTGGACATAGGTCTCTTAAAGGGAACTCCACACCACACGATCTTGTGCCGCTTGGATCCAGCTGCGACCTTTTTGAGGTTATCAGTCCATCTCTTAGGGGTCTAAAGACAATGCGCTTTTCGGTGTGGGGTTGTCATTGATAAGCATTTGGTAAATGCCGATCAGTCGTTATCAATGAACATGATATAAAGACATTTACGTCCTCAATTGACATTTACAAATCCATCATACGCTTTTCAATGATTAAAGACGCCATAATAAAATCCTGTTGATATGCTCTGTCATTGTCAAAACTTTTTATAAGTTTCGCAGATCATTATAAAATTTAAAAAAAAAACTCGATTATCGTTTAGATATGCAGCTTAGTCTTAATCACATATTCACGACGAAAAGTACCGCGGGGTGCAGCTTGATATACAATAGAAATAGAAAGCTTAGAATGTGTTTGCCCATAAATGTGTATTCAACCTTAAATTCCCAACCGTTGCATGCGTCACTCCCGTATATTTCGCCGTGAAATCGTCGCCGACGATACTGTCATTGTTTCCAAGACACTACTTTTTATGGTTACAACGTACTAGCGTGATACTGGTTTGGATGCAGACAATATAACGAGGTTAGGTTTATTCGTCCTTCGTACATAGTGGTCAATAACTGGCTTGTTTTACAGAACGGTAAATATTTATAAAACAACTTATATATATTCCTTTTTTTAATTTCTTCTATCTACTAGTTACCAGCTGTGATAGCCGAGTGGTTCACGGGTCAAACCTGGGCAGGCAAAAAGTTTTTCTGTTAAAATATACCTTTAATATTTAAATGATATATAGATAGATAGATAGATATACATCTTTATTGCACATAATTACACTATAAATAAAAACAAAAACAAATAACAGAAAACTTTAAATCTAATAATAATGTAAAGCGTTCAAAGGGCGGCCTTATCACTAAGCAGTGATCTCTTCCAGACAACCCTTTTGAGCGAAGGAATCACATAAAAAAAAGAAAAAAAGCATAGTATAGTGGGTTAGCGTTCCATCATCAAAAAAAAAACTACTACAATAGAAACAGAAAACAATAGATATTCGTGCTGTCAAATGCAAAGCTGTGACAGCCTAATGGTAACGCGCGAATCAATAAAGTTCAAAACCTGCAATCGATTCCCACATGTCAACCGGCTTTTTTGCCCTTTTTTATTTCATTATTTTATATCTTTTAAAAATTACCGAGCAAGGCTTGCTCACCCAGGTACTATGTATTAATTGATAATTGCAATTTACATGCATTTCAGTAGAGGAAAATTTCGTGAGGAAACTTGCATATCTCATATAAAACGACATTTTTTTTAAATAAAACTTATCTAGATCGATTTTTCTCCCCCAAAACGTTGGAGACGTTTCCGAGATTCGGAAAATATATATATATATATATACATACAAGATTGTCATTTAAATATTAAAGATACTCTTCTATATGGTGTATACTACCTTACAATGTATTTTACTTTGCTGAAACAAATTAATTGGAGGCGAGCTCGATTGCAGAGTTTTGAGATAGATGTACTCACATTTATCAATCAGTTCTTAGATTGAAAAATACTCGAAGACGAATTCACGGTTGAGCATCCGATTTGTTAAGCTCGCCTAAACGCTCGCTTTTATAAAGTAAAATGGGAAAATATTTATCTTATAGGATATATTTAGATATCAACATTAAAAAGTTCGAGCAAAATTTCTTTCCCATAATTGATTTTATTAAATTATAAACGTTTAAAGTAAAAAAGGAATACGTAGATATAAGATTAGTTTTTAGACTTTCATATTTATTCAATTGTTTCCAATGAACAAAACTTTATATATAATATTATTTTATATTTTAGTATAAAATGATGCTGAGTTGGACTGGATGGCGAATTGTTAAAGAATCAGTTTACAATGCAATGATTTTAAAATAACGAGAATTATACATAAATATGTCATTATTCTCTTATCCTACTGTATGTGGGGTCCGCTCATTATGTTATACTGCCTCACATGAATTATACGTATGTGTTATAAAAAAATTCTATAAGTTTTCCAGTGACTAGACACGCTGACTTAACGTATTTCAATATTAAATCAACGTTGCGCGTATTTGTGAGAAGAATAAATTGTGACAAGTCGTTAGCATTTGTTCAGAGATAGATCATTTTATGGTCCTATTTTTTAGAAATAATGCTAAACTCAAAATGAAGTCGTAGTAGAAAAGAAATCTTATTATATACGAGAATGAAATAATATTTTTTGATGATTATACGGAGTCAACTCCCAAACTCTGTATTTTAGTTTAAGTAATGACGTCAACAATTACCATTATTTAAGCCGTGTCGTATCCGGCTGCGTCGAATAGACCACCCTCTATCTCACCGAGGTGTTGTAAAATACGAATAAGGTAAGTTGACGTTAGGCAGGCGGCCGGTCGTAAAGTACTAAGCCAAATCATGTGACAACAAATTTATAAAACGTTTACAATTACTGTTATTTCTCCATTAATTCGATACTATATATGTAATTTCCGAAAAAAACGGTTCAATGATTTATATAAAAAACTTTTTAATTCGTTAATATGTATAATAAATTTCGGTTCATTGCCAGTGTTGCAAAAAAGGGTCAACCTCAAACCATAATGTTTCTCCGAAAGCGTCTAAAGAAAGTTCAGTTATAAAAAGTTCGCCTTCAAAACTCATGTCAGGGAATGTGCTACAGAAAAGTTTATACCAGAAAATTTGGTACATAAATTACATCACATACGTTTTTACTTCTTATCCGGCTTCATTGTAGCAATAGTGTTTTTTTTCTGGCGTAACTATATTTTTTGTGATGTTCATAGGGTCTTGATAATTTATTTTTGGCCTGTCTTGGTAGAATTAGTCGTTTTTTATTTATTTTTACTACGAAAATTAGATTAAAAATCTCAAAAATCAAGCCAAATATAAATTATCAAGATCCTACGCACCTTAAGAAAATATACTTACGTCAGGAAAAAATTACTATAGCCACAATGAAGGCAGATAAGAAGTAAAAACGTATGTGATGACTATGATGATGACTATGAAATGATATATTTAATATAAATTATTTATTTTAGTTAACCCACCGTGTGGTATCCGGTTTATTAGAATAGACCACCCTCTTTCTTACCGAGGTGTCGTAAAATACGACAAAGGAAAGGTAACGTCAGGCAGGCGGCCGCTCGTAAAACGCAGCCAAATCATGTGACAGCATGTTTATAACATGTTGTGCCGACCCCACTTAGAGTGGGATAAGGGCAGGAAGATGATGATCAAAGAGCACTATCTCTGGAGTTATGCAACTAAGAATAATAATTTTAATGTCAGTTTGCAAGTAATACCATTAGATATTAGGAGAGTATCAACGTTTTTTAAATATGTTGAGAAAAAAAAAAAAACACACTTAATTTTTTTACATATAAATTTTATATATAACTAGCGGCCTGCCCCTGCTTCGCACGGGTATAAAATATATATCCCATGTCACTCAGTGTAAAAAAAAATGATTAAAATTGATCCAGTTGTTTTGATTTATTCATTACTGCCCGTGGCCGTAGCGTTCAATTTGGAGAAAAACAATTTCCTTTCCCTATTCCAAGAAGATTTCCTGCTATCTTTGGAATATCTAAATTCATATACTAAATTATTACTAATTTACTTTTATATTTTCCCTATGTATTATATTTTTACAATTAATTACAGAATGTCTTTAAACAAACTCTTGAAACAGCGACATCGCTGCTATAGTCGAAGTGTTATAAGGCGAAGCGCGGCCTCCTCACGGCATTTTAAATCTGTAATATCTCCGAAAATGTTCACTTAAATTACATGCTGTAAACGGCCATATTGATCGATATTAAATCAACTATTTATTTAAGATACTTAATTGGATAAGGATTAATGCTGTATTGTATAAGAATTGCTTCTGAAATATAAGAAAAAATAAGGCATTATTTTTCGTAAAAAGTAAACGACAAAAAATGCTTTAGTGGGTTATCCATAAGCGATAGACATATACCATCGCGGACTTTTCTGTAGACCTTTTCAATGTGTACAAATACTTAGTACATTATTTTGATAAATCTCGTAGGGTTTAGCATGCGTTTGCAATGTAAGCGGAAAAAAATGTAATTATTTACAGAAACCTCAAAAATTACAGTATTGACTGTTATTATACGTACAAACCTTCCTCTGGAATCACTCTATCTATTAAAAAAAACCGCATCAAAATCTGTTGCGTAGTTTTAAAGTTTTATGCATACATAGGGAAATATGGACTTTGTTTTATAATATGTAGTGATAGTGATTGTTATTTTCCTCGCTAGAGAGCTCCGATCATAAATGCGTCCGATCGCTGCTAAATTCAAATGGTTAAAGGGCGAACCGCGTTTTTTTTTTTTTTAATTTGACTAATGCTGTTAGCCCTAATGGCTTTGATAGCGTCACCGATAAGACGGGCGAGCGCGGAAGCATCGCCGAGAGGCGAACCGCGACCTCCGACAAGCTATTTATAGGCTCGCAGCGCGGCCCCTGCATTTTAAATCTGTAATATCTTCGAAACTGTTTATTTAAATTACATGCTGTAAAGGGTCATATTGATCAATATTAAATAAACAATATATTTAAGGTTCTTAATTGGATAAGGATTAATGCTGTATTGTATAAAAATTGCTTTGAACATAAGGCATCATTTTTCGTAAAAAGTAAATGACAAAAACTGCTATTGTGGGTTATCCATAAGAGATAGACATATACTATCGCGGACTTTTCTGTAGACCTTTTCATGGTATACAAATACTTAGTACATCATTTTGATAAATCTCGTAGGGTTTAGCCTGCATTTGCAATGTAAGCGGAAAAAAATGTAATTATTTACGACATCACATTAGAAACCTCAAAAATTACAGTATTTCTCTACTCCATATTGTATATTATTAGACATGTAAACCTTCCTCTAAAATCACTCTATCTATTAAAAAAAACCGCATCAAAATCTGTTGCATAGTTTTAAAGATTGAAGCATACATAGCTATATACGGACATAGGAACAGACAGAGAATGCGACTTTGTTTTATACTATGTAGTGATATTATTTATTTTTACAATTGATTAGACAATGTTTTTACATACAACATTCATAGCTTTCTTATCATTAGACAATATAATCTTGAAAGAAGGACATTTAGTTGCGCCTCCGGTCGCTGCTAAATTTGAAGTGCTTATAGGTCTAAGCGCGGCCTCCTCGTGGGATTTTAAATCTGTAATATCTCCGAAAATGTTCACTTAAATTACATGCTGTAGACGGCAATATTGATCTATATTAAAATCAACAATTTATTTAAGGTACTCAATTGGATAAGGATTAATGCTGTATTGTATAAGAATTGCTTCAAAAATAAGGCATCATTTTTCGTAAAAAGTAAATGAAAAAAACTGCTATTGTGGGTTATCCATAAGAGATACATATATACCATCGCGGACTTTTCTGTAGACCTTTTTAAGGTGTACAAATACTTAGTACATCATTTTGATAAATCTCGTAGGGTTTAGCCTGCGTTTGCAATGTAAGCGGAAAAAAATGTAATTATTTACAGAAACCTCAAAAATTTCATTATTTCTCTACTTTGTATTGAATGTTATTAAACGTACAAACCTTCCTCTGGAATCACTCTATCTATTAAAAAAAACCGCATCAAAATCGGTTGCGTAGTTTTAAAGTTTTATGCGTACATACGGAAATATGGACTTTGTTTTATAATATGTAGTGATAAAATTTCGAATAGTAAATTTTTAAAAGATATTTTGCAGCATAAACTTTCTACGATGTTTATTTTTATTTCATAGATGCTATTTTTACCTTTTAAATAGCATTTTTTTTTACATCTGTGGAACCCTTCTGGCCTGAGAAATCTGCCTATTTTGGCAGAGATATTTTACAAGAATAAAAAAAAATTTAAATGGCGGCCACTCCGACAGGAGGCGAGTAGACCCTCTTATATGTATATGTGTGTTTTTGCCGATGAAATTATACACTAAATTACACTTTTTTTTCAAATTGGATTAGGATTTTTCAAATCTGTCCAGAAGTTCGTGCGTTCCATATAAGTGCGTTCAATCAATCAATCGATCAACCAATCGACCAACCAATCGACCAACCAATCGACCGACCAATCGACCGACCCATCGACCGACCCGTCGACCGACCCGTCGACCGACCCGTCCTGGACCGGACTGGACCGGACCGGACCGGACCAGACCAGACCAGACCAGACCAAACTAAACAAAACGAAACTAAACTACACGAAACTACACGAAACTAAACGAAACTAAACAAAACTAAAGTTAACGAAACGAAACAAAACGAAACGAAACGAAACTAAAATAACGAAACTAAACAAAACTAAAAGAAACTAAACTAAACTACACGAAACTAAACTAAACGAAACGAAACGAAACTAAACTAAACTAAACGAAACCGAACCGAACCGAACCGAACCGAACCGAGCCAAACCGAACCGAACCGAACCGAACCGAACCGAACCGAACCGAACCGAACCGAACCGAACCGAACCGAACCGAACCGAACCGAACCCAACCGAACCGAACCGAACCGAACCGAACCGAACCGAACCGAACCGAACCGAACCGAACCGAACCGAACCGAACCAAACCGAACCGGACCGAAGCGAACCGAAGCCAACCGAACCGAACCGAACCGAAGCGAACCGTAGCGAACCGAACCGAACCGAACCGAACCGAAGCGAACCGAACCGAACCGAACCGAACCGAACCGAACCGAACCGAACCGAACCGAACCGAACCGAACCGTACCGAACCGAACCGAACCGAACCGAACCGAACCGAACCGAACCGAAACGAAACTAAACTAAACTAAACTAAACTAAACTAAACTAAACAAAACTAAACGAAACGAAATGAAACTAAACTAAACGAAACGAAACGAAACGAAACGAAACGAAACGAAACAAAACGAAACTAAACGAAACTAAACTAAAGTAAACAAAACTAAACTAAACGAAACTAAACTAAACGAAACTAAACTAAAGTAAACGAAACTAAACTAAACGAAACTAAACGAAACTAAACGAAACTAAACGAAACTAAACGAAACTTAACGAAACTAAACTAAACGAAACTAAACTTAACTAAACGAAACGAAGTTAAACTAAACTAAACTAAACGAAACGAAACTAGACTAAACTAAACTAAACTAAATGAAACGAAACTAAACAAAACGAAACGAAACTAAACAAAACTAAACGAAACGAAACGAAACGAAACGAAACGAAACGAAACGAAACGAAACGAAACGAAACGAACCGAACCGAACCGAACCGAACCGAACCGAACCGAACCGAACCGAACCGAACCGAACCGAACCGAACCGAACCGAACAGAACCGAACCGAACCGAACCGAACCGAACCGAACCGAACCGAACCGAACCGAACCGAACCGAACCGAACCGAACCGAACCGAACCGAACCGAACCGAACCGAACCGAACCGAACCGAACCGAACCGAAACGAAACTAAACTAAACTAAACTAAACTAAACTAAACTAAACAAAACTAAACTAAACGAAACTAAACTAAACTAAACTAAACTAAACTAAACGAAACGAAACGAAACGAAACGAAACGAAACGAAACGAAACGAAACAAAACGAAACGAAACGAAACTAAATTAAACGAAACTAAACTAAACAAAACTAAACTAAACGAAACTAAACTAAACGAAACTAAACTAAAGTAAACGAAACTAAACTAAACGAAACTAAACGAAACTAAACGAAACTTAACGAAACTAAACTAAACGAAACTAAACTTAACTAAACGAAACGAAGTTAAACTAAACTAAACTAAACGAAACGAAACTAGACTAAACTAAACTAAACTAAATGAAACGAAACTAAACAAAACGAAACTAAACTAAACAAAACGAAACTAAACAAAACGAAACTAAACGAAACGAAACGAAACGAAACGAAACTAAACTAACTAAACGAAACGAAACGAAACGAAGTAAAACTAAACTAAACTAAACTAAACGAAACTAAACTTAACGAAACTATACTAAACTAAACTAAACTAAACGAAACGAAACTAAACTAAACTAAACGAAACTAAACGAAACTTAACTAAACTAAACTAAACTAAACTAAACGAAACTAAACGAAACTAAACTTAATGCAACTAAACGAAACGAAACGAAACTAAACTAACTAAACGAAACGAAACTAAACGAAACTAAACTAAACTAAACGAAACTAAACTAAACGAAACAAAACGAAACGAAACGAAACGAAACGAAACTAAACTAACTAAACGAAACGAAGTAAAACTAAACTAAACTAAACTAAACGAAACTAAACTAAACGAAACTAAACTAAACTAATCTAAACGAAACTAAACTAAACGAAACTAAACTTAACTAAACGAAACGAAACTAAACTAAACGAAACTAAACGAAACTAAACGAAACTAAACGAAACTAAACTAAACTAAATGAAACTAAACTAAACGAAACTAAACTAAACGAAACTAAACTAAACAAAACGAAACTAAACAAAACGAAACTAAACGAAACGAAACGAAACTAAACTAACTAAACAAAACGAAACTAAACGAAACAAAACTAAACGAAACGAAACGAAACGAAACGAAACGAAACAAAACTAACTAAACGAAACGAAACGAAACGAAGTAAAACTAAACTAAACTAAACTAAACGAAACTAAACTTAACGAAACTATACTAAACTAAACGAAACGAAACTAAACTAAACTAAACGAAACTATACGAAACTTAACTAAACTAAACTAAACTAAACTAAACTAAACTAAACTAAACGAAACTAAACTAAACGAAACGAAACGAAACGAAACGAAACCGAACCGAACCGAACCGAACCGAACCGAACCGAACCGAACCGAACCGAACCGAACCGAACCGAACCGAACCGAACCGAACCGAACCGAACCGAACCGAACCGAACCGAACCGAACCGAACCGAACCGAACCGAACCGAACCGAACCGAACCGAACCGAACCGAACCGAACCGAACCGAACCGAACCGAACCGAACCGAACCGAACCGAACCGAACCGAACCGAACCGAACCGAACCGAACCGAAACTAAACGAAACGAAACGAAACGAAACAAAACTAAACTAAACTAAACTAAACTAAACTATACTAAAAGAAACTAAACGAAACTAAACGAAACTAAACGAAACTAAACGAAACTAAACGAAACTAAACGAAACTTAACTTAAGAAGGTAGAACAAAAGTACTTTGTTTACAATTCCTCTATATAATACAACAGATTCGCCGCTCCCTATAACGAACTTGTAGCTCAGTGGACATTACGTCAACTCAAGTGTTACGTGAACAAGTTCGGAACTCACACTATATATGAATATTTTATTTTATTATTTTTTTCTCTTATAATTTTTATATATATATATATATATATATATATATATATATTTTATATAGTTTAAAGCTAATTATCTCCTTAAATAAAAGAGATGGCTGGTAATTGTGAATTGTGTAAGGGAAATATTAGTGTAACACAAAGGCGGATAAAATGTGTCATCTGTCGACGGCATTACCACTCGGAATGCGTCAATTATAATGAGGAATCCACTTCTCGGACTCAATGGAAATGTCAAGTTTGTACAGTTGCTCAACGAAAAGGAGATAGCTGTAGCACATTATTAACAGTAGAGCAGCAAACACAAACTAAAAATGCGCTTGTGAATCCTATGGATAGCGATAGTCCTAGCTGTGCTCCTAAGTATACTGAACTCATGGGTCAGTTTGAGGTATTGTTAGACGCAAAACTTCGACTAGTACGAGAAGAAATCATAGAAGATCTTAAGACAACTATTTTTGCCGATATAAGGAATGAAATAACATCCTTGACAGCCGAAGTTCTACAATTACAGTCTTCATATAGCCAACTGCAAACTGAAAATGAAAACTTAAGGAAGAATTTTACTAAGCTAGAGGATCGCATTCTCGGTTCCGAAGCCCAGATCATGGATTTCCACATGCAAATTGGTAAGCAACAACAGTATGCAAGACTAAACAACCTCGAGGTTGTGGGACTTCCACAGATCAAAAATGAATCACCAGTTGATTTAATGATTAAAATAGCCAAATTTGCAGGAGTTGACCTTTCCCAAAGTCAAATTGAATTTGCGCATCGCGTGCAACCTCAAAAAAATATTCCTGGACGTCCTAAATCAATTGTTGTCAAATTAAGAGACAGAAGGACTAAAGACGAAATATTATCAGGCTTAAAGAGGCAAAAAGGTGTGACAACAACTTGTATAGGACTTGGAGGTACAGAGAAACGCTTTTTCGTCAACGAACATCTCACTCCGGGAAATAAAATGTTGTTTAACCATACCAGAACCTTAGCAAAAGCAAAAGCCTATAAATTTGTTTGGGTGCGAAACTGTAATATTTTTTTACGAAAAAACGAGGAATCACCAGCTTTAAACATTCAACACGAAAAAGATTTGTCCAAAATAAAATAGTTAATGGTGTTATGTTAGCTTCACTTATGACTGCTGTAGTCATAACTGTAAATTTTAGAAATTTAGATTTATTTGCCTTGCTATCTTATATATATTTTGTTATTCTTAATTTAGATTTTATTTTACATGTCATTCATCACCAATCACAAATTATACACACACAAAACAGACTCACTAAATATCGAAGCTATACAAAACTGGTTAAATTAATAACCATCCAGTATTTTGGCCCGGTCAAATATCAATTTGTCTATCGATTAAAGCTATCAATAAATGTAAGCCACGTCTCTATTTTTATTATATTTGCAGTAATTGTGTTTATGATAAACCTTCTTTACTTATATAATAATAAAACCGATTGAGATATTTTATCAAAATGTTCGTGGCTTACGAACAAAAACTGAAGAATTTCGGCAAAACATTCAAAACCATAATTATGAACTTATTTTTATTACTGAGTCTTGGCTAACAGATGAAATCTATAATGGTGAAATTTGCGACCAACGGTATGAGGTATTAAGATGTGATAGAAACCACGACAATTCATTAAAACGCCTAGGCGGTGGAGTTTTGTTGTGTGCATCTAAGACTCTCCACATACAGCATCGACCTGAGTGGAAGTGTTCTGAAGTAGAATCTTTATGGGCAACAGTTCCAGCACAATCAATAAAAGCTAATGAACATCGCAATCTACATATTGGTCTGTTTTATGTACCACCGGATAATCTTCTGCCGCAACGTATAAGATCTATAACCACATGTCTTGCAAAAATTGTTCTAGAATGTCCTAACGATTACATTATTATAGCGGGAGACTTTAATTTACCGAATATAAAATGGACATTGTCTGGTCCCGTACTACAAAAACACGGTTCACTTGAGCTGCAAAATAACGTTACTGATTTTATAAACTTGTGCAACTTATCAGGTCTTATACAACATAACAAAATTAAAAATATTAAAAACAGCACTTTAGACTTGATTTTTGCTAACATGAATATTGAAATTAATCGTAGTCAAAATTCCCTTGTATCAGAAGACTTATATCACCCCTCTTTAGAATTCGATCTGGCCGACTTGGTTATTTGTTATTCTCGTCCTAAAGTTACAACTAGACCGAATTTTCACAAGGGGGATTATTCGAAAATCAATGAATATTTGTCAAACATTGATTGGTATAAAAAGCTATCAGCTGATAGTATTGATGAAATTCTGGATACTTTCTACGAAATTTTGCGTAAAGCAATAAAAGAATTTGTCCCGTTAAAACTAAATGACAAGTCGATCTTTCCTGTATGGTATAGTAGCGCCCTCAAGAGAATCATTAAAGAAAAACTTGCAAAACATACCCAGTGGAAATTATATAAAAATCCCCGGGATTATGATGAATTTGCTATTCTCAGATCTAGGCAAAAGCAATGTCAAAAAAAATGTTACAGCGATTACACTCAACGCATGCAAAAATATATGTGTATATATGAGACAAAACATATAATGATGAAATATCAGCAAGCAATGCATTCAGTGAATACTTTGATAGTGTCTTTATGAAGCCAGCAAACTCATATAACACCACATCTGTTTCTACTTCGGGTTATGACGATATTATTTCAAAACTTCATGTAGAGAAAAAAGATATACTGGATTTGCTTAAGAATCTTAATACTAGCAAAGGACCTGGAAGTGATAGTATTCCACCAATATTTTTCAAAAATTGTTATATACATCTTGCAAAACCACTCTCAATTATATTCAATCTTTCTATTAATAAATTTGGTACTTTCCCTACTATATGGATAGAGGCATTGATAGTGCCGGTCCATAAGACCGGATCTAAAACTCAAATTAATAATTACCGCCCTATATCTATTTTAAACACATTAAGTAAAGTATTTGAAAGAGTCGTTTACAAATATGTAAGCCCAGTTATCTTTAAATCAATTCCCAACGAGCAACATGGCTTCATAAAAAATCGCTCCACAGTCACAAACTTGGCAGTTTTTACAGGTTATGTTTTAAAAAGTATGGATCAGAGATATCAGGTTGACGTGATCTACACTGACTTTGAGAAAGCCTTTGAGATCACGTCATCCTTCTTCAAAAACTAAATTTACTGGGGATACGTGGAAATTTGCTAAGGTGGTTCAGTTCTTATATTTTGAATCGAATGCAAGCGGTTGTAATTGGCAGTGCACGCAGCGACTTTAGAACTAATCAGTCTGGTGTACCTCAAGGATCCATATTGGGGCCACTTTTGTATAATGCTTATCTATATGATATTTTTAAATGTTTTAAACACTCTAAATTTCTGATGTTTGCAGATGACAAAAAAATATTTTTAAAAATCAAAAGTACCGATGATGCCAAAAAATTACAACAAGATTTAGATTCTTTAGCATTATTCTACAGAGAGAATAGAATAACTGTGAATGTTAAAAAATGCCATCACTTGATCATAACAAGGAAGGTAAATCCAGTTAAACATGATTATTTTATCGAGGGGGTCCAAATACCTCAGCAAAAATCTGTAAGAGATCTTGGTATTAATTTAGATGACAAATTGACTATGAGCGACCATATTGAAGAAGTCATGACAAAGCCTATAAACAGCTAGGCTTTATCAAGCGTGTTACTGGAACTTTTAATAACATTGACTGCATAAAGATCTTGTATTATGCGTTTGTGCGAAGTGTACTTGAATATGCAAGTAACATTTGGTAGCCTTTTTATCTAGTCTACATTGAAAAACTTGAGTCAATTCAAAAGAAATTTGTTAAATACTTATCATTTAAAGATTATAGAGTTTTTGATACTTACCAAGACGCGTACAGTTATTATCAAATAGACTTGCTAGAAAATCGTCGAAAACAAAGCGACATGATACTACTGCAAGCAATCTTAAGTGGTAAAATTGATTGCCCTAATCTTTTATCGGAAATATTTTTCCGAACTCCTTCCTACAGAACCCGACATACACCATTATTGAATGTGCCTAATTTAAAAACGAATTATGCCAGAAATTCTATTATACCGCGCATAGCTCAAACTTATAATAAAAGTTACTCAGAATTAGACCTTTTTCATATGACTAAACGTAAATTAAAAAAAGAAATAATTAAAATTAACCGGAAGCAAAAATAATGGCAGTTACACACACACACACACACACACACACACACACACACACACACACACACACACACACACACACACACACACACACACACACACACACACACGCACACACATACTCACACACACATAACACTACTACTTATAAACACTTTTTAATCAAACTTTATATTTTAGATCTTAAATCATCAACCTATCTTTGTTAAACGTCAATAATTTAATATAACCGATAGTCACTGTGTAATCCACTCCTGGCCTTCTTTTATTCTATACATAGTATTTAAGTAAAATTTTTTTGTAACGCTGTAGGATTACTGTTAAATAAATAAATAAACTAAACGAAACTAAACGAAACTAAACGAAACTAAACGAAACTAAAAGAAACTAAACGAAACTAAACTAAACTAAACTAAACTAAACGAAACGAAACCAAACCGAACCGAACCGAACCGCACCGAACCGAACCGAACCGAGCCGAGCCGAGCCGAGCCGAGCCGAGCCGAGCCGAGCCGAGCCGAGCCGAGCCGAGCCGAGCCGAGCCGAGCCGAGCCGAGCCGAGCCGAGCCGAGCCGAGCCGAGCCGAGCCGAGCCGAGCCGAGCCGAGCCGAGCCGAGCCGAGCCGAGCCGAGCCGAGCCGAGCCGAGCCGAGCCGAGCCGAGCCGAGCCGAGCCGAGCCGAGCCGAGCCGAACCGAACCGAACCGAACCGAGTCTGGTCTGGTCTGGTCTCGTCTGTTCTGGTCTGGTCGATGGATTGGTCGATGGGTTGGTCGATGGGTTGGTCGATGGGTTGGTCGATGGGTTGGTCGATGGGTTGGCCGATGGGTTGGTCGATGGGTTGGTCGATGGGTTGGTCGATGGGTTGGTCGATGGGTTGGTCGATGGGTCGGTCGATTGGTTGGTCGATGGGTTGGTCGATGTATTGGTCGATGGATTGGTCGATGGATTGGTCGATGGATTGGTCGATGGATTGGTCGATTGATTGATCGATTGATTGATCGATTGATTGATCGATTGATTGATTGAACGCACTAATATCAGGAACTTCTGGACAGATTTGAAAAATCCTAATCCAATTTGAAAAAAAAGTGTAATTTAGTGTATAATTTCATCGGCAAAAACACACATATACATATAAGAGGGTCTACTCGCCTCCTGTCGGAGTGGCCGCCATTTCAATTTTTTTTTATTCTTGTAAAATATCTCTGCCAAAATAGGCAGATTTCTCAGGCCAGAAGGGTTCCACAGATGTAAAAAAAATGCTATTTAAAAGGTAAAAATAGCATCTATGAAATAAAAATAAACATCGTAGAAAGTTTTTGCTGCAAAATATCTTTTAAAAATTTACAATTCTAATATATGTAAAAAAATTAAGTGTCTTTTTTATTTTTCTCAACATATTTAAAAAACGTTGATACTCTCCTAATACCTAATGGTATTACTTGCAAACTGACATTAAAATTATTATTCTTAGTTGCATAGCTCCAGAGATAGTGCTCTTTGGATAGTGATCTTCCTGCCCTTATCCCACTCTAAGTGGGGTCGGCACAACATGTTATAAACATACTGTCACATGATTTGGCTGCGTTTTACGAGCAGCCGCCTGCCTGACGTTACCTTTCCTTTGTCGTATTTTACGACACCTCGGTAAGAAAGAGGGTGGTCTATTCTAATAAACCGGATACCACACGGTGGGTTAACTAAAAAAAATATTAAATATATATTTTATATTAAATTTATATTAAATATATATTTAGTCATCACCAGACCAGACCACACCAACCCGTCGACCCACCCGTCGACCAACCCGTCGACCAACCCGTCGACCAACCCGTCGACAAACCCGTCGACCAACCCGTCGACAAACCCGTCGACCAACCCGTCGACCAACCCGTCGTCCAACCCATCGACCAACCCATCGACCAACCCATCGACTAACCCATCGACCAATCCATCGACCAGACCAGAACAGACGAGACCAGACCAGACCAGACCAGACCACACCAACCCGTCGACCAACGACCAACCCATCGACCAATCCATCGACCAGACCAGAACAGACGAGACCAGACCAGACCAGACCTCACCAACACGTCGACCAACCCGTCGACCAACCCGTTGATCAACCCGTTGACCAACCCGTCGACAAACCCGTCGACCAACCCGTCGACCAACCCGTCGTCCAACCCGTCGACCAACCCGTCGACCAACACGTCGACCAACACGTCGACCAACCCGTTGACCAACCCATCGACCAACCCATCGACCAACCCATCGACCAACCCATCGACCAACCCATCGACCAACCCATCGACCAGACCAGACCAGACCAGACCAGACGAGACCAGGCCAGCCCAGGCCAGCCCAGGCCAGACCAGACCAGACCAGAACAGCCCAGCCCAGCCCAGACTGGTTGTACTTTTTATGGTTACAACGTACTAGCGTGATACTGGTTTGGATGCAGACAATATAACGAGGTTAGGTTTATTCGTCCTTCGTACATAGTGGTCAATAACTGGCTTGTTTTACAGAACGGTAAATATTTATAAAACAACTTATATATATTCTTTTTTTTAATTTCTTCTATCTACTAGTTACCAGCTGTGATAGCCGAGTGGTTCACGGGTCAAACCTGGGCAGGCAAAAAGTTTTTCTGTTAAAATATACCTTTAATATTTAAATGAGATATAGATAGATAGATAGATAAACATCTTTATTGCACATAATTACACTATAAATAAAAACAAAAACAAACAACAGAAAACTTTAAATCTAATAATAATGTAAAGCGTGCAAAGGGCGGCCTTATCACTAAGCAGTGATCTCTTCCAGACAACCCTTTTGAGCGAAGGAATCACATAAAAAAAAGAAAAAAAGCATAGTATAGTGGGTTAGCGTTCCATCACCAAAAAAAAAAAACTACTACAATAGAAACAGAAAACAATAGATATTTGTGCTGTCAAATGCAAAGCTGTGACAGCCTAATGGTAACGCGCGAATCAATAAAGTTCAAAACCTGCAATCGATTCCTACATGTCAACCGGCTTTTTTTCCCTTTTTTATTTCATTATTTTATATCTTTTAAAAATTACCGAGCAAGTGTTAACGCACACTATGCAATAACGATATAAAAAATACGATATAATAGGAATACCACAATTCCCGTTTCGAGATGCACTGCTCTTGAATGACGTACAAAGACTGAATGTCAGTAAAACGTTTTATCAATAGCAAGACTCAACCGGAAACAATACGTCACTGTGTTGTCACCATTTTAATCAAAAAAGGGCGCGATACTCTTGTTTCATGACTGTGTTGCTATAAAATACAAAGCGGAAGTTGTTGGCGACAACATCCGTCCCTCCTGCATACGTGTTCGTCCCGAACACGTACTAGTCTAATGTAGAAGCTGAGGACAAACTATGTTCATGAGTATAGTTACCCACAAAGTGAAATTGCGTCACTCTATTTAAACATCAGATAAACATCGTGAATTGTAGCTGTGATCGTTAAACTGCAAAGGGCCGTACAACTTGCTTGGGAATTCTGGTTTGGAATAGAGATGCCTGAGGCCACTCTAAACGTGTATCACCATGCCAACATTGCAACAGTGTTCACTTCGGATCTCTGTTAAAATTTTATCCACCCTGGCATCCTTTGTCTGAAGCGAATACATTAGACAAGACAAATAATCAGAAAACTAATCTTTGTTATCTACAAAATAAATACGAGTCATTAAGCTGTTAATGTTCCGTCTGAATGTGAATACTGAATTCAGACTATATCTAACTATATATCTAAACATCGGATAACCAGCGTAGATGTTTGAGCTCGTCAGACCGCAATGACCACTATGTACGAAGGACGAATAAACCTAACCTCGTTATATTTATTGTCTGCATCCAAACCAGTATCACGCTAGTACGTTGTAACCATAAAAAGTAATGTCTTGGAAATAATGACTGGTCTGGTCTGGTCTGGTCTGGTCTGGTCTGGTCTGGTCTGGTCTGGTCTGGTCTGGTCTGGTCTGGTCTGGTCTGGTCTGGTCTGGTCTGGTCTGGTCTGGTCTGGTCTGGTCTGGTCTGGTCTGGTCTGGTCTGGTCTGGTCTGGTCTGGTCTGGTCTGGTCTGGTCTGGTCTGGTCTGGTCTGGTCTGGTCTGGTCTGGTCTGGTCTGGTCTGGTCTGTTCTGGTCTGGTCGATGGATTGGTCGATGGGTTGGTCGTTGGTCGACGGGTTGGTGTGGTCTGGTCTGGTCTCGTCTGTTCTGGTCTGGTCGATGGATTGGTCGATGGGTTGGTCGATGGCATCCGGCCATGTCGTGTAGCTTGTTCGTGTATCCTGTTTTACTACGACAGGAAGATCTCAACCGAATAGTTGATTGGTGCGCGTTTAGTGGTATGATTTTAAATCCCGATAAATGTTCTTTTATTCTTTTTCTCGTAATCTTGTCAGGGTTGATTCAAAACACAATCCACAAAACCTCATTCAGGAAAATGCGTTTGTCCGTGATTTAAGTATCACATTTGATGCTAAACTACGGTTTCAACACCATATTGAACATATCTGTTGATCTGCTCGCAGGATGTTAGGTTTTATATTCAGAAATTCCAAATCATTTAAACAACTTCATACAAAAAAAACTTCTGTATACCACTTTTGTAGAAGCAAACTCGAGTATGGTACTGTAATTTGGAATCTTAACTATCAAATATACAAGAATAGGCTGTAGAGTATCCAACGCAGATTTACAAAATTTAATTCTATTGGAGGTGATATGAGACTACCTTATAGTAAGAGACTAAAAACTTTTAAAATAAGATCATTATTAATTAGGCGTAAAGTACATGACTTGATATTCCTATACAAACTTTTGAATGGAATGATAGACAATCCTGAACTCTTAATCCAAATCTTTTTTAATATCCACTATCGATTGCCCCGACATGCCGTCTCTTTGCTCACACATAAAGTTTGTAAAACAAATCTCGGCTTCCATTTTTTATTCCTAGACTGTGTAGATTGCTGACGGAGTTGTTGACAAAGATACTGAGTTCAATATTTTTCACGATAAATTAGCTGATTTTCAGAAAAAAGTGGATAAAGCACTGACTACTGTTAATTTATTTTATTTTATTTTGTACGGTATCCTATGTTAAAACTTTATGGATGTAGAAAATAGTGTATTTTTAGGGAATAGTTAAAGTTTTAGTTAAATAAATGTTAATATTATAATACTTTTAAGAACTACATTCTGCTTGTTTATCGTACGTAGTAGTCTATAGAAATTATATGTAATTAGCAAATAAGACCAAGCATATACGGTTTAACAAACATGTAATTTCGTTGGTAGGCCAAATTTAAATAAATAAATGTATCATGGTTTAGAATAGAGATGCCTGAGGCCACTCTAAACGTGTATCACCATGCAATCATTGCAACAGTGTTCACTATGGATATCTGTTACAATTTAATCGTAATTCATTCGACTATCATTTCTCTAAGCCAACTGTCCGGCTTATAATTCATTTTCTTATACTGTATTCAAGGTTCTCTGCTCTTGTCGTTGCAATATATGGTTTGAACTTGAACTTTTCTCTCATATCATCAATTTTTTCCGATTTATGGCGTAAGTTTGACCTTCACTGGTTTTATTTTCTACCTCATTACTAAGTACATCAAATCTATTTCCAAAAAGCAGCCCTCATTAGGGTTCCAGGCACTGAATCAAGCAAAACCACTTTTACTTCTCTTGTGTCGGTCCATAAGCGTCGTAAGTCAATGTATAAAAAGTCTTCTGGTAACTTGCAACAAATAACAGACATTTAACATTATTAGCGATGTCCCAAAGGCGGTTTTATGAATGAAATTTTCATTAATACGTAATTGATTCAAACTAGAGTAATGTCTAGCACAATATACACAGCACTACTTGATTCTCGAATTATATATAACCTTACTCAACTCAATAATTAATACGTGTAAGACGATGACCCGACGCACGTACTGTCGGGGGCGGGAATGCGTGCTATTCACGAATACGGAAAGCATCGCGGACAGATGACGGGTTCCTCACGGCATTCCAGGTATGGATGTGCCGGACGGAGGATGCCACGTCTCAGATGCGCTAAGGCGTAGTGTTCCAGTAGGATGCACATTAGAGCCTTAGGATCTGATAGCGATGTCGATCTAATAACATAATGTATGGGGACTTCTTATATTACTACGAAAGCACTTCGATAGCGCGGAGCAAACGATCAGTGGCGCCATCTAGTTTTGATTGCGGAATCAGGTGTTCCTAGTACGTTGTGTTACAAACTCCCCCTCTGTCCACGAAGGCGTCCCGACGAGCAGGACAGGATAAAAATTGTTTCCTCGGATGCCTAGACCACTTCGTATCGATGGTATTGATTAGTTTCCTTCTGGCTTGGTCTGGTAGTGAACTCCGTTGCATATTCATTCTGTCCCTTCTTCTGTACAAAACTGCAGAAGCCGTCATGGTGACATAAGGTTGAATGATGCCTCTCAACCATTTCGTTAAGCGATGCAGTGGAACAGATATAGGCGTATGTATTGTCTTTCGTAACAGTTTATCGCTGAAGTTGATATGTTTGCCAATGTGTTCTATTGATTTAGGTTTCTTCACAATACTCGGCATTTCTTCGGTTCATAAAATTTTCTTTGAGCCACTCTTCGAATGCGCGTTGGTCGCTAGTTGGTAATACGACGAAGTGCATAACACTTTCGTACAGATGTAGTGTTATTCTTGTTTCTAATAGAAACAGTGTCCCGGATGAGTCCTTCACAATAATCCTGGTGAGGATGTATTAGAAGATGCTCTGTTTGTAGTTCGCTGAACTGTTGTGTTCCAGTTTGGATGCACTAGGATCGATAGCTAACTCCAGCGGATGTTTCTCTTCTCCCTCCCCCTGGACAAGAATTGCATTCAGGGTCACTCTTCGACGTCGAGTTGTGCGTCAGATTGTATGATGAAGTCAGGGCCTCTCTTCAGCTGCGAGTAAGTCGTCAGATTGTACTCAGGATCGCGTTTCGGCTAAGAGTTTGTCGTCAGATTATACTCAGGATCGCTTTTTGGCTGCGAGTTTGTCGTCAGACTGTACTCAAGGTCGCTTTTCGGCGGCGAGTTTGTCGTCAGACTGTTCTCAAGGTCGCTTTTCGGCTGCGAGTTTGTCGTCAGACTAAAACGATTTACTCAAGGTCACTTTTCGGGCCCCACGTTGGGTGCCGTTTTGTAAGACGATGACCCGACGCACGTACTGTCGGGGGCGGGAATGCGTGCTATTCACGAATACGGAAAGCATCGCGGACAGACGACGGGTTCCTCACAGCATTCCAGGTGTGGATGTGCCGGACGGAGGATGCACCGTCTCAGACGCGCTAAAGCGTAGTGTTTCAGTAGGATGCACATTAGAGCCCTAGGATCTGATAGCGATGTCGACCTAATAACATAATGTATGGGGACTTCTAATATTACTACGAAAGCACTTCGATAGCGCGGAGCAAACGATCAGTGGCGCCATCTAGTTTTGATTGCGGAATCAGGTGTTCCTAGTACGTTGTGTTACATACGTAAATTCTCATCATAGGATTAGATCCACATTAAGCAAGACATCATTTTATCTAGCACTTCAAATAGTCTTTCTTTAATATTCATGTTACTTGGGTAATTACCGTATTTCCAAAAAAATAATATCTGTCTGCACATTATTCACCATAGCTGCAATATGTATAAAATATTCTATAATGTGTAGCGGCTCCACTATGTATACTTGTAATTGCCTCTCAAATATGTAACACCTTTTCTATTCACGATATCCGTGCCGATAATTACTTCAGTATTTACCATCAACGATATAAAAATCTGCTTCTAAAGTGATATCTGTTAATTCAATCGGCGATGTAATTAAAGCTTTTGATTCTACTTTTATACCTCCTAAATCTTTAATGTTAAATAAGTCGTACTAATTTGACTTTTATTAGACTTTACAGAGACACAAACAACTATCAATAAGAACATCTGTAGATACGTTCGCAATAATTTCTGTGAGAACGTCGCGATTTTTCCTCATACCTTCATTTTTCCAACAAAAATTAACGCCTTATTTTTGTAAACCGGCTTAGATTTCTTAGGACAATTAATACTTTTATGATAGACTTGAACATGTGTAAAACAACTAATACTTTGAAATCTAAAAAGTTTAAATTTTAATTGAATTCAATTTAAAATTGTGGGTAAAAGATGTAGGAAAATGATGTACTCTCATCATGAATACGCGGCTCCAAATGAAATTAAAATATTGATTCGATCACACCAGCACATTTATGGATGAACCGCATTAAAGTGGCCTCATTTGCATGTGACGAAATCTGAAGATATCAGTCCTCTAGTGACAATAATTTATTCAAAATTTGACACATGGTTTCAGTTAAATCAATGTTACTCGCAAAAGTACTACTACGACATCTGTATTGTTAGCTAGGATGCAAAAGTAAGTGTCCAATCGGTTTCTATTTCTGCTCTTTTAGAAAATAAAATCTAGCAATGCAAGTATTTTCACAGTTCAAATGTTTGAATTTCAACAAACATTCTCGGATAAAATGTGAGTAGTTATCCAAAACTTAATAACAAATAAACTATAATTTTGCACTATTTAATACGAAGAAAATTGAAAAGTACTGACTCACCAGAAACGTTCGTAATACGTAGTATATAACTGTATGTAATCACTTTTTACTGACGCAAAAATATACAAACCAAGAAATGGTTGTTATTAAAATTAGCCGAGAGTAAGTGTAAAAAAAGGCAAAATTTCCGTAAATCAGGATGCACAGACAACGGGCACGACGCGAGTAAACTTTCACACTTCTGATGTTAACGCACACTGTATGCAATAACGATATAATAAATACGATATAATAGGAATACCACAATTCCCGTTTCGAGATGCACTGCTCTTGAATGACGTACAAAGACTGAATGTCAGTGAAACGTTTTATCAATAGCAAGACTCAACCGGAAACAATACGTCACAATGTTGTCACCATTTTAATCAAAAAAGGGTGCGATACTCTTGTTTCATGACTGTGTTGCTATAAAATACAAAGCGGAAGTTGATGGCGACAACACAAGGCTTGCTCACCCAGGTACTATGTATTAATTGATAATTGCAATTTACATGCATTTCAGTAGAGGAAAATTTCGTGAGGAAACTTGCATATCTCATATAAAACGACATTTTTTTTAAATAAAACTTATCTAGATCGATTTTTCTCCCCCAAAACGTTGGAGACGTTTCCAAGATTCGGAATATATATATATATATATATATATATATATATATATATATATATATATATATATATATATATATATATATATATATATATATATATATATATATATATATATATATATATATATATATATATATATATATATATATATATATATATATATATATATATATATATACATACAAGATTAAGTCATTTAAATATTAAAGATACTCTTCTATATGGAGTAAATAAATTACATCACATACGTTTTTACTTCTTATCCGGCTTCATTGTAGCAATAGTAATTTTTTTCTGGCGTAACTATATTTTTTGTGATGTTCATAGGGTCTTGATAATTTATTTTTGACCTGTCTTGGTAGAATTAGTCGTTTTTTATTTATTTTTACTACGAAAATTAGATTAAAAATCTCAAAAATCAAGCCAAATATAAATTATCAAGATCCTACGCACCTTAAGAAAATATACTTACGTCAGGAAAAAATTACTATAGCCACAATGAAGGCAGATAAGAAGTAAAAACGAATGTGATGACTAAATATATATTTAATATAAATTCTTTATTTTAGTAAACCCACCGTGTGGTATCCGGTTTATTAGAATAGACCACCCTCTTTCTTACCGAGGTGTCGTAAAATACGACAAAGGAAAGGTAACGTCAGGCAGGCGGCCGCTCGTAAAACGCAGCCAAATCATGTGACAGCATGTTTATAACATGTTGTGCCGACCCCACTTAGAGTGGGATAAGGGCAGGAAGATGATGATCAAAGAGCACTATCTCTGGAGTTATGCAACAAAGAATAATAATTTTAATGTCAGTTTGCAAGTAATACCATTAGGTATTAGGAGAGTATCAACGTTTTTTAAATATGTTGAGAAAAAAAAAAAAAGACACTTAATTATTTACATATATTAGAATTGTAAATTTTTAAAAGATATTTTGCAGCAAAAACTTTCTACGATGTTTATTTTTATTTCATAGATGCTATTTTTACCTTTTAAATAGCATTTTTTTTACATCTGTGGAACCCTTCTGGCCTGAGAAATCTGCCTATTTTGGCAGAGATATTTTACAAGAATAAAAAAAAAAATTGAAATGGCGGCCACTCCGACAGGAGGCGAGTAGACCCTCTTATATGTATATGTGTGTTTTTGCCGATGAAATTATACACTAACTTACACTTTTTTTTCAAATTGGATTAGGATTTTTCAAATCTGTCCAGAAGTTCCTGATATTAGTGCGTTCAATCAATCCATCGACCAATCCATCGACCAACCCATCGACCAACCCATCGACCAACCCATCGACCAACCCGTCGACCAACCCATCGACCAACCCGTCGACCAACCCGTCGACCAACCCGTCGACCAACCCGTCGACCAACCCGTCGACCAACCCGTCGACCAACCCGTCGCCCAACCCGTCGAACAACCCGTCGACCAACCCATCGACCAACTCATCGACCCACCCATCGACCAACCCATCGACCAACCCATCAACCAACCCATCGACCAACCCATCGACCAATCCATCGACCAGACCAGAACAGACGAGACCAGACCAGACCAGAACAGACCACACCAACCCGTCGACCAACGACCAACCCATCGACAAATCCATCGACCAGACCAGAACAGACGGGACCAGACCAGACCAGACCACACCAACCCGTCGACCAACCCGTTGACCACCCCATCGACCAACCCATCGACCAACCCATCGACCAACCCATCGACCAACCCATCGACCAGACCAGACCAGACCAGACCAGACGAGACCAGGCCAGGCCAGGCCAGCCCAGGCCAGACCAGACCAGACCAGACCAGACCTGACCAGACCAGACCAGACCACACCAACCCGTCGACCAACCCGTCGACCAACCCGTCAACCAACCCGTCGACCAACCCGTCGACCAACCCGTCGACCAACCCGTCGTCCAACCCGTCGAACAACCCGTCGACCAACCCATCGACCAACCCATCGACCCACCCATCGACCAACCCATCGACCAACACATCAACCAACCCATCGACCAACCCATCGACCAATCCATCGACCAACCCGTCGTCCAACCCGTCGACCCACCCATCGACCAGTCCATCGACCAACCCATCGACCAACCCATCGACCAACCCATCGACCAATCCATCGACCAGACCAGACCAGACCAGACCAGACCAGACCAGACCAGACTAGACCAGACCAGACCAGACCAACTCGTCGACCAACCCGTCGACCAACCCGTCGTCCAACCCGTCGACCAACCCGTCGACCAACCCGTCGACCAACCCGTCGACCAAACCGTCGACCCTTACGTCGACCAACCCGTCGACCAACCCGTCGACCAACCCGTCGACCAACCCGTCGACCAACCCGTCGACCAACCCGTCGACCAACCCGTCGACCAACCCGTCGACCAACCCGTCGACCAACCCGTCGACCAACCCGTCGACCAACCCATCGACCAATCCATCGACCAGACCAGAACAGACGAGACCAGACCAGACCAGAACAGACTACACCAACCCGTCGACCAACGACCAACCCATCGACAAATCCATCGACCAGACCAGAACAGACGAGACCAGACCAGACCAGACCACACCAACCCGTCGACCAAACCGTCGACCAACCCGTCGACCAACCCATCGACCAACCCATCGACCAACCCATCGACCAACACATCGACCAACCCATCGACCAACCCATCGACCAACCCATCGACCAACACATCGACCAACCCATCGACCAACCCATCGACCAACCCATCGACCAACCCGTCGACCAACCCGTCGACCAACCCGTCGTCCAACCCGTCGACCAACCCGTCGACCAACCCGTCGACCAACCCGTCGACCAACCCATCGACCAATCCATCGACCAGACCAGAACAGACGAGACCAGACCAGACCAGAACAGACTACACCAACCCGTCGACCAACGACCAACCCATCGACAAATCCATCGACCAGACCAGAACAGACGAGACCAGACCAGACCAGACCAGACCAACCCATCGACAAATCCATCGACCAGACCAGAACAGACGAGACCAGACCAGACCAGACCAGACCAACCCGTCGACCAACCCGTCGACCAACCCGTCGACCAACCCGTCGCCCAACCCGTCGACCAACCCGTCGACCAACCCGTCGACCAACCCGTCGACCAACCCGTCGACCAACCCGTCGACCAACCCGTCGACCAACCCATCGACCAATCCATCGACCAGACCAGAACAGACGAGACCAGACCAGACCAGAACAGACTACACCAACCCGTCGACCAACGACCAACCCATCGACAAATCCATCGACCAGACCAGAACAGACGAGACCAGACAAGACCAGACCACACCAACCCGTCGACCAACCCGTCGACCAACCCGTCGACCAACCCATCGACCAACCCATCGACCAACCCATCGACCAACACATCGACCAACCCATCGACCAACCCATCGACCAACCCATCGACCAATCCATCGACCAGACCAGACCAGACCAGACCAGACCAGACCAGACTAGACCAGACCAGACCAGACCAGACCAACTCGTCGACCAACCCGTCGACCAACCCGTCGACCAACCCGTCGACCAACCCATCGACCAACCCATCGACCAACCCATCGACCAACCCATCGACCAACCCATCGACCAACCCATCGACCAACCCATCGACCAACCCATCGACCAATCCATCGACCAGACCAGAACAGACGTGACCAGACCAGACCAGACCAGACCACACCAACCCATCGACCAACGACCAACCCATCGACCAATCCATCGACCAGACCAGAACAGACGAGACCAGACCAGACCAGACCAGACCACACCAACCCGTCGACCAACGACCAACCCATCGACCAATCCATCGACCAGACCAGAACAGACGAGACCAGACCAGACCAGACCAACCCGTCGACCAACCCGTCGACCAACCCATCGACCAACCCGTCGACCAACCCGTCGACCAACCCATCGACCAACCCGTCGTCCAACCCGTCGACCAACCCGTCGACCAACCCGTCGACCAACCCGTCGACCAAACCGTCGACCCTCCCGTCGACCAACCCGTCGACCAATCCGTCGACCAACCCGTCGACCAACCCGTCGACCAACCCGTCGACCAACCCGTCGACCAACACATCAACCAACCCATCGACCAACCCATCGACCAATCCATCGACCAACCCGTCGTCCAACCCGTCGAACAACCCGTCGACCAACCCGTCGACCAACCCATCGACCCACCCATCGACCAACCCATCGACCAACCCATCGACCAACCCATCGACCAACCCATCGACCAATCCATCGACCAGACCAGACCAGACCAGACCAGACCAGACCAGACCAGACTAGACCAGACCAGACCAGACCAACTCGTCGACCAACCCGTCGACCAACCCGTCGACTAACCCGTCGACCAACCCATCGACCAACCCATCGACCAACCCATCGACCAACCCATCGACCAACCCATCGACCAACCCATCGACCAACCCATCGACCAATCCATCGACAAGACCAGAACAGACGTGACCAGACCAGACCAGACCAGACCACACCAACCCGTCGACCAACGACCAACCCATCGACCAATCCATCGACCAGACCAGAACAGACGAGACCAGACCAGACCAGACCAGACCACACCAACCCGTCGACCAACGACCAACCCATCGACCAATCCATCGACCAAACCAGAACAGACGAGACCAGACCAGACCAGACCAGACCAACCCGTCGACCAACCCGTCGACCAACCCATCGACCAACCCGTCGACCCTCCCGTAAACCAACCCGTCGACCAACCCGTCGACCAACCCGTCGACCAACCCGTCGACCAACCCGTCGACCAACCCGTCGACCAACCCGTCGACCAACCCATCGACCAATCCATCGACCAGACCAGAACAGACGAGACCAGACCAGACCAGAACAGACTACACCAACCCGTCGACCAACGACCAACCCATCGACAAATCCATCGACCAGACCAGAACAGACGAGACCAGACCAGACCAGACCACACCAACCCGTCGACCAACCCGTCGACCAACCCGTCGACCAACCCATCGACCAACCCATCGACCAACCCATCGACCAACACATCGACCAACCCATCGACCAACCCATCGACCAACCCATCGACCAACACATCGACCAACCCATCGACCAACCCATCGACCAACCCATCGACCAATCCATCGACCAGACCAGACCAGACCAGACCAGACCAGACTAGACCAAACCAGACCAGAACAGACCAACTCGTCGACCAACCCGTCGACCAACCCGTCGACCAACCCGTCGACCAACCCGTCGTCCAACCCATCGACCAACCCGTCGACCAACCCGTCGACCAACCCGTCGACCAACCCGTCGACCAACCCATCGACCAATCCATCGACCAGACCAGAACAGACGAGACCAGACCAGACCAGAACAGACTACACCAACCCGTCGACCAACGACCAACCCATCGACAAATCCATCGACCAGACCAGAACAGACGAGACCAGACCAGACCAGACCAGACCAACCCGTCGACCAACCCGTCGACCAACCCGTCGACCAACCCGTCGACCAACCCGTCGTCCAACCCGTCGACCAACCCGTCGACCAACCCGTCGACCAACCCGTCGACCAACCCGTCGACCAACCCGTCGACCAACCCGTCGACCAACCCATCGACCAATCCATCGACCAGACCAGAACAGACGAGACCAGACCAGACCAGAACAGACTACACCAACCCGTCGACCAACGACCAACCCATCGACCAATCCATCGACCAGACCAGACCAGACCAGACCAGACCAGACTAGACCAGACCAGACCAGACCAGACCAACTCGTCGACCAACCCGTCGACCAACCCGTCGACCAACCCGTCGACCAACCCGTCGTCCAACCCGTCGACCAACCCGTCGACCAACCCGTCGACCAACCCGTCGACCAACCCGTCGACCAACCCATCGACCAATCCATCGACCAGACCAGAACAGACGAGACCAGACCAGACCAGAACAGACTACACCAACCCGTCGACCAACGACCAACCCATCGACAAATCCATCGACCAGACCAGAACAGACGAGACCAGACCAGACCAGACCAGACCAACCCGTCGACCAACCCGTCGACCAACCCGTCGACCAACCCGTCGACTAACCCGTCGTCCAACCCGTCGACCAACCCGTCGACCAACCCGTCGACCAACCCGTCGACCAACCCGTCGACCAACCCGTCGACCAACCCGTCGACCAACCCATCGACCAATCCATCGACCAGACCAGAACAGACGAGACCAGACCAGACCAGAACAGACTACACCAACCCGTCGACCAACGACCAACCCATCGACAAATCCATCGACCAGACCAGAACAGACGAGACCAGACCAGACCAGACCACACCAACCCGTCGACCAACCCGTCGACCAACCCGTCGACCAACCCATCGACCAACCCATCGACCAACCCATCGACCAACACATCGACCAACCCATCGACCAACCCATCGACCAACCCATCGACCAATCCATCGACCAGACCAGACCAGACCAGACCAGACCAGACCAGACTAGACCAGACCAGACCAGACCAGACCAACTCGTCGACCAACCCGTCGACCAACCCGTCGACCAACCCGTCGACCAACCCATCGACCAACCCATCGACCAACCCATCGACCAACCCATCGACCAACCCATCGACCAACCCATCGACCAACCCATCGACCAACCCATCGACCAATCCATCGACCAGACCAGAACAGACGTGACCAGACCAGACCAGACCAGACCACACCAACCCATCGACCAACGACCAACCCATCGACCAATCCATCGACCAGACCAGACCAGACCAGACCAACCCGTCGACCAACCCGTCGACAAACCCGTCGACCAACCCGTCGACCAACCCGTCGACCAACCCGTCGACCAACCCGTCGACCAACCCGTCGTCCAACCCGTCGACCAACCCGTCGACCAACCCGTCGACCAAACCGTCGACCAACCCGTCGACCAACCCGTCGACCCACCCATCCACCAACCCATTGACCAACCCATCAACCAACCCATCGACCAACCCATCGACCAATCCATCGACCAGACCAGAACAGACGAGACCAGACCAGACCAGACCAGACCACACCAACCCGTCGACCAACGACCAACCCATCGACCAATCCATCGACCAGACCAGCACAGACGAGACCAGACCAGACCAGACCAGACCGCACCAACCCGTCGACCAACGAGTAACCCATCGACCAATCCATCGACCAGACCAGAACAGACGAGACCAGACCAGACCAGACCAGACCACACCAACCCGTCAACCAACGACCAACCCATCGACCAATCCATCGACCAGACCAGAACAGACGGGACCAGACCAGACCAGACCACACCAACCCGTCGACCAACCCGTTGACCACCCCATCGACCAACCCATCGACCAACCCATCGACCAACCCATCGACCAACCCATCGACCAACCCATCGACCAACCCATCGACCAGACCAGACCAGACCAGACCAGACGAGACCAGGCCAGGCCAGGCCAGCCCAGGCCAGACCAGACCAGACCAGACCAGACCTGACCAGACCAGACCAGACCACACCAACCCGTCGACCAACCCGTCGACCAACCCGTCAACCAACCCGTCGTCCAACCCGTCGACCAACCCGTCGACCAACCCGTCGACAAACCCGTCGACCAACCCGTCGACCAACCCGTCGTCCAACCCGTCGACCAACCCGTCGACCAACCCGTCGACAAACCCGTCGACCAACCCGTCGACCAACCCGTCGACCAACCCGTCGACCAACCCGTCGACCAACCCATCGACCAACCCGTCGACCAACCCATCGACCCACCCATCCACCAACCCATTGACAAACCCATCAACCAACCCATCGACCAACCCATCGACCAATCCATCGACCAGACCAGAACAGACGAGACCAGACCAGACCAGACCAGACCACACCAACCCGTCGACCAACGACCAACCCATCGACCAATCCATCGACCAGACCAGAACAGACGAGACCAGACCAGACCAGACCAGACCACACCAACCCGTCGACCAACGACCAACCCATCGACCAATCCATCGACCAGACCAGACCAGACCAGACCAACCCGTCGACCATTCCGTCGACCAACCCGTCGACCAACCCGTCGACCAACCCGTCGTCCAACCCGTCGACCAACCCGTCGACCAACCCGTCGACAAACCCGTCGACCAACCCGTCGACCAACCCGTCGACCAACCCGTCGACCAACCCGTCGACCAGACCAGAACAGACGAGACCAGACCAGACCAGACCAGACCACACCAACCCGTCGACCAACGACCAACCCATCGACCAATCCATCGACCAGACCAGCACAGACGAGACCAGACCAGACCAGACCAGACCGCACCAACCCGTCGACCAACGACCAACCCATCGACCAATCCATCGACCAGACCAGAACAGACGAGACCAGACCAGACCAGACCAGACCACACCAACCCGTCGACCAACGACCAACCCATCGACCAATCCATCGACCAGACCAGAACAGACGGGACCAGACCAGACCAGACCACACCAACCCGTCGACCAACCCGTTGACCACCCCATCGACCAACCCATCGACCAACCCATCGACCAACCCATCGACCAACCCATCGACCAACCCATCGACCAACCCATCGACCAGACCAGACCAGACCAGACCAGACGAGACCAGGCCAGGCCAGGCCAGCCCAGGCCAGACCAGACCAGACCAGACCAGACCTGACCAGACCAGACCAGACCACACCAACCCGTCGACCAACCCGTCGACCAACCCGTCAACCAACCCGTCGTCCAACCCGTCGACAAACCCGTCGACCAACCCGTCGACAAACCCGTCGACCAACCCGTCGACCAACCCGTCGACCAACCCGTCGACCAACCCATCGACCAACCCATCGACCAACCCATCGACCCACCCATCCACCAACCCATTGACCAACCCATCAACCAACCCATCGACCAACCCATCGACCAATCCATCGACCAGACCAGAACAGACGAGACCAGACCAGACCAGACCAGACCACACCAACCCGTCGACCAACGACCAACCCATCGACCAATCCATCGACCAGACCAGAACAGACGAGACCAGACCAGACCAGACCAGACCACACCAACCCGTCGACCAACGACCAACCCATCGACCAATCCATCGACCAGACCAGACCAGACCAGACCAACCCGTCGACCATTCCGTCGACCAACCCGTCGACCAACCCGTCGACCAACCCGTCGTCCAACCCGTCGACCAACCCGTCGACCAACCCGTCGACAAACCCGTCGACCAACCCGTCGACCAACCCGTCGACCAACCCGTCGACCAACCCGTCGACCAACCCGTCGACCAACCCGTCGTCCAACCCGTCGACCAACCCGTCGACCAACCCGTCGACCAAACCGTCGACCAACCCGTCGACCAACCCGTCGACCAACCCGTCGACCAACCCGTCGACCAACCCGTCGACCAACCCGTCGACCAACCCGTCGACCAACCCGTCGACCAACACGTCGACCAACCCATCGACCAACCCATCGACCAATCCATCGACCAGACCAGAACAGACGAGACCAGACCAGACCAGACCAGACCACACCAACCCGTCGACCAACGACCAACCCATCGACCAATCCATCGACCAGACCAGAACAGACGAGACCAGACCAGACCAGACCAGACCACACCAACCCGTCGACCAACGACCAACCCATCGACCAATCCATCGACCAGACCAGACCAGAGACCAGACCAGACCAGACCAACCCGTCGACCAACCCGTCGACCAACCCGTCGACCAACCCGTCGACCAACCCGTCGTCCAACCCGTCGACCAACCCGTCGACCAACCCGTCGACCAACCCGTCGACCAACCCGTCGTCCAACCCGTCGACCAACCCGTCGACCAACCCGTCGACCAAACCGTCGACCAACCCGTCGACCAACCCGTCGACCAACCCGTCGTCCAACCCGTCGACCAACCCGTCGACCAACCCGTCGACCAACCCGTCGACCAAACCGTCGACCCTCCCGTCGACTAACCCGTCGACCAACCCGTCGACCAACCCGTCGACCAACCCGTCGACCAACCCGTCGACCAACCCGTCGACCAACCCGTCGACCAACCCGTCGACCAACCCGTCGACCAACCCGTCGACCAACCCGTCGACCAACCCGTCGACCAACCCGTCGACCAACCCGTCGACCAACCCGTCGACCAGACCAGACCAGACCAACCCGTCGACCAGACCAGACCAGACCAGACCAGACCAGACCAGACCAGACCAGACCAGACCAGACCAGACCAGACCAGACCAGACCAGACCATCAGCCCGCCCTGTTCGTTTCCTGAGTCGACGGGGTGCGCACGTTCACAGGCATGATGACCTGTGACTTTAATCGTGCGTGCCCCTTTCTTCGAAGAGGACGAACAGCCTAGATATCTTTTTTTTTTTTTTAACCTTTTTCATATCTAGTATTTTGTGTTTATTTCCCCACGTATTGGGTAAGTGCTGAACAAAATTTTACGCATAGATCATAGCCTTTTGCTGAATCATCGCGACCTTCTGTCGACTTTAATTTGACCTTTAGTACTTTTCCATTGTCATTCATTGTAGTTTCATTTGTTGTTTTTTTTATATTAACTTTCATTGTAAATTTAACATGTTTATATATTCATTTTAATTTATTTTTTTTCATTCATTTTTTCTTTACTTTGTTCTCTTTATTCTCCGTTCTGATTGCGACATGCACATCATCACTTCACTAGCGCATTAGCCCTGCTTTGCCTACGCTGCCGTGCACGCAATCAGAGGAGATGAAGGCTTGCAAATAATAACACGCTGGACGTGAATTTCAGGGTGCCATACCTGGGCTTAAGCCAGGTACTTTTTACCCCAATCTCCGACCAGTGGCGGACAACAGCGGCCTCGAGTCCGTGCCCGACATCTTCGGGTCGACTCCACTCTCCGGGCGTGCGCTGCACGGCCTACTCCGCTGCTAGACAAAGCCAGGGCAGTACCTAGCGCACACCTACCCTCTTACGGAGCATTGCAATGACGGGCAGTAGACTCACGACCCAATAAAATTGTTGTTACCGTTGGTGAGTCTTTTCTTCCACTCCCAGCGTGACAAGACAGACAGACAGACAGACAAACTCTTCAGCTATAGCTCTTCTATATATTAGTACATACACTTGTTCCAACGTTTTTACAAATCTTCGAAGCACTTCAAAAAATAATTTTTTTGTATCTTGTTCAGCTCCTCCTTCGATGCCATCTTTATCTCGTCAATCGTGGCGTAGTGTCGTCCTTTCATGGGCCTCTTCAGTTTCGGGAACAAGAAAAAGTCACAGAGGGCCAGATCTGGGGAATACGGTGGGTGCGGTATCATTGGTCTGTTGTTTTTGGCCAAGAAGTCGAGTACAAGCAGCGATGTGTGAACAGGGGCGTTATCGAGGTGCAAAAGCCAATTTTTGTTTTTCCACAAATTATCGATTAAAATCGAATGGCACGAGCCAATCAATATGCCTAGGTCCTCGGCAATTTCTCTATCGATGATTCGAAGATTGGTCAATACCATTTTCTTCAATTCATCAATTTTTTCGTCTGTTGTTGAAGTGCTCGGGCGTCCGGCACGCTCTTCGTCATTCACATCTTCTCGGCCTTTTAAAAACATTTTGTACCACCGATAAACGTTGCTTTTGTCCAAAGTAGCTTCTCCATATGCCACCGTCCACACCCGGAATGCATCCGCGCACTTAATTTCGTTTTTCACACAAAAATCGATACAGGTTCCTTGTTCCATTTTTTGAATAGGTAAAAATCGAAGACGAACCAAAACACGTGCAAGCAAAGCAGCTGTCAACAATTAACCGAACATTCAAAATGGCCCAACTTTTCAGCATAAGTGAGAGACATATGTACCAACATAACGCCACAAAAAAATCGAAATTGGAATATATGTAACTCGCGAAAATTCAAAATTCGCGATACTTTTTGAACACACCTCGTATACTATATACTGTTATGGTTTTAACGTTTTTTCATTATTGTAAGTAAATACTAAGTGAAATCCGTATATTTTTTACTCAGCAAGAAAAGCGCAGCCGTGCGAACTTAAAAGTCGCTCGACGCCAACTGTTCACCGACTCGGAGACGCTGCCTCATTACTTTTGCTTGAACTTTACGGCCTTAAATAAATAATTTTGAAATGCAAGCTTCAAATATTTTTCAAACGGTTTTCGCATTCCGCCGTAGCGGATCCTTGTAATTGAATCAAAGTAAGTAACGGCCTGTTACTATCCCACTGCTGGGCATAGGCCTCTTCTCTCCGTTTTTTTTTTGGAGAGAAGGATTGGAGCTAAGACCTACCACGCTGCTCCAATGCGGATTGGTAGGTTACACATATCCCCAGAATTCTCTACAGATATGCAGGTTTCCTCACGATGTTTTCCTTCACCGAAAAGCGTGTGATAAATTGCAATTATCAATTAGACACATAAGTTTTACTAGAAAACTCATTGGTGCCTGCCCGGGGTTTGAACCCTAGACCTCCTCGAAAGAGGCGCACGGTGATACCGCTGGGCTACCACAGCTAACAATTGAATTGAATACAATTGAATACAATTGAAATTGAATCAAGGTGATGTTTAAATACGTGAATTAAGTAGGCGTCTGAAGAAAATACTTATATTAAATTTTGTAAAGTATTCTTGCTATTGCATGAACGTAAAAGGATATTTATATATTGTTTTACGTACATGCTATAGCAAGAATACTTTACAAAATTTAATTATAATTAATTTAGATTTTATATTAAAAATAATTATTTCAAAATTTTAACGATTTTCAATTAATTTTTATTTATTAAATTTATAACACAATAGTTAAGGGCTTTATTTATTTTAGATTTTAACTTATTTTAGATAAAATTGGTGACTATTTGTTTAGAAATCAGCGATTGTTGCTGGAAACTATAAATTATAATAGTAAAATTTTTGTTCATCCATAATGGCTTAACAGGTATATAAGCTTTCTAAAAATCTTATATAAAAGCTACCACATCACAACTAAAGTAAAACAATCTAAAACCAGGCAATTGCTGTATACCTAAAGTTGTAAAAGATATAAAATTCTAATCATTGTAATTAATTATTTAATTAAATTTTTCACGGAACTTATTATATTAAAACTTCTTTATTGCTAGGAAAAATGTCTCTGACCTGGCCGACACTGTTACAAGAAAAAAATCGAAATAAGGTATTGTTAGGAATCCAGAACTCTAAGCTGTGATAGCCTATATAAGACTAGCGCTGACGTCATGACGTTGTCAGACTGATCGTTCTCTTTTGACGTTGACGTGTGGCATTCGTAGGAGGTAGTCGTGTTTGGGCGACCTCTTTTGTATTTCGTGTTATTAGAATCTAAGCTCAAATAATTGCTATTCGTGATAAGAGATACCACTGAGTTTCTCGCCAGTTCTTCTCAAGTGGATTAGTGTACCGAACTGGTGGTAGAATCATTCTGTCGATGGATTTTGTAGTGAAAAGTGTTTGTGCACAGTAAGATGCCCGGCGTGATTTCCTAAACTCATTCCTTTATTATTTTTATTCTTTATTTTTATTGTTTATTTTAAATTGAAGTTAGACTAAATTTTTAACAGTATCATGATTTCAATATTTTACGTAAGCGTATACCTGTACTGAATTTCATTACTTTTCTGATCAATTTGCTGATATTTGTAAAATGTGTGTCAACCCGACAAATTGATCGCTCTTCGTTCTATCTGATAGTCGTCGATCGTCGCAGCTCCCAAATAGCTCCGATCAGTCAAAGTCAACGTTAATCTTTTCGTAATGAGTTCCATTCCATATTGTATAAGAAGGTATATTCCGAATATATATAAATATACCTATATTACTAGTAATCGCCAGCGGTTCTGCCCGCGCGGAAACATTAGAATATATTTAGTAATATCATACATATTTTGATAACCATAAAAATGCTTAAAATGGATTAACCTTAAAGCTAGATATATGCTGTCCTGGACTTTAATTTAGAACTTTAAGAGGGGAACAATTTTGTAATACATGATGTTTGAATAACTATTACCGTTTACCCAGCGCACGCAAGGAAAGCTTTCAATCTTGCCGTTTACGTACTATTTTTTATTGATGCTCGCCTCCTATTTATTTTAGCGTTATATAGTCAGTTAGATTTTATATAGTCTTTAGCCTCCTCGATAAATGAACTATATTGAGAATTTTTTAAATCGGTTCCGCAGTTCGTGAGATTTGCCCGTTCAAACAAACAAACTCTTTAGCTTTATATGTATATTACTATAGATGAAATAATGAAAATTTATTTTATTTACATTCGTTCACGTTTACATCGGAAATTTATAAATCAACAACCATGTACAACGCAATAAAATGTTTTCTTAAGGTAACAGCGGTATCTTGGGTATCCTGTCACTCTAAGTAGAACGAATGCAACCCTTTTCGCATTAAAGTTGTCGTACAAAACAAAATAAGTCACTGTATCGCAATGTTGGCTTTAGGTAGGATTTCGTAATCTTTATCTTTTGTTCTGAGTGACACAAAGATAGAAAATTATCCCTGCATAAATAACTATTTTGAGATATGGTACAACGTACAAAACTTATTTTGTCATCATCCTCTTGCAACTTATCCCACTCTAAGTGGGGTCGGCACAATATGTTATGAACATGTTGTATCATTTACATGTTGCCACATGATTTCTCAATATATTTTAAGTCCGGCCGCATGCCTGACGTCAACTTACCTTAGTCTAAGAAAGATGGTGGTCTATTCTACTCAACTGGATACCACACGGTGGGTCAACTTACCTTAGTCGCCTTTTACGACACCTGGGTAAAAAATGAGGGTGGTCTATTCTACTCAGCCGGATACCACACGGCGGGTTGGCTCACCTTAGTCGCCTTTTACGACACCTCGGTAGGAAATCAGGGTGGTCTTATCTACTCAGCCAGCCAAATCAGCTCAGCCAAACGGCGAGTACAAAACTTATTTTGTATTTTATATTAAACTACTTAACCTACCAACCAATGCGGTGCTAAGTTTCAGTTTTTAACTTCACCTATGCTTCTACTTTGGGGTTAAATTTTCCAATAACTTCTAAGAAATTAATTTGAATTATATGGTGTTAAGAAACAAAAGGTTAAACAAGAAATGATTAAGTCAAGTGAACTTGTAAAGAAGTGCTTTTGAATCCTCAACTCTACTACTAGTTCGGAAAGCTGTTCCTACCGAAAAGAGCCACCAGGAAACTCGGCTGTTGCTATTTTAAAATATAATTCTTACTACTAGTTATATTGTCATTATTGTCGTGTACAGGGTCAAAGAGCAGCTACGTCCACGCATTCTTATCATCTAAGCAATCCTTAATAGTATAGTAGGCAGACTGTATCACCTATTTTTAACAACGTTTTTAAACTCAAATAACGACTTTCTTACTATTGCAAGGCGCAAAGCAGGAGCCGCAAGCTTATGTTGGTTCCTACTTTGACTATTATGTAAATCGCCAAGTTCTTTATAATTGTGTATATTCTTATACACAATATAGACAGAAGTAACTGGCTATATGAAATGAAATGGAATGAAAATGAAATGAAATGTATTTATTTGCAAACAACAAGGGCTCATAATGTTAGTAACTGTCTTATAAATATGTTTTCAACTTATTATCAATACGAATTAACAAAAATGAACACTAAAATTTTCTGTCGCACCAAGATATTCATGAACTTTGCATATATAGGCGACTCAATCTTACACACTAACTTTTATATTGCTATAGAAATATAGAAAATATTATAACTTTAATTTACGGCGAACTGAAAAGTTTCAACAATTTTTGTATTTTAAAATGGACTCATAGTGTGTAAATCTTGTTGCAAATGCGTTGGTATCAGCAACGACATATTTGGCAAGCGGCTCGTAGTCACAGCCAACTGTGACATTGGAGTGTGTGCGGTGTGCAGTTATTTGAACGGATTTAACTTAAAATCTGGTGCTTTCTAAGATTTATGAGTGTCCTCGTTTGATATAAAACTTTTAGAGCGCTAGAATGAAAACTTACATTTTGAAGTTGTTGAGATTAAATAAATCACTGCCACAAAATATGGTATAACATAAATGTATTTGTAGCAGTATATATTTGGTAAACGATTTGTCAACGCCAACTTTGACAATGCTTGGGTATGCCACGTGCTGTGAGTTAAGAACTTAAAATGTTCCACTATTATGTTTTGGCGTACGTAGCGACCCGATTAAGTTTTAACAATGTTTTCTTTGTTCTAATAATAAAAATTATCCACTATTTATTTTTATGTAATACAGTTTAAAAAAACAACAAAATTTTATCAACTTTTATATTAAAAATAATTCAGTTAGTTTTAAGTTTCTATTCTCTTGGTATTTATTTTAGATTTATAATATTAAATATTTACTTTCACATATTTTTATATTAGTACAGTTATAAAAAAAAATTGATTTCTTTAAAACCTAGCTACTTTATTTTAGTGCAGATAATTAAAATAGAAAATAGATGGAAAACTGTTTTTAATGCCGTTTTCCAATCAGCTACATTTAGTACAATCCAGGAGATTTTTTACAACTTTATACATAGGTACGTAGAAAATGTCTATTGCATGCCTTATCAGTTCTTACATTCTTCTTCCAACCGAAGCTCCACCATTTAACGTTAAGTTTAATTTTTACTCAAATTTTATCGTGGATTATTGTACAGTTATTTTATTATTACTTTATTTGTAACTTTATTATTGCCTATAAAAATAGTAATTATTTAATAAATTAAATTAGTATTAAATAAGTTGAATCTATTTTGAACGATATTGATCTATATGAAATCTATCTAAATATATTGATCTAAATGAAATCTATCTAAATTGATCTATATGAATCTATATTGATCTATATGAAATTAGTATTAAATAAGTTAAATCTATATTAAAATACGAAGGTATTTAATATAGTGGAATTTAGTAAGTGGGGTTGTTGTAACAAAATGTCAAATTGTAATTAACGTTGGGATTGGGTTAAATATTGCTATTATTTTGATAATATTAACAACGTCAAAGAAGAAATTACGCCTTAATGGAGATTTCGTGTCTTCAAAAGGGGAATACTATATAAAATTTATTGTTTATTTGTATTCAAAGTATTATAAACTAATTTTCAATGTTTTCCTTCTAGCATAATTTACTCTTCATAAGATGGTATAAATATACTGAAATTATCATTATATAGTGCTCCACCACGCTGCTGGTGGCCCTTCTAATTGTAGTCGTTTTTCGCTTTCATTCTCTCCTATCATTCGTCAACTCCAGCTCTACTTCTCTTATATCCATGTCACACCTCACAAGACCCAACCATCTCTTTTTCATATAGTCTCTCCATCTAGTCATGTATCCATCCATATTCATATTTGGCACTCGTTTAGACACGTGATTGTAGGATTAAGATAGCATCGACATGTAATTAGGAAGGATAAAGGTATCATTGCTACAGTTCTCGTCTTTTCTATAATGAGCGTAACTTTCAGACTTCCCCTTATACCTACTGACTTCCCCTTATGAGGGTGATACCTAGCATACGACATTAAGTTTAATTCCAGGTACCTACACATTATAGCAGACTACACTCAACATTCACAATCATTTTACGTTTTGAAAAGAAATAATGACCGTAACCAATATCATTCAATATCGTATGTAATGCATTTACCTTGACTGAGAGACTATATACAAGTCCGAAGGATACAGAATATAATGTTATTATTTTATCCTGTTCGGTTGTTCAAAGCACGCCACGCCAGGTCAATCGACTATTACTTGTTAGCCAGATCACAATTAAATTATATTTATTTTGTTCGAAAATAAATTGTATCATATCTTATAAGTACGTTTTAGTGATCAGTAGATGTATTTAATGTCGTATTGTCGGTACCACTCTGTAAACTAAAAATATATTAACGTGTGATGAATATTTGAAAAGTATGCAAAGCGTAAATAATGTAATAGCTCTATGTACTCGATTTAAATCCAGTTCAAACCATTGTTGTACGTTTGAAACTCATTACGAGAGGATTATCAATTTATTTGCCCGTTTCCAGCATTTGAATATAGGGATCGATCAAAGGTCTGCGATGCGAAGGACGTTGTTAAATTTATATCCTCTTCCGCAATTAATAGCACGTAGGGTCAAATTTGCATTGAAATAGGGTTAAAGGTCGATAAGAAGGGTCTAATTATCAAACATTTAGCGCAATTCCTGTTTTCGAATGTCCGCAATTACTACAGTTCATATTTATGGTTCAACTAGGTTCGGTCTGTTTTTTCGACTGTGTACTGTAGTAATGTAATAAAATGTAGCCAATGTCACTCTTTAGCCCCCTGATCCCCCTGGAAAGAGTAGCATGATCCAACCGCTGAGTTATTCGTATTTTACGACACCTCGGTAAGAAGTGAGGATGTTCTATTTTACTCAGCCGGATACCACACGGCGGGACGACTTACCTTAGTCGCCTCTTACGACATCTTGGTAAGATATACAAGGGTGAATAGGTGAATATAATAGTAAACATCTTATGCGCATGCGCGTTCCACCTTAGACTGTATCATCGCTTACCATCAGGCATGATTACAGTCAAGCGCTCGCCTATTAAAGGATAGGATAAAAAAGGAAATAAGGGTGATATATTCTACTAAGCAAGATACCACACGGCTTCTATCATAGCTTTTGTATGTGTGTAGTATTAGTATCCAATTACAAGGTTTTACTTCTTGGCTAAAAGGATATAATGTGTCCAATACAAATCAAGTACTAAGTCCGATGTAATCGGTCTTCTACAGTCGTTACTTTAGAATTCATTAAGAGGGGATTATCGTTGACTTTGACCGATCGCGCTATTTGAGCACAGGATCAGATAGAACCGCAACATCAAACGATCTATCTTATTCATCTCCTTTCCTCGAACAAATGCAATCAATATCAACACAATTTCGATTTACGTGTAAAAACAGTTTGTTACATGTTGATAGTTTTCGAATATATTAATTTTTAAATTTTGCAACGAAAAAGTAACGCTGTTTTATTATCCTTTATTATATAACAGCTGGGCTTCCTCTCTCCGCTTTTGTAGAGAAAGGTTGGAGCTTACTGTTTAGAGCTATGCAGGTTTCCTAACGATGTTTTTCTTCACGGTGTGATAAATTGCAAGTATTAATTAGACACATTAGTTTCAACAGAAAACCTCTTTTTCGCCGCTTGTGACCGTGGGCTATCAGAACTTAATTTTGTTAAGTAAATTGACAAATATTCGTATTGAGTTGCTAGACCTATTTCTTGTCTAGTTCTTATTAATGAACTACTTTGTGCTATGAAGTAAAATAGTACTGCTATGTATGTGTAATATGCTGAACGTAGCAGATTTAAGGATTAATCCACTATTTGGATTAATTATAACAATATAAGTACTTTATTATTATGTCCACCGAATGTTTTAATAGAATAAATAGAATCGACCAACCTTTTTCTTACCGAGGTGTCGTAAAAGGTGACTAAGGTAAATTAAACCGCCGAGTGGTATCCGGCTGAGTAGAATAGACCTCCATTTCTTACTGAGGTATTGTAAAAGGCTTCTTAGGTAACCTATCCAAAACATATAACATGTTTAAAACATATGCCGATCCTACTTAGAGTGGGATAAGGGCAGGAGAATGATGATGATAAGGTGCTATATTAGTATGTATGGATTGTACTATAACACCAATTATAAATAATGTAATAGGAAAACCTATCATCATTATGAAATTAGGAACCGAGAAATATATAAAACAATTCAGTAAACAACAAAACAACTATATTATACCTAACAGCTATTACTTAGAAAAGTTTTAGGCGAAGGCATGTTTATAGTCGCTAAATGTTTGCCTAGAGAGTATTCATAATAATCTATTTCATTATTATGCACATAAATTACTCTTTATCGCTACATTATAGCGGTAGTCTCCTTGACTTGACGTTCTAAATTATTTGTTATTGTTCTAAACTTGAGATTATGTACTTACCAGTTAGAAACGATATTTATTTTAGCAAAATTAGATTTGGATTAATAAAACCATTTCAAAATTCATTACTTATCACATAAATAAATTTTAATATATAGTTAATTTTTAAATAAAAAAATATTATTTTAAGAATAAAGATATTGAAGAAGAGTGTTGTTTAAAATAAATGGTAAATAATATTCTCATTACTTTTGTATTATGGACCTCCGCAAAGTAACACCTAAATCTAAATTATTCAAAATATTCTTTATTCAAGTGGAATTTTGAATCGTCAAATGTTTTAAAAAAAGTTACCACTGATTGAGAAGCTCCTACCGAGAAGAACCAGCAAGAAACTTGGCGGATAATCTTTTCAACATAAAATTTGATTGATGGTTAGCTGGCTGTAGTTAAAATATGCTACTTTCACTCAAATAATCCTCAATTCAAAGTAACGCCTGATTCTATATATTATTATCGATTAATTTATAGAATTAGGCGTTAGTTTGCGTAGGTCCATAATACAAAACTAGAGAATATGATTTTGCTATAATCCGCGATAAAAGAAAATATATGTAATGCTAAATGTAGGGTGTACTATTCGTTCTTATACCTGATACATGTAGAATATGTAAGAACTCATCCACTACCCGACACCGATAACACAACAATACACAAGCACTGCACACATTCACCACCACAATCTCAACAAATATTTCACCCCGCAACTGAAGCATCGTCAGGAAACAGACTCCACGACAAAATCGCAAAGAAATGGTAAAAGAAAACTCTTTAGTTAAAACTGTTAAATTGGCAAGTTGGTAAACCGTATTGTGCCAAATTATTTGTATGACAACAAATCAAAGCGACGATTTTAGCAGATGCGATTATAAATTCTATTCATATAAGTACCTTTTATTCGGAACAGTACGTGAATTCTTGTATTAATTGACGATAGAAAAAAATATCTGCAATACTCGCCAGATTACATGTCGCGGCGCTCTATTCATTTGCAATCAAAGCAGATGCATGTTTACTGAGTCGATAATATCCATTTTTATACATAGATAAGAGACGAGTGCTATGAGATTGTTTTTTACAAGTTATAAGAGAAAATAGTGGCTGTAAATCTCGGAAAACTCGTTTTTATGGAATTTCCTTTTGCCAACAATGAGAGTTTAATTTTACTTTTTGTTCAGAACGGTTATTTTGATACGTTTTTTAATACGCGAATGCCTTTATAGTTGTCTTTTAACTTTTCAAAAGTTGAAGGGTAATATTCACATAAATGCAAAAGTTTCTTAAAATATATAATATATAAATATCTGGGTGACCGAGCTTCGCTCGGTATTTTTTTTACAAAAAAAAAACTTTAAAAAAAGAAAAAACAATTATTTAGTTGGGATCGATCCTTGGCACTCACATTTCTCGAGGCTGCCCGCTAACCGAATAAGCTATGTCGACTTGACGGTTAATGGCGAAAATTCAATTCAATATAAATGTTAGTGTTTTTTAATGCCCAAAAATAGGGATAAAACAATATTTTTTTTACATAAAACCTAGCTAGATCAATTTTTCTCCCCCAAAACCTCCTACATGCTGAATTTCAGGAAAATCGTTGGAGCCGTTTCCGAGATTCGTAAAATATATATATATACAAGATTAACTCATTTAAATATTAAGAATATCTGGGTGACCGAGATTCGCTCGGGAATTTTTTACAAAAAAAAATTAAAAACTTAAAAAAAAAAGAAAAAAACAATTATTTAGTTGGGGATCGATCCTTGGCAATCACATTTTTCGAGGCTACCCGTTACCCGAAAAGGTTACGCCAACTTGACAGTTAACGGCGAAAATTCAATTCAATATAAATGTTAGTGTTTTTTAATGCCCAAAAACAGGGATAAAACAATATTTTTTTACATAAAACCTAGCTAGATCAATTTTTCTCCCCCAAAACCTCCTACATGCTGAATTTCAGGAAAATCGTTGGAGCCGTTTCCGAGATTCGGAAAATATATATATATACAAGATTAACTCATTTAAATATTAAAGATATAATACTGTATAGATGAATGTTTTAACTATAAAAAGTTCTAATTTAAAATTATTTTTGGAACAGTAGACCTGTTGTCATATTTTTATATAGATGTCCATATCTTTTGTATAATACTTAAATTTTTATTACAACACTAACAGTCAATCTACCCGTTTCTGTGGCTCTGTCTGGTTTCGAATCCCCTCGAAAAAGAATTCGACAGTTTAAAAAAATGATCCAAACACAACTTAACTTTACAGGATCATTCTCTAGGTGAAAATTTTATTAAAATTGGTTCAGCCGATTAGGGGGACATACGTTCATTTTGATACATAAGAAGATAAGACAAAAAGTCGGTAAATTTTAAATACTAAACTGTTGCTAAAAAAGATGCTAACAATGAATTTGATTAAATTATTTTATGAGGAATCTTAGTTTGAAAAGCTAAGAGTAAAGTTTGCTTTAAAAAGCTTTTAGCTTAGTCATTTTTAGGTTCTTAAAAATGAAGTCAGGAAAAAATTATTATAATAAAGTGACGCATAGAAATATAACGAAACGTAAATTTTCTGTTGCAGCCTACGAAATGAAAAAGTTCACAAGAGAACACGTTTCAACTCATATAACGTAAAATTTAATTACTGAAGCTTTGGAGCTTAAATCGTTTTAAAAATATTACTCTTTCATTTCAATATTATTTATTTAAGAGAGTGAACTTGTAGCAAAGTAATGAGGTGGCGTGTCCGACTCGGTGAACAGTTGAAGCCAACCGTCTTTAGACTAAAAAATATTTTAAAGGGTGGTGTAGGTATAATTATTATCGTGTGTGCGATATCATTATCAATACAAATTGTACTAATACGACGATTGGGCATTTAATTTTTAAATGTTAAGGAAATTTTTTGGTGACACGATCGTAATTTTTTTTTTTGACAATATGCTGTTAGCCCTAACGGCTTTTACAGCGTCACCGGGCGGGACGGGCGAGCGCAGAAGCATCGCCGAGGTTGCGAAATGCGTAGAGTAGAGCGCAGAAGCTCTACTAGCGTCGGGGAACGTCGTCCTAAGGGTGCCTCCTGTGAGGCCGGACCACGGCTTAGGACGACGTGTAGTGGAGGGCTGATGGTATGACTTTGATTAGTCAATACGACGACGGAAGGGTGGCAAGAAGCCACGACCAACCGATATCAGAAATCTGGGACCTCGTCTTCGCCGGCGAAGACGCTGTGTGTGTCACACGATCCTAAAGTACATCCAGTTTCAACCATCAAGTTCTGTGCAAGATTTCTTCGCTCACATTTATCGGCATAATTCTATCTCTATAAATCTATCTCTGGATGTTATTATATATTTAAGTTGCAAATAAATCAGAGTACTGACTATTCTACATATACCTACGTAATTATAGTATTTTTACAATATTTTAATTAATTATAGTTAATCTGTGGATGAAGTCAATAGAGTTGACAAATCAAGAGAAGGTACTTGTAAAAGTTAATTTGAATACAAAATCGACCTGGGATTTGAATTCAATTTAGAAATTTAGATTACTTTATTCTGTCAAGAAAGCTCAGAGTTACAAATCAACGAAAGAGTTTGTAGCGTAATTACGGAACAAATTAGAAATGAGGAGACAAACCGGAATGACTATTATCGATCAATGAATATGAATGAGGATAATAAGAGGGCAATAAGAAATTAAGGTGATCTATTTTATTAAGCCGGACACCACGTGGCAATTCAATTTTAATTTTACGTAAGAATTTAATTTAAACGTAAGAATATTATGAAGTGTATCCTCAGCCTTACAGCCTCTCGTCTCGGTCACAAAGTCACCGAAGCACGTGGAGTGGTCTGAGACTGAATAACGATCAAAATGAATACCTACAAAATCTAATAAAATGTCTAGAATTGTTGTATTTTAAATTATAAATCATTTGTAATTTTTTTGGAAAGATAAATATCTTTATATGCCACACGACTTATACCCAGTCTTATAATACATTAAATAAACAGTAAATTTAGAATGTGTCGTGCCAATAAAAAGGCTCAGCTTAGTGTCGGAGGTAAAAACCAAATATCGCCGAAAAAATACCAATCGCCGTCGAGAGAATTCCGTATATAAAACAAGCTTTACCCCGCAACTTAGGTTGCGTTGACTGTTGTCGCGTGAGTTGATAATAGCTTGTGCTTTTCAATGTCATCCTATTCTTGTAGAAATAATAGGATTTCTATAGCCACTACGTTATCCCGGTGTCATCATCTTCATCTTCCTGCCCTTATCCCACTTCTAAGTTTGGTCGGCACAACATGTTGTCACATGATTTGGCTACGTATTTTACGACCGGCCGCCTGCCTGACGTCAACTTATCTTAGCCGTATTTTACGACAACTCGATAAGAAAGAGGGTGGTCTATTCTACTTAACCGGATACCACACGGTGAGTCAACTTACCTTAGTCGCCTTTTACGACACCTCGGTAAGAAATGAGGGTGGTACTATTCTACTCAGCCGGATACCACACGGCGGGTTGACTTACCTTAGTCGCCTTTTACGACACCTCGGTAAGAAATGTGGATGGTACTATTCTATTCAGCCGGATACCACACGGCGTATATTTATTATTATTATTATTATTTATTACAACAGAATTGCTCTATGTTATCATCCAATAGCTGCATAAATCGGAAGACGAATCGCTTTTGCAAATTATAAGTTTTATGGGAACTGTTTTATAGCGGAAGTCGCATCTGGTTTGGATTGTCCGAACTGGAAAATAAAATTGGGACTGCCACAGTTGTGATTTTATAAACTCTGATAAGCGTTTTTGCACGCTCAAGCGTTTCAACTTTTATCACAAATTTTTCATGTTTTTCATAACGGGTGGATTTTTTACAAACCGGCTTGTAGACGAAAACTAATGGTTATGCTGAAAAACGCTGCCAAGAGTCATAGGCTCAGTTATTTTATGTTTTGATACAGCTTAAACAACTTTTCAATGACTAAATTGAATCTTAATTGTGACGTGGAGTGATGTAACAGTATTAATACTTTAAGATGAACTAATTATTTAAAATATTTTTGCAGATGTTCAAAATATATTAAACCGCATTGCCACATTTGTCTAAAATAGATATTTATTTAATAAAAACGTTTTGACAGAACTGTATTAAAATATTACCGCGTTTCTATATATCCTTTCGTTCAATATATAAATGTAATATTGGTAAACTTGTAAAAATAATAACTTTATTTGCCACAATGTGCCTTGTTGTAGCCGGCTGAGTAGAATAGACCACCCTCATTTCTAACCGAGGTGTCGTAAAATACGAGTAAGGTAAGTTGACTCGCCGTGTGGTACCCGGCTGAGTAGGATAGACTACCCTTATTTCTTATCGAGGTGCCGTAAATGGCGACTAAGGTAAGTTGACGTCAGGCAGGTGGCGGTCGTAAAAAAGCTAAATCACATCACAATGTGGTTAAAACATATTTGGCGACCCCATTTCTAATAGGATAATGGCAGGGCCATGATGAATTGCAATATTTGCCACAATCTACCAAAAACCTTTCATTGCAAAGGAATTGCCACTATATAAAGAAAGGATTTTATTTCACATAGTAGACAATAAGCGTGCTTTTGAACAAACGGAGTATATCACATCGGCACACGCGAACCGGCAATCACAGCAATTCATGGTATTGTTGAATCCAACAAATCGAAACGCACATTGCAAAAATATACCCTAATGTGAAAACATTGCCATCGATAACTAGTACAACCAGTAATTTTTGTTTTGTAAGGACTTTGGTTATTTTTTAATACGTGATTAAATATATGTAGTGTTAAGTACTGAAATTATTTTATCGTCATCATCCTCCTGCCTGTCACATAATTTGGCTGCGTTTTTAAGACCGGCCGCCTGCCTGACGTTTACACACCTTAGCCGTATTTAACGACACCTCGGTAGAAACAGGGTGGTCTATTCTACTAAACCAGATATCACACGGTGGGTCTACTTACCTTAGTCGTCTTTTACGACACCTCGGTAAGAAATGGGGGTGGTCTAATCTACTTAACCGGATACCACACGACTATACTGAAATTCTTTTATAATAACTTTTATTTATAATACAAATATTTCAATCGCATGAGCTATTCAATATTTAAGTATTTTTATTGCTGTGTATTATTTACGAGCTCAGTACATGCTCGTAATATTCTGTTGAAGTGAATTTGCAATGATCTGAAAAGATGCAATGAGATGAAAATAAATATATGGTTAATTTGAATATTCGATTTGGGAAAGATCAGCTTAAGCTGTCATCAGCTTTATTAGACTGTAAAATTGTGAAACATCTAAGAGGTTTTTTTCTTATTAAATACGCACAGTCGAGAAATTAAGTAAACCTTGATTCCAGATTGTTTAACAGCATATTTTCTGAAATGTGTATTTAAAATTTGTCATCCTAATGTGTTAATCTCATATGAACAATAACTAAATAAAGAAGTTGATCACCAACAAACAATTAAGTTTACTATTTTTAAGTATAGGCACTAGTTAGGGATTAGCTTCACCTATAACGTAAATATAGTAAGTGGGGTAGGCACAACATGTTATAAACATGTTCTCACATTATTTGGCTACGTATTTAACGACCGGCCGCCTGCCTGATGTCAGTTTACCTTAGTCGCCTTTTACGACACCTCGGTAAGAAAGATGTGAGTGGTCTATTCTACTCAACCGGATTCCACACGGTGGCTCAACTTACCTTAGTCGTATGTTATAATACCTCGTTAAGAAATGAGGGTAATCTATTCTACTCAGCCGGATACTACACGGCTTTAAAGTAAGGTCGAAAAAAAAGTAAAGCTTAAAAGAAAAATTATTTTTAAGACTAATCAAATTTTCTTTTGCTTTCTTATTTTGTTTTAGGTTTAGGTTACAAAAAGCAAGCCTCAGTAATAGTAATTCATAATTTTATAAAGTCATTTCATGTTTCCTGGTTATTTGAATTCACAAATAGAAACCCTACCATTAGCCAATCTATTCATTACTTTTCCGGAATTTCCAACACTGTTGACGAAATCAAATGGACTTTCTAACGCAATTCGCTGCGAAGCCAAATTAATTACTGACGTTTATGAAATTGCTTCTTACGATTTAATGGCGAGGCCGAATTCGTAAAGTTTTCCGCTCTAACAAAACGCAAAAGTTTGGATAGTTCTTTTGTTATGTTTATTAAAACAGTGGGAAAAACACTGAAGATTGGTAAAGTTTACGTTTCTGTTTATTTGCATTTTCACTAAGAGTTTATAGCTTGTTTATTGTTACATCTTTGTAAGATAAAGAACTTATACCACTGTTTCCCAAACTTTTTGTGCTGTGCCCTATTTTAAAAATTATTTTGCTTCCCTATGTAACATACATAAACTTTAATATTTATTATATTTAATATTAGCCATGTGGTATCCCGCTAAGTATAATATACCACTCTCATTTCTTACCGAGGTGGTGTAAAAGGTGACTAAGGTAGGTTGACCCACAGCGTGGTACCCGGTTGAGTAGAATATACCACTATATTCTTTCTTACCGTGGTGTCGTATAATACGAGTAAGGTGAGTTGACTCGCCGTGTGGTATCCGGGTGAGTAGATTTGCCCACCCTCTTTCCTACTGAGGTATGGCAAATGGCGACTAAGGTAAGGCGTCAGGCAAGCGGACGGTCGTAAAATACATAGTCAAATCATGTGACAACATGTTTATAACATGTTGTCCCGATAACACTTAGAGAGAGATGAGGACTGGAGAATGATAATTAATATTTAATATATTATAAGTTCACTTTCTTACACTTCCTTTTTATATAATAAGTTCACTTTATTACAAGTTCACTTTAGAAACTTAAATGATAAGTTTTAAGAAGGAAAATTGCCTTTTTTTCGGTAAATTAAATTGCTTAAATGTGGCGACAAAAGTCCATTTTCGAAATTCCTCTCCCCGCAACAATGAAATTCTCCCCCTATGGGACGTAAGCCCTAAGTTTGGAAACACTGTCTTATACTGTGATGGCATATAGGTAACAATTTCCAAGATACATAAAAAAGTGCTTTTATGGATATCCATATCTATCTATATCGCTACTCCCATCTTAAATTCCATATTTTATTTCATAAATTCGAAAGTCTGTCAGTTTGTTACACTTTCATGGCTAACCCATTTCACCAAAATTGATAAATGATAAATTAAAGCCTAAACATCAGTGTTACATATAGAAAAAAATCCCGACTATCTTTCAAGAATAGGGAAAAACACATAATGCATTACTGAGAGTACTTAAACACTTAAGTTATCGCGCACTAGTATAAAATAATTGAATTGTAAATGTTTGTTCATTAAGCGTAAAAACAGTGGATACAAGATACCTAGCGATGACAAAATCATAATAATCCGAGTAAAGTTAAATAATTTGGCAACTTTTGTGTAAGTTATTTATTAAATTGTTTTCCGAATATTGGGCTAGAAGCACAAATTCAAAAAGTTTACCAACGTAAAAAAACTTTGGTTATTTATTCTGTTTTGTTTATTGAGGCAACGAGAAAAACAACAATCTAACCTACTTCACAACACCGTTTTCTTCTTGTCACTTTATTTAATGATCATTTTACAGTTTGTTTATCTTGTTAAATTAATAGTGAGCTAAATGTAGTCGACTGTAGAATAACTCGTGCGACTTATGAAATTTGAACTCATTAGGTATAGAATAGTCATATTGTATTAACTATTCTATGAATCAGCATCCTCCTGCCCTTATCCCACTCTAAGTGGGGTCGGTACAACATGTTATAAGCATATTGTTACATGATTTGGCTACGTATTTTACGACCGGCGCCTGCCTGACTTCAACTTACCTTAGTCGTATTTTGCGACACCTCGACGAGAAATGAGGGTGGCCTATTCTACTCAGCCGGGTACCATACGGCGGCTTGTATTAGCTATACTATATTAACAATTATATAAATATAATATTATTTTTTCTTTTAGTTTCTGGTGTTTGTTTTTAGGTTTTTATTCTAATTATTCTATTATTTCGCTACTAAAAATGAAATAAATATGTACGATAAATACTAGCAATAAATTTAAGCTCGTCAAGAGGAAAAGAAAAAGTGATTAATCAGTCGGTTCAAGCACAAAAGATCTTCTCTACGGAGTAAAACCATTTCTTAACTGAATCAAATGCACTAGTTTTACACATTTCCTTCCTTTTGTTGTTCCATTTTGTTGCTTTTGTATTTTTCTCAACGTAAGAGCAAATAGACAAAGGTAGAATGAATTGTGAATTGTTGAAAAATTGTTTTTTGAATGCTAATAAAATAAATGGCAGGTTAAGCTAGGGTGAGGCTAGATTTAAAAAATTTTATATCGGACGATTGACTTACTGGTCCCCGAGGGGGTCGGTGCATCTGGTGCTCCCGACGGTGTGAGTCAGACATAAGTGCGAGCCGCCTGTCCCCGTATAAACAGATAAATAAAAAGGCTTAGAAAAATTTAAGATTCATATTAAGTTTCGTAAAAAATTTAAATTTAAACCATACCTTCTAAAACAATTCCCGCAAATATCATCCTGTGTCATAGTAATAGCATTACAACGTCACAAGATTTGCGGCAAAAAACTGAGCGGCGTCACATTAAACCTCGCACAGACTTAGGCAAGGTCTGAAAAATACATCCAGACACACATTGGATATATGTATATACCATAGAATAATATCAAGACTTCCTTAGATGGGTTTACTGTTTATTCATCTTGAAACTATAATTCATCTTGAAACTATAACTATAAATGTAATTAATTAATTACATACCTATCAAGGTATGTAAAACTACTCTGAAATAACAATGGGCGGGTCACATAGCGCAGAAATGATAGAGGATACAGATGCGGATTGTTTGGTCTTCCGATAGATCCAAGCAGGCACAAAATCGATTGATATTACATATACATTACTTTCAGACACCTTTACATTGCTTTAAGACACCTTTCTCCAGCAGTCAAAAAATAATAATTCTGAATAGAAACGAAGTAGTAGGAGATAACCTAAGTGGATATTTACTTAGTATAGTTACCTATATTTGTAACTATTAGTATCAACATTTTCTCATTTACTCACTTATGCGTTTAAGTACGGTTAATAATGCAATATTATTTTCCCCGTTCCCTAAAGAAAATTGAGATTTTTATTACCACGTATATGTTATTATCCACTGTGATTCAGCGGCAGTGACGTGAAAGGGTAAGAGAAAGACAGAAAGATCGATTTTCACAATTCATAATATTAGGGATACATTAAAAAATCACATTTTTGTATACCGGCATTTTTCATTTGCATATGCGCTGGCCTTTAACCGGAAAAATCCAACGTATAAATTATGTCACATACGTTCTCATCCGCCATTATTTGCTATCACTGAAGTTTTCTGCGTAGACTTTTTACAATGTTTGCAAGCGTTGTATAATTTATGTTTTGAACATGTTGACATAACTGTGAAATATTAACTAAAAGCGGATATAATATGCGATATATACGATACCATACATTTAAATGAAACTTATTTAGAAGAAAAACTTTGTCATCAGTATAAACGTTGGAACAACTTCGATTGAGAAAAAATGGTTTCACTCGACCGGAAATCAAACTTAAAATATCATATACATAAGAAAAGATTTTGTACGATAAAAATTATTACGATCACTTCATACGGTACGGTGCGCCCTTAAAATGTGGGTGCTAAATATTTATGTGCTTGTTTACTCCCGTCGCCATAAACCAATTTAGCTGACATAGGGCTGTATAGCACCGCTGAGGCTTTGAGTCATTATGAATATCAACTAGGCGGCGACAAGGGCCTTTAGGACGCGAAACTTCGGTTAGCCACTTGCTTTGAATTGTACAAGTGTTTGAATGGAAGCGTTAAAAGTGCTTTGATATCTGACTTTCTGATTTAGAACGCGACCTCGTATAAAATTGATCCAAACTTCGATATGCTTTTTTATTTTAGACTCACTGTGTCCGCGGCTTCATCTGCGATGAAGTTAGTATGTCACAATTATTTCCCGCATAAATCCCTACCCGCAGGAATTATAGGATAGAAGTCAACTTAAAAAGCATTCAAAATAGCTTTTGAAAAATTTCATGTTCAAGCCAATCCTGACATCAGCATCAGGTCATGTTTATCATAAACATGCATTGTCATCGGGAAGGAACCAGTATGTAAAATTTCAGCTCACTCGGACACCAAGAAGTATCAAATTTAACTTACAGGATTCCAACTTCACATACATACGTTAAATAATAGCTTTTAAAAAGTAGCCTATATGTTGTTTCACGACCTCCTTTATCTTCCAATAAAGTTCCAAAATTAGTTTAGCTATTCCGAAGAATGTACTATTAACTTTAATCCTTGAGATAGGCTAAGCCTTTCTCAAGAGTTTACAATCTTTTTATAAAAACCGTATAAAAATCCTTCCAGTATTTTAGAAATTCGATCACAAATCATTGGGACTTTGTTTTATAATATACTATATCTTTAATATTTAAAAAACTTAATCTTGTATGTGTATATAGAGGTATTTTTTTATTTCAGAATCTCGGAAATGTCTCCAACGATTTTCCTGATATTCAGCATGTAGGTAGGGTTTTGGGGGAGAAAATCGATCGAGATAAAACGACATTATTAAAAAAAAATGTCGTTTTATCTCTGTTTTCGGGCTCCAAATTTTTTTTGAAATTTACGTTGAACACAATCACAATTTTTCACTGTCAAACGTAAAGTCATGGTGGTTCATTTGGGGAACGGGTGGTATAGAGAGGTGAAAATACCTACGTTCGAGCCCCACCTGCCCTATTATATATTTTAAATTTTAATTTAATTTTTTTTTAAATTTTTTTTTTATCATTTTAAAAATTACCGAGCTAGGCTCGGTCACCCAGGTACTAGATATTATTGCAAAAGATTGCAAAAGAAGTTTACTGTGCTTGCAAATTAATGCACATATAATTTTGCTATAATCTAAGATTATAGCGGATCATGGCAAAATTACATTTACATTACCTTTGTAATAACAATGATTAAATTATAAATAACAAAACCATGACGATAATACTTGTTAAAAATTTCAATACAAGCAATTATTTTATGCAGGAATTTTCGTAAAATTTTCGTAAAGAAAGTAAAGAATAACTTTCATTTAGCTCTTGATGGTGTTTCATATTCACGTTGAACACGCACGCCGATAGAGTAAAATCCTTAAAAATTTCATGAAAGAATATGCGGGACTCAATTCCAAACTTTAATCAAACAGGCTTTTACAGTTTAAGTTCGTCAAGGAATTTATGTATAGTAATTATTATAAAATAATAAACAAATTTCAAAATTTTTAGACGTTTATTTTCAACTAAAAACTTTGACAGCTTTTCTATATAAATTAAGATAAAAACTTGTTCTATTACCATGGGGCTGAAAATTATTTACCTAGCTTCTGCCCGCGACTTCTTTTATGTAGACAGTCACATTACAGTCCTGAATTAAAATATATCCTTTGTTTTAATCCAGTACCTAGACCATATATATCATCCTGCCCTTATCCCACTCTAAGTGGGGTCGGCACAACATGTTATAAACATGCTGTCACATGATTTGGCTGCGTTTTTACAACCGGCCGCCTGCCTGACGTCAACTTACCTCAGTTGTATTTTACGACACCTCGGTAAGCAAGAGGGTGGTCTATTCTACTAAACCGGATACCACACGGTGGGTCAACTTACCTTAGTCGCCTTTTACGACACCTCGCCAGTACCTAGACCATGTAGGCGCCAAATTCTATACAAATCTCAAAGGCTGTTTTTTTAAACGATTGAGTAAAAACATCAACGCATACAAACTTCCTTAAATACTATTTGTATATCCTTAATATTTAAATGAGTTATATATATTCCGGATCTGGGAAACGGCTCCAAAAATTTTCATGAAACTGCATGTAGGGGGTTTTGGGATCGATGCGAAAGATCGATCTGGCTAGGTTTCATTAAAAAAAAATGTGGTTTTATCCTTATTTTCGGACAGTAAAAAAATGTTAAAATTTTAAATCAATTAATTCGTAATTTATTGTTCAATAAATAGAAATATTACGCGTCATGTCCACACTTCGCGGAAGACTTTACTTTTAGGTTCGTTATCAAGTCGGCACACGCAACCCGACGATCACGATCAAGTGACGAATGCACTTAAAAGGTATTTAGAGTTTGAAATGCTTAAATATTCTTTTGGTCGTATTTCAATAAACGTTGTTTATATTATTTCCTTGTTGCAAAATGACGCTCCTACATTTTAAAATCCCTTAAGTTACTTTTTAAGCTGTGATGGTTAAACCATGTGCGTAGTCGTGTGTGCGTTCGTGTGTATGTCATTACTAAGCCATTTATGAGTTACGATAGCGCTATTAGCCCAGCGGTAACACCCTGCGACTCTTTCGAGAAGGTCACGGGTTCAAACCCAGGCAGACATCAATGAGTTTTTCTGTTAAGACTTATGTGCATAATTGATAATTGCAATTTATCACACGCTTTTCGGTGAAGAATAACATGATGAGGAAACCTACATATCTCTAGAGAATTCTGGAGATATGTGTAACCTACCATTACGCATTGGAGCAGCGTGGTAGGTCTAAGCTCCAATCCTTCTCTCCAAAACGGAGAGTAGAGGCCTATCCCCAGCCGTGGGAGAGTAACAGGCCGCTACTTACTTTACTTACTTATGAGATATCTATACTAATTATATGTTTAAAGCTGAAGACTTTGTTTGTTTGAACGCTCTAATCAAAATCATTTTGAAATTAAGTTGAATACAATCACAATTTTTCGATGCCAAACGTAAAGTCATGGTGGTTCATTTGGAGAACGGGCGGTCTAGAGAGAAGAAAATACCAAGGATCGAAACCTGCCCTATTACTTTTCTTTTAATTTTTTTTTTATTTTTTTTTTATACATCATCTTAAAAACTACCGAGCAAAGCTCGGTCGCCCAGGTACTATATTAGTATACATTACAATATCATAATATTATACTTGTTGGAAATGGACGAAAATATAACAAAAGGTTACCAGATGCTGCTCTATATTTTATATTACGATATTTTTCATAAAAAATAGAGCAACATTTTGACAACAGCGTGTCCATATTTCACAGTAAACCAACTGCTTTTAGCTTCGTTATCAAGTCGGCACACGCAATCCGACAATCACCGTGGAGCGTTGAATGTACATCAAACTATTTTAGCACTTTACAATTCTACTTCCTTGCTTTAATATGACCTATTCAAATGGTAATAGATTTTGTTTTGTGCGAAAACATGTTTTAAATATCAAGGATTTGTGAAGAAATTCTGATAAGTACATCGAGAGAGATAGAGCCTTCTAAATAAATCATCATACTCCTACCCTTATCCCACTTAAAGAAGGGACGGCACAACGTGTTTAAACATGTTATCACATGATGTTGTTGACCAGGTATTTTACGACCGGCCGCCAGACTGACGTCAATTTACCCTAGTCGTCTTTTGGGACACGTCGGTTTGAAATGAGGGTGGTCTATTTTACTTAGCTGGATAGCATAAGGCGGGTCAACTTAACTTAGTCGCCTTTTATGACGCCTCGGTAAGAAATGAGTGTGGTCTATTCTCAGCCGAATATCACATAGTTTATAAAGTTTATGAATCAGTAAACTTAGGAAACTTTAACTTAGCAGTTAGTTGCTTTTGTATTTTTTCTAATCGAACCCGCAACTCGCGGTCCTGAAGACAGGGTCACTGCCAACTGCGCCAACGGACCAGTAAATTTTCATGCATATTGGTTTTAAGGTGGTATTGTAAACGCCTCGTACTACCAGCATAATATTGTTATAAGAAGGTTACATATATAGCTGCAATTTAACGAAGGATGAAGGAATGAAGTATGTATCACGTGTTGCACATAATGAATTTTGCCAAGGATTTCCTTTCATGCTAAGTAGATACGTGAACTAAGTTATAAAACTAATACGATTGTATAGTGTTCCAAGAAATGATTTATAGAATTAGGCGTTACTTTACTTTGCGATTTTGTCGTGGAGTTTATCTCCTGATGAAGCTTCGGTTGCGGGTCGAAACGATTCTTGAGTTTCTTGAGTTTGTGATAGTGAACGTATGTAGTGCATGTATAATGTAGTGGCGGTGGTAGAAGTGTGCGTATGTGTTTTTAGAATCCTGAATGTATCAGGAAAACGGATTGTCCAGTCTACATTTAGCATTATATATATATATATATATATATATATATATATATATCTATATATAATAGAATATATATATATATATATATATATATATATATATATATATATACTATTTTACCTCATTGCGGATTATAGCAAATTAATTTTATTATTACTTTTAGTGTTCCAACACTTAAACAGAAGGCCTCTTCTCTCCGAGTTTGCATAGAAGAATTGGAGGTAAGACCTACTGCTGGAGGTAAGCTGCTCCAATGCGCATTGGTAGGTTACACATATCCCTAGATTTATTTGGAGATATGCAGGATATCTTAAGGATCTTTTCCTATACAAAAAAGCCTGACAAGTTGCAATTATCAATTAACCACATAAGTTTTAACAGAAAAAATCATTGGTGCCTGCCTGGGGTTGTAAAATACCTAGCCAAAACATGTAATAACATGTTTAGAATGTGGGATAAAGGCAAGAGCCAGATGATGATCTTGAATCCATCCGATACCGTCATTATTGTTCACGTAAATGAAATTGACAATAATAGAAATTATATAATAGGTTTTACTAAGTACTCTCAGATTTCTCTCTTTATTAATCATTTCACAAATTACTTATATAATGTTAGTATTGTATTTGGGATACAATACAAACATTATCATTGAAACGATCTTTTGTATCTGATATCTAATACAAGAAGGTACTTAAAGGTTTTCTATATCAATTAATTGTTGAGGATTGAACATTAAAACTGGAGCTTTATTGTGTTGTCAATAGATACAAAACAATAAAGCTCCAGTTATAATATAATATACAATACCAATAGTGTAGTTATGTGTTTAAAAATAGAACCGATTAGGACAATCATAAGCCGTCCGTCGTTCGTACAGTCAACCTCTAAAAAGACCTCTACTTCTCCACAATAGCTCATCTTGTACAGCGATTCTTAGAGTCCACCAGCCTCTCTACATTACGCCGTAAGCCATGGTCCGGTCTTATGAGAGGCGAATTCCCCGACCTTTATGTCATTGTTAGAAATCCAGAACTCTTCTGACAGCATATATAAGACAACGGCTGACGTCATTCTATATCTTTTGGCGTGCAGCATTGGTAGGAGGTAGACGTAGACCAGGTGATTTGGGTGACCTTTTTTGTATCTTGTGTGATTGGAATCTAACTTCAAATAGTTGCTATTCGTGATGGGAGCGACCATTGAGTTTCTTGCCAGTTCTTCTTAAATGGATAAGTGTTCCAAACTGATGGTAGAATCATTCTGTCGTTGGATTTTGTAGTGAAAAGTATTGGTGCACAGTAAGGTGACCGGTCTGATTCTCTAAACGCATTCATTTATTTTTTATTGTGGCGAAAAGGCCCTCCCGTGGGGGGCCCAGTAACGTCACACTGGGTCGGAACACCCCGAAAATGAACTGTTCCGCCGATGAACGTTAGTTCCCTAATTGCTTTGGCCTGGACAACAACAATTACACTCACCGCAGTAACGTGGCCATCCAGACCGAGTGACTGGCAGCCTCCAGTGGAGGAAGATGGGTCTTCTTACGATGCAGATGGCACGTGGCGGCAACGCCCTATGCTGATACCTCTGAACTTTCGATGAAACCACTATTGTTCACACACATAACAACAATGCCACAACGTCTTAAAGCGAATATGATGAAATAGAAAACAAATAAGCATCCTTTTTCTCGGATTTTCTTGCAGTTCACACACACGATAGTAGACTTCGAGCGCAAATTGAATGAACGAATGAATGAATGAATGAATGAATGAATGAATGAATGAATGAATGAGTGCTTTATTTACTACTACAATACAAGAATACAATAAAAAATACAGTAAAATAAAAGAAGAAAAAAAAAGCAGTTAGGTACATCAAATAATAAAAGGTAAAAAAAGAGTTAAGACTATTCGCACTCTGCATCCACGTATCGCAGTAGTAAAAGGGTTCAAACTCAGCATAAATGCTGCAGGTTTCCCTGAGCGCTGGTATTCTGCCTGAACCGAATTGATGCGTGGCCGCTCCCAGCGACAACTCAACTCGGTCCGGGGCCAATGGTTACGCGTTACTGCCGTATGCTCACAGAGCGTTGTTATTGGCCAGACCAAGCGCGCGAGATTTGAATTTACGAAGAGTGAACATTTATTATTCATTTTAAATAGAATGTAGACTTACTTTTTAACATCATATTATTTATTACACAATTTCAGACACTTAAACAGTACAAAAGACGAACATAAATACAAATAAAGCGCTGTCTACCACACAGGTGGACACAACCACAATATGCCTATATAATTTTTGCTTAAGGAATAAGAAAAAAACAATATAGTAGGTACATAATGGAGAGTATGTACCTACGAAGCCGCGGGTACTATTAATATAAGAAGTGAACATGAAAAGTTTTTATTAAGCTCGATAAAGCCCGTATAATCGTAGCTTATTGATATATTGTTATCATTTAATAATTTTCGGGCCTCAAAACATACGGACATTATAATAAATGCGTTTTTTTACTATTAATGGACTCTACTATGTTGTCAAAAATTGATAACTTAACGCTTATGATTCTACAAACATTGAAGCTATAACTTTTCTCAAGGAGTAAACCAGTTTATTGAGATTAATGGAAGTAATCCCGTTTAGAAAGCGTAAAGTATATTTTACAATAATACTGATTAATACTCTAACTCGCTTTAAACGTAGAAAGCGCCAAACCCGACATGAAAAGGTTATTAAACAGTGGCTTCAACGGCCCAATAAGTTATGTAAAGTGCGAGTGCATCGCTTTACAACCCTACATGGTTTGTTGGGGTTGGGGCGCATGCGCGTGCACTGTCGGCCGCGCACGGCATATGCGGAATATTAAAGGAGGAAAGAGAAAAAAATTAACTTGTGAAGCCATTTTCGTCTATCGGTGCCCCCTCGCCGCTCGGGCTTCTACGATGCAGCGGGCAGAGCGCCTCGCGCGGCCAAAGAGGACATACGTACTACGTAGTCCCTTGCTCTCCACCACTTACGAACCGGTCTTGTAAATGTGATCACACGTTACACCGCTATTAATATTATTGTGCAGTGTTTTATAAGAACTTTTGAATAGGCCTTCTGTGAACAGTGCTTACTTAACCGCGGACTAAGCTTTTGTTGAGTGCGTGCGTTGTTTCTCACTTTCCGGTCAAGTGTAAGTTATGAAAAGTTTTCTCTGTGAATAATAAAGTGACACAAACTGTTTTCATCTTGTGGAATTTACGTTAGTGCGCCGCGTTGAACCTATTGGATTTGTTGTCAAATTTGTATAAGTTAACTTTGAAATTTAACTTTCAAACAATCTCTACATTTGGGAAAATATCAAAATAGAATAAGAAGTAAGTCGTCAAATTAAAGCAGGTACGTTTACATATAAAAAATGGAATATACTAATAATATTTTGAATTGCTTTATTTTATTACTTATAACTTAGGAATATATTTATTAATTATTTTTTTCTAATGTATATTTATTATAATTTTGTGCAGTGCTTTATTCATTGTAAGTATCTTATTATGATATAATTGTATCACACGTTGTGATAATATGAAATGACAAATAAAATAATTGTTACCACTTTTTGCTTTTTATTTATTCAATAAATTAATAAATTATGTTATATTTGTACACGACAGAAATATGTAGATAATCAACTAGTATAAAATATAGCACAGTATTTTGTAACTGGCAAACGCCGCTTTGTAACAAATTAATAAATGTTAAAACCGAATATTTATATTTTCGGTTTTAACTTACAAATAATTTGTGGCCTAGTATATAATTTTAGCATTATAAAACAAGCATATAAAACATTCAACACTCGAAACAAAAATGCTGTAAATTTGTTGAAACTAGATTTGTATATTCAACAAGTAATATGTATGCCTTAGATGATATTAGTTGTGTATATGTATTTTATTTGTATGTATTATATTATGTATCTATATAAAATATATATTTTTACTTTTTTGCTAGTGGAGCTTTGTGCTCTTTTCTACGCATTTCGCGGTTACACGATGCTTCTGTATCTTAAGCTATACTTTCATGCTTGATGACGCTATAAAAACCGTGAACCGCTAATAGCATATCAATAAATCGTAAGAAAAAGAGCCTTAGCTATTTCCAAAATTACCTTTTACCAAACCAAAAGTTGTGAATAATATTCACAACCCATATATTTGAAAATAGTTTCTTTTCTTTTTGGTATCCTAGAATATTTTCTTAACTTACCTATGCTGCAAAATTTGTCCAGTAATACTGATTGATTTTGTAATAAATGACATCAAAATATTAATAATCGTTGCAGTACAGTGATTATACTCACGTTATTAATTTGTTTAGATATTATACTTAAAGGGATAAGATGAAATGAATGTTTTTGACTTGTCGAGGGCCCAATTTCTCAGTTGGGTAACCGACTTATGATTAATATCCGAGAATACTTGGATTGCATTAAAAATACATTTTCCTCGAAACGTTCTCACTGAAGCTTCATTTTGTTATAAATCACATTTATTTTATGAGCACCATTTTATTGCTGTTTGTTATCACATACATCTTTTTTACTTGTTTTTATTAGCTGTTTATGTTTTAACTTTGAACTGGTGGTGAGGTGCAACATTTTATCACTTTTCATGAATAGTACAGATTTGTTTGGGTGTTTGGTTTGAATTAAAATACGTTTTATAAATTGGTCAGAAAAAAAACGTTGGAATTTGGAATCTTAAACAGAATATGGAAGTAAAAATTTTTTAGTTAATGATATAGAATATTGTACGCTTTCTAAAGAAAAGCCTATTCTGGGATATCCTTAAAAATTCATGTGATTTGGCTATTTCCGATTTTTCTTAAAAATCAAAATATGCTTTTTCAGTACGCTTTAATAAGATGTTAAGGGGTCTTCTTTTCAATTTATTTCTACTATACCTACTGTAAAATAAAAAAAAGTGTATTATGCGTATGTTTATCTAATATATAATATAGTATTCCAATAAATTTTATATTGTATAAATAATAAGGCGGCAACTTCGAGTGCGTGTACTTCACTATATTAATCTAACAACCTAACCTAACTAATGTACTTTCACGTTTAGAATATATGTATGTATATTAATATACATTACATATTATAAATATATACTAGTATATTCGTATGAAAATTTTGATATTTGTTAGATTGACTTTGACCGTGCGCTTGTCTTCAAGGAACAACCAACTGTTTTTGAGTTTTGTCCTATTCTTGAAACGATCGATATATTCCATTTTTAATGTAAGAGCACGCGGGTATGGACATCTCAGAACACTATGAACACAATTGTTATTTATGACTTCTTAAAGGACATCAATTTGTCTTGTTTAAATTGAGATCCGAATGCCTACGAGATTTATAGCCATTTACTTTATACTGGACAGAGCTTTTACAGCCGTGTGGTATCCGGCTGAGTAGAATAGACCACCCTCATTTCTTACCGAAGTGTCGTATAAGGTGACTAAGGTAACTTGACACGCCGTGTGGCATCCGGCTAAGTAGAATAGACCACCTCATTTCTTACCGAGGTGTCGTAAAAGGCGACTAAGGTAAGTTGACCCGCCGTGTGGTATCCGGCTGAGTAGAATAGACCACCCTCATTTCTTACCAAGGGTGTCGCAAAAGGTAACCAAGGTAAGTTGAGTTCAGGCAGGCGGCCGTTTGTAAATACCGAACCAAATCATGCGACAGCATGTTGTGCCGACCCTAATTAGAGAGGGTTAAAGGCAGGTGAATGATGATGAACCGAGCTTTTACAGAACACATGCTAGACGTGTTTGGTGAGAAATCTTACCGTCTTATCTATGTAAATAATAGCGATAATATAAAGAGAAATATGTATTAAATAACGATGATCTAAATTGCTTAGCTACTGTTCAAAGTAAAAAAGTAAAGTTTGGAAATATCGTTTCGATAAAGGGCCTAGATGAAAAAACTTATATAAATTGACGAAGTTAAGAAAGGTCTGGTGAATTTCACTTTAATAAGTTGATAAAATGGAGGCTTAATTAACACATTGTTATGAGTGAAGATGTAAAGGTGTAGTGTCGTCTACATAGCGTAATTTTAACATTAATTAATTGTTGTTTAGCCCTTTAAATGAAAATGTTATTTCTCGCTGTTAATAGGAGTTGTGGTGTGCACCTACACCTTTTATAAAGAAATAAGGACAAATAAATTTGACATAATTATGAAATTAAATTAAATGAAACTCATTTTACAAATGTAGCCTCATATAATTAAAGATATGTCGGCGCTTTTCTTACGTAATTCGTCAAAAAGAACCACAAGGTGATAGGTATTTAACATGCTAGACATTTATGCGACTTTGTCTTCATTAACTTCGGTACTGCCCCGTTGGCGCAGGTGGCAGTGATAGTACCGAAGGCAGCCTGCCTTCTGTTCCGGTGGTCGCGGGTTTGATTTCCGGCGAGGTCCGACGATTTCTTAAAACAATCTGTTCATCAGTGTTGTAATTAAACGGGAAATCGCCGCCAATAGTCTTGGCATAATTTGTTGTAGATATAAATTGTCTTCCAACACCTAATAGGTTAACCTTAATAATTAAGAGTTGTATACTATGTTTTAATGTGAAAAACTCCAAATAAATAGTCTTTATATTATAAACTTAGGGTGCTATACAAAAATATTATCAAAAAAATAGATAACAGTTCGGATTGAAATTATAAATGGTTTTATAAATTTCATGTATAAGTACCCTACCTTTTATTACATATAAGACTCTAGACGGTGAGTACGAGTTTCTTTTGCTAATTAGCAAGATGAGATTAACCGGAAATATGCCTGAGAGACTCCCCTGGACAATCACATGCCATAATATAAAGTACGACTTCTTTAAAAATATGTTTCCGGTAAACGTTCTTCGTGATACAGATTTGCAAAAGCTTCTTTCAAAGGTTTTTTTATGAAGCTATTAATTGAATTACTTATGAAGATATTGAAGAAATTTAGTTTAGCATAGTCGTTATGACTTTGTTCCAGTATCATTAACAGCGTCTTGTTTTGGCTTAAAGAGAGACAGGTTTATGAAGTTGTCGATTGAGGTTTTTATGAAGATATTGAAGAAATTTAGTGTAGCATAGTCGTTATGACTTTGTTCCAATATCATTTACAGCGTATTACTTTGGCTTAAAGAGACAGGTTTATGTAAATTATTCTTCACTAAGAAAAGACGGTTGGGGCTTTCTAAGTAAAAGGAAAGAAATCAAGCTTTGGTTGGCTGTAGCGATACGAGTGTTAAAATTCTAACTTGTCATAAATAATTTTAGTTATTTACGGTTTAATAACGACGACGGGGAGCACTCTAAAAAAGACAGCCGTAATAAAATTCCATGCCGCTGCTAATAAATTATCGAAAGACGTTCTTTTTATTGGAGTAACGAATGGTGAGATGAGTAATGGTGCAAGTTTCACTAATAAATCATGCTTTCCCCGTTCGAGTGGAGCTTCCGCGTTGGGGTTGTATTTGGCAAGAGATCTCCTTACTTGCTAGTTTTGTTAGACACCCTTATCTAATGTCTGCGATCGACTGCCGAGAAAAATATAGCTTTTAAGGAAATCATTTGGCAATCTTTCTAGCTGGAGTTAATATTGCGATCTATAAGGATACGAAATAATAAAAAAGTAAATCCGCTGGTAAATGGTAGCATGTAAGTAGTTCATTTAACATGAGCAATTTCAGCTTTGCGGTTCCGTAATCTATATCGGTGACTGGCTTTTCCACAGATCTCCTTATTTTAAATTAGATATCTTCGAGAATAGCTTTCTTATTGTTCACTATGCGACTGAGATTTCTTATGGATCCATACTCCACCAAGGTGTCAGATCCATATGTTGCATAACGTAGCGAAGTATGCATATATTTCGCTTATGGTGGATACTTTTTTGATGAGGCAATGAAGGATTTTAGGTGATTTAACCGGTGACTAGATTTAACTAGAGATTAGCGTTTCCAAACGAGATTAATCATCTTATATACTCTTACATTAATACATTTGTTCACGTCATCTTGCTACATACACGTAAATAATCTTCCCAAAACTTCGTCATATGTAGAATTATAGACCAGTTTTCAGTTATCGTTTTGTTATTAACGTTTTAAATTCATAGTTCATAGTGTGCTTAGTGCGAGTTGTTTTCATCTACTCGATCTTGTTAGCGTAACGCAATTAGTATGGCGCTGTAACACCAGTCACTAGATGTCGCTGTTGAAGCGTCATACAAATTGGCGCTACACTAACGCGAACTGAAGTTAAGTGCGGAACGTACCTTGAATCTCACACATTTGTGATAACACCACATCATCAATAGAATACGTGATTCTTGTTTATATTGTATCCTTGAGGTCGATAACAGACTTAAACGGAAATAATAAAAAAACGAAAAAGAACAATGCGAAACAAATAATTGAAGAACATCGCTCTCGATCGTGTCGGTATTCCGTCAAGGAAATAGGAGCGCTAAATAGAACAGAAGCCGATGGGCCGTGAAATGACGTGTCGAAGGGGTACCTACGTACATACCTAGTTGATGAACTATTGTTTGGAAATGTGGAGATGTGGCCGCATTCTCTTCACTCCCATTGATACCGAATTTGCCGGATTTGGAAATTCTGTTCGATAACGAGGTTTATTTCTATGTGCTCTATTTGAACGTTTCCGAGACAATATCAAAGGTTGTAGATTTCCGTAATTTAATTTCAATCCAACAAAGGGGCTTGGGTCGGTTAGTTTTGTCTATAACGTGAATCAATCATAGCACTTTAACATTTAGTGGCGATTATATACAAAATATCTTTAAGACGTCAATTAATATTATTATTTTTGCGGTAAAAGTCACTCTTTTAGCACACTCGATCGATTTAGCACATTCTATATATAGTGCACCACTGTATTATTAATTAAAAACACCAACATATTATTAATTAAAAGTATGTACTGAGTTTTTCTTTGCCATTACTTTTAATTTTTAATTAGTCTTGTCATCATCATTCTTCTGCCTTTATCCCACTCAAAGTAGAGTCGGCAAACCAAGTGTTGACAATGTTGTGATGTGATTTGGCTAGGTATTTTGCAACATCTGTCTGACGTCAACTTACCTTAGTCGCCTTTTACACCTCGGCAAATAATGAGAGTGGTCTATTCTACTCAGTCGGATACCACACGGTGGGTCAACTTATCTTAGTTGCCTTTTACGACACCTCTGTAAGAAATTAAGGTGGTCTATTCTACTCAGTCAGATACCACACGGCGGGTCAACTTACCTTAGTCGCCTTTTACGACATTAGTGATACCTTCCCGCCAGTCGCTCTTATACGTTTGCTGGGTATATAATCTTCAATTTTACCATATATTAACAATATTGCTCGAGCGGATAATTCATGAAAGTGTATTTATAATAATATTATGGATAACACTTCGTAATAAGTCAAGTAAGTAATATTGCATTATACACTAGTGTTCGACTAAAATTTCGCCTGATGAAAAGCGATCAAGTAGATTAAGTTGGAGCGCGTGCATGTACGTTTATATGTATTGGTTTTATGACATTTAAGTAATTATTAACAGCGTGGAACGTTTATGTTGAGTAAGCATTCCGTAAATCAAATATGTAACAAGTGAGGTTAAAAATGCTTTTAAAGAAGCTTCTAACATTTCATGTCCCTACTGTTAACCGTTGAGGAGTTCTCTCGTCTGGAGTTAATCCAGGCAGCGGCATCAGGTAATGCTTACGATAAACATGTATTGACAATACGTGTTTATCATTATGTGTGTGTTTAATATTATGTGTGTGTGTGACAATAAATCGGGAATGGAACAACATATAACATTTCAGCTCAATCGGATTCCGGGAAGTGGGTCAAATTTAACTTGCAAGATTCAACCTTCACATACATACATTGCGAATTGAATTTTTATTCAACTTGCAATATATGTATGTAAAGGTAAAGGTAGTTTTGCGATTTTGTCGTGGAGTCTATCTCCTGATGATGCTTGGGTTGCGTGGCAAAATGATTGTTGAGTTTGTGATAGTGAACTTGTTTAGTGTTTGTGTATTGTGGTGGCGGTGTTGGAGGTTTGTGCATTTGTTTTTACGAATCCTGCATGTATCAGGTATGAAAACGGATTAACCACTCTACATTTAGCATTACATATATTTTCTATTTTACTTTATCGCGGATTATAGCAAAATTATTTTATTGTTACTTTTGTAAAGGTAGCTTTTAAAAAGCAATGGGCTATGACGAACTGCTAAATCAAGTTATAAAAAATCAACGTTTAATGAGAGGCAGGGGTGTTTTGACGGCATGAAGAATATTATCATTAAAAGGCGTTCCCACGTTACCGGAAGCAGACGCTGAATTGCCACGCTTCGATACTCCGCTCTTTCACTATTGTCCCTTTGTTCATACTTAGTATCGTCAGACTCTCAAAAGAGCGGCGCTTTGTTCAATAGATCTAGTTTGCCACACTTAATTCGTATTGCATCATTCGTTCCACACCATTTTCAGTTTTTTGCCTTTCATCAATCGTCGGTACGAGACCCTCAGTTCTGTGCTCAACTTGACAAGTCACGTGGAGAGCGCTGCGTCACGACGTTACGCCTACTCTCGAGGGTATTGCTTAAACTCGTTCCGAAATATCATAGAGTTGTTATACATAGGGGAGCCATAGTCAGACCTGTGAGTGCGAGTGTGCAACAAATAATAAGAGAAGGAAGATAAGAGAAAATTAACCTACTGTTAACCGTTGGTGGGTTACCTCGTCTGGAGGCAATCCTGGTATTAGCATCGGGTCATGCTTATCATAAACATGCATTGTCATAGAGATTGGACTAGTGTATCTTTATATGTTAATATTTACAACACAAGTAACTTAAACTATAAAAACTATAATACCTATCAAACTTTGAATATGGAATAACATATTTTTATTTCGTCTAAATTAATTAAAGCATTCCTCTTTTTAGAGCACCCCGGCTATAAACATAAGATGAAATTTGCATTCTTGTTCCTGTTTCAATTCAACAGTTAACTCGTCTTAGACCACCCGCGAAGCCTTAAACCACAATTTAAATCGAACTTTATCTCTACGTGATAAAATTCGTTATAGTTTTGCATCTGCAAAGCGCCTATTTGCTCGCAATTCTGTATAATCATCTTACTCGCTCCAAATAACTCCAAATGATTTCATACAGCGTATTTATCTAAATTATACCTTGTCTCGGTAGTATTTAGAAAAGAAAGAAAACCTTTCAGTAAATAACGAAAAGCTAGTCTTGATAAGATTTTTAATCTTTTTCGACATCTCAAATAACAGTTGCAGCATTCGAATCTCATTAGCGACCGAAACAAAGAATAAAAACTTGGAGTAATAAATTTAGCGAGGCTCAAGTCGAATCGCTTACGGTTCCTTTTAATTTGGTTGGCATTGTTTGGGCGTCCCACTGGGCGCCGCCCGTTAAATTTCTTTCTGGAACTCCAGCTGATTCAAGCATTAGTTACTTCTTATTAGTCGATTACGAGTGGAAATTAAATGTTGTGTCCCCTCACTGTGAAATATTGTGACATTATGACAGTAATATAATCTGAATTGTTTTCAAGAGGAAATAAACAAATAATAGACGTGGCACTCTAGGGCATCAGTTTGCGTCGAAACATTTTGTTTTGTCTCATGATTAGTTACTAATAAATAGTCGGATGTTTAAAATTATTAATGTTATTTATAGTTTTCAGAATATTATAAGTAAACTAACTGTGGCTTCGACCGCGTGATTATAAGTGTACTTAATTAATATTTAAACCTAAAATTTTGAACAGGTTATTATTGTGAGTTAACCATAAGAGATAGAGACATGCTGATGCAGACTTTTTAATGGTATTATTGTAGAATTACAATTCTCTAGTACATTACTTAGTGTATCTCCTTTAGAATACGAAGCGCAAACACTAAAGCTCCCAACAGACGAGCTTTTATTACAACTGCGCGACCTCTTACCGTTATGCACTATTAACCTAAACCTTTCGGAAGAATTGCACTACCATACAGTAAAAATTGTATTACAATCGGTTCAGTAGATTTTGAGAAAATCGATCACATACAAACTGAAATTTTTTTAAGGATTTTGTTTCATAATAAGTATATCATAAGTTAATTGATATACAATTTGTTATTGCTGTATTAGTATAAAATCTTTTATTGTATTAAATGCCTTTATCATAGAACGAGTTATTATAAATATAGATTTAGCTTTTTCTGTGTTTTGTTATTATTAGTTAAGTATTTATTATAATTATATAGTTGTTTTATATTATTAAGTAACCAATGGTTAAGTTGGTAACTAATCACTGCTGAACATGGATCTATCAAAAAGATTGTTACGCCACAAGCTTATTTGCCGCTTACAAACTGCTACCTGTTTTTTTAACTTCTGTCACCACTTATCAACGCTGCGGTTTTCGGTGCGGGGTCGCAATTCCAACACCTTAGAATTCCAACGCCAATCGGATCATCGTACTTTGTTCCCCATCTCTTGCCCGTTCAGCTTCGCAACTCACTGAACTAACAAATATTTGAATTTATTATGTAAGTATGTAATACACTTTTATTTGACGATTAAGTTATACGATAATAAACATCGAATTATATAAAAAAATGTATTAAAAATATTGTTTACTTGTACTCTGAATCTGTTAGTAAAGTAAAATAAATTAGTAAAGTTGTATATTTTAGATGCTGGCTAGTTAAATCTAATTTTATGATTAAAACTTGTCAGCATTTCATTATCTTCAAATAGGACCCCAAGGTAAGGCAGTAAAATAAGCTCAGATGGGATAACAACGATCAGAATTTAACTGAATGAATAGGATCGGTTTTTTATAAATGAAATTTTAATACTGCTATCTAAATCACAAAAGGATATTTGTCATAATAAAAAATCTACCGCAAAAAGGATTTATTTGAATTGATGTTTATTTAAGCCGATCCAAGTAGACGAAGGTTTAGCTGGCGGGTCATACTAGCGAACTGATGACTTTGCATTATTATATTGACGCGGCGGGTCTACACTGCCTGATAAAATTAATAGTTGTCCAGCTATTGATGGTAGCGATAAATTTGTCGGTATGTGGAAAGGTACTAGACACATTAATCATTTTGCGGTAATTGAAAACATACTGTGTTTGACAGATAAAATAATTAATGCTATATTGGTCTAGGTTAAAGAGCGTGGATTAAAATATACATTGATATGCAGTATTTTATACAATTAAAAGACAATTTCCGGAGATTTATGTTAATGATATGGGAATGATGATATGAGGAACTAGAAAAGAAAAAAAGTAGCAGCCTGGTATCTTACGGCTTATCAAAGTTCTTTCTTCTTTACTCTTTCTTTTTCCTCACTTGGGGAGGTAGTTAAGAATTAAGACCTATGAAACATCTACTAGCTGTGAGACCGTGCGACTCCTTTAAAGGGGACACGGGTTCAAACCACGGGTTAAGGCACCAATGAGTTTTTCTGTTAAAAACTTATATATGTTATGGATAATTGCAATTTATCACATGCTTTTCTGTTAAGGAAAATATCGTGAGGAAACCTGCATATCTCAAGAGAATTCTGGGGATACGTATAACCTACTAATTCACATTGGAGCAGCGTGGTAGCTGTTAGCTCCAACCATTCTCTCCAAAAAACGGAGCGAGGAGGCCTATGCCCAGCTGTGGGATAGTAACATACCGTTAATTTGAACATCTTATTTTATAATGTAACGTTTAACCATTTCACTGATGAACAATCACGTTTATTTTCGAAATTTTCATAAAAGTTGAGTGGCTATTAATAAATAAAAAATGGCGTATTTGATTTTTATGACAAATAACACGTGTTTCGCAAATAGACACCGATGTGGCACATCTGCGGAAAGGAGAACGTGCTCATCTGAGCCCATATTAAAATTCCCACACGTAACATTGAATAAAAAAACGGTCCTTTCAATAGCCCCTTTTCGGCTCACAACAAACAAGCAGGTAAACGAATTTTAAGGGTCTCCGTACACTGACATATGCACCAAATATTGAAGGATTTTACGTCTTATCACAAGAGAATAGGTAATAAACTCGACGTGGCATTGCTCGGAACTTTTGCAGCAATATCCAGAAAAATAAAAAAATTTAGTATACTTTTGTGTTCGTAAAAAATTTCATTATATTTTGAGCTAAAAAGTCTAACGTAAAATAACTTTTACACACTTCAATTACTTTCTTTCCGCCAAATATTGAAGATAATATTTTGTTAAGTAAAATATACTGATGGGTTCAAAGACTGGATAGAAATCTTCTAGTTTTTGTAACAATTTATGTACCTACGAGTAAGTGACATTTACAATTTTTCATAAACGTTTTTTAATAAAATAAAATAATTTTGAATTTGAATTTAAATTTGAATTTGAATTTGAATTTGAATTTGCATATTTCTTGAGAGCTTCTGAAACATAAGCCAATCTGATTCCATTTCTTTATTTCCATTCTAATGCCAATCCACATAGCAGCAGCGTTATAATGGGTCCAAGCTCTAATCCTATTCTACACAATGCTACCCTGCTCACCTCAAAACACCTATATTATTAATTAATAGTTTATGCTATAAATAAACAAACTTGTTTAAAATTATATATGATTATTAATCTTTATGTATAATATGTAATTAAAAAACTTAAAATATTCTGTTAATGTAATTTTCAAAATTGTAACGTTAAAATCACTCTGTTTCCTAGCAGTTACTTGTTAACTAGTACCGACAAAAATTCAAACTTCGTTAATATCTACATACAAGTGTCAATATTGGTGTTCATGTCATTGTATCCTTCATGTCAAAACCAACTGGGCTACATTCCAACCGTCTCGGTCAATAAAGGATCATACTATCGGACCATGAGAAAGTGTCACGAAATGGGCAGTTTCTTAAAATAGGTGTGATATTTTGTTTGACGAACCTGAAGGTCCTATTCACACTGTATTGCTACAATAAGGTGTAAATATATCATTTCATAGAAGTCATATTTTTATTATAGTAAAACCTGGCCAACTCAAACTCAGCAATGTTAATTAAATAAAAATCATCATCATCTTCCTGCCCTTATCCCACTCTAAGTGGGGTCGGCACAACATGTTATAAACATGCTGTAACATGATTTGGCTGCGTTTTTACGACCGGCCGTCTGCCTGACGTCAACTTACCTCTGTCGTATTTCACGACACCTCGGTAAGAAAGAGGGTGGTCTATTCTTCTAAACCGGATACCACACGGTGGGTCATCTTACCTTAGTCGCCTTTTACGACACCTCGGTAAGAAATGAGGTTGGTCTATTCTACTCAGCCGGATACCACACGGCGGGTCGACTTACCTTAGTCGCTTTTTACGACACCTCGGTAAGAAAAGAGGGTGGTACTATTCTACTCAGCCGGATACCACACGGCTAGTTAATTAAATAAAAATATTTTTGTAAAATATATTTTGTACAAATTTATAGTAAATCATGAGAGAAAGTACTTTTCAGTTTTAAATTTGCAATCATAAGTTAATTGGGGAGCCGCTGGGTCCAAGCGGTACAAGATCGTGTGGTATGGAGATCCCATGAAGAGATCTATGTCCAGCAATGGACTTCCATTGGTTGACAAAGAAGAAGAAGATGTAAATTGAATTTTTGTTTACGAATAAGTTGAATTTAATTAGCGGTAATTATGGGAGATGTTATTAAAGCTTTTGTTATTTATAAAATTTTATTGAATTATTTAATTATTGTATAATATTATTGTAATGAAAGCGTGCTTACTTGTCTAAAGTGAGGGAGTCTACAACTACGACGATTAGGCGTCTTTTTGTTTGGGTAACATCGTTAATTTTAGAATTTTCCGTGCTTTAGTAGTAGATGTGTATGTGTTTAGACATATCTCATTTTAAAACAAATTGACAAGTCAAATAGACGTCGAATGATGTGTACATTAGTAAAGTTTACGCTGACTTACTTCCCCGGGCATAATTACTCTTTGTTATGGAATCCTGTACAAGCTGGCGTACATTAAAGTTTACATAATACCCTAGTCCAGGAGCGGACAGTGAAAACAATGATGTTATGATAGGGCCGTACCGCGGCGATTGTTTAGAATAAACACGCCCAGTAATGCCTTGTATTTTATAAAGGTGTGATCATACATCATAATTACATCTATACTATTAATAAATATTTATATGTATAACAAAAAAGTCTCCAATTATTACAAGGTTAAATGGTGCCACATGTACATGACAATTCTACTACATATTAAAAAAACTTAAAAATAAATTAAAATCTCTACATTCTCGGCACGGCAGTTCGACTTACCTTAGTCGCCTTTTACGACACCTCGGTAAAAAATGAGGGTGGTACTATAATATTCAGCCGGATACCACACGACGTTAGTAAAGTATTATATATTAAGTAAAAAAAAAAATCAAGGAGTCCTTTAAGGTCTAAATTTGAATAAAGACGTGGTTGGTTCGTTTACTGAATTCACGTAACAAACATAACCCTATTTTTATCAGTTCATCCATAATATACCATGTGTTAAATTATACAATTAACAAGTTTGTTTTGACAGATGCCGACGTGTTACTATAACCACCTAAGGTTAATAATTATTTATGAAGATGTTAAGACTTGGATAACATTTAGAGCGTTTTCTTTATAAAATTCAACATGTAGCTAGTCAACAAGAACAAGTTTCAGAGCCGCTGCATTTCATTAATCCATTTCTTCAACGATTTCATTTAAAGTTGTAATATTGCGCAGCTCTTAGATCAGCAACAGATATCAAAAAGTATTCCTGGTAATTATTACCTGACCTGATTATGTTTCTGTGACTTACAAAACCAATATATCGTTGACGGTATCTTATCTTTTTTATAACCTTCTTAGAACACTTTAGACATTACCATTCCGAGAATTTGTGGGAATTTAATATAGTCAATCGAGATCTTAGTCATCGATTCTTGTTATTGATTCGACATAGAGTAAATATTCAGTTTAATTTGTGTGGTTTTGATACTCGTACGATCTGATTTCAATTCTGAAAATTAGGATTGATAGACAACTTGTTTATGTAGCGTTATGTTTTTACATATTGAAATTTGAACTGTGTTGATTTGGGAACCATTATAGCTAATATATAAAACCTTTTAGGAATGAAAAATAACTTTAAAAAAAATACTCTATGGTGTTGCGGCGGTGGGCCACTATTACGCATGAATATGAGTGGACTATATTTTTGAAAAATTAATTGAATATGGAGTACCCACGTAAAAAATGCAAATACAGGAAAAAAATCAGGAATGTGCACGTACCAGATAAATGGCCGCTGTAATGAGTCCTGGATCCAGACAAACACGGCACTCGTGGACACTTCGCGCTAGAAATTAGTGAACACTGATTTCCACCGAACACAATAATAATGAAGCGGATATGCGACTTGACCTAAATCAATGTCCTTTTTATATTAATACGATATGCAACAATTAAATAATTGAAGCGGCGGTAGTGGAATGGTTAACGGACTTGCGATCAAGTGGTCGTGGGTTCAAATCCCGAAAGTTACACTTACAACGTGAACCCACTCCTAACACAAACATTAAGCTTAGCTGGAGGGGTTAACAAGTTTACTAGGAATTTGTTACCCAAATTGCTAATAAGATAACGAAGACGACGAGGAAGGGAAAGTAATTTTGATTTGTTATTATTGAAACATTGCAATTTCGATAAGAAGACCGATAGATGGCGTTACCTCTCTTCATCTTCCTGCCCTTATGCCACTCTAAGTGGGGTCGGCACAACATGTTATATAAACATGTCACATGATTTGGCTACGTATTTTACGACCGGCCGAGATGGCGTTACCTCTCTTAAAATAATTAAATATCGTAAAGTTTTACGCTTTTGTATGTTATACCTAACATCTATTTAAGCCGATTCCCTCAGGTTATATGTTTTGTTTCATTGTTTACGTATCCCGTCCTAATCAAACTGTTTATATACATTTCTATAAACAAACCCGTAAACTTTAATGTTTCGGAATGCCTTCAGGCCATTTATATAATAGTTAACTCCTAAAGCTATTAGAGGGAAGGGTGGATTAATATAAAATTATTTCAGAATTATATGGAAAGAATTACTGAGCACGTAGTTTGTACACACTACGTCATTTAAATTATTAATTTTAATAGTTAGTAAACTAAAATAGGTTTTGGTTGAATTTAGGTTCCATTACAGAAATAAGTACACTTTTATGATAAGTGATAACTGCCGTTTACCGAAAAATTCATACTGTAATACACTCGGTTATATTTATTTATTTATTTAAAAGGTTTACTTACAAGTACATACATTAAAGCATTTGATATTTCTTATTTACTAGAATTTCTTTATTTTCTATCTCTGTTTCTGGAGAGAAATGCGAATTAGTAGGTTACACACATCCCCGGAATTTTCTAGAGATATGCAAATTTCCTAACGATATTTTCCTCCACACCATCGCACAGCACCGTATCGACTATCAATTAAAAGTTCTTTAAGCTATAAACTATTCGTTACATCTAACCTATGTCGTATTCAAATAACATGCTAATAGGATTGATCAAATTCTATAACGGGACAGGCCCTCCATAGAAAGCTATCCTAACATTCCAACCATTAATAAAATTAAGCTATTTCAAGTATTCATACGCGCCATTTAAATATTTACGGTCAACTTGAATTTTGAAGGTCCACGCTTGCGGCAACGTTTAATTAACGATTGCTTTCCTAAATTTTTTTGTTCAGAGTTCACTGCAAATGAATGAATAAATTCATAAAAAATAAATGACACAATTAAAGTGCAATTAACGTTACTTAATTCATTCTATACTTATAAAACAAAGTCCCCGAAAGTTGTCGGTCTGTATGATCGATTTTCTCAACATCTACTAAGCCGATTTTTGTACGGTTCTTTGTAAAATATAGTGCAATTCTCGCGAAAGGCTTAGGTTAATAGTTAACGTTTTATTTATATGATGTGAAAGAGGTCGAGCGGTTGAAAAAAAAACTCGCTTGCTGGAAGTTTCACTCGGGCAAAAACACGTAATACACACACACAGCGTCTTCGCCGGCGAAGACGAGGTCCCAGATTTCTGACCTCGGTTGGTCGTGTCTTCTTGTCACCGTTCCGTCGTCGTATTGACTATCAAAGTCATACCATTAGCCCTGCACTACACGTCGTCCTAAGCCGTGGTCCGGCCTCACAGGAGGCACCCTTAGGACGACGTTTCCCGACGCTAGTAGAGCTTCTGCGCTCCGCATTTCGCAACTTCGACGATGCTTCGGCGCTCGCCCTTCCCGCCCGGTGACGCTGCCGTTAGGGCTAACAGCATATAGTTAATTCGAAAAAAAAACGGATATACACTAAAGTAATGTTGTAGAGAATTGTAGATCTATAAAAATACTACAAACAAGTCCGCAACAGCATGTGTCTATCTCTTATGGTTAACTCAAAATAACTACTTTTATGTTCTAAATTTCAATTCGGGAAAAATTGTGATTTCCACGCGGGCGATGTCAAGCTGATCAATTTCTAGAAGATAATATGTTTAAGAAACACAGTTATCTCATAGAGTAAGTCTTATAAATGAAACACTAAAATAATAAATGCATCGTTAACACACAAACAGTATGGACGAAAGCATTTTTTATGTTTAAACAAGCTTTAACATTGCTGTCAACTGACAGTAAAAATTAACGGTACAACTAAATTACTCGTCTTATGAGTTTATTAGGCGTATCTTTGGACGATAAAGTTAATAAAAAATAAATTTGCATTTAGATTTACGTATACTTTATAGCCCATAAATGTATGTAAATTTGGCAATCCGTATTATATAGGTATATCTATGCACCAACACCATATATAAGTAAGAATAAATGAATAAAACGTAAGCTTAAAAAATTAAAACTTATCCGGCTTAGTAGAATAGATCACGCTCATTTCTTACTAAGTTGTGTCGTAAAAAACGACTAAATTAAGTTAAACCCCCGTATGGTATCCTGCTGAGTAGAATAGACCAACCTCTTTGTTGCCGTGGTTTCGTAAAAGGTGACTAAGAAAAGTTGACTTCAGGCATACGGCCGGTCGTACAATACGTAGCCAGAGCATGTGACAACATGTTTTTAACATGTTGTGCCGGCCCGAGTGGGAGGCACTAAGGCCGGAGAATAATGATGATGAGAATAAATTGGCCATATTTTCGATAGTAAAGACGAAGATTTAAAATACGTCGTTTTCAGATATCAGCTAGAAATTTACAAATTATACAGTGTAATAAAAGCATAATTTCACAAGTAAGCAGTTAACTTTTGACCTACGATGTGCTATGAGATCGAAGTTTACTGCCTATAAACTCTTTATTGCCCTTTGTGGACTATTATTACTTAACCCTTATGACTTATGAAGTAATAAATTCGATCTTTCCATACCTAACGTGCTTCCTTTGATAATATAAGTTTCAACAAACCGGTCTCTGAACAATTTAAAATGTCATGTTCCTAAATTTATGTCACCAAATTCGCAAATTATATTTATAGTTCAACACAGTCCATTTTCATATAACAATAAATATGTCGTCATTAATTTGCTTGCTTCTGAATGATTTTATATTTAATAAACAAATAAATAAGTGGGATAATTACACACACGGCTGTCCGTCCCCAAAGTAATTAACTTAATACTTGTGTAATAGATGAGAGACATTTTCTACAAATATACAATCACTCGTACACTCCACTGCCGTTATTAACGAATTAAGAAACAATATATGATATTTGACTATTATTTCACGATACTTTCGATGTCAACATAAAAACTTCATCATTACTATTTATAATGCTTAAATTATGTAACAGATAAATATTTCAATGATTTAAAACTCACACACACACAGTATAACAGCTAAATGGCTATAAAAGGAATAGGAATCTCACACTCGAATAGTGCATTATTTGCACAAAAGAATAAATGAATAAAGCCATAAGGGCCTTAAAGAAACCCATGCTTCATGGTAAAATTCTCAACTAAAGTTATTTTCACAACAAAGCCGAGTCTCAGATATTCTCATATTGGCCCTCTCTTGAGCCGACCCATTGTCATCTTAATGCGGTATTATATTAATGCGATAAACATCTCTTAGGCGGGATCAGTGCTCATTTTTTTGTATAACTGGGTTCAATATTAGCGTGGAGATAGGTAAAGCTGATGCTCCAAGTGAAATCGCTACGAACAATACTGCGCATCTCATTACATAAATCAGCTTCACAAACTTGATATTTTTGTCTTAAACTATTATATTATTTTGGACGTTAATAGTTTTTTCGAATTTTCAACAGTGGTTTAGCATCTTAGTTTTTACACCATCAACTGATGAGAAGGCAGTGGTGTAGCTATTGGAGGGCGAGACAGGACAGTAACCCAGGGCCTTTAAGATCAGGTGGGCCCCTGAACTTTCTTGTCTCCCCCCTCCCATCTCCCTAAAGCACTTCGAATTCTGAGCATGATTAATACTTACGGAATAAATGATTTTTAATGGATAAGTTGCGACCATAATTAATTTTTCCCCAGGCGGCTTTGGTTACCTAGCTTAGCCACTGTGGGAAGGCTGAGTGCAGAATCATCGTTTAAGGTGTGAAATGCAGAATACAGCGCAAAAACGTCGAAAGTTCGCACACGGCGATTTTTGAATATACATTGTTAAGAAATGAGGAATTTGGGAAAACTATAATATGAATATATCAGGTAGTATTGTCTCCTTAATCGCATTTTATTGATATTTTCATTTAACAAATCTTTTCAACGAGATAATAAGCAAAGTCAAAATCGATTTAATCATTATTATCGCACCGATATCGGCTACATAATAAAGCCATAAAGGTTACGTGACATTATAGATACATCTTGATAGAAATTCCCAACATCAGTTCTGGTATAATTCAAAAAGGCGAGGTCACATGTCACTCTAAACTTCGCCTCAAGCTAAGATGATAGTAAATGTATTAAAATATTTGGGCTGTATGACATGGCATGAATCTTCATATTTAGTGAACGCTCTGAGCGGCCATATTGTCAGGGCACGTACAATGAAACTTGTGCCTTCTCTGAATAATTGCCGTATTCAACTTTGAAGATTTACCATCCCGGCCGCACAATAAAGCATCTGGGAAATGGAGGTAGGAAATATTTTTTGTAACACAAAATGGATAAACATTAAACCCGTTGAAAGCTTATTTATCTCTTGTGCGTTTAAAACATTATACGCACACAAGAATGTTTACGAATGTTATTTCAAATTTATTTTCGATAATTCTGGACACTTAATTTTTAATGAAAAATAACATATCAATATAAATGAGTAGATAAATAATCTAGTCAGTCGCTGCATATTAGTTATAACATCTTGTTAATTACTTGTAAAAAAATGTTATTAATATAATATTAAAATAGCTGCTACTATCCAAGAGTAATTCTGCAATCCACACTAGACCAGTATACAGAAAGGTTTAAATTAAATATAAGAGATAGTTTTACGTAAAGCTTATTACAAAATTGAAGATTATTTGGATGATAAAAAAACATGGATTTGAAAATCCTTTCAGCTTCATATAAGACTGCGGTTTAATAATGTTAAAATGGAAAATTTTAAAAGATTAACCACCGAGTATTCGTTCTGATTCTTCTCTGTAAGAGCAATATTTCGAACCAGTTGTAGCTTCATTAATCATATTGATCCTTGACGATTCAAAAGTGCTTGAAAGTGGTTATTAGAATAAAGATTATATTGATTTGATTTGTATTATACAAGAGTAGAGGAGTCATAGGTAGGCCTGTAAGCGAAAGTAACAACAAATAATATGGGAGGGATGAGAAGATGAAACTATTGGGTTGGGGAATAAGTTCGTAGCGTTTTTACCGTAGATTTTTATTTGAATAAAAAACAATAATTATATCAATAAGGTAATCAATTATATATTCGCCGTTGCTGTTTACAACCTCCTCCCACCTCTCGACTAATTTGTTGATGCCATTCCTCCTAAAATACCTGGTCTGGTGTCAAAAAAGTTGTTGAGCCAGTTTTTAAGGACCTCTTTGTTTTCGAAGATAACGCCCTTCATATGGTTCGACAGGGAGCGGAAAAGATGGTTATCAGTGGGTGCAAGGTCCGGAGAATACGGCAGATACTGAAGGACCTCCCATTCGAGCTCTTGGAGGGCGGCTTTGATGACTTGGGCAACATGGGGCCTTGCGTTGTCATGAAGGAGTATGGTTTGTCCATGTCGATCAGGTCTTTTTAGTCGAATAGTCTCATTCATGCGGTGTAATTGGGCAATGTAGAGCTCCTTGTTGACAGTGGCATTCTTTTCGAGCATTTCCCAGTGCAACATGTCCTCGCTGTCCCACCAAACGCATATCATGATCTTCTTTGGATGAAGGTTCGTCTTGACTCTCAGCATTGGCGTATCTCCTGGAGCCACCCACTCTTTTCTTCGCCTCATATTGATATATAGACACCATTTCTCGTCTCCTGTGATGATTCGGTACAAAAAACGCTGTTTATGACAGCGTGTTGCTCGATGGCGAGCGAGATGTTGAGGAGCAATTTGAAGGCGATTTTCTTTGTTTTTTTCGTTGAGCTCGTGAGGCATCCATGCTCCCAATTTTTCGGTAAATCCCATTGAATGAAGATAATTGAGAATTGTTTTATGATCGCAGTTCATTTTTTCGCCAATTCACGACTGGTTTGGCGACCGTTCACCTTCAAAAGTGATTTCAGATGTTTTTCGTCAGAAGGTCTTCCGCTGCGGTACGTGTCATCGACATCAAAGTCACCATTTTTGAACTTTGCACACCATTTGCGTGCTGTAGACTCCGCTATGGCACCTTCACCATACACGTCACAAATGTCCCGGGCTGCTTTGACAGCTTTTTGACCTCGATGAAAAGCAAAGAAGAGCAGGTGTCGAAAATGGTAAATTTTGCCTCCTGGGTATGCCATTTCTAAGTATAAAAACGAATAAAAAATTAAATAACTCAAAAATACAATTAATACAGTTTTGTAGAGTAGTAAGAGTTGTATCGAATGAAACTTACTATTTACTAAACAGCAAACAAATCGTTATAAAACCAAATAAAATATAAAAACGCTACGAACTTATTCCCCAACCTAATAATTTATTAATCTTTGTCTAATCACTCATGAAAAAGAGAGACCGATAATAAGTATCTTTATTGTCGGTGGATACATTATAAGCTAGCTACTCTAGTACAGATAGTATGATAATAACTACTATAATATCCCACTACATATAATATCATCTAAATGTAGAATTTTTACTTACCCAGGTAGGTAACTAACAAAACTACGACGCTACTCCAATGCGGTCATACTCCAAGTCACGTACATCCTAGCAATTCTCTAGCTATATTTTCAAATTATGTTTTCCGTTACCGTCAAACGAAAGCGTTTATGTATATCCTAATTTCCTATTTAAGGATCGAGATGATTTTCGGTAAGAAATAATAGAAGGGCCGGAGAGGGACAAAGGCTATTTTTTGTTTAAATACTAGCGTTCATACAGACGAAATCATCACAATCATGTATTTAGTAATTTTATTAATTTAATATTTACTTAGGCCATAAGAGTTCTGGGTAAATTATAATTAAGTTCAAAAATAGAATAGTACTATAAGCTATTCAGTAATTACCTTTTATCAAGATAAATAAACAGTGACTTCATGATACTTTTATTTAATTATTAACGTAAAAGCTATTACTACTTACATTTTAATAACCATTATACCATAATTTTCGTTATAAATGTAAATTTTATCAGTGATATTTTATCAACATTTCCATTACTGATACTTAATGTCTTTAATGCTTCTATAATCATTGTTAATTAAATTCTTTAAGACTAACTTATTACTTTATTTTCTTCTAAATCTGCTTTCAATTAAGTTTTACTGTTCATCAGAATGTTTGGCACGTTTGTGTTACTTCTATTTAAAACTACTCTGTGCCTTCTTGAGATGTGCTTGGTCTATTTTTACTGACGACGATAAGACTAATATAACATTTTAATAAACTTTAATCATTCATTATTATTAATATAGTAAAATAAAATTTTAATTATCTACTTAATAGAATTTTGCACTAAACGAATTTTAGGTAAGTCAGTGTTTGCTTCAGCTTTATTAGCTGTAGCTCGCAATTATGCTGCATTTACGGTTGGAGATTGCCTGTGAATATCAACTATTTAGTATCCTCCTCTATTATATGACTTGAGTTCCAAGGGAATATATTGTATTTATATGTATGTTTAAGTTATCTATACTAATATTAAAAAGAGGAAAAATTTATATGTATGTTTTCACAAAAAAAACTACTGGACCGATTTCAAAAATTCTTTCACCATTGGTTACCTGCAATTTTTTTGAGCAACATAGGCTGTATTTCATTTAAAAAAAAATAGGGATCTGTAATAAAAATGGCAAAAGATGTGAAAAATTAGTCATAAAAGGCTATCATCGCGAAAACTATTGATGATAGAAAAAAAAATGTTCTACAGTATTATAGCATATATCAATATCTACACAAAAGTCTGCGATATCATATATCCAACTACTATACTAATATAACTATGTTTAGTGGACTTTCCACTGCCATGAGATCGGTATGCACACGGTTGAAACCGCGGGATATTACTAGTATATTCTAAAGAAAGTAGTCAAGTAGTCATCTGATACTAACCCCACTTCTGAGTATAGTTGTATTTGTTATTAAATGTCAATATGATTAATTTTTTTCTTACTATCACTAGCAACTGATCCTAATAGCTGGCCTAAGGTACATATTATATTATCCTCATACCACTTCATCCTTAAGTAGTAGGTAGACGATGGATATACTAGTAAATTGTGGTTGTGGGTTACATGTGGGAACAGAAGAAATAGACCATATACTTATAACATGGTACGTTAAAAAGAAATAAAGCGTTCATAATTTTAGTTATGTAAGACCAAGTCAATTAAATGAAATTCGATATTTTCTTAGTGAAACTAAACCACAAACGATTCCTCCTATGTTTCCTGAGCACTTAAGTCCCAAAATTATTTCGCCAAGCCACCTAATAAACATATTCTAGAAACTAAATTAAACCATTAAAATTTATAACTTTGAGTTATTAGTTAAATTGCACGAACCAACCCGGTTGTTTGAACACATCAACTAGTAAATATATGATTGTTATTTCTAAATTATATTGAACGAATTTGATTTTATTTTCGTTTGATACTAATTAATTATAATATTAATTACTAATTAGTGGAATAAGGGCAGGAAGATGATGACTAATTCATAATAAATATTTTATTTATTTATGAAATAAAAATGGAATAAACCATTGATTTTTGGTATTTTAATATCAGTAACTTTTTTTAAAATTCGTTTTAAGATTATTTTTTATTCTTTACTAAATCTATACTCGAAAGTATATTCTTTACTAAATCTATACTCGAAATTGTCGAAACTATTTACCACTATTTACTAGAGAACTTACTTATTCCATATTCTACCTATACGACATTATATGAGACATTAGTATCAATTTAAAAAATTGTTATTCTAATCAAATCAATCAAATAGTTATTATAATAACTATTGGGTGTATATTTGTATTTAAGTATGTATTTAAAAAATATATTAGTATATATTCACCAGTTGTCTCTCACCCATAACACAAGTATTAAGTTACTTACTTTGGGGATGGATGACCGTGTGTGTAAGTGTCCCATATATTTATGTATTTATATTTATTTAATGATATGATAATGGTAGTCATTCGTAACTTATACCACTATGTCGATTAGTTCAGATTTTCCACAGGTCATTTTATGAGTGAGTCCTCTGAGTGATTATGAGCTTTGCAGGTCTTAACACATACGTCAGCAATCAGTTTCCGGGGTCATAAATCGTGAGTCGTAAATAACGAGATGATCTTTATTAGCTAAGGCACTGAATTAATCAGCATTTATATATCAATGTTTTATGTGAATATCTACTAGTTTTAAAGCTAAGAGGGTTTTGTCTATGATATAAATGAATTCAACGGAATAGAGATTCCGTTGAATATCATATCCATAGACTTGATATGAATATTATAAAACAGTTCGTTTATAATAATTTAAAAAAATGGAATTATATTTTCTAAGACTTTTATAAAAACGTGGTATGAATTTAATTTCGAACTAACATACTCAGCCCGCTTTGCATAGAAAAGACTGTCTTTGACAGATTTTGTACTATTTTTTATTGCTGCTCTTCTCATCTTAGCGTGATGTTATATAGCCTATAGCCTTCCTCGATAAATAGACTATCTTACACTGAAAGAATTTTTCAAATCGAACAGTAGTTCCTGAGATTACCGTGTTCAAACAATCAAACAAACGAACTTTTCAGCTTTATATATTAGCATAGATATTTAACTTTTCGTCAAGAAATAATGTCATAAGTATTCGGTTGAGAAGAAAACTAATAAGCCTATTTAAAGAAATAAATTTCCCTAAAGTGTGACTTAAGTTTTAAGAAATGTAAATAAAACAAAAGCTATTGTAAGAGTAAATAGCAGGCGAACCACCCGTTTAATTGGCACAACACTGAACGTTGGCGTGTTTTCGCCGAGATAAGCCGTAAGTGCATACCCAGCTTAAACGCATTTTATTCTATCCATTTTATTGAATGTTTTTATTTATTGAACAAAAAGAATATATCAATATTTCCATTATCTTTTATATGAATATACATACGCCGTGTGGTATCCAGCTGAATAGAATAGTACTACCCTCATTTCTTACCGAGGTGTCGTAAAAGGTGACTAAGGTAAGTCGACCCGCCGTGTGGTATTCGGTTCAGTAGAATAGACCACGCTCATTTCTTACCAAGGTGTCGTAAAAGGCGCATAAGTTGACCCACCGTGTGGTATCTGGTTGTGTAAAATAGGCCACCTTCTTTCCTATCGAGGTGTCGTAAAATATGACTAGGGTAAGTTGACGTCAGGCAGGCGGCCAGTCATAAAATACCAAATCACGTGACAACATGTTTATAACATGGTTTTCCGATCTCGCTCAGAGTAGGATAAGGGCAAGAGGATGTTGATTGTGTTACTAGAAAGTATGGTTTTTATTGTATTTTATATTATTATATATTTACTCACATAGATATATAAATGTGATTTTTGAATAAATTGACTTTAATACGTGTTCAAATTTCGTGGTAAGACAGTAATTTAAAACACTAATGTAATTTGGGTACATAAGCGACAAAAATTTAGTATTATCTATTCCAATTAACGTCGTATACTTGTTTTATAATCCAATAAAAAGAGGACACTAAAAACGTTTGTGCATTCTAATTTGTATGGTTACCTTCCTTATCTACATCGACACGCTATGCACCTGTCAATTAACGAAGCTAGAAGGCTCTATGCAAGTGCTTTCAACACAACGCTTAAAAAGTTTCACGTTTTGTAAATATAAAATTACTAGCTTTACCGGTTGCTTCGACCGCTTAAGCTTCTTATAATTTTATTTTAAGTTAATAATAACCAAAAAGAACTTAATACATCAGTTTATAAGACAAACTTAATTTAAATATCATTCATTCATTTTAACTTGATAGTATAAACCTTTATGCTTGAACTAACACCTGATAAAAAGTCATAGACTAGTAGTAACTCCCACTTGGTATATAATATTAGGTTCTTTCTCAGTTCCTGAAAGAAAAACGGTAATTTTATAGCCCGGTTTATAAACATTAATTATGCCAAACTTCATCAATATTGGTCCAGCGGCTGAGCCGTAAAAGTGTAACAGAGAGACAGACTAATGCAATCATATATAAAAAATCCAGAAAGGTTTATGTACATTCATGATTTGTCTATGAGAAAAAATTATAGAGCAGTATATAAGCAAGTATGAAACGCTAGATTGTCGAACATTAGAATATTACTTAATCATCCTCCTGACCTCATCTCACTCTAAGTGGGGTCGGCACAACATGTTATAAACATGTTGTCACATGATATATTTTCTAAGTATTTTACAACCGGCCGCCTGCTTGACATCAATTTACTTTAGTCGTATTCTACGACACCTCGGTAAGAAAGAGTTCTATTCTACTTAACTGATACGACACGGTGGGTCAACTTACCTTTGTCACCTTTTACGTCACCTTGGTAAGTAATGAGGGTAACCACCTTCATATCTTTCTATTCATTCTATTCAGCCGGATACCACACGGCATATATTAGAATCTTACTTATTTTTATAAAATGTACATCAGCGAAATATGGTATAGTGATGTAAATCCAGATTCAATAGGAGGTTATACCTCAAATTAATAGTTGAACAGAGTTTGGGAAGAGTTTTCCATCTATAAATAAAACAATTGAAGGCACGATGTTCGTTATATATAAAGTTATCTTGTATTGCTACGTACTTTGGTCTCAGCATATCTGGTTTATAAACTTTGACATTTGAAATATAGTAACAGTAACTGCGTAGTATGAATAATCTGTCTGGGCTTGTAACCACATTTTTGTATTATAAAGTATTGCTTCGAACACGCCGTGTGGTATCCGGCTGGATAGAATAGTACCACTCTCATTTCTTACCGAGGTGTCGTAAAAAGCGACTAAGGTAAGTCGACCCGCCGTGTGGTATCCGGCTGAATAGAATAGTACCACTCTCATTTCTTACCGAGGTGTCGTAAAAAGCGACTAAGTAAGTCGACCCGCCGTGTGGTATCCGGCTGAATAGAATAGTACCACTCTCATTTCTTACCGCGGTGTCGTAAAAAGCGACTAAGGTAAGTTGACCCACCGTGTGGTATCCGATTTAGTAGAATAGACCACCCTCTTTCTTACCGAGGTGTCGTAAAATACGACACAGGTAAGTTGACGTCAAGCGGCGGCCGGTCGTAAAAACGCAGACAAATCATGTGAAAGCATGTTTATAACATGTTGTGTCGACCCCACTTAGTGTGGGATAAGGGCAGGAAGATGATGATTATGGTGTAAATATCAAAAATTGGTAAACACATGTCATAGCTAAAATGCCTTTTCAAACGTGAAGATGAAAGCATTGTTTCGAACGGAACTATAAGTATTTCAAAGATCTATAGATCATTATCGGTAACTTACAATTTGTTGATAATTGTTTTGTTCTCACTGTTAATCCTGAACTGGCAAAAACTAGAGCGGAAAATTATAAGCAATGATCAAAGTCAAAGTTTGCCGATGCCACTAATATGCACAAACTCTGTTAACTTGAGTAGACATTATATATAAGTCGTGGAGAACATACGACATTTTTTTTTAAATCTTGCTGTGCGCTATCCAGAAAGTAAGCTTAAAAAACGTGTCAATTTAAATAGGATAATTAGAGTCACTGTTATTTTATAGAACATGAAGAAATGAAGTTTCATACAAACAAAAAAACAAGAGCAAAAAACCAACTTAATAAGATAAAAAAAAATTAATTTCAACGTTACTTTCTAGTATTCGTTATTTAATGCACGAGCATCGAAATTTAAAAATCGAACTTTGAGAAGAGCTCCAAAATAAGTACATCAAATTCTACTGAGTTAGAAACTAATCAGCATACCAGATATTATGATGGTTTTTCGACTTTCTATGAGGGTAAAAATTGTTAAAAAAAATCAAATACCGGCAAGTTAATGTCTCTTCTTTCTTATATTGGTACTTCAGTCAACCAGACTGTTTCTTTGTAAATTGGCAGGTAACGCATGTCCCAGGAATTCTCTAGAGATAATTTCAGATTACCTGCCAATGCCTTTCCTTGCGAGAATTGCAAATAACAATAAAACGCAATTTTTCGTAAAAACTTATAAATACATTCTAGGTATTTGAGCTCTATTCCCACTAATACCAATACATTCTACGGGATCTCATAGTTCGGACATCGTGTTTTTAGAAAATAATAATAAATAATATAAAATAAATTATTCTATTTTATATTATTTGAGTAAAATCTATATTATTGTGTGACGTCGCAATATGACTAACCAATAAATAAAAGTCATTCTTGTAAATGCATAGCGTCAACAATGTTAAAGTGACTGCCATTTTGTGACTCATAAACTGTAGCGAAAGTAACAATATTATTAACTTGCTTATCACTGACCTACCTACTTTTTAATAAATGACATGCAAGCAAGCTATCATTTAGGCTATAAATCTATTTCTAATATATTACGTACTGCAATGAAATAAGTTAAAACGTATAATAACATCTTGTTACTATGTCAGCGCTGGGTATAGGTCTCTCCTTTTTTGGACAGATGGGTTGATGCGTAAGATCCACCACGCACCTCCAATGCGGATTGCTAGTTTATTCAAATAATAGGAATCCTCCGGAGATATGCATGTTTTCTTGCGATGTTTCCCTTAAGCAAAAAGCATGTGATAAATTACAAATGAAATTAGTACAAACATTCAATCTTCTACACGTTTGAAAAGGCATTTTAGCTATGGCATGTTATGTTTACCAATTTTTGATATTAACACCATAATCATCATGTGTACACCATAATCATCATCTTCCTGCCCTTATCCCATTCTAAGTGGGGTCGACACAATATGTTATAAACATGCTGTCACATGATTTGGCTGCGTTTTTACGACCAGCCGCCTGCCTGACGTCAACTTACCTCAGTCATATTTTACGACACCTTTGTAAGAAAGCGGGTGGTCTATTCTACTAAACCGGATATCACACGGTGGGTGATATTTACACAATAATAATATCTGTAACTTTGTTGCCTCTTCAAGACATTCTTGTCAAGAAGTAGTGGATTCAAAGAAGCGGAAACAAGAAATTCGTTCCACGTTCAGTGAAATATAGTGACATTCACGATAGATCGAAACTGTTCACGTTGCGGCTTGTTAAACTCTGACACAGGTTTCGATCAGGTTAGATAATGTCTGAGCACTAGACTGGAAGGTATCGGGAAACTTGGGCATTGAATGCAAGAGATATGGTTCACTTGTTTGCCTAATTATCTAATTATATGGACTCAAACTGCTAATTGGATTATCGATTTTGAAAATCGAACTGGTGATTAAGGTAAGTCCACTAGTAATTGACCATGCACTAGTAGTTGACCGTTTTGTAAGAAATATTAAATGATAAGCGTTTTGTGTGTTGTAGCTAATAAAAAATAAATTTGTAATTAGCTTTTGCAATATATTAACAACTGCCCAAAACCTCAGAACTGTAGCCCATTGCTTAATATTTAAAATTTAATATTATTAATTAATATTTTTTATTATGGAACAAATATTATAGAACAAACAAAACGCTTATTATTTAATATTTTATACAAAACGGTCAATTACTAGTGCCCTTACGTTAATTATAATTTTTAGACAACTTTTACTATCTTGTATGCCAGTCCAGAATATTTTTAAGTAATATATCTTGTATACATATTATTTGAAAAGAAGAAAGCTATTATTAGTTAACGTTCGCTTGTTGGCTTACGAAAATTTTAAGTTTCAGTTTATTGATCGTATATTAAAATTTTTGAAATTTTTCTCACGAGCATTATCCGACTGGAGTATGCCAGTAAGAATTGGTTTAAATAACTAAAATAAAAATGAAAAATCGACGAATTAGTCCATGTAATGTCACTTCAGCAAAATATACTTAAAAAGACACCTAGCTCTAAGAGAATTAGGTATAGATAGATTACACAAAACCTTTGGAGACTTTCACTGAACTTTCTGTACGTATTATAAAGATTATTTACCATTTCAAGAATTTGACTATATTTTCAATGTATCAAATGAGACCTGCAATTTTATATACAAGATACTATTATATATACATAGAATATAAAATAGAATTATTTTAAATGTAATATTTAAAAATATTGTAAGTCCCTTTTCTATATTTCAAAGTAAAAGCTTTGTAGCATTTAAACCGCTCATTAATTTAATGAATCTTGATTTTTCAAATTTCTTAAGACCGTGAACTCTGAATAACGTCTTTTACTCTTCAGAAAATATTGCTACACTTTGTTACTTTGTCATACAGACGGCCCTTTGTTAAAAATTATTAGATATCCACTAATAACTGAATTCTTTCTGATTTAGCAGACCGTTAAAATAATCAGATCGGTCTAGACGTAATTGAAGAAACATTTTAGAATCTTTGAAATTGTTAGAAACGAAAACATCTATTCTATTAAATTTATTATTTAAATTTGTTATTTTAGTCTGTGTAGACGCAGCTGATTTCTAAAGAATTTTTGTCGTCTTAACCGAATATTAATTTACAGTTCCATAAGATAATTATACCCCTTAAACAATTTATCAAAGGTTAAATTTATTTCTTTAGTACATTTTGGATTTACAGCTTTTACAGATTTGCCTTACAGATTTTACAGCGTCTCAGTCAAAAATAGTGAGTGAAAACACATAGCCAAACCTACAAAATGTAGACAAAGAGTGCAGGACACACATTTGTGAAAATTGATCTAAAGGCGTCACTTATGTGAGGCTGAACTTTGTTAACTAAGGTTACCTTGACTATCAAAAATATAATTAAAACAAATTACTGCCTTCCCGTGTGTTAAGCTGTGATGGCCTAGCGGTGCGACCGTGTGAATCTCTAGAGACGATCATGGGTTCAAACCCGGGCAGACACCAATGAGTTTTTCTAATAAAACTTATGTGTCTAATTGATAATTGCAATTTATCACACGCTTTTCGGTGAAGGAAAACATCGTGAGGAAACCTGCATATCTCTAGAGAATCCTAGGGATTTGTGTAATCTACCAATCCGCATTGGAGCAGCGTGGTAGGTCTTAGCTCCAACCCTTCTCTCCAAAAATGGAGAGAGGAGGCCTATGCCCAGCAGTGGGATAGTAACAGGCCGTTACTACTGCCTTCCCCTTTGTTTCTATGTAATACAGTAGTTACGTTGGTAGATACCACGATGTACGTCACTTTACAGTCCTTGCACTAACATAATATAAATAATCTAATTCTTTCTTTGTTTCATTCAAAGGACAACTAAAGAACGAACACTCATATTTTAATATGGATTTATGAGCTTTCATTTAACATTCTGTTCTTCATCATTCTCTACAGGGAATATTATTAGTGACGAGCATAATATTTTGCGTCGTTTTGATATTGTTTGTTGATTGTATATTTTACTTATAGAGTCTTTTTCTTCTTTTTCCTGCCCTTATCCCACTCAGTGGAGTTGGCACTACATGTTATAAACATGTCACATGATTTGACTACGTATTATACGCATACAGCCGCCTGCCTAACATCAACTTACCTTCTACTGGTGGTCTATTCTACTTAACCGGATACCACACGGTGGGTCAACTTACCTTAGTCGCCTTTTACGACACCTCGGTAAGAAATGAGGGTGATCTATTCTACTCAGCCGGATACCACACAGCGAGTCAACTTTTTTTTTTTAATACAGGAAAAAACCCCTTATGGGTACCGCCGCCCGACGGGGACAGGCGGCGGTTATGTCGGACTCGCACCGACTAAAACAACCTATGTGCTCCACACGCTGCCGATGGCAAGGACAGGGTATCATTGTACATATTGCACCCGTCCCCGCCGATAGCTCTGATCTCAGAGAACACTTCTGGGTAGGGACCCCTCGAAAGAGAAGCCCCCCTCCGCTAACCGGTGCATCGGGAGCACCAGATGCACCAACCGCCTCGGGGACCAGTAAGCCAGACGTCCGATATACCCCGTTCGGAACGTCCGAAGTTCCCCTGACAGGGAGGCAGACGATGGGCTTAGGCAAGTCGCTATCACCTGGACTCGCCAGCAGTAGATTGGATCCAGAACGAAAGTTCCCGCCTCCCTCCGCCCCCCTCCGCAGAGCAGAAGGAGGCCACCGCTGCCCGCGATCGCTCCCAGCCCACCATGTTTGCTATTTCAAGGTCGACATGGAGAGACCGCGCCCCAAGTAGGGACCCCTACGCCGTGGTGGGCGTTTCCGCCCCCACCGGGTAATTTTTTATAGAGGTTTTCTTCCTCGCAACCTGAAGGTGCCCGTTCCCATTGCTGGACTTCCGGGCTTGATCGACGGTGGCCGTAACCATGTCCAGCCAGACCTAAAGTAAGCCCAACTGAACCCGTCGCTCATAAGGGACTCCACCCCAACCCCAAGAGTCCCCGGCCTGTCCAGATTACCCTCTGCTAATCAGAGGGACAACTGAATTGGCCACCCCACAGTAATCCGTTCGCCAAGACTTAGCTTGCCCGGGGTGCGCCACGAGGAGGCCGACCACTTTGGCACCCACAGCGGGTCAACTTACCTTAGTCGCCTTTTACGACATCTCGGTAAGAAATGAGGGTGTTTCTATTATATTCAGCCGGATAGCACACGGCGTATTTTACTTATAGAGTATTAAACTTTTAAAGATACTGTTTTCTATAGTGAGTGGCGTGCAGTTGCGTGCTGAGCGAGGATCCATTAATGTAGTCTGTCTTGTGCTGCCGCCAACAAACAAATTACTGATGCAAACACATCGTAGCACGCGAGTCAGGGTAGAAAGCCTTTTGCTTGCTTTGTCAATTTCGTTCCGTAATGTACTGAGCGAGTAATTCGATAAACGTTTATTATTATTGCCAATGCCGGTAGAGTAAGTGATTCACGCTATGCCCTATATGTTTTCCCTCATTAAATACCTCCATGACTTTAATAGTAATAAGCGACTTTATGCATTTTGCTATATATACATTATATACATACATACATGCTACTGGCCTTATCCCACTCTAAGTAGGGTCGGCACAACATGATATAAACATGTTGTCACATAATTTGGCTACGTATATTACGACCGGCCGCCTGCCTGACGTGAACTTACCTTAGTCGTATTTTACAACACCTCGTTAAGAAATTAGGGTGGTCTATTCAACTCAAACGATTACCACACGGTGGGTCAACTAAAGTTAGTCGCCTTTTATGCCACCTCGTTAAGAAATGAGGGTGGTCTATTCTACTCAGCCGGATACCACACGGCGGTATTTTGATTTAAAAAAGAAAGTAAAGTTTTTATTGTTACATAAAGATATTTTTAAAGATTTTAAATTACATATATGAATTTATCTTGGAAAATTCATATTATAATAAAAACTTTGTTATAATCTTAATTTAAATATTAATGACAAATGTTTTAAACAAAGATAATTTACAATAGAATTGTATTGAAATTAATAAAACATATTTATTTTTTAGATTTACTGTTGGAGTTAAAAAAAATATTTTGAGCTTTCGATATATTGAATAATTAATTTAAGTTACTGTAAAGATAAATGTTAACAAATCGTCCAATTCGAAAAACAAAATTACATTTCCTATGCTTATACATGGGAAATGTTACTTTATTTTTCTGATAGGGCGAGATATTGTTATGACGATTTCCTAAGGGAACATAAGTAAGAATTTTCATATTACATGTTCACTTATATGCTGCAAAAAAAGTAAAAAAGTGTTAATAAATTGGACGATAAGCTTAATTAAGTTTCAAATGATATATGCAGGTCAGGCGGTCGGGTCGCAAGCGATAAGGACCCTGTGTCACGGAATAGTGTTAAAATACACGCACATATGAGCATGTTGAGACGGGTATGTATGGATTATTCATGTGTGCTTTTTAAATGAATCAGAGCCAACTGTCACGATTCTGTGACAAATTGGTATTAATAGCTTATGTCACGGAGACGCGTGCGGAAATCATGTTTTTATATACGCACGTAAATTCTGTATTTATCAATGGATTACATATTTTCATTTCAGTACGCCAAATAGTATATTTGTTTAATATACGAATTTTATAAGGTTACAAAACATAACATGAGTTATATTACTTATATAGTTACAGTATTCCTTTTGCTGAGATTAAACGATTATAAAGTCAAATTTAAACGAAGTAAAAGCCATATTTATAGCAGCAAGTATTTTATTCAAGCGCATTTAAATAAATTTATGTTTAGCGTAAAATCTTATAAATATTTCATTTAATGCAAGATGCAAGTTCATTTCTGCAGGTTTAACCGACATTGTTCGGGCGGGGTGTTTCATAACAAGACAGTAAAGGGTATGGGGCTATGGAGGGGGGTGTGCTTCTACTGCACTGGTATAACATGACTGTACTAATTTTGCAGTCTCGTGAACTGAAGATGTGTACATTTGCCTGCTACCGCATTTACGTCTTACCACAGAAATTGGAATTAATTTTCAAAGAAGTTATATGCTAAACCGAATTATATATATAAAATTTGCCTTATTACTAGAGAACTTATAACAGGTTTAATTCCCGGAAAACAATGAAATTAATATTTCCTAAATTGTCTACGAGTATTTTGAAACTATTGTGTATCGGGGACGTAACTATTGTGTATTATGAAACTATTGTGGAAAAGGTTCCAAGTAATAATTATTTTTAGTTGAAAAATAAAATATAGGCTGAAATCATTGAATAAAATAAAACATATTAGGTGACAAACGATTCGTTCGCCACAACTTAAGTTTAAAATTATCCTCATTTGTACTATTTGTGTTTTTCTGTCTCGAAAGAAAAGAGGTAATATTTTCACCCTGTATTTTAGGCCAGCTTATAAGCTTTATTGATACCGAATTTCAATTATCAAAATTGAATATTACTCTAGTGTATTAGCCATGAAAATGTTACAGACAAACAGATGGACTTTCACATTTATAATGTTAGTATGGATAGAATGTTTTTTGAATATAAACTATCGTGAGAAGTATTCATAGTGGATAGGTTCGAAACTAGTCGGGTTAACCCGATACAATAACACGTGAGTATAGCCGGTTCTATACATTAACTATGGATAGAATGTCGGTATGAACATAATTGTTTTGATCAAGATAATTAAAGGGACAGGGAGGGGATTCGGCAAAGAACCATTTCATGTTGTATGTAAGGATAAGAAGGAGAACTTACTCCTATAAATGGCTTTAATATAGATTGGTTACTTTTATGTTAGAAAATCTTTAGCCACATGTAAGTTTCATTTTACCGATTACCTTTAAAATAAAGCATTGCCATATAATTAAAAGTACCGGAGTGACCGAGCCTTGCTCGGTAATTTTTTTAAAGAAAGAAAAAAATAGAAAGAGAGAAGGCGTCGATGACATGTGGGATTCGAACCTGGGTTTTGAACATTTTCAGTCCGGCCGTTACCCATCGGCTATCGCAAATTTACGTTTAACAGCTAAAAAATCCTTTGCTTTCAATTCTACATTATACCATATTTTTAATGCCAAAAACAGAGATACAATGAATTTTTTTTTAAATAAAACCTTAATATCTCAATTTTTCTCCCCCAAATCCCGCTACATGCTATATTTCAGGAAAAACCTTGGAGTCGTTTCCGAGATTCCGAAAATAAATATATATACATACAAGATTAACTCATTTAAACATTAAAGATATAAGTTTTTAATATCATCAAGTTCGAAGGGGTTCAAAGTTTAAAATCCGATATAAATTTAATATTTTAATAGGAGCAGAGTAACAAAAGAATAGAAGGATTTAAAATAGGCAAAGAAATCAATTTGTGAAGGCTCGCCCGCTATCGTTTTATATTTTTATGAAGCGATTCACGAAGCTATCGACAAACAGGCTTTTACGCACAAATATTTTTGAAGTCAGATTTATAGATATCGGTTCGGAAATTTCAAGTTTATAGTTGTAATAAAGTGCTTCTAGCCTTCGAACTAACCTTTAAGCGTTCTTAGTTAAAGTAAAGTAAATTACCCTCTTTGGGAATCAATGAAGAAAGTCTTATTTAATTCGGAGAATACAATTTAAAGACGATTGATAATGTAGATATTAAACCTCATATCGGCTTTAACTATTTCTTACGTACTTGTAATATATTTTATATCATAGCTAAATTTATATTGAACCGAACGTAGATATTGAAGGTGGTTGACACAATGTATTAAGTAGGAACTGAAATCCATTTTCTACGCAAAATTTGATCCCGAATAAGAACATCAAGGGAAAACTAAGGTACGATATTGGAATATGTTTTAGATCACAACTCGAGTTAATAAAAAGCTTTATTTTTTGTACTTATCAACGTTTAGGATGACGTGTGCGATACTGATACCGAACACCAACACAAGATAGCGGTCAAGGGCAAATGATAAATGTGTAGTACATTTTTATTATTTAGTGCCGTTCACATTAAAGGAAATTGTTTATACTAAGTACTAATTACTATGTATATATATTATATATTAGATGGATGTATGTTCTGTTGTATGTTATGTACGTATATTTTAGTTATTTATATATTATTTGTGTATATTAACTTTGTAAAGTAATGTATGGCTACCTATCTGTTCTTCCCGGTATTAAAAGTTTCTTCAGCCCTAAGGTAGCCTTGAAGAAATCGATAATTAGCGATTAAAAGCGACTAAAAGGCGATTTAAAATGCATTTGTGTGATAATTTTATTAATTAAATAAGCTATAGAAACCATTTCATCAATGTAATAATATTTTTGTTCCGGAAGGCTTAGTTCAGCTCGTTTGCAGATTGGAAAACTTTTGATCGGATTTGAATATTTTTGTGCAAACATGATCCAATAAAAATATACCTTAAAAGCCAATTCAATTTTCGCTCGGTATAAAGTCTTTTGTATGACTGCAGGGTAACATCGGATCCAACGTGAACTGTCAATTAGACAGGACTCTGTACCGCACAGACGGTATACGTATTTGTATAGTTGCATAATACCTAAACCCATCTTTTTCGTCTAGTTTAATCTACTTTACAGAAAGGTTTCAATTAAGTGTAAGAAATATACTTATACTAGCTTTCACCCTCGACTTCGTTCGTGTGGACCGTTGTCGTGTGATAGGTAGATAATGGATAGCGCTTTTCAATGTCATCCTATTCCTGTAGACTTAACAGGATTTGTAAAGCCTATATATTATTCTGGTGTATAAGGAATAATTATGGCAAATTTCATCGATATTGGTTTAACGGATTCACCGTGAAAGAGGAACAAACATACATCCGTACTCACAAACTTTCGCATTTATAATATTAGTAGGAAGGATAGGAAAGTAGATCCATAGAGAAAATAATCCTATTTTACACTTTATTTCGTTCGTCTCGATAAAAGCAACATTCCAAACCAGTTGTAGCTTCATTAATCGTATTGATTATGGACGATTCAAAGTGCTTCAAAAAGCTTATTTGAATAAAAACTGTTTTATTCAATTACTTTTGAGCACTAAAATTTTCAGGAACCTCCTTTATCCTTTTTTGAATGCTAGTTTTCATCGGTTCATGCATAGATAAGATCGTTAACAGTATTTTTTCCTTTAAAACGTCGTATGCCATAATCGAACTTGTCGATACAAACTGGTTTGGATCGTAAAAAGTTGGAAATATTACACGCGGCTTTATTACACACTGACAAATTATAGTAATTTGAAATGATATATTTATAGTAATAATTTTGTTTATTCGAAATTTTGGTTACGAAGATTTACATTAAATATTAGATATATAAATTTGTACATTGACTATTTTCTTTAAAGCAAAATTCAAGTTTTCATAATTCAGTCTCATTTACACGTATTTGATATAATTTTAAGCATGGTTATTTTAAGCAAAATCATACTTTCTGTACTGTAAATATTTTTATACTATAAATATAAATTCGATCGGTAAAATAATTTAATGGCAAATATTAAATAAATAATAAATAAATATACTTACATTACTTGACTGCAATTTACTCCTTAACTAAGATGTTTTTTCATATACAATAGGCATAGAGTAAAAATAAAGCTTTTCATTATCACACTTACTAAAATTATATTGGTATACAAAATGATACGGTATCGTTTTAATATACCTTTGCTAAACAAGACTATTTATATCTATATCTATTTTCTTGTTGTTGTTGATATGTTATTAAAGTTGATATGTTAATAATAATAATTAATAATAATAACTCATGTTAATATATCCTGTGATATAATTTCTAAACCGGAAACTTCACTACATATTATAAAACAAAGTCCATTTTTCCGTATGTACGCATAAAACTTTAAAACTACTGAACCGATTTTGATGCGGGTTTTTTTAATAGATAGAGTGATTCCAGAGGAAGGTTTGTACGCATAATAATATTCAATACGAAGTAGAGAAATAATGTAATTTTTGAGGTTTCTGTAAATAATTACATTTTTTTCCACTTACATTGCAAACGCAGGCTAAACCCTACGAGATTTATCAAAATGATGTACTAAGTATTTGTACACCATGAAAAGGTCTACAGAAAAGTCCGGGATAGTATATGTCTATCTCTTATGGATAACCCACAATAGCAGTTTTTGTCATTTACTTTTTACGAAAAATGATGCCTTGTGTTCAAAGCAACTTTTATACAATACAGCATTAATCCTTATCCAATTAAGAACCTTAAATATATTGTTTATTTAATATTGATCTACATGACCCTTTACAGCATGTTATTTAAATAAACAGTTTCGAAGATATTACAGATTTAAAATGCAGGGGCCGCGCCGCGAGCCTATAAATAGCGCGTCGGAGGTCGCGGTTCGCCTCTCGGCGATGCTTCCGCGCTCGCCCGTCTTATCGGTGACGCCGTCAAAGCCATTAGGGCTAACAGCATTAGTCAAATTCGAAAAAAAAAACGCGGTTCGCCCTTTAACCATTTGAATTTAGCAGCGATCGGACGCATTTATGATCGGAGCTCTCTAGCGAGGAAAATAACAATCACTACATATTATAAAACAAAGTCCATATTTCCCTATGTATGCATAAAACTTTAAAACTACGCAACAGATTTTGATGCGGTTTTTTTTAATAGATAGTGATTCCAGAGGGAGGTTTGTACGTATAATAACATTCAATACGGAGTAGAGAAATACTGTAATTTTTGAGGTTTCTGTAAATAATTACATTTTTTCCCGCTTACATTGCAAACGCAGGCTAAACCCTACGAGATTTATCAAAATAATGTACAAAGTATTTGTACACATTGAAAAGGTCTACAGAAAAGTCCGCGATGGTATATGGCTATCGCTTATGGATAACCCACTAAAGCATTTTTTGTCATTTACTTTTTACGAAAAATAATGCCATATTTTTGAAGCAATTTTTAAACAATACAGCATTAATCCTTATCCAATTAAGTACCTCAAATAAATAGTTGATTTAATATAGATCAATATGGCCGTTTACAGCATATAATTTAAGTGAACATTTTCGGAGATATAACACTTCGACTTTAGCAGCGATGTCGCTCTTTCAAGAGTTTGTTTAAAGACATTCTGTAATTAATTGTAAAAATAAAATACATAGGGAAATATAAAAGTAAATAAGTAATAATGTACTATATGAATTTAGATATTCCAAAGATAGCAGGAAATCTTCTTGGTATAGGAAAGGAAATTGTTTTTCTCCAAATTTAACGCTACGGCCATGGGCAGTAATGAATAAATCAAAACAACTGGATCAATTTTAATCATTTTTTTACACTGACTGACATGGGATATATATTTTATACCCGTGCGAAGCAGGGGCAGGCCGCTAGTTATATCATAAATCAAAGTTTAAAAGTTAACAATAAATTTAAAAAAAACAAAATAATGTTATACACAGAAGCTGATATCAAATTTAAGACGTCACCACACTAACCATTTTAAAACATTCCACGCCATTCCTAACCACAGATTATAAAACTATAATGGGTCTTTAATCTATATCACAAACAAAAAACAGTTGAAACGGTCCTTCTAATGGCAGTATAAATTTAACACTTCACCTTACCTGAAAAGCAAAACACGCTACTGAAATTTTAGACGCTTCATCACAAGACGTGAATTTTCTTTAATATTGCTTACCGCGCCGAGCCACCTGTTGCCTACCACCTAAATAGGTCGTAATGATGTTGCCTGCTGCGTTTTATCATGTAACTTTACCTTATTACGTTTACACAGTAAAAGCTAGGTCTAATGAGCTAATTATGTTTCGTTCTTAATTAGTATTAAATATTAAATCATATTTAGTTAAGACCTAATGTAGATTATAATGGGAAATACACATATATATTATCTTTATCTCTTTTTTAACTTTTACTTTACTAATCAAAAGCATTTCACAATCATGTAACTTTACCGAGTTACGAACAAATGTTTCGATTCGCCAAGAGCTAGGCATCAAGCAGTATCTATTTTCCACGGTATAGTTATGTATACTCTTATTTTTTGGACAAGTTTCAAGTCGGGGCAGCCAATCCCTAAATGTCTCGTTATCTAGTAAAAGTGGAAGGCACAAAACGGCGCGGAAGGTCGCCCATGCGATGGACTGACCAGATCAAATCTGCGGACAGTTTGGTGCATGAGTGTACCTCAATGAGCGCGAACCGGAAAAAATGCCGCAAAATTGTGAAGCGCATAACAACAGTTGCTACCAAAAATGCTACTTGATGGCGATCATGACTGCTCTGTCAAGAGCGCTACTATTGAGAAGAAGAACTTTATTGTATACAGTAACGACTTTGTACAGCAAGAGCTCGATCTTATAAGCTAAATATCTTTTAGCTTTTATAAGGGACAGGCTTCCCTAGTATACACTTCATTATACTCTGAGCAGTGAGAAGTGACGACACAAAGTTCGTTAAAGCGCAGAGCATAATTAGCGTTCGAAAGTTGAATATTTAAAAGGTTATAGAATGGCACCGAGCTTAAATTGGCAATGTTCATAAAAATATAATTTACTAAGGGATGTGAAAAATCATGGCATTTCGAAAGAATATTTAACTAATCGATTTACTTTATCCTCCATGGTATAAGGCTTTTTAAACAAACCTTTCACGTCGGAATTAGGGGAAGCCGTATTCATACTAAACGGATTTTGGTTGAGATTTAACGCCTGTACATGTACATATTTTTTATTTCTACAGACAAAAATATGTTTCATTTCAATTTTCTAAATACCTTCTATTGTCTTATTTCTAGACATTGTTAATTTTGAAATCTGATACGGACTCTATTTAATTTATAAGCGTAAAAGTTAAGTAAACTTATTAAAGTTTTTTTACATTCGTCTAAAATATATATTTTTAAATACATATTTAAGAAAATATGCATGTTGTTTTGTTTGAAGACGTAAAATATAATGCAAAAGTAATAATAAAATTATTTTGCTATAATCCGCGAAGAAGTAAAATAGAAAATATATATAATGCTAAATGTAAGTGGGATTATAGCAAAATAATTTTATTATTACTTTTGTATTATGGATCTCCGCAAAGTAACGCCTAATTCTATAAATTATTTAAAATATAATGGTTTAATGTTACGATGTGAGGTGTAGGTTGTAGTATACTTCAACTTAACTCTTCTAGGTGTACCTTTTTCGCTCACTTGTACCTGTTACATGCTCATATTTCTCTGTTCACTTAATGCATGATAAGTAAAGTGCATAAAATTTGTTTAACAAGGACATTTAGCCATATCTAAAATAGGCATTTGAGGTGCATTTTGAAATAAAAAAAATGATTTTTAGGAAGATAAGATAAGAGAATAGAATAAAAGAGTGTAAATGGGTTACATTTTACACATTACATCTTAGCCAAAGAGACCCTCTCTACGATTTCCTTAGAAAAGATATACGGTAGCCATGAAATCTTTGTAATTTTAACAGTACTTTAAGCTAAAAAAACTGTATTTAAATGTTATGTTAGTATATTTACTTTTGTGGTAATCGCGATTGTTTCTTAATGTTGAAGATTTCTGGATATTTCGACAAAGTTACTCTGGTCACGCAGCGTTTAGAGTATCGCGGCATATGGCTGCGACTATTCAAAAGATCTTCGTCCATCCGTATATTATCGGATGTATTGATAAAATGTATATAAATTGTCAAAAGAAAGAAGCAAAACAAGTTAATATGCAATGTTATGTTGTTATGTTATTACCATTTCTCCAACCGACAATCACTCAATCAAGTACATTAGTTTGATCAGGTGCAGTGAACTTATTATGGGCGTATCAAGAACAACTTGAAGGACGGCTTACACTTTACTATCACGCTCATCAAAGTAGTATGTTTTGTAAGATCATAAAATATCATATATGTTAGGATGTCGTGACATAATATTATAATACAAGTAACAAATCGTCCCGGTATTTAGATTGTTTGTTCGATATTATGGACGTATGCAGTCAGCGTGTATGACTGTAATTTTTGTCAAAAAGCTACATGCAAACAATGGTCATAAGTTAGAGAAAATGTACATTCCCCGCAATAAAGCTAAGGAAATTGCATGTTGCCGGAAAATATTGGGCAAATGCTTTACGATCTGATAAAACTGGGGTGTTGACGTGGGAAACATAATATTAAGTAGGCTATTTTTAGGTAAATGGCCTGTAAGTTTCTTGTATTCTACCGTGCGAGTTTGTAAATTCAATACTAAAGAACTGTTAGAAGAAATAAACAAATAAGAATAAATAAATCTTTTTAATTTGGGTTCATGTTTAATAGATGATTACGATGAGATTGTGTGTCTCTTTCTAGAGAGGCATAGGTTGAAACCAGCATACAGCAATTAGTGTTTACGGAAAAACTTGTGTTTAATTAATATTTCCAATTTATCACACGCTTTTTGGTGAAGGAAAACATCTTGAGGAAGATACATCCTTAGAGCAATCTCAGTATGTCTAATCTGGATTGAAGCAGAATTGTTGTTCTTAGCTCTAACCTTTCTCTTCGAAAAGGAGAAATGCGCCATATGCTCAGAAGTGGGATAGAAGCAGGCTCTTTCTAAAATTTACATATCTATTTAGAACCCGTAGGCTGTTACTTAAATTTACAAAGGCTATAACTATTTAGAACCCGTCTGTATATTTTTTAATTCTAGATTCTCGTATGTGATAATAATAAATAAGCAATTTAAACTATTGTTACTCGAGTCAATTACACATTGTTATAATGCCAGGCAATCTACTACATGAATCAATAAAGCTATTGTGATTCGATGTTGAATTAAAAGATGTATAAAAAGATTGGCTCTACGCCATCCCTTTGGTACTTATTCCAACCGCATATATGACGAAATCTATGACTAACACACACTTGTCATGCCAAACGCGGTAGGTACACGTACACTGTGTTTAAAGATCGTGACTATAAGTAATTTTTTCGTTTGTATAAAATGTATAATATTCGAAAAACAAAAATCTGTCTGCCGTTGGGTCGAAAAGCGGTGAAATTTAGCAGTCAACTCTATTTGTTGGGTTAGCATTTCTTTTATCTTTAATATTTTAATGAGTTAATTTGTATATATATATATATATATATATATATATATATATATATATATATATATATATATATATATATATATATATATATATATATATATATATATATATATATATACATATATATTCGGAATCTCGGAAACGGCTATAACGATTTTTATAAAATTCAATATTTAGGGGCTTTGGGGGAGAAAAATTGATCTAGCTAGGTTTTAATTAAAAAAAACCATTTTATTCCTGTTTTTGGGCATTAAAAAATACTAATATTTATATTGAATTATATTTGCCATGAACGGTCAAGAATGGGTGGTCGCGAGAAATAAATAAACATAGGATCCAGCCCCACCTACCCTTTTTAATTTTTCCTTTTTTTTAGTTTCTTTTTTTATTTTGCAAAAAATATAGATGTTTTAGTTTAACTTAGCATCATCAATTTCCTGCTCTTATTCCACTCTAAGTTGGGTCGTCAAAGGTGTTAAAAACATTTTTGTCACATGATTTGACTAGACTATTGTACGGCCGCCTGCCTGACATCAATCTTCCATAGTCGTCTTTTACGACGTTTGGGTAAGAAAGAGGGTGATCTATTTAAATCAACTGGATACCACACGGCAGTTTTATTGCAATATTTTATCTTTAAAAAAATACCGAGCAAGGCTCCGTCAGTCAGGTACTGTATGTTTATATTTGTGATTCGTGCTTAAAAATTGTATAACTTCTGATAGCGTAATCAAAATGTATAATTAAGACGTTGTTTTATCAAAATCCACTCAAGTAATGTGGACTCAAACGGCTAGACTGATGTGTTAAGTTTTGTGTGCACTCTTTGACCACTACGTTCAATTTAGTTAAAAGCTGAGCAAAATGTACATAGGTAGCCGACCTTTTCCAATACAGTGTATTTTGTGAAACTTTATATATAGCAGTTTTTGGTTGAAAACGGTTGTAGTGAAAGTAATGAATGAAGGTTGTATTTAGTAAATTTAAAACAAATATAAATTCTTAAATTCAAAATAACAGTTTGTCCCGTATCTGAGAAAATACCTTATTATAAGCCACATGAGAAACGCTAAATATGAATTGCTGCGGCTTATCATACAAGGCAAAATCAAAGGAAAACGAAGTGTGGGTCGACGAAGACTATCTTGGCTTAAAAAATCTACGCCATTGGTTCGGCAAAAGTACTCGTTACCTATTCAGAGCAGCGGTATCCAAAGTTAAAATTGCCTTAATGATCACCAAACTTCGCGCAAAGATGGCACCTTAAGAAGAAGAAGAAGATAATCCACTTACATGGCCCACCAATATATGCACATTCTTGGTGCCGTACAGTATTGCATGTGTAGGTACTGAACATAGAACATTCTGTACCAAACACGTACAAAGATCCAAAGTGAAAATCACGTAATGCAGACGCAAATTGTGAAGATGTGTCACGTGCGGTAGCTCAGAAAGCTTAATTTAGTCGAAGGTTAAGCCCATCCGACCATCCTGCACTTTTGGATTTAAAGTTCTTAGTGCAATGACTTATAGTGAATTCTTCATATATTTCTATTCTCCGATCATGTGCTATTTTACATTATAGTGTATTACGATTTTTTCGTGTAATCTATTCTCCTGATGATGCTTCGGTTACGGGGCGAAACGATCGTAGATATTGTTGTGGTAAATGTGTTCTTATGTGGTTTGTGTTTGTTACTGGCAGCGTTTTATGATACGTGTGGTAACTGCTCCTGCATGTAATGTAAGTGCACTAGTAATTGAACATGTACATTCAATTAAAATTTCATACAAAACGGCCAACTACTAAGTTGACCGTTTAATACCGTGAATAATAAGCGTTTTGCTTGTTGTACCTAATAAAAACAAATTTTTAATCACATGGTTTCCATCTATTAACAACTGTCCACAACCTCACAACAATAGCCCATTGTTTAATATTACAATTTTATATTATTAATTAATATTTTTTATTAGCTACAACAAACAAAACGCTTATTATTTAAAATTTCATACAAAACGGTCAACTACTAGTACATGGTCAATTACTAATGCACTTACCTTATATGTATGTGTACAAACACGGATTATAGCAAAACAATTTTATTATAACTTTCATTTGCTACTGTTCCAATGTATGGAGGGCTTCTGTTAATAATTACACCATGTATGTTTTACATGAAATTGCTTTAATTTACCCTAGAAGTTCTGAAGATTTAGACGGCAGCAGCAAGCAAAACCAGATAATGTAAACTTTAATTACGACTCCAACTTAGAATATAATATAGTTCCCATTTACGCGAGTTATTTCATTTCTCCTCTCACAATGCTTCGTTTTACAAATGAAGTGTGTTCAAAATGTAACGAAATCTATACCTAAAGCAGCCATATTCGGGATGCCAAATTGACATAGAGCTCTTCGCCTGAAACACGTACAAAGAACGTGAGCAAATTCACTCACATAATGTAGATACAAACTGGGACTAATGTGTCGCGTTCGGAGTGCTTTTTGCGCTGGATATTCGATTTAAAAGTACGCGAAAGTATAGGTGACGTGAAATCCTCTTTACTGAAATATAAAAATATTTATTTATTTATGTACCAAAAAGAAAATATACTAAAAAGCCGTTAAATGAAAAACAAGTACAAAGGATAACTTATCTCTATAAGAGATCTCTGCCAGCGACCCTTGGTGGTTGGATAACTAGAAGAAACGTAGTATAGGTTAATTAAAAATTTTAAAATACAACAACACAACCACTATACAATACAAAAACACTATAAACAAAATAATAAATTATATATTGATAAACTTACATTCTAATATTCATAAAATAAAATACATATATAATAATACTAATACTAATACAATAATAATATTTATTACAAAGTATTGATAATATTATGTTGCTATAATCCGCGAAAAGAGAGCAGAAAATTTATTAAACACTAATGTAGTACAACCTGTTTTCATACCTGATACATGCAGGATTCGTTAAAACGTATGCAATACAAACATTCACCTTCCACAAGCATTCAAATCAAATCAAAATAATCTTTATTTTATTAATTAAGATTTTCACAAGCACTTTTAAATCGTCAATGATCAATTAGATTTAATGAAGATAGAACTGGTCCGGCATGTTGCTCTTACCGAGAAGAACCAGCAAGAAACTCAGCGGTCAATCGTTTTAACTTTTTAAATTTACATTATTTAACCGCAGTCTTGTTTGAAACTGAAAGAATTTCAAATCCATGCATTTTTATCACTCAAATAATTTTCAATTGTGTAATGTGTTTTACGTATATTTCTTACACTAAACTTAAACTTTTCTGTTGATAAGTATAATATGCATTGTTGAATTTTATTGTAGAAGCGAGTACCGAGACCAATGAATGAGTTGCTAACTATGCTGAGTCGCGACACAAGTATCACAATCTTATTTCAACCTCTCGTATATCAAAACTAATGAGAATATTATTTTAATATAATCCGCGATAAAAGAAATATATGTAGTGCTAAATGTAGAGTGTACTATTCGTTCTCATACCTGACACACGCAGAATTAAGAACTTATGCACTACCCGACACAGATAACACAACAATACACAAGCACTGCACACATTTACCACCACAATCTCAACAATTCCACGACAAAATCGCAAAGCCGTGTCGTGGAGTCTATCTCCTGACGATGCTTCGGTACCGGGCCAAACAATTATTGAGAACGAATAGTATACTCTACATTTAGCATTACATATATTGTCTTTTATCGCGGATTATAGCAAAATAATATTCTCATTGGTTTTTTATTATGGACCTCCGCAAATTAACGTCTAATTCTATAAATTACTCTCGTATATCTATGATATACATCGAATTTTGTTCGATACATTGCATACCACAATCTCAACAATCCTGTGCTTTCTCCCCTGTTTCCAAAATAAAAACGAGTATGTATTGCTCCTTTAATTGCGCCAAATTTTATAATTATTAGTCTAGCGTCTTAGCAATGAAAACGTATCAGATAGACAGGCAGACTTCCACATTTATGTTAGTATGGATGGATATGATAGAAAAAACCTTTTAGTCATTCTATACAGTGTTGTAGTGAATCATGTTGGTTGCAGACAACTGGATCCTACTCACGTAATGCGGACACAAACTGTGAGCTAGTCAGACGCGTCACGTTCTGTATGCACTCTTTGCCCGGCAACTTCAATTCAGTTAAAAGTGGATGCTTACTGCTACATACAGGCTGATTTAACTTTACACAATTCAGTTTTGGCTTTTAAATTTCATTCCGTGAAAGTTTAAATCTCTAAATACTTAACACTAAATAAACACAAACTTGGAAATTGTATCTTCTTTTCTTTTGAAGTAGAGAAGAAGCTTTCTGAAGAAGAAGCCGTGTGGTATCCGGCTAAGTAGAATAGCACCATCCTCGTTTCTTACCGAGGTGTCGTAAAAGGCGACTAAGGTAGTTGACCCACCGTGTGGTATCCAGTTTAGTAGAATAGACCACCCTCCTTCTTACCGAGGTGTCGTAAAATGCGATTAAGGTAAGTTGACGTCAGGCAGGTCGTAAAAACGCAGCCAAATCACGTAACAGCATGTTTATAACATGTTGTGCCGACCCCCCTTAGAGTGGGATAAGGTCAGGCGTATATATATTTTCATTACAATAAATTATTAAGTTCATTTGTTCTAAATCAAAAATCAAATACATAACCAAAATGGATACATATCATTAACAAAATATTTTTATTGGCTCTTTAAAAACTATTTTTAAATTGTTGGTCAGTGTCACTTTGGTCTAAACAGTTGCCTATCCCTGTTATAGACATTGCAAGTTTTAAGACCAACAAGCTTCTTTTTTTCTCAGCACTGATATACGAAAAAACAAAGTCGTCGGCCGGAAAATCCTGTTATTATAGTTATTTTTTTATAATTCCAGCATATACTTCTAAGATGTATTTTCGATGAAATTTGTTCAAAACTTTACCGCCACAATTATATTTAAATTCGTTTTAACGCGACGAAAATGAACTTTGTGAAGTCAGAAATTTCGCAGCAAACTTCTCAGTTAATTCAAATCCGAAACGAAGTAAAATAGAACCGAGTTTAGCGTTTAAACAATGAATTAAATATTATCACGCTTTAAATCTTTCACATCCTAATCAGAAGTTAATTTAACTTACTGTTAATTGTACATTATCTTCAGCCATTAGAGAGGTATTAGGCAGTATTGAATTAAAAATTATTCACTTTACTCGCATTACTTAGCCTGTTTGAGGTCTATGTTATTCTGATTTGCTATTGTTACTTGACTTAATTTTCTTGAATTTATTTTGAAACAAGAATTTTTCATTTAGTCCATAATTTTCGATTTTTACCATGGTGACGGACATTGCAACAAACTTTATAAAACGGGAATAATTTTAATAAGCATAACTTCCAATACAAACTTGATAATTGAGTTGAATTTTAGATAGGTTTATAATTTTACGAACCCTCACCTAGAAGAGAATTTCCCTCGTGACCTATGTGGCCTCAATCAAGAAGTGGTTTTAATAAGAAGGGGACGCAAAAACTGCGTGTGAAAGTGCGTGTCTAATTAAAGTAGGAAAGGGTAGAGGCATCTATTTTATATAAGGTTCAACCACAAGATAAGATACAACTAAAATGGGACATAAAATGTAAAGATGTTTGTATAATAATTATATATTCAATACGCAAGCGATCAATTATGTATTCGATAGTTGATAACTCGTTGTTAGTCAGCTTGTGATTATTACCAATGATACTCGATTCAATTTGTGACTCATAAATAGACACTTGGTTTAATATATTCTAGATGTTATCAGTTAATCGATTCAACTTGCCGGTTTTGTATTTAACCAACATATTTTTTAACTAAGGTCACACGCACGACATGTGTTCCGTCGGCTATAACATCAATAATTTTAACAATAAGTTTTGACAGATCTAAGGACGAATATTAGATAATCTCACGTTAAAACAAGTTCTTATTCTACTCGAAAGTAAATTTTAACTATGGATTGTTATAAAATTGTGATCACTGACCTGAACAATCTTGAAATTGTTCAAAAGTATACCTATCTAGATTAGGTTTTACTAAGATAATGATTTGTCATTTTTTACTAAGATAAATAGAGAGCGAAGTCGAATAAAATAAATGACTAGGTTTTACAGGATTTCAAGAGCTTTATAGTGTTTATAGTTAGCTTAGTGAACAGTTTTCGTTGGAGGGTATTAACATTAAAGAAAAAATCCGTAAGAAGTCATTGGGCAGGGAACAAGATAGTGTTAGACGTTTGCTCAGTGTACTTAGTGCTAGTTTTTTTAACCTACTCGATCGCGTTAGCGTAACGCAATATGTAAGGTGCTGGAAAAGCGGTCACTAGATGTCGCTGTTGCAGCGTCATACATATTTACGCTACGCTAAATAACGCTTAAGCACACTGTAATCTTAGTAGTTAACTTTCAAGCTAGAAGGAACTATGATTTAAAAAGGCCAACTGGCTATAATACTATTTCTGTATTAGATGAAAATAGACTGACCATTCTGAACTATTCTTATTTGGCACCGGAGTTTTTTTATAAAAAAAATATGACGTCAGCAAGCCAAGACTTAATCAGATGACGTGAGTAGTTTGATTACCAGCTCTTAACTTAATTACGGACTCAAACCTTTTAACATTTTGACATGACGACGATGAGTTAATGTTATGACAATTGATTGTTAAAAGCAAAAGGGTAAATCTACATTTTAATATTGAGGAAGAAATTATACTCATTTAAAATAGTTTTCTTACATTACGTGTCATCGTAAAAGTCATTGTTGACCTTTATTAGGCTTTTTAATATCATAATAAGAGAGATAAATACGAGGTACTCATTTCGCTTCAAATCAGTACAAACAGGTTCTGGGTCTTTGTTACTTTAAAGAATTACATTTTGCATTATTATTTCCATTCTAAACAATGTCTTTTGTCAAATCTTTGACCTCTTTGATCGGAATATTAAATTAATTCGTATCAAATGCTTATTTGTGAAATGAAAATAATGTTTAATCTGTTCTTTTCAAATTATTCATATTTTCACTAACATCAGAATTTTTTTTCAATAATTTCTTCTTATTTTTTTTTCCTAGGAATTTGACATTAACGATGACCTTAGTTACCCCTTGTTATATTAAGTGTAAAGTGTGCATGAGTAAATGTAATATAATTAAAATATAACAAATTAATAAACCACTAATAGGAAGCAATTAAAATCTGTCAAATTATACAATTATTTCGTTAAAATTTCGCGTGAAATTGAAGTAAAATACATATTAGCTTTGGGGAATGCATTGTGCTGTTAAAAACTAAGCCTGCCCTTTTGTTTACAAATAAGGACAACTCATTTCGTAGTCGGAATGTGCAGATTATTATCAAAGGCTCACGTAAGTGGTTTATTAAAATCCATATTCAATTAATTCCCGGGTACGAACATAGTAACTAAAAATAAGAATTTGAAAATTTTAATTCGTAAATTGTAAAATAAAATAAACAATCTAAATGGATGAAGGTGACCCCTTTAAGGTCTTAGAGAGCCGCTAAGTCCGACCGGCATAAAGTCGTGTACCAGCATAAGATTGTAAACTTGTAATTGCATAAGATCGCGTATCGGCATAAGAAGCGTATAGTCAGCAGTGGACCTCTTCGATTGATGAAAAAGAATAAAATAAATTAATAAATTAAAAGATAACTATTAAGAGAAAAATGAAGACAGCGACTTATTTTCGCCTTATTATAATATTTGAACATTATAAGTTCTTTTATTTATGTTTAATGAATAAAACAAAACATTTTTAATGACATATGTTTACAAAAGAATTACATTCAACATTCGCTGAGTAAGATTAATGAGAGGAGAAAGCAAAGCTTTTTGTATATATCCAAGTAAATTAATTATCTTTTCAAGTGTCAACCGCCTACACAGGCCTACAAACTATTTATGGAGAGGCATGCAAGTTATAATTTATTTAATATGCAGTCAGCCCATTAAAAAGCGTTCAGTCTCGACGCTACATTGGAATTCATTAACGAACTAAAAGAGTAAAACAAAATTGAATACTGTTATTATAAAAAAGCTGTTTTACCTGCGTTTTTGTGAAAAGAAATAAAATTAATTAAGTGACAGTAGCATCTTTTTATTCCTATCAAATATAAATGTTTATACAGTGAAATACTAGTATTTTGTTTACTTAGAGGCGCTACTATAGACGTTTGAACCGAGATATGTCACTATCTACTCTTAAGACTAAAAAGGGCGAATTACGGGCATTGTCAAGTATTTTAATCTATATCTTTTTGTTTTTTAACACTAATTGCTTTTTTTAATTTTCTTCAGCGTAAACGTTCTAAGCTATCACGCTTCCGTATTTATTTTTATTCCAATATCAAACATGGCCTGTCATATTTGAATAAAATTTGTAAATCACCTACTCTGTGCTCGTTCAAAATTATAACTTTTACTTGAATACGATATTAATATTTTTTATTAATCGTAAATTTATGACTCGTATATTAACATTTTTGCACAGGAATTCTTACTCTAAATACTGTTGTGTATTAGCATATGCAATGAGTAACATAGCATGTTAAAACTTCGTCCAAGATCTACCTTACTTAAATAAACGAATACGAACTTTTTATTTTATTTTTGTTTTTTTCCACGTGTTAATTTTCTTAGGACATTTCAATTTGCTGATTATCATAGAGACATATTTATAATTGTTCATTTACTCTTGTTAAATTATAAGGGTTCACATTTATCACGGCCTAAAACATTTTTTTTGCACGCAATATATTTCTATTAATTTATCCAGATGTAGAACCAAAAGTATATACTACCAAACATCACGAATTTAATAAAAACAATGTCGAAATTATTGTAAACTTAATTTGTTCCTATCCAAAGTATTATTGTTACATAGTAAATTTTACTATGATGTACTCGTGGGGTTAATTAACTCGTAGGTCGAAATTAGGTAATAAAAATCCAATCCTCATGACAAGTTTTCAATAAAAATTTAACACTACATAAAATTTAAAATAGCCAGATAATATCAGATGACACCTAAAAATTATGCGCCATAATTTCATTCGAAATAATATAATCGAAATATGAACTGAGGTTGTTCATATTTCATTTCAATTTATCGTCCAAAAAGTGTATTGTGATTTCATTTATATTTCAAAGTATCTGATTATATTTTGTGACAGCATTTCTCAGTAAAGTATAAATTTCAACCAGTAATTTAGAGATACCAATTTTTCGGATTTTTCAATACTTGTCCTATTAGCTTAAATCCTCTGCTAGTTGATTATGCGACTAGCTTATACTTAGTAGTTTATTTCAATTTCATGTGATTATGTTTAATTTTATTACGATAGCGTTACATGAAACATCGTCTTTCAATCATCTTCATGTAAATATAAGTCTTTAAAACACCATTTCATTGGATAGCGATATTTATATGATAGTGTTAACAATGATGGTTTACATATACCTCTAATGTATACAATGGGTGCAGTAGTACTGGTATGGCTTAGAGCATGATTCGGTTTTAATTAATTATGGATAAAATTAACATGCTATGATTAGATCTCCCAATCAGCTAATCGCCAATTATAAAAAATATTCACCCACACAACTTTAACCGCAGTGTTTACCTATATCCAAAACCTTGAAAGAAAGTTATATTAGAAAATTATCTGTAGATTTATGCTGTAACTATTTGTCAGTTTTTTTAGATTTCCAATAAGGCTACCAATGATTCCTACGGCTACATAATCTTTAATTATGTCATTCGTATCCTGCTTTTAGATGTAAACAAGATGGTAACTGTATTAGAATCTAATTTAATATTGGTGAGTTGATACTGTGAAAACATTGATCATAAATCTGTATTGAGTGATGTTATATGATATATTCGATTATTTTTTCAATAATTAAAGAAAATATGAAACGACTTATTAAAATTTATTTTATGATTGGTAGATCGACCTACCGCAGAACACACAATAGAAAAAAAAGGTATTCAAAGCTCCGTTTTATATAGACTTGAGATGTGACATGTGTTACTATTGATGCATTACTTGCCTAACACTCTTGATTGAAAGTGACACATAAATTTACCAATTAACTCCAATAAACTTTAATGATCATATGTATTGAAAGTTATTTTATTATATGAAACAACCGTTAAAGAGAATTAGCTTGAAATAGATAAATTCATAACGATTTCAATAATAGTCTTAGTATGTATATCTTATTAAGCCTTATTTTTTAATATTTTCAGTATTACTTTTGTATTATGGACCTTCGCAAATCAATGCCTAATTTAAAAAATTAGCTATTTCTAGAAAATTTTATGTTAATTTTGTCACCTTGCAAAAAACAATCATTATTTATACTGTTACATTTTTCATAATAATCAACTTTTATGACACCTCTTACTTTTATTATTTTTTGCTCCTTATACATATGTTAAAATGTTTTAATAATGGTTATAAATACTATTGCATATCTGTATCGTAGATTTTTGAAGATAGAATAAAATTAATTTTTAATATTAGTAAAAAAAGACTTTTGAACCACACATAAACAAAAATTTGTTAAGCGATAATAAATTAGTATATATCAATAAAACTAAAAGCGACAAAACATGCTAAACGTTATTAATTTCAACTTCGTGTGTACGAGGCCTTAGTTGAGCGGCTGTCATCATTATCTACAAAATATAATAAACAGCTAGCAATATCAGAACATAATAACAGTGTTCGCCGGTTCACTGCACTAGGAAATTAATTTAAAGTGCATGGATGTGGTAATTACAAGGCAAGTAGCCATTATGGCAACAAACAGCTGATGAATCACTGAGTAATATACACTTTAATCTCTGATGCTATTTAATGGACAAGAGTACGGATTCACAATTTTTTTGGATGGTATAATCAAGTTGAAAATTTAGTATTATAAATAAAATTATATCTTATCTTCGTTCCACGCCGTGTGGTATCCGGCTGAAAAGAATAGTACCACCCACATTCTTACCGAGGTATCGTAAAAGGTGACACCTCGGTACGAAAGACTAAGGTAAGTCGACCCGCCGTGCGGTATGCGGCTGAATAGAATAGTACCACCCTCTTTCTTACCGAGGTGTTGTAAAATACGACTTAGGTAAGTTGACGTCAGGCCGACGGCCGGTAGTAAAATACGTAGCCAAATCATGTAACAACATGTTTATAACATGTTGTGCCGACCCCAATTAGAGTGGGATAAGGACAGAAAGATGATAATGATGATCTTATCTTCGTTCCCGAGTACTACAATCATTCTTTTTTTTCATCTACCCTCACTCGACGACGACGCCACGGCGCTCCAGTGAGTTCGTGACTACGGTGGATGCAATTCTGCCGAAACGTCGAACCTTATGTATGTATATGGGTATTATATTACCATGTATATAGGTAACTAGAGTTTACCGCGATGTGACCCGTTTGTTTATATAATAATAATTAACAGTATTTTCGATAGTAGACTTCGGTGGACGATTGCTATCGGCGAAAAACAATTGCATCGACATGTAGGGGACGCGCAAATGGGATCACAATACCGGAATGTACCGTCAAAGGCTTGCTCAAACAAAAGGAAATTTACTGCTTAAAATTGAATGCGTTAATTATTTTTCGTTTCATCGCAAACTGTATGGGGTTTTGTTTCTGCTTACAAGAGCCGCCACGCCCATAACTAGCTACCGATTCTGATTGGCTCGTCAATCTCTTTGTTTTTACCGCGCGAGCTTTAAGTAAGCATTCAAATTAGCGTTTTACAGTTTTTATAGTGCTTATAAAAGCAATAAACTTATAAAGCGATCCAAGTTATATCGTTTACAGTGCTAACTGATGCGGGCTTATTGCTCGTATATAAAATATTACATAATTTTCTGATAAAATTTTATAATTATGATGTTGCTGAATTTACATTATCATTGTTTATCGTTTAACAAGCGTATCACGACAGGATTAGTTGAATTATTTTTTATGTTATTATGAAAGCGATATCGTTTATGGTGTCATGTTTTATATTGTTATGGGAAGTTTGTTAATGGATCCATTTAGTGTATGTAGTTATACAAACAAGTAGAATAAAGAAATACGCTTATACTATTCAATTGATAAGCAAAGGTCTCGTCTCTCATTTGAGAGGATTGTAGCTTGCATACACCATACAGATCCAATGCAGAACTGTATCTCATATACAAAGATTTCTCAAGGGATGTGGTGTTTTGCATCTCAGTGTTTTCCTTCTCAGTTAAACGCGTATTGTTATATTTACGCATACTTTGCATATTTATAAATTTGCTGTTGTTACACGCTTCATTCAATTTAAACGTATAAATACACTCAATTTTTCGGATAGTGAATCTAATTTTTTTATCCTTTATATTAATTAGTGTGTAAGCTTTAATTATAATTAAAGCTTATACATTCATGAAATATATTTCATGAATGTGGCACAAGCAGATTAGCTGTGAAACCGCAACAAAGAGGAAGAGATACAGACTTTTGCATTTATAATAATTGTTGTTGTATGCTTCTGAAATTGCTTCACTGTGCTACAGTATCCCACTACGTTATAATACCTTATCTTGACCATCCATGTAAATGGTCATAACAGTAGGCATTAAGGAAAATCTTGGCAAAACAATCGCTTATTTTATATATAAATTATATTAAATCTACTTCCCACGATATGATAATTTGTGAGACAAACGGTTTTAGAGATGCGTGTATCACGGTTGTACTCAACAAATTGTACGCTATCATTATTTCGTGGGATAACAAAATGATAACTGTTAACTTTAAACACTAATAGGTTATTTTAAAAGTTATTAAGTAAATTAACCGTACATTGCAGTGCGTGATTGTCTTCCGCCATAAAAAAGTAAAGATATATTTTACTACTTTAAAACGGTTTAAAACCGTCGTCATACCTTATACATGTAGGATTAGTAACCGCGCGTACCACAAGCTACCATGAACACCACACTACATAAGCACCGCACGCAATCTACGACAATCTTAAGGCTAGGTCACAACCAAATCGCAGGACATCTATCGGTAAAAACCATTTCATATAGTTAAAACTATCAAAATAGGTAATCCCCCTCCTGCCCTTATCCCACTCTAAGTGGGGCCGGCACAACATACTGTCACATATTTTGGCTGCGTTTTATGACCGGCCGCCTGCCTGACGTCAACTTACCTTAGTCATATTTTACGACACCTCGGTAAGAAAGAGGGTGGTCTATTCTACTAAACCGGATACCTCACGATGGGTCAACTTACCTTAGTCGCCTTTTACGACACCTCGGTAAGAAATGAGGTTGGTACTATTCTATTCGGCCTGATACCACATGGCGGTATCAAAATAGGTAGTCTAAAGTACAAAAGTTATTATAGAATTATTTTGCTATAATCCACGTTTGTTAAGATAATCGCAAAGCCTTTGCGATTTTGTCATGGAACCTATCTCCTGATGATCCTTCGGTTGCGGGGGTTGGGAGATTGTTGTGGTGAATATGTGTAGTGCTTGAGCATCTAAGTAACTCCTACTTGTATAAATTATTTAGTAGGTAATTTAATCAAGACAGAATTATTTATATATACACAGTTAAACTAAGATAAGTTACTTACGAGGCACCTCAATAAACAACTGAAACAGTAAGCACAAGAGCTTGTAAGTTAAACAAAAGTGCTTCTCAGTTTGTGAAACTGGATACGGTATCGAGAGCAGTACGCGCTGTTGCAACAAGTATTAGTTTGTATAGAACTCCATACATCTTGAACTCAATGGACTGTAAAAATTATACTTCGCGAATCGATTAATGTATGTTCCAAATACATATATAATCGAATTGAATCGGATATAATCGAAGTAAGTAGACTAAGTCGAGTTTGCTTGCACTTTCCCACAACTGGGCAGACACTTTTTCTCTACTTACAAATATATATGTCGCGTATACTCACCATAGAGCTCCAATATGGAATGGCAGGTTACACATCTCAGGAAACCTTTGGACGTATTCAAGTTTAGTTATTAAATAAAGTTCGAGTTTTCGTAATAAATTTGAGATAATAGTTACAAATAATACATTTTTTAAAAACGGTATTGGGAATTCGATTGTGTTTTGGACACTCCAACATTTAAGGACTCTTTCACTTTAGTAAACACATACAAGCTAAACTCTTTTACTTTAGCTGGTGAACCTAAACTATCTAAAATTAACATTTCTTATGTAGATTGTAGACGTATTTCTTGCTGTTCACCTCATATGATTCATACTCAAATCAAATTAAACAAAAATAATCTTTATTCATAAGTTTTTTACAAGTATCGAATCGCCAATGATCTATTAGATTTAATGAAGCTACGACTGGTTCGGAATATTACTCTTACTGAGAAGAACCAGCAAGAAACTAGGTGGTCAATCTTTTAAACATTTAAAAAGATTAACCTCAGTCTTGTTTGAAGCTGAAAGGATTTTCCAATCCAAGCATTTTTATCAATGAAATAATCTTCAATTTTGTAATGTTTTACAGATAAGCGTAAACTTTTCTATTAATTAGTAGAGCTTTAGAACTTTACCTTTTATATTCGGCACTGATATTTACATCCATCCGGTGGTAGGTAATAAAAAATAATATAAAACTCTTAAGAACAAGTAACACATTGGAAATAAATCTTCAGTATTATGTCCAAAGTTAATAATGTTTTTGAGAACATACAAAAAAACCATATCATTTTTATATTTTGCTGAGGAATATCTTTTCCAAATCCGAAAAGTCTATTATGCTAAAGTATTCCCATTGACATCTTTTTTTGAAGCCGATACTAATTACGTCATCTTACTGGACATGGTCCAAATTGTCTACGCTTCTGTGATCACTTTGAGAGAGTTTTTAGCAAAAACGAAACTAATTATAGATCTCATCTTCTTTGTTGTAATGTAGAAGTAATGATACATTAATATTAATATTAAGGTTTTTTATCCATTAATATTCTATCAATATATAAACAGGCTATATATGGAGATAAAATTATTATTAATTAAGAGATAAAAATTTGTAAAAAAAATGTTTTATTTTATTATATCTTATTAGTCATTTTTTTTTCTATACTTTGGTTAATTGTCTTGTAAATATGTTTTTTTCTTACTATGTCTGGTGCTGTTACAATTTTTTTTTAATTAATTGCGTCTTGAAATTGTCTATGATTCATATTTATGCCTGTAATGGACTTACACACGAACCTTATTTTATAATGGACCTTATTTTATTGGTCGTATGTAGGTTATTGGCGTAATAAATAAAAAAATATAAACTCTTAAAATTTAACAATCCTACTTTTAACTTGTATATTTAAACTTCACTAAATAAGGTTAGTATAATTGAGATTCAGTACAATTTAAAATTAACAGGCCGTGGAGAGTTTGAAGGTTCAAATTCCAGGAAGGGTAGACCAACGATTTTCTTGTGAAATAAGAATATTGAATGGATATTAGCTAAGCATATTTAAGATTCATACTGTCATATGGTCGGTAACACAAAAACAACTTTTACTACTTTAGAGAAAAACGATTCACGAAGCAGCGTGGTCTAAGCTATTGCTATTTGGTAGAAACAGACTCATACCTTTTATAATAATTGCTATCTACTTGAGAGCAATGCTGATATAGCCCAGCGGTGAGACCGTGTGACTCTTTCAAGGGGGTCACCTGATCAAACCCCAGGAAGACAACAAAGAGTTTTTGTATTTAAAACTTGTCCCATTGATAATGCAAATTATCACAATTTTTCGATAAAGGAAAATATCGTGAGAAAATCTGTATTTACATAGAAAATTTCAAGAATATGTGTAACCTACCAAACCGCATTGGAGAAGCATGGTAGGTCCTAGCTCAAACCTTATTATCCAACAAAACCTGAGTTACTTGGGTTACAAAATTAACAAAGAGAACAAAAAGGTACATCTGATAATATTATATTACTAAGAAGAAGCTATATCTGCACAGTTGGACAGTTAGAATAATCTTTATTGCATGACATAAACTATATAGTACAGTAAGGCAACTTTATCAGACATTTGTCTCTTTCAAGACAACATTAGGGTTAGGGAATTGTTCGATAAAAGAGATAGTAGGGGGTACATTTGCTTTCTTTAAATACATACGTCATAGAACAAATAAGGGTCGTTACAGAACACGTTTTAAAGTAATATATGTATTTTTAATTTAATCTCATATAAGAGATATAAATAAATATATGGGACACTTACACACACGGTCGTCTGTCCCCAAAATAATTTATTCTTGTGTTAGGGGCGACAGACAACTGGTAAATAAATACTTTTATAATTTTTAAATACATACTAAAACACATAAATACACCCAGACTCGAAGAACCAACAAATTGTTTTACAAAATTTTAATCCTCGGCGGGAATAGAAGCTGCGACCCGAGAATGGCTGAAGACAGGGTTGCTCCAAACGGAGCAACTTCTTGAACTTTAAATGACAGTTTTGTTTCGAGGGATTGTCGAAATCGCACTGAGCCACAGCATCGCGTGGCTCGACCACTAGTAGTATTTTTACCAAATAAGCTAGCGAACGAAGTCGCGGCTTTTAACACTTTAAAACAATAATAACTCTTTTGTAATTTCTCAATTTTATCATTAATATTTCTCTTATTTTCATAAATTTCACTCCATTATTTACCGGCTTCTATATTTACTTTATCGACATTTATTATTTCATGAACAGGAAGTTATTTATTTGAGCAGATGAATATATGCTCGAATAATCTTTATATAGCTCTGAAAATATATGCTAGATTAATTATTTCGTATGCTAGATTAATTATTTCGTAAATCGACATAGCACAACCTAGGTAAACTATTAAATATCTGCATAGTAATAAAATTTGTCGTTTGCATGTCGAATTATATTCACATTAATAAAATATTCTGTAATCAAATACATTTTTGTACAAGTACGTTTGAATCTTAAACTCTTACTGCTGCGAGTCAACAAAACGGTTGCCCTTTTCAAAATATAATTATTAAAAAAGGAAATATATTTCATCATTGTTACCCCTTCTACAAGGTCGTAAAATATTAAAGTAAACGCTTTTTTTAAACAATTATTTTATTAAATGTCAATAATATACTACCAATCCCAGAATAGACTATAGGAATAAATATTTTACTATTTATACCAGGATTCATATAAATATCAATGTTCATCTTATAAAGCTCTCCTTAATGAAAGGTTTTAAAGGAGTTTTATGTTGAAGTTTGAATATTACTGCATAATTGATAGCGGTAACGACAAATTACAATACTAGAAAATTCAAAAAATGATGAAAAATTCATATACGATTGTATTTAACGAAACCGTATCTTTGTCGTTGAAACAGATATTATATCTATATTACTTATTACAAAATAAAGTACTCAAAAGCTGTCTGTTTGTATGTGATCGATTTTCTTCAAATCTACTGAATTTTTGTATAATTTTCACTAAAACTTAGTGCAATTTTTCCAGAGTTTAGATTAATAGTAAACTAACAGAGATACACTTAAGTAATGTACTAAAAGATTATAGATCTACAAAAACTCTACAAAAAAGTCCGTGAGAGCATGTCTGTATACCTCATGGTTAACTCACAATAACTACTTTATTATTGAAAATTTCAATGAAATACAGTGATTTCCATGCAGGCAAAACCGCAAGCATAGCTAGTAAAATATAAACGTCAGTAAGAAACAGGTTTAATATTGGCAATATACAAAGTCGAGGAATTACGCATTAAACTGGTAGACAAAGGCAACTATCAAAATAAACGCTACTTTAATTTTCCAACAGCGCAATTTCTGTAATCGCTCAGACAAACCTGAAACATCAAAAGGCTTGGGTAAATTATCGTTTTGAATGTTTATATAAATTATAACAGAATATTTTGTTAGGAACGGTACATTGTTGCTCTTACGGGGAAATCGTTTCGTAATGGAGCGTAATGAGTGTCGCCACGCATCACATCGTCTCACACCGAGTGCTCAGTGTTGCCATTACCCAACCTCATTAAATATAAAGAAGCACAAAAAGATAATTTCGTGTATGAAAAAGTGACAACGGCTGTTGTTTGTTTTTTGTTTTTTGGCAAATGCCCCTCTTTTTTTATAACAACTCTCATATTGCATTTTTGAAGTGAATACGCCGCATAAACTTATTTTGTGTACGTCATTATTTTTATATTATTTAATATGCAGTATAGAATAGCCATTTTATATTTCGTAAAGTTTAATATTGAATATGCTAATATACCTAAATGCCATATTCCTGCTTTCTGTTAGGTACATTTCACCTTACTCTGCAGCAGCGTTGCGTATATTTGCATGAAAGCCAGTGTATGCTTTTGAGTATCATAAACTCTCTGTAATATAAGACTTTTCAAGACAAAATCGCAAAGTAATTGACTTTACGAATTGGACATGAAAGCAATTAGTTTTACGAATTGGTCATGGAGTATATGTCCTAATGATGGTTGATTGATTACGCGACAAAACGATTGTGGAGATTGTGGTAGTGAAGTGTGTCCTGGTTGATGGTTTGAAGTGGGTTGTTCGAATCCTAATTGTATAAGGTATCATTCTATTCCAGTCCAATTAACAGGCTTCACAATTTCTATAGCCTATATGTTATTCCAGTGTATAACGAATAATTGTGCCAAATTTGATCGATATTGGTTCAGCGGATTCGCCGTGAAAGAGTTACAAACATACATCCATACTCACAAACTTTCACATTTATAATATTAGTAGGATAGTAGGATTCCATTATTGTTATTGTATCTAAAAACCAATTTATTATTTTACTACAGAAAGTTGTTAAACATTTGCATTCATAATATTTGTCGGATATTAAAACCTCGTTGGATAATGGATCCGGCCGTCACAATAATAATAGCTAATTTGTAACAAATAAAAAACCTGCAAATGGGCATCGGAGCGGTAATAAAAAGATATTCGGTCGGTGGGTCGTATCGAGAAATGAATTTAGATTACAGGTTAACGCCGACTAAGTGTGGGTTGGCTTCATCGGTACTCGAAAAAAAACACCGGATAAAAACAGTAGAGCATAGAATATACCTTTTCAAACCTGTAACTTGATCTGCCATTTTAGGCTTAAAATGAATTTGTTCTTTTTACAAAAAAACATGTTTTTCTAAAGGTTGTAGTGTTTTTTGGATTGGAATTATAAAGAAATATATTTCATGGTATACGTGACATTTACTTCACGAAATATTTACTCTAGACTATTCTACTATATTAAATATTTAAGTATCGGGAGTAGCGTTGAATTACTTTTAATTTCTCGATTTTTTTTTTATGTAAACGAAATTACGAATTAACTACATGTATCCTTTCCATAAATATGTGAATTTTATTTTTTTTAAATATATTAATTTAGTTAATGAAATATTTTCTTAATATACTTTCGTAAGAAATTATATAAAGTTAAATTTTCATTTTTATATGTAAAATATAGTAATAACAAATAAATATAAACAAATATGTTCTAATTGTTTTCTTAAAAATACGTTATGATAACATTAAATTGTAATAACTTTTTATTTTTTGGTTATGTACTTTATCTTCAACTTCAAGGTCGATGTCGCTGTTACTAAGAGATTCTATACTCGAGTTTCTTTTTTTTCACTCTTGGTTATGTTTCTGCGCTTCTATGAGACCAGTATAAAAATTCGATAAGTTTACTATGAAATTATTTCATATCAAAAACATGAACATGGCTTTCGCACAGCAGGTGGCATAAGTGCAACACTATAAAAGAGGGACGATTAAAATTAATAAATATTAAATTGCACGATGCACCGACTGCGGTATTTCAAGAGATGCCTACAGCGTTACCATTTATGGTGAGACAAAACATAAAACCTTGGTAGGAGCGTTCTTGTACTCGTATATCTACGGCATTGCCCCTGTGCCAGAACCTTGCAAATATCTTACAAAAACTATCCATATTACTTATGGTGTAATATAACGTTTATGAACGACTTTTTATACTTTTTAGTATTTTATGTATATGGCGGCAACGCTGTATGTAATAACAGGTTTCCTTACCTGTAGTCTCACCGTGTTCTATGAAAAATCTTGTTACGGCTTATTCGGGAATAGGTTTCACGTGAATAACTGTTTCTGCTGCTAGCAGTAAAAAGAAAAAAGACTTCAATCTTCCTATACTGTTATATATAAAGGACATATAGTAAGACAGAAATACGAGTAAAGGTTGAATATGATTTGTATATTCGTACCTAATACATGCAGGTATGCCTAGTTAACTGTACGAGTAATAGGCGACCACCATAACCACACTACACTATCATCATCTCCCTGCCCTTATCCCACTTTAAGTGGGGTCAGCACAATATGTTATAAACACGCTGTCACATGATTTGGCTGCGTTTTTACGACCGGCCGCCTGACGTCAACTTACCTCAGTCGTATTTTACGACACCTCGGTAAGAAAGAGGGTGGTCTATTTTACTAAACCGGATACCACACGGCGAGTCGACTTACCTTAGTCGCCTTTTACGACACCACGGTAAGAAATGAGGGTGCTACTATTCTATTCAGCGGGATACTACACGGCTACATAACCACACTACACTATCACTTTGCAGATTAGCAAACACAATTTCAACGACCGTTTCGATCTAAGGAGATAGATCTCCTGATGATAAGTTCTAATCTTTGGTTAAATTTGGACTTTACTTAAAAAAGAAGAAAATACATACAAAATATTTTTATTTGTTTACTTACAATAAAAGAAGCTTTATGGCAATTAGTACTTGGATAATAACTAATTCACCTTTTTCAACCTTTAACTTAATATATCAAAGTGCTTTTTGTAAATTTATTGTAGCTCATTTCAAAATGATGCGGTGAACATGTTTAAAAAAGATTAACGTACAAATTTTAAAGATACTAAATAAGGATCGCTTTGCTTATTTGTTTAAATATGATACTACTAACTACAAAATAACCTCATACACATCACCGTTTTGTTTTGTAATTATATTTTAAATGTTTCTCATATCGTAAGGTGTAATAATGATTGATTCAACAGTAAAACTTTTTTGGTTGTATGTCCAACATGGCCGTACCAATAATCAAGCTTGTTCACTAAATTACTATTTATGTAAAAATTATTCAACCTTTGCCCCATTTCATTAGCTAGCACTTTAAAAAATTAACATATTGTTTTTACCTATATCTACAATAGCGTAGTTGTAATCTTGTTTGAATAAACTGGAATAAACCGTATACCGTAAGTTATAGAGTTTATACAAGGTAAATTATTCTCGAAATGGTAGCCCTTACTAGAACTGGTTTTATAAGAGATATTTCAATGATGAATATTGTAGCAGTTAGTTGGCAAGGGACAGGCGCTTAACTAAAATCCCACGCGCAACAACGTAGGACATCGTGAATAGTTCCATATTTTATTCCTTATTAGCACTTGTTTTGCTACAATAATTTTAATATAACAATAAATTATAAGTTTATTTAAAGATTGCCGCTCTCATTAAGTCTACGGCATGCATACGGCATCTCTAATAAATCAAATGAATTATTTATACAGAGATGAACCAGAAAATGTTCTGTGTTACTCATCAAAAATTTTGGTTGTTGTACACACATTTCATCATATCTTGTACAGTCAATCATTAATCCATCATTTATTAAATTAAGATTAAAGGAAGCTCTAAATTGTCCATGGTAAATATCGTATAATATTTTTAGTTCTAAAACCATATTTCAATGTTAAACCTCATAATAAAAGTGAAAGTATTTCATGTTTAAAACAATTTAAATTAATTGGTTTACTTAGCTTAGCTTTAAGGGATGTTTCAAAGAATTTATTTGAATGGTTGTCCTAAATTATGTAGAAACAGTAAAACAACTTAATAATTTCGTAACGAGATTTAAAATTACCATCGTCTTTTTACTTTTCTCATAGACCTTAAAAATGTTTAATGGACTTTAAAAGTTTTTAAGTTATAAAATTCAGCTAACTTATCACAACTTAAAAGAGCCAAATTTATTTTACGGGCATTTATATCCGCGATATCATTAAAATACTTGTTCACTTTGACGACTCTATTTTGAAATGATGAGATAACTCTATTTCAACTCTTCAATTAATAGGCGTATCTACCGATGAGACACGAAGTTTTCTAAAATTTAAATTACGAATTTGATAAATTTTATACTATAAGCCATTGATGATATAAGTATATAAGTAATGAAGTATTTATGTGTTCTTTATTTATTTTATATTTCGTATATGTATTAGTATTTACATCTAGTATTTCTTGCACATATCCATATCGTTTTTAATTTTTTTTTGTTTCAAGGTCCTTAATGTTATGGTTCCCTAAAAAAGATAACTGTAAGTGATAAGGACTCCCTTTCTTTTTATTTAGTTTAAGTATACAATAAAGTTATCAAAATAAATAAATAAATAAATAAGTTTTGCAGAGCGTTTGATAAAACTTTGTTTGTTTTTTTTAGTAGTAAGTAACTTTGTTTGTTTCTATCATAAAGATAGAATTATAAATCAAAATATTCTATCATTCTTTCTATACTTTGGAATTCCGCAAAGTAACCTCTACTTTTATAAAAACGTTAGATAACAATATTAGTGCATCATCATGATCATCCTGCCCTTATCCCATTCTAAGTGGGGTCGGCATAACATGTTATAAACATGTCACTGGATTTGGTTAGGTATTTTACGACCGGCCGCTTGCCTGCGTTAAATTACCTTAGTCGTCTCTTACGACACCTCGGTAAGAAAGAGTGACGTCTATTCTACCTAGCCGAAAATCATACAGACCGACTTACCTTAGTCACTTTCTACGACACCTCGGTAAGAAAGAGGGTTGCCTATTACGAGTGTCTATTCTAGTCAGCCGGCTACCACACGATTTAGTGTACAATGTAAGTGCAACGTAAATTTAACCAATTAATATCCAGTACTTGACATAGGTGTTTGTTATTCGCTTAGGCGCTTGTCCTATCCTATCCTACTAATATTATAAATGCGAAAGTTTGTGAGAATGGATGTATGTTTGTTTATCTTTCACGGCGAATTCGCTGAAACTATAGAGTTAAAATGTGGCACGATTATTCCTTATACATCGGAATAACATATAGGCTATAGAAACCCTGTTAATTCTACAGTAATAGGATGACATTAAGACGCCATCTATTATCGACCTATCACACGACAACAGTCCATGCGAACGAAAACGCGGGTAAAAGCTAGTTAATAATAATCCTTTGTAGGTTAGTTGGATATTTCGTCACTATAGTAGAAATACTAATTAAAATCTCAATAGTTATTAATGGAATTAAATTTAAATTTTTAATTCAATTTACATAATGAATCTGTAAAGCGAAATGAACTTGTCATAATCAGGTGTTTCATGAGAAATTTAAATTGAAAAGATTAGCTTGATTTTATTATAGACTTTTATTTTTGACGATAAGCAAATACAGCTGCGACGTCTCTACCGTGCCCGACAGGTGCATATAGGTTGTTTCAAAAAACTAACGAACCTAATTAATATTTACAATATATCATCCGCTGTACGTTGAAGAAGAATATCGTGGTAAAACCTGCATGGGCTTAGATAACTTCTAGGAGAAGTACAACTCGCTTTCGAGCAGAGTGATTGGTTTACTGTTATATTCTTCCTTCCTTCTGTTTGAGGAGAGAGGAAGCATAAATATAGTAAATAAATAATACTAGACACGGATTTCATCTTCTAATACTCAACGACTTCTAGACTAAATCATTTTACTATGTCACTCCTGTCATTATCCTATTCTAAGTAGGGTCGGCACAACATGTTATAAACATGTCACATGATTTGTCTACGTATTTTAAGAACGGCCGCCTGCCTGACGTCAATTTCCCTTAGTCGTATTTTACGATACCTCGGTAAAAAAGAGTGTGGTCTATTCTACTCAGCCGGCTACCACACGGCATTATGTAATAATTAATATCGCACATAGAGAGATCGACACTCTAAGTATATGTTGCATTTTGTTTTGACAATATTCCATTTATATTGTTCATGTTCGTTCTTCCGTTAGCCAGTTTCATCGATTCGGCTTAACGAATGTTGAGGGCCTTTGTAATCCTTCACAGTTTTTGTAATGGAGCCGGCAAAAACTAATAGTGTGACGAGCGAACAATGGCGAGTTTTAATGAAGTTTGGATGTGGACATACGCCTATGGCCTTGTCAGCATTGTCTAGAACGATTTAAATGGTGCTTCCTAACAAGAACGCTAAACCGTTTAGGTTAGTTAGCGATTAAACGTTCCGAAAAGGCGATTTAATGGTTCATGATAATAGTGAATGCGGTCAAGTTAAAGTGTCTGTAATTAATTATAGTCGCTTAATAATTTGTAGCATTAGAAAACAAGCTTATAATGCATTTTTGGTGAACATTGAAATATTTAAGTTTATAGCTCGATCGTGGATTATGATCATATTGAATGAAATCGCTTAGGATTTTTCAACGATGGAACATTTTGTAGGACTCTATATCTGTATGATGTAAACGGATCTGTAGCAACAGACGATGGTGGTATAACTATAAATATAAAACCAACATAGCCAGAACCACAACTCTGCGAATATATTAAGTCCAAAAAAATTTTAAATGCTAAGCAAGACTTTAAAACAATCCTTGTAGAAATGAGTAGTAATAATTGGAAATTATTCCTATTACAAAAACTACAATTATTTTGCTATAATGATTCTATCATTGTTTTTCTACTCTCAAATTCCACAAAGTCATGGGTTATTCTGGAAACAAAAGATTCCTATTATAATTTTAAAAATCCCATTAAAGGGGTGAGTGTCCAAACTTCCAATGTCCAAGACCGTCCAATAACCACGGTTACTAAAAACTGCACTGTGGATTTTAAATAAGTCAAAACTTTTCATGTATATAACTCCACTAGTAATAAATGTGTTGTGAATGTAAAAAATTTAATCATGAGAATTGGAAAATAGTTTGAATCTCGACAGCATAAAAACGTTTAAAATATCTACCAACTAAATCAAATTCAATAAAGAGAGTGGTGTGACCCAAATGCTTTCGAATGGAGTTCAAATGGAGTGCCCGCAAACTTGTTTGACCACAGCCGTGTTCAGGCACTTATGGCCGTTTAGTTTCACGATTTTTTCACTGACATTTTATAAGTACATTGGAATATATGACTTACTTTTGGCGCACACAGGATACTTGGTTTTGTAATTAAGATTATTGGGAGTGAAATTCTAATATATAAATTAAATTCTCATACCTTCATGTGTCTACATGAATACCAACATTTTAGTTAAACCCTCAGAATGTTTACCTGCCAACTAGATCCAGTGGGTCTGGCTGTTTTTTATCTATTGATGGAAGTCTATCTAATATATAAATGGACATAAGTCGACTTTTAGACATCTTTTGTCCCTTCATGATGAATTAAATTAATACAACGAATTTCTTTCACCAGATTCACTTCAAAATACGATAGTGTATAATTAATAGAAATAAATTTAATTTGTCATTAAATCAAATACTTATAATATTTGTTGTGCTATTTTAAAATAAAATATTCTTTTCAGGTACTGATATCAACCCTATTGTATGTGAAATACAATTTTATATCATATGAAGAAACAATTTTCACACGAAAATAGAACAAGTAAGTGGAATAAGTATGTACGAGCTGTAAAAGTTTACAGCTCAACGAATATTAAATATTGTTTCTCGTGTTACTAACATAGGAAGTAGTAAAAAACATAAACAAAATTTTCTACATATTGCTATCTTTTTCATCTACCTTATTTCCATACCTGTCTCAGCTAGGATCTACATATAGGAGTAAATACGCTCATCTCCATTAGTTCTGCAAAATAAAAACATGATTGCTATCGTTCGATAAAGCTGCATAGACGGAGACACTAACAAACTTGTACCTTGTTATCTACTGTACGGAAAACCAATCATAGACTACAACGCTATAAGAGCTGTTCCTTTTAAAGTTTATCTTGGCATCTTGCATACACTAACTCACCTGCAAAGGATAATGGTCCTTGAAAATAGGTTATTAAGACATCAAATCGATTGATATCATTTCCATTGTACCACAGTTCTGATTTGTAGACTCGATAGGCATGAGATGGGAGTTCTCAGAGGCAAGGACACAAGTAAAATGTAAAGAGGAAATAAAAATAACAATATAATTTGTTATGATAAGCGGATAGTGCTTATCGTCAGTGTTATTTCGTCGGTTTCTTAGTACGTTTACACTTTATCTATATTGTCTCCATTTGTAATATTTTCTACTTATGTATTCAAGTTATCTTCGGATTTACATTTACATGTATTGGATTTCTGTTCACTACGGTATCATAATGATAATTTACTAGTTCGATAACGATACTTATAAGTGTCGATGTTTTTGAATAATGTTTATAATACCGATTAACGATGGGTCTAGTTACACGGCTTTTTCAGCCTCGATAGATAAATACTGACTTTTTTCTTAACTGATTTATCGTACATTTCACCGAGTTCTCATGGTTTTCCAATTTCCAACTCTACCAATCAGTAAGACAGTGCTAGGGTAGGTGTTGGTTTGTATCATACAATATTACTTGGTGATATAATTCTTCTGGATATGCCTGTAAATTTCCCATTGTTCGTCAAAAGAAAAGAACTATACGTCGTCCATATTAAGAAAAACTAAATTGTGGTACAGGAAGGTAATTTATTACAATGAAAATATATAACAATTCATGAAACCAATATTATCTATTTCGTTCAATATCAATAAACACCCAAGAAACAGAGAAAAATTATTTATACTTCGTCTATTTTAGACGAACATTATAAAACTGTCAAATTGGATTATATATCAAGCGTTAGTGTGACATGCGAATCATACATATCTGGGATCTCAACTCGACATAAGATTTCTGTATTCATCGAGCGTGTCTTTACTTCTCGGTGGCGTTACGGTTAAGATACGATATTTTTCAGGTCGATGAGTTTGCATTAAGATTGGAGTAGAATCTTCAAATTATACACTTGGTTCATGAAGTCGTCGGCTTCTTTCTGAAATTCTGCTAGTTCCTATTATGAATGTATTTATTATACATTAGAAATAGTGTAGGTGACATTGAACCTTGTGGTAAACCGACATTAATTGAGTGCGGCTTTTTTATCTAGTAAAATACGTGTACGATAGTGGTTGTTGTATCTATGAAAAATACACCGTTGTGAGGTTCCCGTATAATTTGTCGACAAACTCATTTGATAGTAACTTAGAATAGTACTGTCTTTGATAAACGAGCTCTAAAGTATAAGCGTAAACGTTTCAGGTTTGGTTTTGCTAATAATACGATAGATAAAGCAAGTTTGCTTTATTCATCATTTGGTTAGACACTCGCTTATTAAATGGTAGTTTGAAGGACGTATCGATTTTAGCACTATCTCATATTTAGATGAGAATTTTAAACTTGATTACTCCCCCAATAACAAGTGAAGTGAAGAAACCTATTAGTCTATTTACACATTTGGTGTTCTGACTTTTTAGACTTGAGTTCTAAATTGACAACTCTTTGAAAATCATTATATTTAACTACACTTTACCAGAATGCTTTTGATTTTTATATAAAGTTTGTTAAGTTTCTGATTTAAGACTTTAAATCAGAAAGTTAACAGACTTTAAGTTAACTTAGAAGCTAAGTTCTGAAACATATCATCATAGCAGTTTATATTTTGCTCGTCTAGTCGGAAGGTGTAAGAAGGTTTTGGATGGCGCCAACAAGAATGTCTAAGTTCTCGTGCCACGTACCATATTAGACAAGTTTTCAATGAATTTTAATGCGACAATCACGCCTATTCAATGCAATTGTAGAGTCGATGGAATTTATTTGCAATTGTAAATTCAATGTGTGACACGAATCGCGTTGGAGATTTTTGTCATTTGATGACAACAATCGTCACGTGTGGCATTATGATTTATTATATGTTTACATATAAGTGTGACGTATTATGATGGAAATTATTTATTAGTGCTGATGTTTCTAACATCTGTATAAAATGAAATTGTTTCATTTGGACATTTGTTATCAAGTTAGAGTAACAGAAGAATAATATTACGTGAACTGAAGTAGCTATGTAGTGCTATGTCCCGATGGGCATTGGGGTCCTTAGGTATTGAAATAGCGACACTTTACTGAAAAACGCAGCGTTTTTCGAAGTAATACTTTAAGAAAGCTCAGATGCATCCTGCTTATAACATAAATTCAGTCAACGCACCTATTATATCAACCTACCGAAAATATTGGCGCACCATAAGTATCCTAACGATGAAAATCACTAACACCAATACAAACACAAAACAACACCAATAGACAAAACATACATACTCGAACAAAGTGCCAATAACGCTATTATTACTATCGCCAAAAAAAGGTTTTAACGTCACGATTTTTTTTTTACGATACAAATTATAATAAGCGAACAAAAAGATCACCGAAAAGCACATGTAGTTTATGGATTAGTTCACAAAAAAAAGGATCATACAAAGTTTCGAGACAACTCGGAACATAAACAAAAGGCTATTGTTCAAAAGAACAGTGCGGTTGTAAATAGTTAAACAATATTTAACCACTTGTTTGCGTCGGCTTTATCATAAAGTAGAGAAAACGTCTTAACCGCAGTTGGTTTAGTGACATATTGTTTTGAATGCGACCACTGGATACAAACAATAGTCCTTTTGTTTAAAGCAGGATTATGTTAACCTATATGTATAAAATATATTTAGATACTTATCTAAATATACTTTAGGTTAAAACATTCGCGTTGCGTTCAAATAAAAAAAAATGACGATTTATTTTTCTTAATTGATGTTATTTAATTTATAAAAAGCGCTTAATGAACTTAACCACTCGCTTTAATCCAATTTAAAGTCTAAGTACCAAGAAATGGTTTGGGTAAACCGTGAAGTGGGTAATTAACCAAGTATGTGCAGTAGGCATTAGCTGCTCAATTAGAATCACATTACGTGGAACAATTTACCGTTTACCATTCAAGAGGGTGCGCGATGCGTGTTGAATAACAAAATAACTGCGTTTACTGGGAATATGAAACAATTTAGAGAGGACACAGTATTACAATTGAGAACATGTTAAGTGTTTAAAACATTAAAAAATCTTTATGAATCTCACATTGTCGTGCATTATATAGTTTAAACAACCCTATTAAGTTTAAAGGATAGTGTAGTAGGGATGCCTTATATGGCCTAGTTGCCACTCTCTCTGAGTGCTCAGCAATGCAATGGGCGACCCTTGTAGAGGCGCTGGGACCTGACCTCTCTCTGCCTGCGGTGATAAAATCCATGGTGGGCAGTGGAAGGGCATGGAGTGCGACGGTCACCTTCATGGGGAACATGCTTATCACTAAAGAATTCTGGAGATATGTCCATATCCTATGTTGGTAGGCTACCAATCCGCATTGGAACAACGCGGTGGGTCTAAGTTTAAACTCTTCTTCTTAAAAATTAGAGACTTACTTACACAAAAACAATTAAATGAAAAAAATCCCTTAAACTAAACTGTCTCTAATCAGTAAATTAAAATAATTTTATAATAACGTTAAATACAATTTTATTGAACCGAAGATTATGCGTCGTAAAACTAAAATTTCCAACTACATTAAAATTAATTTACTATCAATGTAAAACTAAATAAAAAAAATAATGGAAACCGTATCCAAATAGAATCGGATTATAAAATGCCAATCAAATTGTAATACCGTTCCGTAACAGCTATAATATTTGAAGTAATCGATCTGTTATTGGTTCGTTAGCTCTGTGGCACAATCAGTGGAACGTATTGGTGAACATCGTCCGTAAATCGTGGAGCGGACCACCCACCGGCGCTGTGAGAAGGCGAATAAAATAAAACAACGATAAATAACAGTGCTCAAGCATAATTGATCACAAATTAAAACTCGAGGCCCGTCCGAAACGTTCAAAATCAGGCGTCGTACGCGAAATTCATTTCTGCGGGCTTCGGTGTACGCACGTATATATATGGTGGCACACGCGCACATACGATTTCACACGCGACATGCCTCTTGGGCGTTTTTATTCTGATGTTCGCTTCAGAATGTTAACCTTTTTTGTTTTTAATTAGATTTACATAACTTTTTTTTAATATATTCGAGTATTTATATATGTTAGTTTATTGCTGTGCAATTTTATGGAGCTCTTTTTAGGCTTTTAAAATCTGTCTATCCGATTGCTGACTTCAGGCAGTGCATAATGGACACAAAATTGCCACCTCTTGCGACTGGTTAACGGTGAGGTATGAGATGATTCAAATTTGAGTGGTTGGTAATAGAGAATTAATACAGAAGTGAAATGCTTGACAACGCTATAACTTTTCTACCAAATATAATTACTGTAGATTTTTTAGTATTAGAAAAATAAAACCGGTAATAAAACACGTCGTATACTGATCACGTAGGAAAAGGTCCTATCAGACAGCGGTTCCCATAAAAAAGAAGAGGTTACAAAAAAGTATAGCTACTACGGAATTAACTTACTTCCCGCTGTATTCGGTAAGACGCTACCCGCGACCCCATCACGTAATTGTTGTGTAACCTGAAGCCCGTAAATACTTCTTACCTATATCTAAACTTCTCTGTTGTCTGTCTGTATGTGTTCGATTTTTCTCAATATTTACTCAACGTATTTTTGTAAGGTCTTTACTAAAAAGCAGTGCGATGCATGCGGAAGATACAGTACATTATGGTACATTAAAGAGGTCGCGCGGTTTTAGAAAAACTCGTCTGGTGGGAGCTTTAGTTGCGTGCGCCGCGTAAAGCAATAGATATGTAATAAAGTAATTCACTAGAGAATTGTAGATCTACAAAAAGTCTTCGAAAGCTGTTTCTATCTGTTATGGTTAATGTACAGTAACTACTCTTAGGTACAAAATTCCAATTCGGAAAAAAAAAATTGTAACACTGATTTTCAAGCGGACGCAGCCGCTGACACAGCTAGTCGGCTATAAAATATTCTAGTAACAATAATTATACAGTTTTAATTCCGAAAAAATATCTAAAATATTCGTGATTTTTTAAATTTCTCTACATAATTTGCGAAGAAAGAAAACTCAGCGTATAAATGGCTAACCTAATTAAGCTTACAGTCAAGTTCTTTTTACATTATACAAAATGTGGATATGAGAAAGCTAATAAACAGGGTCAGCCCATAGAACTGTGTAAAGGCTCTTGACCTCGATTCAGGCTCTTAGGCACGGCCAATTAAGTGAACGAGGGTTACATTGTAAGCATTATAGCTATAGATACCAGGATTTATGCGATGTGAAACGATCAATACCAGAGGTGATAGAGTTGAGGTTGTTGTAAAATATTTATAACAATCTTACTTTTATGAAAGAAAGCCGTGACTATCATACCGAATACGAGTCATGTATAAAAACTTAATGGATAACATCAATATTTACCATTTATCATGTACTTTACAGCAAGACAAGAATCACGAGGAGACTAGCAAAAGATTCAAAAAATCCTTAAATGTCTAAACCATCCTTTTTATTCGAACTGACTACATATCCCACTATCCGATGAATAAAGTCACAGTCAGTGGGAGATGTAACTTTATATATGTACATCGAATAGGCTATATTCGATCAGTTCAGCCATAACGGCCCGGGCGGCACGGGTGAGCGCAGAATAATCGTTAAGAGCATTCGATTGACCTTGGATCGATGTTATTGATGGGAGCTTCAATAGTTCCCTCCAATACTAAGTTTGCATGTGCATGTTCCCCATTTTGTATGCCACTGCTTTCGCCCGTCCACCGCGTGACTATTTAAATCGTAGTGATGTACACATTAAACAAAAATATCGTAAATATTTACAATATTTCTTCATAATAACTCCCTTTTAATATTTACTTACAGTTTTTATTAACTATATAACCAACGGAATTTGAAAACAGATAGATTCCAATTTCATATAATTATAGCGTTTTCATTACATCGAAATTCATTTCGCCGTAGGGAATATGAGCCTACGCAATAAATCCAGAAGGTCGGTATGCAATTATAACTTGAGATAATTGTTTAGGCTATGCTTTCATAACAAGTTTAATAGCTTGATAATAAGCTCCCAGTTACTTTAATAGCTGCTGTACAAAGGGGAATCTGAGAAGTACCCGCACAATATCGTGAACGGCGCAATTAAAATTATTATTTGAATTTAATATTAATCATGAACTTTATATATGTATTGCGCAGAAAACGCCTTGATGTTATTCCGCCCAACCTTATCAATTTTTTTAATTCGGAACTTAAGGCACTAAATTTTGATTAGTTTAACAAAGAAATCCATCCCTCCTAGTCACCCATATTTGGTATCCCAACAGTATTTATATCAGCGACTGTTTCACTTGCGCAACCCAAGAATAAACTAGCGATGGGTATGGAAAAATAGTACCATCATAAGTAAACAATTATCAGATGTTAGTAGAGCTAAAATGAATGGCTTAAAGATACGAGAACGATTAAAATAGCATAGAATTTTAATATATCGGTCACCAGTCATCTTGTTACCAACGTAAGTTACTGTTGCAACAATCTAATCATCTTGACTGACTGACATTGACTGGCCCGTTGGGTAGTGTAGTCTTCAGCATCGTGGGGCGCGAGTTCGATTCGTTCCAACATTTTCTATAAATGAATTTGTTGGTCATTGAGCCTGGGATATATATTTGTTATTGTATTTAAGTATGTATTTAAAAATATGTAAGGATTCACCAATTGCCTGTCTACCATAACACAAGTATTAAGTTATTACAAAAAAATATCTATATTGCGTATATAACAGCATTAAAAAAAGTTCGTAATTTCCCTGCTTTTCAAATGTTTTACATCATGTCCCACATTAATGACAATAAGTTGTTATGACTGCTCTAGAATTAAAAATATTGCCTTTATTTTTCTGTAGCTATTTTTAAGGATTTTTTTAAAAAAATTTTTTAATTCATTTTAATTTGGGCCTCTCTAATTTTTATTACCAAAACCACACTTTGAAAAGGATTAGTTTTTTTTGACATGTTGTATATTTTTGAAATACTATTTTATATGGATTATTTGTGATTTAAAAATAATTCAAGCGAACTGAAACGAGAAATCTTCGTATTATAAATCTATATATACTATGTAGTCTGGTTTAAGTGTTGTACTCAATTCAATATGCAAACTGACAACCGAAACGGTTAGTAAATCACATCATCATCCTCCTGCCCTTATCCCACTCTAAGTGGGGTCGGCACAACATGTTACAAACATATTGTCATATGATTTGGCTATGTATTTTACGACCGGCCGCCTGCCTGACGTCAACATACCTTAGTCGTATTTTACGACTCCTCGGTAAGAAAGAGGGTGGTCTATTTTACTCAACCGGATACCACACGGTGGGTCAACTTACCTTAGTCGCCTTTTACGACACCTCGGTAAGAAATGAGGGTGGTCTATTCTACTCAGCCGGATACCACACGGCGGGTCGACTTACCTTAGTCGCCTTTTACGACACCTCGGTAAAGAATGAGGGTGGTACTATTCTATTCAGCCGGATACCACACGGCGTCGAAACGGTTAGTAAATATACGTGAATAAATTTATGTCGATATAAATAAAATGCATAGGAATATTCGCTGCTTACATTAGTATATTTAGTATAAAATCGATTCACGTATAGCTAGTTTAAACGTTAAAGTGTTTTAGTAATTTTACAACGCGGATTGTGAGAATTGGTATAAGCAATCGTAAAACGACAATTCATATTTTATAGCAAATTCCGCTTGTAAATTGCATTAAACGAATAATATTGTAGGATTTTTAAGTAAATATTTTATGATTAGTGTTATCATAATATTATTATATTTATATCAGCTTCAATTATTAAAAACGTATGAATTGTCTGTTAGTATTAAGCCGTGCGATATCCGGCCAAGTAGAATAAACCAACCTCATTTCTTACCGAGGTGTCGTAAAAGGCGACTAAGGTAAGTCGACCCTCAGTGTGGTATCCGGTCGAGTAGAATAGACCACCCTCATTTCTTACCGAGGTGTCGTAAAAGTCGACTAAGGTAAGTTGACGCACCGTGTGTATCTGGTTGAGTAGAATATACCACCCTCTTCCTTACTGAGGTATCGTATAATACGTGGCCACTATCATGTGACAACATGCTTATAACATGTTGTGCCGAACGCACTTAGAGTAGGATATGTAGGATGTGTAGGAGAATGATGAATTATTTGTTAGTATTGATAGTGTTTGTTTAGTTAAACTTTGCGTATATAGGGATTATAGGGAAGTTATAGATTATATTTTAAAGATATTAATAGATATATGACCGGTCAAATAACAGCAGTTTAAAAACACTGTTAAAAAGAGGCTAATACAGAAAGCCTATAATGCAGAAAGAAAAATAACTTAGATGATAATAATGCGCGGATATAACTACTATTTGACCTTGTATAAGACAGTAATGACTACATGTAACTAGTTATAAGAATTACATTTAGAAAATAGCAACCGCTGATTTTTTGGCTGGCTCATTGCGGTAGTCACAGCTTTCCAAACCAGCAATAGGGTTTAACGGTTCAAAAGCACTTGATAAAGAGTTTATTGAATTAAAGATTATTTTGAATTTAAAATTTTAATAAGCTAGGTATTGATATTGCGAGTAATAAACATTTCCAACTCTACAAGCTCAACGAATTTAGATGAAAATTGTTATACATGTCATTATACTTTTAATCTTGCTACTTAAGTCTACGGTGGTAAAGCATTCAGAAACATCAATTTACTAAAAATATTAAAAGTTACACGACAAAAATAAATAACTTGTTTCAAAAAAACTACTAGAAAGCTGATTTTAAATTACTTTTAGAGTACAAAAATTTATCCATCGCAACTCGAACGTCTTCAACATTTTTTGTCATAAAAAGTTTTATTAGGGTATCCGAAAAAATGACGTAAGGCCGCGATAAAAAATATCTACAGCAGCGGTTTTGACGGTCAAGAGTATTCTTGTAGTGACAAAAAACGAAGGCGGAAAATTTAATCAAAATGTGATCAAAATAGACTTTTCTGTTGAAACACCTCTGTAGATTGACAAAAAAACAAGTAAAAGTATTATGTGAACAAACAGATAAAACGAATAAATCGTGTATGGAATTTAAAACTGCCTTAACACAATAAAATTGTAATTTGTTCTTTCTTAGTTTCTTTCATGCTTTATTCGCAAAAGTAAGGCCAGTTATCCACCAAATAGGATAAGAGAGAGGATTTGTTTTTAATATCAATAAGTTATCGTCATCTTCACATCTTCTTCTTTCCGCTTAGCTTCAGTGACGACATCTGATTTTTATACAAAACCCACCGCATCTCCTCTCCGCTTTGGTGGATACCGGGTCTAAGAAGTATATGTACAAAGAGACTTAGCATAATTATATAGTATCTTCACCATTCCTTATAAATAAATAATACATATTAACGTCACTCAACACATCACTACATAAGTGTAAGAATATATTGAACTAAAATTGTTTTCACTCCACGTACGTATTTCTTTTTTTTATTTATTAAAATAGGAAGCCAACAGAGTACAGAGTATACAATATAACATTTAAATATAGTCATCTTAGTATTAGTACCCCGTACATCTCACTTATAGCCTAACTCATCATGATATAAAAAAATTAAAAACAGTGCTTAAAAATGTAAATTTAAAAACAAAGAAAATAACTTTATTGTTTCAAAAACTAAACATATATAAAAAACTATTATGTCATCTTGGCGAAATATCCTGACTTTATAACATTCTGTTAAAGAAAGAAAATGGTTTTGTTTTTTGTTTTTATAGGTCCCTCATTACGTTTACATTGACATTCTACATTTATTTAATGTTTTATGGGATTAGAAAAAGCATGTGCTTATTTATAAGAGCTGTCTTAAGCAGAGTTGAAGCGTTGTAAATTTTTACGAAATATTTTGTAAGAAATAGTAAATTATCAATTGTTATCACTTTGCTGCACTTAGGCGTGTATCGATATGCGGTTTAATATGGTTTAACACTGCTTCAATGTAAGCCTAACAGATGACTGTTATTGTCAATGCTACAAATTTAGAATACACCCATGTTTAAGTTAAAAATGGTAAGTTATGCGATGGACAAAGTTAATAAAATTCATCCATTTAAATTGAGAATTGTAGAAACATTCGCAAATTAAATTATATTAGGTAAAGCATTGTTGTTTTAACATTTTACGATACTTTTTCCTTTTCCGTATTTTTCCTTTGTAAATTTAAATTGTTACTAATGATTTCATTAGAAAGTAAACAAGAATGAAATGATATTTTAATGAAAATATGAGAAAACGCTTTCTAACAATTTATGCGTATAATATTTTTCCTTACACTTTTTGGCTTGCATTTTTGGAGTGGTACACTAATTATAACTACAATTTGAAGTTTGTATGAATACTTACATTCATACAGACATCCAGTGTACCGAACTCTATTTAACACCTTCGCACCTTTTCCATACAACGTAACTTAAGTACAAAGACGTTATATGTCACGTCGGACGCTACACACAAGTAGTCTTGGTATTTCAGTTTGGAATGCAACTTCAGTACATTTATTAAGGCTAGCGTACATTCTTGTTAGTAAATAACGAGGACTGTACTTTGTTATAGATAGTTTGTTACCATTTTATAATATAACACTAGTTTTAAAATGGACACGCACTAACGTGGAATAAACTATTTTATAATTCATATTAATAAGTTTTACACGTCATCGTAAATCGTTTCTAGATACAAATTTGCTTAGTTGATAGATTTTTACAATGACGCGTGTTTTTTTAGTTTGTTTTAGTGCGTTATATAGGCAATTGGTTTTTTTTAATATTCGAAAATCAATGCCGTTAGCTTTAAAAAAAAACTATAACCTATATCTATAGTGTCAAATGAAATATTAAAACAATTAGTGTTTTTCTGTTCCCGAAAGAAAAACGGGAATCTTGTATGTTAGTCCATTGTAACAAATATCATCAATATTGATCCCTGATTGGACGTGAAAGCGTGACAAACAGACACATTTTTGTATTTAATATTATTTATAATAATATTTTTTTGTTGTTTGTACTTATGTAAGAATGTTATTTTTTGGTATAATAAATAAATAAATAAATTTATAATATTAGTATACATTAATTACTAACCATAATAATTAATTAATCATTATTCTATATCGTTGGGTATAGCGCACAGGTTAGACAGCACTTGCTTTGTGTAAAAACTGGTAAAAGATTCAAATATGACCATAATATAAAATTTCGATAAATTAAATCGAGTGAAATAGCCAGTAGTAAATACTACGTTGAAGAATATTTATGTGTATACAGAAACAGTATAAACATTTCTATGGAAGCTCAAATGCGCCTAAGCCGTATATGTCTCAAAGTATCATGTCGTTTGAGCTTTTAGTTCGTTCTATTTATCACTAGAATTATCAAGAGTACCATTTTAGGGAAAGAGCTCATTAGAGTGGTTCTTAGACATAATATGTAATATGTCGTCACAGACTTTAAAGGCAATGACTATGAAGTGGGAGTAGAAACAATCACAAAGGATCTTAATCGCCAATTCAGTGCACGGTAATTTATTTCGTATATCCTAGGGAATAAAGTTTATGGGCCGTAAATGTGGAATATACATGAGTAGAAAGTCAGGATTACAAAGTTTCTTTTGAACGCATAGACCAGCTAACGACAGTTTTTGTCCATAATAAGCACTTACACTTCATGTTATTTGAAAGTGGTATTTGCAGTGAAGTTAGTAAGGTGTGCGTTCAGGTTTAAACGTATACAATGCCCTTATTTAGAAATGTGAAGACAAGTGAATGTGGTCTTGTTATAATATCGTACATATATGTATCGACTGACATTAAGCTTAAAGAAAAACAGCTATTTTTATGGTTCAGTACCATTTATTGATGGTGGAAGGGTGCTTATTTACGGTGCATCTAATGAATTAACCATTATTCATTGAAGTTTATGCAAGAGTACGGAAAAAAATGTAGTTGTAAATTCGAAAATACCTTAAATTTGCAATACCCAACATTACGGATAGAATAGAAAGCCTTGTCGATTTAAAAATCTTATAATTTTAAGAAGGTTTATTAAAGCTTAATTGTGTGAAGTATGCCATGCATGCAGAAGGAGTAGCGCCACAGTTGACGAATGATAGGAAAGAATGGAAGAGGAATAAATGTCGTGCTGACTCTACTGAGAGTGGGATAAGGGCAGGATAAAGAGTGGGCTTAATTGGGTAGTAGAATTAAAATAAGGAATTTAGCAGTTGTCAAAAAACTCTTAAGTGGTTAAAGAGTAAAGTTAAAACTTTAAATTTTCCATTCTGTTCTGATGTGGATTGGCAAGTTCCACGTATATCAGGGATCCTCATGTAATATGCAAGTTTCTGCATAACCTTTTCCTCTCCAAAATCATGGTGATGATGATCATCAAAACTCCTAGGTTAAGTGCCCGGTTTTACGTTCATACGACTCTAAAACTTACCTGTCCTAAAAAAATTGTTAAGAGATTCTTAATACTAAATAAAAGGCCTATCCTTTTATTAATAGTGTTTTTAAACTGCTGTAATGGTTAAGCTATAGCATGAAAATACCTGCACAGAAACAGAACTGCCGTAAAATTATGCAATTTTAAACGCAATTACATGCAGCTGTCGTGAGTTACGTGTCAGAACGCCATACTTATGTTTCCGGTATCACATGGATTTGTTAATCAAATATATCTGTTTTTATTGTTAAGTAAATATAACGTTATATTTCGACATTAGTAATGTCTGTAAACAATATGTTTACAAAAGTACTCTTACCGTTTATCAGCAATTTTTTTAATGTAATTTTTCCTTCGTAATAAAAAATCTCTTTTTAATGAACTTGGGTTAATTGATTGTAATTCATGTTCATTAATTTGATTATTTGTAGGTAGGGTTTTGATTCATTAACTTAGTTTTTTTACGAGTGCATAAATATTTTGGTATTAACAAAGTCATACATGGCACTTGTATTGAACCTTCCTAGTATATACCTCCTTTATTTATTAGAAAATTTTTAGATGATTGTGATACGATCATTTTTGAGTCATTAAAATGATTTGAAAGTGATATTTAAATGCAATTTAACTAATTTAGCGCACTATTCGTGGATTATAGCCCAATAAAACGTTATTTTTAGCACTATGGAATTCTTCAAAAGTAAAACCTAATTTTTTTTAATTCAAATAATATTCTATTTACTTAATAGCGGTAAAACTAATATTGCCTTAAAATAAAGAGTCAAGCATTCTGTAAATGTATTTATTTTGAAAAATCCTCCGCAAACATGTCGCCTGTCACTCGCCCACGTTCATCTCTAATTAGTACAGAAATAACGTGGGATATTTGTCAACTTCCGAGCTTTATAGCGTTCCCTAGAAACCCGCATATTGATAATGATAAAGCTGCTCACTGACGTCAGACATATCAATCAATTTACATTAAGTTTTTGATTTCATTTACGCATAATTTATGAAGAACAATCACGATAGGCTAAAAGTCAAGTAACATATTTTAGTATAAATTCATTTTACTGAGGTTTTTAAGATGGGGTTTGTCTGTCGAGTTTCCATTCGTTGCAAGGTTAGCTTGGTCATTAGCTCTATGACTGCGTGTGGTATCCGGCTGAGTAGAATAGACCTCCTTTATTTTTAAGGTAAGCTAAGTTGATGTCATGGCGGCCGGTCGTATAATACCTAGCCGAATCATGTTACAACGTTTAAACCATTGTGTCGGCCCCACTAAGAGTGGGATAAGGGCAGGAGAATGATGTTGAGCTCTAATGAATGAGCATCGAAAACAATTTAGAAACCACTTATCAAGCAAACTCGATACCTACGACGTATGCATTTCCTCTTCTTTTTTTGGACCAATTGACGTCTACTTTGGGACATAGGTATCTTCTATGGATTTCTCTATGCTACATGTTTTAAGCGACTCTTGGATATAGTGGCGCTACGTGATATTTTGACGTCATCATCATCCATCACCTTCTGGATAGTCTACCAATACTGCATTTTTTATAATTTTTCATGCCTCTGAAGCCAATGAGATTTCCTTACTGTGTATTTATAGTTGATTTATATATAAAGATAAAATTGAAGCAGTTATTAAACAACAAAGATACCAAAAATTGCCATTTAAATTTCATGTCATTAGGATGATACCTTTTTGCTATCTTGTCTAAATATTTTTTATAGGAAATATATTGCTTAAAACTTGTAACAATTTGAATCATTCATCAATTTGATTTTAAAGTCGATGATTACGATATACGATACGATATATAATATACGATGAAAACTGAATCTCCAATGACACAATATAAAAATTTCGTCATTTTGTTTTATAATATACTTTATGTATGTATCGTTCATTATACATCGTTAAAAGAGAAGAATTTGATAGTATACTTAAACATTTGAAGGTGATGATAATAATCGCCCATTTGAAGCTCGCGTGTATTTTTCTTTATATCCCTTGAAGCTCGTCCATCATTAATATGTCTTAACGGATAACACTTTGTTGTAAATTGAGGGTGGTCTCTTGTTTTTAATATTCCGTCCATTAAATATTTAAATTCAGAATTTGTCATATATAATAATACATCTGTTTTGTATATGATAAATATTATATTACAAATAATAATTTCTATATATTATATATAAATAAATTATAATTATATCATAAATTAGTTAGTCTCTCTTACAAGTTTGACAGTGTGAGATTTTTTATATGGAGATAATTAATAGGCTGAAGTGTGCTAAGGCATTTTATAACGGCATTTAAGTTAACGCGGCCAAATTTACGGGTAGAACTTAGTTTATGCTATAAACGAATAATATAACATATTTATTGTTCCGTGTTCAATTTAAATATATTTTGGACGTTGAGTTTCATTTGAGTTAATGTTTTTGACATTCGACTAACAAATCATAGTAACTAATTTTTTCTTAATATTTAAAATATCACGATGTATTTTGATATATTTTTCAAGACACTCGGAATGCCATTGCCCTTCTTAAAGCGATCGAATAGCTTGGGTAAGCAGCAACCATCCTTTGCAAAATGAACGTTGATCACTATGTTTTACGAATTCGTCATATACAAGGAAAATGATTTTTAACAATTTGATTTCTGGACACAGTCATCTTCAAAAGATTTGCAAGCCTTATTCTTCTTAACCCAGTATTTAAATCTATCAGATCATCTTAGTGATCTTCTAGAGGTCGTTTGTCGACCTACTCGTAGTCGTGACTTACTAGAAATATCTTCCAATGCATAGTTACCTTTCCAACACTTTGGGACACTAATCTAATAGTTTCATAGAGTTTTGTGCCTCACCTATCGCTTCCACTGAACTAATATTAATTGCAAAACGTAGTATTAGTTGCATCTGTAAACAGCACATTATATTTTATAGTTACTATCTCTTTACATTATCTAACTTCTGCCAATCGTGATAAACGGAGTATGGTAAACATATAATTTACATCTTGATTTCCAAATATTGAAGATCTTTGCCCACACGTGGGACTGTACCAGACTTTATCAGTTACATTATGAAATTTTCAAACCGTCTATACAAAAGAAGTCTGTATTATGCGTTTAGAGTGCCGATATTATCGAGGGAAATTAATTCGAAGTCCAAAGATGCGGTTCTTGAAACTTATCGTAGAACGGGCATGACCTCACAATCAAATGTCAGACGAAGTTTTATCACAGGAAAGTTGACAAATAAATCCATCCCTGCCGCAACTTTTCTCGTAGTTAGGATAGACATCCGGAGCAACTTAAAGGGACATTTCTTAGTACAGATGTTCCCTTACATTGGACGTATATTTATACGAATGTAAAGTATGTGATAGTTTAGGTAGATTACAACGAATATATAGGTATTGTATAGTTAAAATCCGTGAAATTTGAAGTGGTTGGAAAGAGTTCCTTGTACAGATAAGTCATGTAAGACTATAACTATTAGACAACAGTTTGTGGTCTACCATCTATCATTCAAATAAACTTTAAGCATGGCTTACGGTTGACGGTTTTTTTTCTCCAACTAAGAAGCAAAATGGACGGTTTTGAAGTATAGATGAAAGGCGTCGTTGAACAACTGAGCGGGTAATAAAAAAGGTGATACATAATAAACGCGTAAAGCGGATTACGCCGATATTGCGCTCTACTAAGGACTTCATTAATTTCATTCAAGCCACGTGGTATCCGACTGAATAGACCACCCTAATTTCTTACCGAGGTGTCGTAAAAGGCGACTAAGGTAAGTCGACCCGCCGTGTGGTATCGGGTTGAGTAGAATAGACCACTCTCGTTTCTTACCGAGGTGTTGTAAAATACGGCTAAGGTAAGTTGATGTCATGTAGGCGGTCGGACGTAAAATACGTATCCAAATCATGTGACAACATTTTTATATCATATTGTGCCGACCCCACTTAGAGTGGAATAAGGGCAGGAAGATTATGATTAACTTCATTAATAGCTGCATGGTTCTGGCTACCTAGTATTTGATAAAATTTCACTAAATAAATCTGTATGGTTCGTGTTTTAAAGAAAGCTCTTTCCAAAATATCGTGATCAATTAGGAAATAATACAAATAAAACTTTCAACAACACTCGTGGCAACCCTAATTTTAGTATACACTACTAAACGCAATCCAACCTATGCCGGTTTATATTGTATTTTCTGAATACCTTTGCTCGTTAGGCCACTAATTACACAATTATACACCTCGGGTAATAATCCTGCAAAGGCCGAAGGGACCATATTAGGGGTAGTGAACGGTTAGCACCGCCTGGTCCGCTAACAATGCCGTAACTTTTGACGATGTTGTTATATAGATTCTCAAATAATTTCGTTAGTTGTTAAGGTAACTTTAGGGTTCTCACAAAAAACTATTTTCATGAAGTTTATTTTTCATCACAATTATCCCGTCCTTATCCCACTCTAGTGGGGTCGGCACAACATGTCATAAACATGTGGTCTATTCTACTCAGGATACTGAACGGCATTATTAAGTTTATTTTTATGAAAATAAAAATGAAGTTATTTTGTTCTAGTAATTTATTTTCTTGTTTTTTTTTTATTCAAATGATATATGTCCACTGTCGAACACAAGTATTTGTAGTAGATTAAAAACCTCACGATATGCTTGGTTCCAGCAATTACCTGTCACCTTTTTGAGGTCGTCAGTACACTGTTAGGGGTCTACGAAGGGTTTTGCGATGCGTGGTCGCCATTTTAGAACCTTAGAACTCTAATACACACATCGGTCCTTCGAACGTTCTTATATTAAATCGGATCTTCATCGGAGAAATTTTGAAAAAGTAACGCCCTGTTACTATCTATGCTAGGCATAGGTCTCCTCTATCCCTTTTTGGAAGAAACGTAGGAGCTAAAGCCCACCACGATACTTCAATGCGGATTGGTAGGTTACACATATCCACAGAATTCTCTAAGGATATGCAGGTATCCTCACGATATTTTCCATCACCAAGAAGCATGTTATAAATTGCAATTATCAACAACACATAAGTTTTAACAGAAAAAACTCATTTGTGCCTCCCCAGGATTTGAACCCATAATTGTCTATAGAAAGTAGCACGGTCTCACCACTGGGATATCACAGCTTATAGAAAAGAAATGCTTTTGCGTAAAGGTAATCTACACAAATGAAGAATGACGGGAACGCAGGGCTTTATCTTTGTTTAATACTTCGATCGCTGATATTGCTTTTCACCGGCTTTGATGTATAAAACTTATGACTATATTAAACGGTATAAAGTTTGGATATCTTTATGACTTCCAACCAATTAAGGTAAAATTTTATTAGCTTGTAAAACTAATTAACTTTATAAAGTATTCGTATTACAATGAAAAAGGACGGGAAAAGTAATATGCCTTGTTACGCTTTATTTTTAGGGAAGCATTTTTGCAAATAAGCAAGAGTAATAACGTTATACAAGGACAGATATATGTTTTTTATGTAGCAGATATTTTATTGAGGAAAATTAAATTATATAAACAAATGTAATAACTATAACATCTATATTTTCTACCTATTGTCTCAAAAATTTTCTCGTCATCGTAAAATCTATTATAGATTAAAATAACAAATACTAAATATTTGTTTAAATCTCGATTTAGGGGAGAAACCTTATTAAGGGTTTTTAATAAAAATTACGTGATTTTAATACTAGACGATTTTAGAAGTTAAAATAAACATTGTAGACTTGGACGAAATTTTATTATTATTTCTGGGGTATTACTAGGTGATACCTAAGCTAATATAGCCCAGCGGTGGAACTGTGCGACTCTTTTGATGGAGCACGAGTTCAAATTCCGGGCAGGCAACAATGAGTTTTTTGTTTAAACATATATGTGTAATTGATAATTGCAATTTATCACACGCTTTCCGGTGGAGGGAAACATCATGAGGAAACCTGCATATTTCTAGACAAATCTAGAGATATGTGTAACCTTCGAACGCGCATTGGAGCAGCGTAGGTTTTAGCTGCAAACCTTTACCTCCAAAACCGGAGAGACGAGTCATATGCCCAGCAGGATAATACCAGGCCGACAACTAGGTGTTTCATAAAATGCAAAGTTGACAATCTGTAATAATTTGTTATAACAACTAATTAAACAAAAGCCCTTCTTCCCAGTCTCCATTATAAATCATTTAAAAATTTACTCTTGAACTTGTTACACGATTGACGAATTTATTCACTCCTAAATTAGAGCGACAAAAATAGCACCTAAACCACATTTCAATATGCAGTTAAGGATGGTATTTGTAAAGCATGCGACAAAATTTATAGTCGGAGATGACATTTCCGTTTTAGTGTAAAATCTGGGGAAAAGGACGTTGTTTAATAGTAATTAGAATTTGGCAGTTAGAATTTGGAATAGAAGAATTTAGTAAAATTTAAAATTTAGCAATTAGAATTTGGTTGTAATATTCATATAAATCATGAGGAAACCTGCATATCTCTAGAGAATTCTAGCGATATGTGTAACCTAACAATCAGCATAGGAGCAACCTGGTAGGTCTTAACTCCAATCCTTCTCTCCAAAAACCGGGAGAGGATGCCTATGTCCAACAAATGTCAATCCAAACAGCTTATCAAATTTAAACTTGAACAAAGAAGATTGAGGTTAATAATTTTTTTTAATGTACGCATTAAGTTCAGCCACACCTCAATGTGTAAACTGTTAAGGGTGGTATTCGTGAAGCATGCGACAAAATTGATGGATAGCTCGCATTTCCGTTCGAGTTTAAAAACCCGGGAATCGGTAACGGGTCGGTATTGTTATTTCAGTCGTCGGAAACGTAACGAATGGGGAAGGTTCAAAGTGACGGCGCACATATATTTTATAAGCGGCCATTTGTCTCAAGCGCATGTGTGTCCGCTCCCGCTGAAATATTTACGAGCTATTAGCGCAACAAGAACAAATATTAGGAACTGTATGCATTTCTCTTTCTCCCTAAAATCGGATCACAGAAATCCCTTAGCGAATGACTGATTTACTAAATCCTGACCGCTGTGATTAACGGCGTGAAATAAATCAATTTATACATTTGATGTATACTGTTATGAATAAATTGCTATTTTTATTGAAGCAATATGTGACTTGTTAAGTGTTTGTCTGTAAAATCTAAATGGTTTTGTATCTATTTATCTTATACGTACATAGTAAGAGTAAAATATTTGTTTAATTTTTTTTGTGTCATTAAAAATCATGATTTAGAGTAGTTTATATAAAAATAAAATAGCAGAATATTCTCCAGCTGGACAAAAGATTTCTAATCTTTGTAGAGAAGAACTGGGGCTTAAACCCATCACGCCATTCTAATATGTATTATCCCCGAAATTCAGATGCCTGTTCCATCTCGATGTTTTTCTTTTCGGAACATATTGAATATAAATTATCAATTGAGTTCATAATCGGGTTTTTAATTCAGGAATCCTTGGTAGGTATAGTTTAGTAGGTGACCTCACCTTTCAATCTTCTAGCCGTTGCACTGTGCCCTATTAATTAATAATACAACGAACATTATTGCAATAACAAATGCTCATATTATATTCTAGCTTCAAGATATACCGATGTATTAAAGAATGCTGTTATTTATCAATGGACTTATGTATATTCCGGAGACAAGGTCACATAGACACGATATAGTATATCCAAAAATTACTCAGAAATTTAAAATCTATCGTAGATATTTGCTAAAACCGCAAGAATTTTTATAGTTTCAAGATATCTGATAGGTCAATATATTAATGAGATTTTCATATAGCACCCCTTTTATCAATATGGGTGTAATGCACAGCTGACAAATTGCTTAATTTTATTAAGTGCCTGCATACCCGACATGTTTGTGTAGCGTAAAATCGTTTCACAACATTGTCCCCTCTACATTATCGAGGTACATTATCTAGGTACTCATCCATTACCATATTAATCCACAAAGAAACGGTAATGACCCTTACATATATGCAAATAAACATTCCAAATGCATTTTAAATTAAAATAATCCCAAATTTATATGTAAATTTGTGACCGCACTTTGTCCTTCGCGGCTTCTCGTTTCTAAATCGATTACGTTACACGGATTTCGAGTTGAGATCCGACTAGGATAAGTTTAATGAAGGGTTTTAAATGGAGATCCTTTGGGTGGAATCAACTTGATTGGTGATTCTATTAAACCGTAATTTCAATTGTGACAATATCTTTGAGTTAAATTATATACAACTATAGACTTCTCATTTAAAAGAGAAAAGCTATAAATAGAATATACTTTTCTTTCGAATAGTAAAATTCAATTCCATTTCAGTTTGTTGCCGCCGTTTGTTTGCCTAAATCACGTTTTATAATATTTATTCGCTCTTTTATTAGACGTTAATAAAAAATGGGTAGGCACTGAGTTTTTCATATCTATATAAAGCTGAAATCACAAAGGTAGACTTTTAGACGGACTTATTGTTACATACGTACAAACGTACCAAAAATAACATGCGTTACAATAGAAATGAAAAAAAGACCATACAATCATAGCTGGATATATTTTATTCAGAATGAAAAATCCACTAAAGTTTATAAATAAAATAACAACGAAAAATTTTTTCTTTTTCCCATTCCATACCACTTATAAATATCACTATTTCTCTGAAATCATTACAGCGCGCCCTTTAATGTGTCCGGTACAAGTGGATCAAATAACCGTCTCATTTTAAAAATTCCGTCGGTATCTTAATTTTAACGTAACTTACCTTTTGCGTACATATTATCTAACTAAAACTTGAAACCTATGTTTATGGGACCACCCGTATATTCAAATTTAAGATCCTTACAAACTGTAGACAATTAACTGTAAGTCATGTGGGCTTACTAAAATTTATCACTTCTTATTATTATACTTATTGAAGAAGCTCAGCTTATTGTGTTATAGATTACATGCATATGAAATTATAATTATCTGAGCCTGATTTCACCAACTGTGATTTTTATTTTTTGAATCAATTACGAAGGTTTATTGCTTAATGACACTGATTCAAAATACTTTCTGCCTGCTCTTACTCATTGACAAAGAGGAGTGTTTGCGTATTATAATCGTATATGCAAAAAGTCGTAAAGTTACTACTTTCTGTGCTGATGCTGTACAAAAAATCTGACGTTATAATTAACTATCAGCCTGTTATGTCAAATTTATTGAATGAATGATTTATTGAATGTTATGAAAGTGTGCTATTTTATTTTAAAAGCCTGTAATTCAAGAGTTATATTACTATGCTTAAGTAATAAAATGACTAATGAGTAAGATAGTGCGTATCAAATATGTACAGTATTTTAAAATGACAATAATAATTTATTTGAGTGACGTTTGGTCTGTAGATGGCCTTAAGCTGCTACATGCGTGTTCCCTTATGCCACTTCAATTAGTCATGATTAACTTAAATTTATAGGTTCATTTAATGGCCCATTAACTTACTCCCTATTGTGTAATGATTTCTTATTTTGTAACCCTTCTGTCCCATAAAACACTTCCACCCAATATACACTGATACTCGATCAAATACGATTTTATAAAATTAAATGGTATATTTTAGTCTTAAGAGTATCTTTAAGTTTCTGAAGATATTATAATTTGAATAAGTTATTTATAGAGTTTCTTTGCGTTGTTTCTTAAAAACACAAAATGTAGATCTAAATAAATTTCAATATAATTCAAAAATGTGAACGATATTTACAATATTTATAGAGTTCTAAAAATAATGAAATATATATAATTTCCATGTCTTTGCCTTTACTTTTGCAAATATAAACATAAGTTTGTATTTGAAACATATTGACGCATGATTTTAAAATATATTTATCATACTTACACTTGTGCAAATAAAGAAAGTTATCATGAGCTTTTGCGTATAAAATCGGATTGAAAGTTTTACGAATGTAGTCATTCTAAAAGTTTAAAGATATCATCAATCAAGAATAATAATCATCATTCTCCTGCCTTTATCCCACTCTAAGATGGGTCGGCAGTTGGCACAACATCTTATAAACATGTTGTCACATGGTGTGGCTACGGCCGGCCACCAGCTTACATCAACTTACCTTAGTCGCCTTTTACAACACCTCTGTAAGAATTATTGTGGTCTATTCTACTCAACCGAATACCACACGGCGGGTCGATTTACCTTAGTCGCTTTTTACGACACCTCAGTAAGAAATGAGGATGGTCTATTCTACTCAGCCGGATACCACACGGCTTATTTAGAATAATAATATTATGATTTATATTCATTCACAGCATTAGAATGCAATATACTTTTATCAAGAAGGAAAGAGTATTTAATTTAATAGTATTTGGTGTGTTTCCATTTAGTAGCAAACAACGGTACGGAGAATTTCGTTTGAGACATTTAACAACAGTAGAATTCCACGTTGATTATATCTACGTGGAATGCGAACAGCTACTGTTCTCGTATGAAATAACAAAGTTGGAATGCTCTTTATTACGAGTTGTCGCTAAATTTAGTTTTATCGTTTTATAATGGAGTAGGTTATCTATCTATCTAGGTATGGACATTTTCAGCGAAACCTCAAACATTTCAATTATCATTATCAACCTTATCTCTTCCACTGTGTGGCATTGTTATCCCTATTAGCACGCCACTGAGCTCGGTCTTCAGCTTGTCGTTCCTAGACTCTACCCGCCTCTTTGCGTATATCGTAACACCACCTAGTTGGAGGAGGTCCTACACTACCTTTGCCAAGGCGTGATCTCCACTCTAATGTTTTATAGTCTACTCCAGCGATTTTTTTTTATACGTTAAAGCGTCGTAAAAATATTAAGAGCTATAAACATTCTGTAATCGGAGACTTACGTTCTCTTTAAGCATACGACTTCTATATTAGAAATGCATCTTATATGATAATGCCGCGCAGGTTCAAAACGACTGAAATACAAAATTACTAATTATAACTATTATAAAAACTACTTATGGAGCTATAAAACCTTCCATTTATAGAGTCGCGAAGTATAAGTAGTTGATTTTAATTAACGATAACAAATGATCATGCGCGTTGTAACGCAAAATACATTGCTATAAAACCTGCATGCCTGTAACATATGTGTGGCTAGTCAACCAGCATTGGAGCAGCGTAGTGATTCCACGCTAAATTCCCAAGCTCCCATCCTCATATGCAGAGGTATAGCAATCATTTCCGAACAATAACAGAATAGCCATAGGTTCCTATTTTTATATTGTTAGTACCTGGGTGACCAAGCCTAGCTCGGTAATTTTTTTTATTTTTTTTGTAATAAAAAGAGAAAGAAAGGGCAGGTAATATCTGGGATTCGATCTGGGGTATTTTTTTTTCATTATTCCACTCGTTTCTCACTGAGCTATTACAACTTTACAAGCAAAATATCAATGATAGCAAAATTAACCTTTGGATTCCATTCATGTTTTAACGGTTTTTCAATGCCTGAAAACAGGGATAAAACGACATTTTTTAAAAATAATACCTAGCTATTTTTAAACTATCATGAGTGTTATTCATATTCGTGGTGGCCCAAAAGAGTTCAGAGCCCCGTATCGGATTAACGAGATAAAATAAGACGTGAGTATAGCCGATTTCATTACAATAAAACCTAGCTAGATCGATTTATTACTCCTGAAACCCCCCTATATACTTTCATTTCATGTAAATCGTTCTAGCCCTTTCCGAAATTCAGATCATATCATATACAAGCTTAGATATTAAGGATACAAATATCGTATTTATTGTCTCTGTTATATACCTTTCGTATTCATATCATTCATACGTGTACGATATCTTTTGTGTTTATTTCATGAAAAATATCAAGCCCGTTCAACTCTTTATGTATTGCATGACAAATTGTATTCAATTTGTAGACTGACAGCCACCGAGTAAAGCATTTGGGTAACAAATGCTTACGAGTATGCTTAGGATGCACGCGATACGAATTTATTTTTGTATACGGATTATTTATTATGGGGACCCTTATAAATTTGCGTGTCGTAACAGTAAAAGTAAATTAATTTTAGAGTAATGACTAGTCCCTGCTAAAGTTAAATGTGATTAGAAAATGTCGGGTTAGACATTTGTTTTCTCAAAAGAACAATGTTCACTTAACTGAGAATTAAAATTAAACTATTTTATTTGCTTAAGACACATGCATCACTTAACAATTCGAAAAATCTTAGCAAATTAATTTACTGATATAAAAAGAAATACTACTTAAACATAAAAAATAAATAAACATATAAATATTGACGAAAGCGAAAACTTATTTTTTATCAATTTTTTTTTTTTTATTTACAGCAAAAATGTACAAGTTATATCTATCTTAGATTACTTACACGCTAGGACTATACAGATCATGCCCACGTGGAATGGTCCCAAGAATGCAGGCAGCGTTTCCGCGCTGAATCGCTAAGCTGATTCTTTGTGCGAAAAAGGAGCCAGCCCTCTTGTCACCTGAAGAGGCAATCAACCGAGGTGCTAAAACGGATAAAAATTTTTTTGCACTTTGACTCCATGGCCCTAGGGTCTCGACTGCAAACGGCACAAATATATAACTCTCGATGAGAGATGCATACTTCCGCCGTTTGCCGGTTAGCGATAACTTAAGTTTTAGATATCAATTTTTTTTTTTCAAAAATATAGTACTTTCCAGTTTTTTAAACAAAGTTATATTATTTGTTTACTTTCAACTATTGAGCAAATTATTGTATTGTATTCTATGATCCTTCAAACAAAATGGTTTTTTTTCCATAATTATTTGTTCGGGGATACCGTAAGCAAATTTTATGTTTAATAAAAATGTAATACATTAATATAGTAAGTGTTACTAATCCATTAGCTTAGGCCTTTTCTTTTCATTTTTGCAGAGAAGGGTTGTAGCTAAGACCCGTTACGTTGCTGTATGTGTAATATGCAGATGTCCTCACGATTTCTTCCTTCATCGGAAAACGTATGAATTACTGCAATTATCAATTAATCGATAACTTTTGACAGAAAAACTCATTGATGCCTGTTCGAGGTTCCCACCCGTGACGCTCTCGAAACATTCACAAGACACCACTGAGTTATCACAACTTTCACGGAGTAATCTATACTTATAATAAATCTGTAGACAGGTCAATTCTGTAACTGGAATATATTTCCGAAATAACTATCAGGGGGTGATTAGGGATCGATACTGATGCCAAAAATGCAATCAGTAAAATTTTGTCTGTCTGTCTGTCTGTCTGTCTGTCTGTCTGTCTGTCTGTCTGTCTGTCTGTATAACCGTTATAGAAACAAAAACTACTCGACGGATTTTAACGAAACTCGCAACCGAAAACCTCAAAAATACTGTAATTTTTGAGGTTTCTAATGTGATGTCGTAAATAATTACTTTTTTTCCCGCTTACGTTGCAAACGCAGGTTAAAACCTACGCGATTTATCAAAATGATGTACTAAGTATTTGTACACATTGAAAAGGTCTACAGAAAAGTCCGCGATGGTATATGTATGGATGGATGGTATGGTATATCTCTTATGGATAACCCACAATAGCATTGTTTGTCATTTACTTTTTACGAAAAATAATGCCTTATTTTCGAAGCAATTTTTATACAATATAGCATTAATCCTTATCCAATTAAGTACCTTAAATACATTGTTCATTTAATAAAGATCAATATGGCCGTTTACAGCATGTAATTTAAATGAACATTTTCGAAGATATCACAGATTTAAAATCCCGCGAGGAGGCCGCGCTTCGCCTATAGCACTTCGAATTTAGCAGCAATTGGACGCGCAACTAAATGTCGCTCTTTTAAGAGTAACCTCTAAATAAAACATGTTTGTATTGTCTAATGATAACAAAGCTATGAATGTTGTATATAAAGACATTCTGTAATTAATTTTAAACATAAAATATATAGGGAAAAATGTAAAATGTAAATATGTAGTATATGAACTTAGATATTAGATATAGCAGGAAATCTTCTTGGTATAGGGAGAGGGGAATTGTTTTTCTTCAAATTTAACGCGTGCGGGCCACGGGCAGTAATAAATAAATTAAAACTACTGGATCGATTTTAATCATATTTTTCACTGAGAGACATAGGCTATATTTTATACCCGTGCGAAGCAGGGTAGGCCGCTAGTATGGTAAATAAAAACAAATATTATAATAGTTTTTTTTTCCATAATTGTTTCAGCAAATGTAGATATTACACATATTACATAAAATAAGGTTTAAAACAAGTGTAATAAAACTTAAGTATTCACCGTATCTTGTTGGTAACGTATAATATCAAGAAGTAAGCTACCATATAAGGCAAACGTTGTACCTGCTCCGATATCGGAATTCCGGTTAAACTTGCAAGTCTCTTCCAATGTATTTGACTATTTAAATTTTAATATTTACTTATACAATCAATTACATTATCTAGAAAGATGTAAGAAATTATAGGTGTAGTATTATGATACTGTTGCATAATAAGGGGTCTTATAAATCGAGTGTTATAAGACCAAGTTATGTACAGTGTCATACACTACTTTATCTACCCTCATACTATAATACGTAAAACAATATTAATATAAACCAAACATTGTTTAGATATTGAAAAGATTTTTTAAATGTCAAATGTTAGCGCCGAGGCGCAAACATCGATTGCGAATGCGTGTTGCGTCGCCGCGGACTCGTTCATTGAAACCTTTTATTTTTATGTAGAGGCACAACCTTCTTGGTCCCCGCTGGAGGTATAGGTGTATCGCTTTGATTAAAAAGTTATATTATGATACATGTGTCCATACAAGACCTGTATCGTAATAAAACTTTTTAATTTTTTACTTTTGGCCTGTACGTAATGTTTGTCATAAGATTTGTATAAAACTGAAACCAAAATGGTTTCACTTTTATAGTTTCAGAGTAGATAAAAGTTTATTATACGTTACTGTGGTATCATAACACAAGTTTTAAAATACTTGTATATAAAATAATTATTTGTACTAATGAAACAATTTATTTTTTATCAATTCTGCCGTGTAGTATCCGGCTAAGTAGAATAGACAATAGACATCTATCAAGCACTTTAGTTTTATAATCGGGCATATATATAATTATGGCACTGAATAATGACGAAACAGTATAATCGGATCATAATCATAATGATGACCTGATTATACAGTGTTACTGTGTTCTTGTGTACAAAATTCAGAGGCTGGCATTAGACAACCACAAAAAAGTTCATTAATCATCGCCGCAAAGCCGAGGGCTTAACGAATATGTTTGAGTGAAAGACGTTGGGAAGGCAACATTTTTTTACATTTGCGTAATCTGTCTGAAAATGACACCGAGATAAAGTAATTTTTAAATAAGATATACTTTTGAGTTTCTTTTATGTACCCATTTATTTTAGAAATATACTCATATACTACAGTAAAATAAGTTTATGATGTATAATACTACAGTAAATTGTGGATCTCTTTCGAGTGGGTCACGAGATCGTTTTACGATTTCGTCGTGTCGTGCTATTAACTGTCAAGTCGGCGTAGCTTATTCAGGTAACGGGCAGCCTCGAGAAATGTGAATGCGAAGGATCGATCCCGAACGAATTAATTGTATTTTCTTTTTTTTTTACTTTATTATTTTTTCGCAAAAAATTACCGAGCGAAGCTCGGTCACCCAGATATTAGTGGATGACCAAGCCTTGCTCGGTAATTTTTACACAATAAAAAAAAACAAACAAAAAAAAATAATAGGGTAGGTGGGACACACGTATTTTAAATTCTCGAGACCGCCCGTTCCCAGAATAAGCTAAAAATAATAAAATAAAATAAAGCTTGAATAAAACCTAGCTGGATTGATTTTTCTCACCTAAAACCCCCTACATGCTGAATTTCAGAAAAATCGTTGGTGCCGTTACAGAGATTCCGAAAAAAAAAATATATATAGAAGATTAACTCATTTAAATAATGAAGATAGTTATTGCCGTACGAAATGAAATCCTTGTAAATAAGTAACTTCTAGTATAGTAGTAGTAATAGTAATAATAGTAGTAGTAGTAATAATTGTAGTCGTTTTTCAACTTTCACCCTCATTCCATATAATCCGGTTATAATTTCAGACCCTGTTTATTTATGCACGAATCAGGGGCTGACATTGGGTACCTACGGAACGCTTCATTAATCATCGCCCCAAACCCGGGGGCTAAACGAATATGTTTAAGTGAAAGACGTCGGGAAGGCAACAATTTTTTTACATTAAGGTAATTTGACTGGAAATGACATCCGGGTAAATATAATGTACTGTAAATGAAAAATATTTCATATTACAATTTTACGAGTTAGTCTTATAGCTGCTTGGCTGTCGTTTAATGAACGAAATGAAAATCAGCCCCGGCTAAAACCGGAAATATGCTTAGACAAAAAGGCAAACTTTAAGAAGTTATTTTATTCTTCCTCCTGCCCTTATCCCACTCTAAGTGGGGTCGGCAGATCATGGCATCAACATATTTTCACTTACATATTTCATCAACATATTTCACTCCGCCTGCTTGACGTCGACTTACCTTAGTCGTATTTTACGCCACCTCGATAAGAAAGAGGGTGGTCTATTCTGATCAACCGAATACCAAACGGTGAGTCAACTTACCTTAGTACCCTTTTACGACACCTAGGAAAGGAATGAGGATGGTGTATTCTACTTAGCCGGATATCACACGGCGGGTCGACTTATCTTAGTCGCCTCTTACAATACCTCGGTAAGAAATGAGCGTGGTCTATTCTATTCAGCCGGACACTACACGGCACAAAGTTTTTTTAAATCACTGTAGGTAAATAGACGTGAGGCAGACGGCCGGTCGTAAAAAAACTAGCAAAATCATTTTACAACATGTTTAAACATGTTGTGCCGTCCCCACGTAGAGTGGGTTAAGAGCAAGATGATGAATGATGGATGGATTAAAAACTGTCAACACCTGTCACCTGTATATCAAACCCTATGAAAGTCTGTTTTGGAAAATTACGTGTAATTGTATTTCTCTTGAAATTAATTATGTACTTTTTACATGCTTTTGTGTCATTGAGCATAAAAATTTGGGTCTGGCGGAGCCTTTGACATAGAATAAAGATTAAAATGTAATGTCAAAGTTTATATTTTCTTAAGGCGTTTACTTTAATATTAGCTTATCGTTTCCATCTTTATGGAGTGGATCATAATTTTCGTGGGCAGCCGGTCGGTTCCCGGAAGTGTTTTGTACTTATCGCGATATTCATCGCTTGTAACCGTCTAGTGTGGTTACACCCTAAATTTCACATTCAGCCTTGTACAGTCAGACACAATTTAACTTAAATATATACTACTTCCTATTATATTACTCACAAATATTACTACTCATTATTAAAAGTTAATTGTTTACCATTCGTAATTTGTGATTTTCGCTAATACTGTATCAATTTTCTTACTCGTTTAGGTTTTAGTGTTCACTCTTTATGAATTGATTTTCGTTTAAAGAAATGGAAATAATAGGTGGAGTGAAATTACACAAGCAACAAGTACTAAAAAGCGTCATGTTTTTGTCTATTTCACGCAAAGAAAAAAGAAAAAAAAGGGATATAAATTTAAAATGATTAGTCACTTTTGGCGATAATCGTATCATTTAAACCGTGTCGTATAAAAATAATAAACAATTATTTATATAGAACTAGCTTTTACACACGACTTCGTTCGCGTGAATTGTTGGAGCGTGATAGGTTGATAATAGATGGCCCTTTTTAGTATCATTCCATTCCTGTAGAATTAACAGGATTTCTATAGCCTATATGTTATTCCGGTATATCAGAAATAATTGTGCCAAATTCCATCGAAATTTTTTCAGCTGATTCGCCGTGAAAGAGTAACAAACATACAAACTTACTTACAAATACGTAAACATACAACAAAGTTTCGCATTTATAATATTAGTAGGATAGTAAAGGATTTTTAAAATAATTTAGGCAAGAACAACAAATATTATCAATTTTGATAGTGTATTTGATTGTATTTTACGTCCGACCGGTGCAGTGTAACTATTTTTAGTATGAAGATAGTTGAATTGCTGGAGAGTTACAAAGGCTACTTTTTATCTCGGTACTGAAGTCCGCAACGACTAAACTTGTATTGGTATAAAAGTCTAGTACAGACAGTATAGGAGAAAGTGACATTTTCATTTCCTTAAACCGCAAGTTATAATACACGTCTTGTTCGTGTAGCAAAGAAACGATTAAAAGTTTTGGGAATAACTTCCATAAAGATCCATAAGATTCTAAGAGACCTCATAAAGTTCATGAGATACCTTAAGATCGGCAAAATTTAGTTGAGGAATGAATAACTTAAACAAATAATATTTAATAAAGATCCATAAGATTCTAAGAGACCTCGTAAGGTTCATAAGATACCTTAAGATCTGCAAGTTATAATATATGTCTTGTTCGTACAGCAAAGAAACGATTAAAAGCCTTGGAAATAACTTCCATAAAGATCTAAAAAATTCCAAGAGATCTCACAAGATTCATGAGATACCTTAAGATCAGAATAATTTAGTTAAGGAATAAATAACTTAAACAAATAATGTTTGATGTTCGAGTCATTGTAAATCATAAAACCGCCATTCAACGGCTTATCTTAGTTCCTTAAATGTGTTAAATGAAATTCAAACAAATATAACAACCTACATTGATAAACATTATTATTTGAATAGTCCAAAAATTAGTTAGGTAGTTATTCCTCTCAATAACTTTTTTGTGTGAGCTTAATTGTTTTTTCAGTATAACGACATGTTTCCGCCGTCAAGAGGCGTTGACTGTTTCTTTTACTGCTTATAATTGAACAGCAGAATACAAATTGTATTTAATGTCAAGGACAGGCCGCAGAAAATGTTAGTACCACGTTACGATTTAATATATGCCATTGTGTCAGAACAAAGGACTCTTAATCTCGGTTACATTTACATTATTACTATAAATCTGAATTTAAAACAAAAGTAAGAGTTCATAATTGAATAATAGTTCAATAGTTCTATACATCGTTATAATGAAGAAGGACGTTGAAAATCAAAATAAAATAAAAATAAAACTTTGATTTTTAGTTATCAGGATACCAACCAACATATTTCCCATAAAATTGTATTTTACTAAAAAACTTCTAAGAGCTTAGACTCAACACTAACTACTTTGTTAGTCATTAGAAATGTTAAAGGTAATTTTCGAGCACCAATAAACATGCCTAAAACCAACTACTGCTACCTAGGTCATTGTCAGCAGTAAAATAAAACAAATATTCTGACCGAGAATCACATTCCGATTTGCGGTTACGCAGAATGCCGAATTCGAAAGCCTAATAATAATTAACTTTGATATAGAACGACGGTTGGCTTTCGAAGAACAAAGCAAAAGGGGCTTCTTTGAACACAAGGTTAGCGCAGTGTGAAATAAGAATAATTCCCTTTTTCATCATCACAAGCGCAGTTGAAAGGCTGAAGGGCCATTCAAGGAAGAGTGGCTCAAGCGTCATTATTGGCCTGAAATCGTTGGGGTATTGAAAATGAGGTCATAACACTTGCACATAGAAATGAACTTTGATTTATATTCGTATATCAACGCGCTAATTTGGCTTTGAGAGCCTATTCAAAAACCTATTAAATAAAAATAAATTTATTTCTGTTATAATGCCTATAGGTTTAAAATAAAAAAACATTGCTTTCATGGTAGTTTGCTATCATATTGGTTTATATACTCATATTAGCGATAGATACACTCTACGTGGCGTCATTATTTCGTTAATATTGCGTCTCCTGATTTACTTAATTCGCTGGTCAGTTTAACATATCAACGAAATGAATTACAACTAACAACAACAATTAAACAAAGTGGGCAATAAAAACAAAAATTGTTTGGTTTTACATGGGAAATGTATGTCTTTGAAGGACAGATAATAAAAAAATCAAAATACAATAATAATACAAAATACAGGTATTCGGTATGCATTCGATCAACATCTATATAACGAGGAATCCAGTAGTGTTAACATAACTAATATATAAAATTGAAACAAGCTTTTGTAAAGAAAATAATTTCTTGTTCTGTTTAAACAAAAAAGACTACCTATATTAAGTAATTGCAATATGTTTTTAAAAGTTTGACATCAACAGTTGACAATGACAAGGGATCTGTGACCAACTTTAAAAAATTTTATCCGCTTGGTATAGTAAGCTATTCCCATTATACCTTGCATTATAATACAACTTAAAATCAAAAGGTCTTGTATTTTTTTATATTTATGTATAATTTACATACGTATATAACTTTGTTGACTCGATTAATTTTATTGCTCATAATACCAATTTAATCAAACCTTAGCCGTGTGGTATCCGGCTGAGTAGAATAGACCCAACCTCATTTTTTACCGAGGTGTCGTAAAAGGCGACTAAGGTAATTTTGACCCGCCTTGTGGAATCTGGTTTAGTAAAATAGGCCACCCTCTTCCTTACCGAGGTGTCGTAAGGTACGACTAAGGTAAGTTGACGTCAGGCAGGTGGCTGGTCGTAAAAACGCAGCCAAATCATGTGACAGCATGTTTATAACATGTTGTGCCGACCCCACTTTGAGTGGGATAAGGGCAGGAGGATGATGACCAATTTAATCAAACCTCTGTTTTTCTATTAAAAAATTGAGACTACATTTGGCTATTGATTATAAGTGACTTTTTAAATAAATGGAGGAAACGGTGTGTCAACCCTACATTACAACCGTAGATAATAAATTTGCGCGATAAAGTGACCGCGACTAAATATGTGCGACACGACTAGGACGCTTGTATAGATTATGTTGTGGGAACGTGCGAAAACTGTAGAATAAATGCGACAGGAAATCTTTTTCTTTCAAAAACATTCGCACTCAGCCATTTTTCATCTGATGTCAATTAGTGGTAATCATATTTAAGGGAAATTACATTAGCTATAGAGCTTTATGATATACGCACTGCAAAAAACTAGGTATAACAAACTTGAAATTTAGAAGTTAATAATGCATAAAGTCAAATAATTTAATTCTATTCATTTGCATGCAGTAATTAATTGGGGAATACACACAAATGAACTGAATCATTCAGGATCATATTTTTAAGCTTCAACAATTACAACGGGCTTACAGAGGAAACATTAGGATATAACAACTTTCATTTATTTCAACCAAATGGGCCTAGATAATTGAAATAAAACGAGTGACATTTGCTACCGCGTCACGCGATACTTTTGGATTAAAATAGCTTATACATTCTTTTTTATTATACGTTGTTCATATAACACATACGAATGATATAATGTATATAATTTCTAATACATGTTTTATAAGATTTTATGATGGATGAGTTTCAATCTTACTCGGCGCTTCGCAAAATCATTTTACGGGAAAGCCAACATTTAACACAGACCTCTAATAGCAGTGGCTTACACCTTGGTGTTTGTACTTTTAAATTGACTATGTAGGGTGCCAACGTGATTTTATCATCAAGGTCAATCATACAGGCAAGTTAAATAATAGCTTTTAAATAATCAATCATTAATCAGTTATTATAGAGGTTTGATGTTTCAGTTATACCACGTACAAAAAATGGACAATCTTTATTCGATTTGTATATGTATTGAAGCTGTGATTGTCAAATCCAAATAAGGGATAGGGAAAAATATTTGCCGATAATCTATTATTAAAAATTGAAATAAAAAAATTGTTTCAAAGAGTAAATGTTAAACGAAAAAGAAAATGAAAAAATTACCTAACACCGAATGAGTTTTGCCGATGAAAAAGTTTCTATAGAGTCGTTAATTTTAAAGATTTTCTTTAATTAATTAAGTTTCCAAAGCCAGCCAGTGAAATCAAATATTAGCCGTGCTTCATTTTGTACAGTTACCTACTTTATTTTGAACAAATATTGTATTAAATGGCCGAAGTAGGAAGATTCAGTATTAAATACCAATTAACAACAATATTGTATAATGAGCCTATTATACGGATAAAATAATAAGTCGTAATTGGCCGTGTGGTATCCGGCTGAGTAGAATAGACCACCCTCATTTTTTTAACGAGGTGTCGTAAAAGTCGACTAAAGTATGTTGGCCCGCCATGTGCTATCCAGCAGAGTAGAATATATAATCCTCATTTCTAACCGGGCTATCGTAAAAGGCAACTAAGCTAAGTTGACGTCAGGCAGGTAAAATACTTATAAACGAAATCATATAACAACATGGTTAATACATGTTGTGCCTATCCCACTTAGAATGGGATAAGGGCAGGAGTATGATGATAAAATAAGTCATAATATTATTTTTTAATGAATAAATTTAATGAATAAACTATATAACCTTTTTGCGTAATCATTTTTGTCCAGTAATCGATAAATCTATTAAAGATAAATATAATAGAAAATAATACAAAATAAATAAAGGTAAGAAAGTAATGGCCGGTTACTACCCTACAGCTGGGCATACATGGATAAGCTTGGTTAATTTTAAACAACAAATAGGCGTATTTATAGAAAACGCTTAGTTCCCTGCATAACCTAAGGTTCAGTTTTAATTATTACCTTTTCTAACTTACTCGTGTATAAATCCGAAATATGTATGTATATCTATTTATATGTGTAATAATTGCCAAATTTAAGAAAATGAACAAAAGTGTTTTTAGTATTCTTTTCTCTTTTTGTATGTATTCCTATCAAGATCCATTTACACGTAGTTGCCAAATTAAAACAAAACAAAGACCGTCTGAACGGTATTCAGTTTTCGTACCTTGGGAATTAATTGATATAAAGCAGGTGACGTTACTGGCGCGAGTCACGCACGCTTGATATATTGGACAGGGCGGGAAATAAGGAATCGTGCACACAAATAACAGATGAATATTAAAAAGCGTTTGATGAATGTACAATACATGATATCTCCTTAATGTTGCGATTACTCATTGATAATAGCTACACAAGTCGTGGAAACAAAGAAATGTTTTCTGTCAGGACTTCCTGTTATACAAGAGCTCTTCACCTGTATGAAATTAATTAAATTACTTTTACGTTTTTCGTTACGACGTATACGATTCTAGGTGATTGTGTGCTTACCACGAGTGTGTTAGTGTGTTTGTGTGTGTTTATATAAATTCCAAATAAATTATTTATTACGTTATGAATTAGTTTGTAACTGTTTAGCTATTAGCGAATCACTTACATCTAGACCAGTTTAAACTATTTCTTCTGTCGTATTTGTTATATTCTTTTCGACCGTAATTTAACGTAATTTTGGCGCAAGTGTCAGTGGCCCTGCCTTAAGCTACATGGGACGCAGGTTTGATTCCCGCCGGGGGCCAACATGTTCTAAAAAAAACAATTTTTCTCGGAGCTTCGAATCTGGGTATATATGGGTGTATATATGTAAGTTTTTAAGTTTTTTTCTTTTAAATTATATTTACCTGTCTCTCACCCATAGCACACTCATTAAATTTCTTGCTTTAGGGTACAGACGACCGTGTGTGTAATTCTCTACGTATGAAATAAAAAGTAATTACTTCAACAATAAAACCAAAAGTATGGTGTTTGCTCATGATTTCAGATTTTTATTCAAATATATCTTCGAATTGCGTTTCTACAAACTGTACAATGAGTTTCATTATATATACAAAACCAAAGCTCAAATTTCATGAATATGTAAAAAACTGACATCATTCAACGGGTGATAAGAGTCTTGACGTTTTTAGAATTGTAATCAGTATTGAACGAGTCTGCTCCCACGATAAGGGCTGGTCAGTTATTTGAGGCAGCGGTGCTCAAATTTTGATATACCATACGTGAAACAATATTGAATATCTGATGATATATAATGTGTAATGAATATATTATGTAAATATTGTATCAACATTTATTTATTTTATTTACTTATTTTAGCGCTGCGGGTTACTTCCTTTATTTAAGAAGATATCTCATCTTCAATCAGAAATTCTGTGATTAAAATAAAAACTTATATTCCAATTCTTTTTTTTTTGTATCCCTAAGTTTCAACCATATTTTTCGTTTTGCATTTGCATGCAAATATTGATTAGACTCGTTTTCTCTTTAACAAAATTTAATCTGCTTAGAAGGCGGAATAAATTGCATATAATATGTTTACAAAGACTATAATGGTTTTGGTCAGTTTGTTTACAAACAAAATATAACTATACTCGTATAAATATATGGTACATTTACACGCACGGTCGTACATTCTTCAATCATATAAATTAATACTTGTATTTTTGGTGACAAACAATTGTTAAATACATATATACTGAAATAATTTTGAAATAGTTAAATACATCAAAACCCGAAGAGCTAATGTGTGTGTAAATATTGCTTGTATCAAATATTAGCCCTCGGTGGGAATCAAACCCACGACCCACGGAGCTGAGGGCAGTGTTATTGCCTGTGGCAACTGGCCAGTCACAATTATAGTGATAGAAATTGAAATAAAGGTTATCATGATATGCATCGATTTCATTGAACAAGTTTTTTGTCCTATAAAAAATTTACAAACTGTTCAAAGTTTGGGAACCATTGTTTTAGTAGTTTACTGATAAGCATACCATTGACTTTTAAATAAACGGTATTTTAAATTCAATGATATGCAGTGTCAAGTCAATAAATAGTTAATATAAGATTAGATCTGAGAGTAAATGTGTGAGACAAAGGACAGCTGTGAAGGGATTACAAAGGAGAAAGTTAAATATCTTAGATATGCGGAATACCGAACATGACTTCCGTGAATTTATAGTTTTAGATAAATGTATAAAGAGGGTCTGATCAAAGAACATTTTTCTTGCTTTATACTCTACCCCGACAGGTCCATGTGACCTCAATGATAAAGTTTAGTCGCTCTAGATATTCTTGCGTGAGGATTATAATGAGTTACGCGCAGTCGACCCTGTCACAATATCTGCCTAAAAGAAATAGCTTTGTTAGAAATAAAAGTAGGTTACGCGTTATAGATAAAATCGTTAATTAATTTGTACAACTCTGTAATAGGCTCCCCTCGTGTTACAAAAAAACTATTCATATAATATGTACTGTTAGAATTTTCTATATTTAATTAATAAAGTAAAGTCTGTCTGTCTGCTACGTTCTCATGGGAAATCGGCTGGAGCAAAATAAATGAAATTTGAAACAATTAAAGCTATATAATACATATTTAAAAAAACCGTCTTTTTTTCGGAGAAAACACAAAGAAGCACATAGAGGCACAATAATTTATTTCTTTTGAATACAAAAGTTATGATAGTATTATTTTGCTATAATCCGTGTTTTAAGCAAAAACCTTTCTAACATCTTATACATGCAGGATTGATTGCCGCACGTATCACAGAACACCGCCACCAACAACACTACACACATTCATTATGACAGTCGCAACGATCGTTTCGCCTTGTAACTGAAGCTTTAACAGGAGACAGGCGCGAAACGACAAAATCGCAATGCGTAGCGGTTTTGTCGTGACGTGCATGCTTTAGTACTATGGAGTGCCGCACAGTAACGCCTTCTATAAAAAACTTTTTTAACAAGTATTACAAGTATCAAGATTAATAAGGTTTCTCTGCTACTATAATAGGTATTAATACGGTAGTAGTAATACGGTATTAGCACGATAAGTATGAGATTACTAACCCCCCGATGACGCTGTAAAAGCCGTCATAGCAAACAGCATTGATGATTCGAAAAAACTGTGATTACTACGAGTATAAGGCCACATTCGTGAATAGCGAATATTCTCAGGAGACAACGATCCTTTAATTTTTATTCTTGACGTATTTTAAGCGGCGTAACTTAAAACAGAATTATTTTGTAAACTTTGAATATAAATGTTATCGCACGAAGCAACGGAAATGTTATATTTATAGAAAAAATAATATTCTTTGAACAACTTACAAAAATAGATAAAAGAAAAAACTTAAAATTCACCTAAATCATGCAGTAATTTATAGAATTAGGAGTTACTTTGCGGAGGTCCATAATACAAAAGTAATGAGAATATTATTTTACTATAATCCGCGATAATTTTTTTTTATCGCGGATTATAGCAAAATAATATTCTCATCACTTTTTTACATCATACAGGTTTATAAATATTTTTTTATAAATAATATATAAAGGTATATTACATTACCTTAAAATAAAAATATTTATGTAAGATTAATATTGAAAAAAAATAGACATTTGATAGCGTAACGTCTAATTTAGTACATTCAGAAACACGTGAACCCGCGCGGAAATTTGCTTTTATACAAATTGAGTTTAAAGCTGTCACGTGGATCTCTCTGTGTATCTTACATAACTAAATAAAGTTTTATTTATAGAATGCCTATTAAGAAAGTATTTGTATTTAAATAAGGAAATTTAGTGATTTTAGGGTATTAATTTATTAATTATTAAATAATAGTAAAAAAATTATTTATCTCGGGTAACGTAATGTAACATTTTATTTCAATGAAAGCGACAAGGTTTCGAGGAACGTAAATTAATTTATTTATTTATGCGTGTTAAAGCATATTCTAAGATTAATAAGCATAGATAGATTTCCAAGTTAACATTAAATTTTATATACCTACTTTTTTTACAGCAAAAATGTTCAAGTTATATCTATCTTAAATTACTTACATGCTAGGACTATACAAATCATGCCCATGTGGAATGGTCCAAAGAATGCAGGCAACATACCTACTTATCTGTTTTATTCTTTATTTACTAACAAGCTATACGATTTTGATCGCATGAATTTAAAAGTTAAATACCCTTATTTATGTACTAAGCGTTCGTAACCTGTTTCGGTAGAAAAGATGCGAATGGTTTGTGCTATATACTACAAGCCCGGTACATTAGCCTAAATAACAAATTTCGTGAATATGAAATCGATTTAGCTATAAAAGCGAGACAGAAAGATTTTCACATTAATAATATTACTCCAATAGCCTATAATATACTAGATGTAATAGTTATCTATATAATATATAGATACTACTAACAAAATTTATTGTACCTGGGTGACTGAGCCTTGCTCGGTAATTTTTAAAATGATATAATTTTTTTTTCTTTTAAATGAAAAGTGAAATGAAAAAATAATAGGTGATAACAGGTGGTGCTCGAACCTAGGTATTTTCACCTCTCTAGACCGTCCGTTCCCCAAATGAAATACCAGGACTACGTTTGACAGCGAAAAATTGTGATTGTATTCAACGTAAATTAAAAAAAATGTAGAACCCAAAAACAGGGATAAAACGAAATTTTTTTAAAATAAAACTTATCTAGATCGATTTTTCTCCCCTAAAACGTCCTACATGCTGAATTTCAGGACAATAGTTTGAGCCGTTTCCGAGATTCCGAATATATATATATATATATATATATATATATATATATATATATATATATATATATATATATATATACACATACACACACACACATACAAGATTAACTCATTTAAATATTAAAGATAATTTGTCATGACATCAAGATGAAATATCCGACAATAAACTCGTTTCAAAGAGTAATACACGCATCTTTTAGTATAAAAAGTCAAATTTTCGAAGACATTGTTAGGTTTCTATTGTGCGCGCCCTCCATCCATATCCACACATAGCCCTTTGTGCTGCCGCTGACGTCTGGCCTGCTTAAGATAAATGGCCACATACAATTACATTCAATCTAAAACGAGCTTACTTACTCATATCCATGTCCGCTTACAGTTCAAATACACGTTGGTTAATTTGCAGTTTATTGACCAATATGATTCTTTTTCTTACCGGGTATAATATTTTCTAAGAAAAACTTTATTCATGTATGGTATTCAGTAATACTAATAGACTTATATTAATACCCCGTTTAGATGGGCAGAAGTGATCCTGCTTTCAGCTCTGGGGGGTCTCGGGTTTGTTTACCGCCGAGGTTTTTCTAGAAATAATTTGTTTATTCTTCGAAACTGGGTAACTTTATGTATTTAAATAAAATAAAAAAAGGTAAGGTAGGTTACTAACCCACTGCTGGTCAAAGGCCACCTCTCTCCGTTGGAGAGAAGGTTTGGAGCTAAGACCTACCACGCTGTTCCAATGCGGATTGATAGGTTACGCAAATCACAAGAATTTCCCACTGTGTTTTCCTTTACCGAAAAGCGTTTGACAAATTGTAATTAACATACAGATACATAAATTTCAACATAAAAAATATTTTTGCGTGCCCGGGGTTTTAACCCGTGACCCCTCAAATTTTTTTTATCTATGCGATTATAGAATGGCACCGCATAATAGCAATATAAATAGTAGCTTTAGTACAAAACTATTCCTATTAAAAAGTCTCGAAGTCTATACATCTCATACTGTCATATACAGTAGTTGACACTACCCTTTAACCACAAATTCTCGGCGCAAGTGTCATATCGCTGTGGTATTTTGAGTGTGATATAATTTTGTAGCTACCTATATTATTATAAGCTGTGGTAGCCCAGCGGTAGCACCGTGCGCCTCTTTCGAGGAGGTCTAGGGTTCAAACCCCGGGCAGGCACCAATGAGTTTTCTAGTAAAAACTTATGTGTCTAATTGATAATTGCAATTTATCACACGCTTTTCGGTGAAGGAAAACATCGTGAGGAAACCTGCATATCTCTAGAGAATTCTAGGGATATGTGTAACCTACCAATCCGCACTGGAGCAGCGTGGTAGGTCACAGCTCCAATCCCTTCTCTCCAAAAATGGAGAGAAGAGGCCTATGCCCAGCAGTGGGATAGTAACAGGCCGTTACTTACTTTTTTACTTACTATATAATGTGTTGCGTAAACAAACTGCTGCGGTATTATGTATTGATAAAAGTAAGCGATATATTTTTTCTAGTTAATTCCGCTCTATACCCACGTTACTTTGAAGTTTCCAATCTTATAAAAGTGTTTTAAATATTTTTAATATTGCAAGTATTATTGCATTATGTTTTTTATGAATTATGGACATCATTGTTGTTATTTGGTCTAATAAAACCACTTAGAGATTCAGCGAACTGTGGAATGAGAAATGTTTGTTGTGTTTTGGGGCATTAGAACATAAACCAGGAGAATCTAAATTTCCTACTATTTAGTAGCACATAAGTAAGAGACGTCTAGAACATTTATTGGTTTAAGTTAAAGAAATATTGATTTTAACGATATAAAAATAGATGACGGAAAACCGGATATAGTTGAGATTTTATTCGATATGTGCCTGGTCAAAAATACTAATTTGACATACATTAGTAAAAGTGAAGCAAAATAGATTGGACGATTTGAAAGCCGCTTCGTGTATTTATGAAAGTTATCAAATTCCATATGGTTCACTTTAATTAAACGTCGCGAGTATATGAAAATTCCATGAAAGATGTTTATTATACCTTTTAAACTTAAGTCATTACTTTCGAGTAGGTACGCTGTAGGTGTGCTAGAGTAACTAACGGTGTGGTTAAAAGTCTTTAATCAAGTATAACTCAAAGTTTCCTACAAGCAGAAACGCTTCATATACACGAAGTTATGCAATATTCGGAGATTACAATGGGGTAGTAATAAATTTGAAAACGCTTTATAAAGGATTGAAAAGGCTGTCAGACAATCAGTCGCGATGATTAGTTTGCTGCCTTATGTCCTAGGTTCGATTTCCGGCATGAGATCAAAAATTGTTAATACCAAAATAGGTTTACTAATCATTTAAATAACGTCTATCGATATTATGGAAAGGTATCTTTTTATTTAAATGGGTTAATCTTGTATATATATATATTTTCTGAATCTCGGAAACGGCTCCAACGATTTTGCTGAAATTCAACATGTAGGAGGTTTTGGGGGAGAAAAATTGATCTTGCTAGGTTTTATGTAAAAAAAAATTTGTTTTATCCCTGTTTTTGGGCATTAAAAAACACTAACATTTATATTGAATTAAATTTTCGCCATTAACTGTCAAGTCGACGTAGCTTATTCGGGGTACGGGCAGTATTGAGAAATGTGAATGCCAAGGATCGATCCCCGACTAAATAATTGTTTTTTTTTGTAAAAAATTACCGAGCGAAGCTCGGTCACCCAGATATTAATAATATTACAAGACAAGTTGAAATTTGACAGACAACTTACAACGTTGTTCTCACACGGCTTTCTTTCAACGACTAGTTCAATTTAGAAGTATGATAGCGAATACTACCGTCCGTTCGTGTAATCGTAATTGAAACGATTAACTCTTACAGTGTAGACGTAGCTTTATGTTAAGGCCACAACACACGTTACGGTACTAGAGTTACCCAAATAAAAAGACCGGTTACATATGAATTGTTTACCTACCCCATATCGATATATTTAAAGATAATTATTAAATACATTAATAACAACTGTAAGGCGCTGGAATCGAACGCACGTACTGTCGGGGGCGGGAATGCGTGCTATTCACGAATACGGAAAGCTTCGCGGACAGACGACGGGTTCCTCACGGCATTCCAGGTATGGATGTGCCGGACGGAGGATGCACCGTCTCAGACGCGCTAAGGCGTAGTGTTCCAGTAGGATGCACTTTAGAGCCCTAGGATCTGATAGCGATGTCGATCTAATAACATAATGTATGGGGACTTCTTATATTACTACGAAAGCACTTCGATAGCGCGGAGCAAACGATCAGTGGCGCCATCTAGTTTTGATTGCGGAATCAGGTGTTCCTAGTACGTTGTGTTACAAACTCCCCCTCTGTCCACGAAGGCGTCCCGACGAGTAGGACAGGATAAAAATTGTTTCCTCGGATGCCTCGACCACTTCGTATCGATGGTATTGAGTAGTTTCCTTCTGGCTTGGTCTGGTGTGAAGTGAACTCCGTTGGATATTCATTTTGTCCCTTCTTCTGGACAAAGCTGCAGAAGCCGTCATGATCAGACACAAGGTTGAAGGATGCCTCTCAAACGTTTCGTTAATTGATTCAGTGGAACAGATATAGGCGTATTGTCTTTCGTAACAGTATATCGCTGAAGTTGATATGTTTGCCAATGTTTTCTATCGATATAGGTTTCTTCGCAATACTTTGTGTTTCTCCAGTTCTTCATAAAATTTTCTTTGAGCCACTCTTCGAATGCGCGTTGGTCGCTAGTTTGTAAGACGACGGAGTGCGAAGCACTTACGTACAGATGTAGTATTATTATTGTTTCTAATGTGTCCCCAGTGTCCCGGATGAGTCCTTCACAATAATCCTGGTAAGGATGTATTAGAAGATGCTCTGTTTGTAGTTCGCTGAACTGTTGTGTTTCAGTTTGGATGCACTAGGATCGATAGCTAACTCCAGCGGATGTTTCTCTTCTCCCTCCCCCTGGACAAGAACTGCATTCAGGGTCACTCTTCAACGTCGAGTTGTGCGTCAGATTATATGATGAAGTCAGGGCCTCTCTTCAGCTGCGCGTAAGTCGTCAGATTGTACTCAGGATCGCGTTTCGGCTGAGAGTTTATCGTCAGACTGTACTCAAGGTCGCTTTCGGGTGCGAGTTTGTCGTCAGACCGTACTCAGGGTCGCTTTTCGGCCACTAGTTGGGCGCTAAATTGTAAGGCGCTGGACTCGAACGCACGTACTGTCGGGGGCGGGAATGCGTGCTATTCACGAATACGGAAAGCATCGCGGACAGACGACGGGTTCCTCACGGCATTCCAGGTGTGGATGTGCCGGACGGAGGATGCACCGTCTCAGATGCGCTAAGGCGTAGTGTTCCAGTAGAATGCACATTAGAGCCCTAGGATCTGATAGCGATGTCCATCTAATAACATAATGTATGGGGACTTCTTATATTACTACGAAAGCACTTCGATAGCGCGGAGCAAACGATCAGTGGCGCCATCTAGTTTTGATTGCGGAATCAGGTGTTCCTAGTACGTTGTGTTACACAACTATTTTACTTCTCTTTTTCAAAGACGGAAATCAAAGAAGTATTTTAGATACAAGCTACAACTATCACATTGGTCTATTGTTGAATGTAAAAATCCACAGAAAATTTATCCGCATAGCAAAGCTAATGATAAATTGTAAACAGCAATTAAATGTTTTTTTTTTATTTATAGGTGTTCAGGTCTTTAACCTGCGTAAATATTACTTTTAATATTTTCTCTGTACAGCTTACATTTGCATTTCGAATTCCTCTTTATCACAGCGGTAGGAACATTACTTTGTTTTGTAAAAACTTTAATCTCTCCATTATTTCAATAATTATAGAACTTACGTATATGTGAAAAGTTTAATGTAAATGTAATATCTCTGTATGTCAATAATAATGGAACTAAAAGCACCAAATACAAGTATGATTGAAACTACGTTATCAGAAATGTTGCGGAACTATAATGTCAAATGAGTATATAGAAAAACCACATTAAAACATGTATTACATAGGGGAAAGGAGGGCAGGATGGAAGACTTAACTTTATGATGTATAAAAAAATATAACAACGAAATATACAACTTTAATTTTGTTCAGTCTAATAAGTCCGTTATGTGGGACGGGCCGAATGAGCTTCCGTTCGTAAGTGCAAGATGGTCCTCTGCATCCTGTAACGAATTCCCCTTACTCTCAAATCTCCACTTCTCAAATTTCAATACATTTAAATAAATTAAATATTTAGAATGGGGTAGAGCGCTCGCGCTCTACCACCAAACTGCATAAAACTAGCGCAAGAGCGCTAGCACTTTTAAATATAATTGGCTCGTGATTCGTCTAGTTGGTTAGGACCCATGTTACGTTGTGTATGTAATAACTCAAATTCTTTTAGAGCGTCAGAGACCACAGATTCATCAGATTAGAGACGTAAAGCAAGCTTAAATTAATATAATTTATTTAATATAAGTGTACGATACATGAACAGGTTATATATTCAATACATATGTTAATTACACGAACAGATTCCTATATGTCCAATAGATACATATTCATTGTACGAACAGGTTCCAATATAGCTAATACACGAACGGGTTACTATAAAATTTGATAAAAAAATGCGAGACATTCAGAAGGTTGAATGTCTCTTTATGTTATTACTTCATAGATATTAGCCATCAGAAAGGTTTTAGTTTATATATATTATAATTACTGTATATTTGTTTGCCATCAATATGGGACGTAAAACTTTGTCAATATAAACAGAATAAGACTTTTCAAAGCCAACAGAAGGATCACTCGATCATCAGATCGTACTTAAACCATCCCGAATGGGAAGTTCTAAGATATTAATATTTAAATTAGAAATGTTATAGCCAACAGAAAGATCATTCACTCGATCTTAATACTTAGCCCTTAAACAACTCCGTAGAGAAGTTTAGCGATGTGGTATCTCTCTCCCGTCAATTACATTCTTCCGACTTGGAAAAACATAAAGGGAGAGGGATAGTCAGTAGCTCCGCACCCGCTACCAACGGTGAGCTCCGTCCATACGATATGAGCCCCCCCCCCCCGTAGGGTTAGGGTATGCAATTTATAGTGTGCCTGCGCCCTCGAGCCAGGTTATTTATATAATGTTGTATAAACACCCGTCAATGCTCTTAAAGAGATTTAGGGTAATTAAATAAGGACCGTAGTCCCAGGTGAGGACCGAAGTCCAAGATAAGGCACAAGTGCCCGGTCACAGTGCTAGGACCTAAGTCCAAATATCATTTCAGCCGTAGCTGTGGTGAGTTGGCGTTAGCCATAATTGTGTCGATGAGGCCCAAAGCCTGGTTTTGTTGATATAAATATCCAATTCTTATAATAAGACAGCGCATCTTGCCAATAGCAAGCATTTCAAGCGGTGCGTGCCGCATTCGTCGATGTAACCACATATAGTGGAATATATAATAGCATAAAGCTAATACTGTACATGACTCCTCGGATATCACATAACAGTAAAGTTGCAGTCGTTGCTACCACACGAAGTGGCAGATATCGAAGATTTGCACATGACTCCGCAGAGATCACGTAATAGAAGGTTTGTGTTGCTTCTTACCACGCGTAGTGGCAAATGTTTACTCCGAAGAGTTAAGAACGCAAAGCGCTCGCATTATGTGTTGATAATTCAATAATATATGTTTGTAGTGCTAGCACTATTGTGCTAAATATTGTAACGGTTTATAACGTGATGTGTCCATCACTAACGCACGCCTTCAATGCGTCCTTTTGGCTGATTCCACGATCGGCATATAAGAATTAGTTATCTATATGTTTGTTACGCGTAGCAAGCTACGTAAGATAGAGTTTTGGGCAGGCAACACTTTCTAAAGCTAGTCCGCAATCTTGTTAATAAAGACCCGACCAGCGGCCCTACGACATGCTATAATGTCGTCAACGTTTGTGTATAGCTATGGGGAAGCCCTGAGAAGGACTATAACACGGCTAGTGCAGGTTACCCCGCAAGACTCCGTGCGAAGCTTTGAACAGTTTACTTTTAGAGTCCTAGGCGTCCAAAGATCAAACAAGGCTACACAGTAAAGATCGAAGATCAATACCGGCCTAAAATCCAATCCGTATCACCCAAAACTCACCAAGGAGCTCTGGCTGCTCTGTACCAAGACGGAAACCCATCCTGATATTCACAGCCTGGAGCAGATCGAGGCGAGGCTACACTACAACAACCGAAATCATTGCAGGCCTGAAACCATCGATCCGACACCAGTACTCACCAGACTGTTCGGTATAGCGCCCAGCACCACTCAGCGAAGTCACCCTCACCAAGTTATACTCCGGCACTATATCGTTCGAGAATAATAATAAATTTGTCACATGTAATGAAATTACATTTTATTTGTTTAGTGAGCTAGGAGACCGAAGTCCCTCAAGACCGAAGTCTCTCACCACACCGTTATGCCAAGCCGAAGCTTTAACCATTTCACACTATAAAGTGTTCGAGAATAATATATAATTTGTAACATGTAATAAAATTACATTTTATTAGTGAGCTAATAGACCGAAGTCTCTCACCACACAGTTTAGACAAGCCAAAGCTTTGAAAATAGTTTAGGGATCATAGCGCTACCATGTATCGCCCCAAGTACATGTAAACGAAAGCCTTCGGCTCGCGGTACCAGCCTGCGACTGCTCCCGGCAACGTCCGCCAGTCACCCACTACCTCTGTCAGACTGCCGGCGTGACGTTCGGCACTTAGTGTGGAAAATTGAAAATGTATGGGAAAATTTTGATAAAAATATTTTAATGAAAAATGTACATATGTAATGAGTATCAAATACTCATTACAAAAAACCATATTAAATGACAAACAAATATTTTTATTTATATACCTTCCTTAACATACTACCAATTCAGTACATGACTACCAATATATGCATGTAAGGTCAAGATCGTCACAATCCGTGTATGTGTGATCTGGGTTGCGCAGTTAGGTTTTGGTAGATAGTTTCCATCTTGCTTACTACTTCCATCTTGCCCGCCCTTACCAGATATTATGTACAGTGATTTTTATTTGATGTTTGATTATGATTTTTTATTATAACCTTATTTACAACTTTTAAACGTAATTAATAATTGTTAAATTACCGGCACTCATTAATAGACTATACTATTTTTTTAATTAGCCGTTATCTAGCCGTGTGGTATCCGGTTGTGTAGAATAGACCAACCTCATTTCTTACCGAGGTGTCGTAAAAGGCGACTAAGGTAAGTTGAACCACCGTGTGGTATCCGGTTTAGTAGAATAGACCACCCTCTTTCTTACCGAGGTGTCATAAAATACGACTGAGGTAAGTTGACGTCAGGCAGGCGGCCGATCGTAAAAACGCAGCCAAATAAAGTGACAGCATGTTTATAACATGTTGTGTCAATCCTACTTAGAGTGGGATAAGAGCAAGAAGATGATGATGAATATTTCTTTAATTTGCCGCACTTATTAAAAAGCTACCGTGCGCCAATTTTTTTTTCGAATTGACTATATGCTGTTAGCCCTAACGGCTTTTACAGCGTCACCGGGTGGGATGGGCGAGCGCAGAAGCATCGACGAAGTTGCGAATTGCGCAGAAGCTCTACTAGCGTCGGGGAACCGTGCGCCAGCGCACACATTCTTCGTCTTCATCTTCTACCTTCTAAGAAGAATCGATAAGAAATTACCGATAGTTCGTCAGTTCGAAGTGACACACCGCATGCGCCTGTTCCAAGCACACCGATGATCTATGGCATCGTGGACTGCGAGTGTTTGACAATATGACAATGGTAACAATGGGCAAAAAAGATTCAAACGGCGGTAGCGAAAAGGTTATAGTAACGGATTTACGATGGAGAGGTCGTGTGTAAGAATTCCAACCAACGTGAACCCATTACTAAAACAAGCATTTAGCTTAGCTGGAGGGGTTAACAAGTTTAATAGTAATTTTTAACCCATAACTTTAATAATACAATTGATTCAGTTTGTGATTGTAAAATCACATAGGAAAACGCAGTGTAGTGTACTTATTAGATATTCGTTATAAGATCCCTGGAAATCATAATCACAAGCCACTACCAAACAGTCTCTAGTGTGAGCCCTTGAAGATAAAAAATTCCAACAGTGGTTGATCATCAGCTTTAAGAAGAGCATAGATAAGAAGAAAAGCATTATAGTTATTAAATCAGGCACCAACCCGTCGGCTATAAAAGTATTACAAAGTGAATATCGATAATCAAGATAGCGTATACAAATCGATTTTGACATTACGGTTCAAGTTGACACATGACAGACACATAAGAACGTTCGTATCGGACACTGAATCGTAAATTTCTTTCAACAGCTAATACCATTTAGAAGCAATAGCACATTAATGCCCGCCATCATGCTTTCGTCTACATAATCGTAATCCAAATGAGCGATTAGCGCACGACGTGGGCCGACTTTATATCGAATTAGAGGTTGGTTCCGTTATGATCTTTTAGAACTGACTTTAAATTATGTTTTATTTGACATGACAACGATTTGTAAAATTACGAATAAGATATAACATTTTAAAAGCTTATGCCGGGTAATTATGCAGAATTTACTTTAAATAATTTATAGAAGAAGGCGTTATATTGTGTAATTGTAAAGTAAAATCATTTTTATAAAGTAATTTTTGGATTCACCTGCAACCTGTTGGTTATTATGACGTAACATTTATATACAGTCCAATATTTTTTGCAAGACAATACTCATCATTCTCTTACCCTTATCCCACTCTAAGTGGGGTCAGCACAATATGTCTTCTTCTTCCATTCTCCTCTCATCATTTCAACTCTTCTATCATTTTGCAAGACAATACTATAGGCTGAAATTACATCCAAGACCGAAACTTTACGTAAAATGTAATTATTAATTTACTTTTGTAAGCCATGAAATAATGTTACAGCTCAAATTTCACCTAATAATATCCCGCAAATGTTTTATCTATGACTAGAGATTAAGAGATACTTACATCAGGTGGAATATAAGAGAATAAACCATTTTAAATTTAAAAAGGTTCCTTATCGATTCGCTTAAATGTAAAAAAAGGTTTTATCTACCAACGCTGCTATTGTAATGCCGTCTGCGATAGGGATATCGTGAGAGCTTTTAAAAAGCCCACCACGATCGATTATACTAGTATTAGCTTGCGGTCGGCCGCAACGTACGGTTATGTTTTTTACGCCTAATAATGAATGAGTATTTATATAATATAAGAATACTAACTTTGGATATTCATATTTATTTATCTATCGTGTTCTTATATTTTAAAAGCTGCTACTAAAGCTTCAAAAGTTTGATAAGTTTATTAGTTGGGTTATATTCAATAATAAATAACAAATATATATAAATATATGGGACACTTACACACACGGGCGTCCGTCCCCAAAGTAAGTAACTTAATACTTGTGTTATGGGTGAATTTCGCAGTAATTTGATGGTTTTCAAATTTGAACAAATTAATATTTGTTTTAGTATGCAATAATTTTTATAGCACGTTTTTCTATTATTTTTGTTTAAAAGATTACTAGCAGTTTTGGTTATAAATTACTAGCAAAATTGTTAACCCCTTCAGCTAAGCTTAATTCGGAGTGAGTTCACGTCGATAGTATAATGGCCGGGATTCGAACCCACGACCTCTCGATCACATACTTAGATTCCGTATTATAATACCATATACAATTACTCTAACCATTCCACTACCGCCGTTTTGTCAGTTATAATACAAAAAGACATTACGAGCACAGGTGAAACAGACAAAATCCACATTGTTCCCAATCAATACCAAATACGAGACTACGTATCGGATGTTTCATTATTCATCTCTCCCTGTTTTCCAGACGACAGGCTATTAGCATTTTAAATTACGTAATGAATTTACTACAACTTAAAGTTGGAGCTTCATCACGCGAACGAATTAAATGGTACGTGCAAGTTTGATTTGAAAATAAGATTACATCTTCATCTTGAAAATCAGTTTACATATCTACTAAAAAAAACCTTTTATTAAGCAACTTTTATTAAATTACTAGCTTTTACCCGTGACTCCGTTAGCGTGAACTGTTGTCGCGTGATATTTCTATAATAGATGGCGCTTTTTAATGTGGTGAAATGATCGTAGAGATTGTGTTAGTGGTATGTGTAGTGCTTGTATGGAGTGTTGGTGTTTTGTGATACGTATGGTGGCTTTCCTACATGTATAAGGTATGTGAATGTTGCCTGCTTCATACACTTAGCATTACATGGATTCTTTGAAACCAAGCAACGTAAAATAAATAGTCATCAGTTGAAGAGCAGGAAGAGCAGTTGTTATATCTGTGGCAGAAGATGTTAAAAATAAGTATTTTATATCAGCCTAGTTAGTATGAGCGTAATAACAAGCCATACAAATATTATGGATAAAATTTATGTATTCAGAAAAATAATCCTTACTAATATTATAAATGGGAAAGTCTGTCTGTCTGTCGGTTCCGTTTTCACGGCCAATCCGCTGAACCAATATCAATGAAATTTCGCATAAATATTCCTTATATACCGGGGCAACATATAGGCTATATTAATCCTGTTAATTCAACAGGAATTAAATTCAGGAGGAATTAAATACGATGACATTCAAAACGCCATCTATAATAAACCTATGGAACTAATTTTTATTTACGATGTGTCAAAATCAAATCAAATCTGTATTTACGAAGTATTTAGATTCCAAGTTTTTTGGCTTACGTCAAAGGAGTTATCTTTAAAGAGTATTTATATTTTATTTTATTTTATTCGTTTACTGGACAAATTTAACTGAGAAAATTTAACATTGTAATAACAATGGATTATTAATATAAGAAATACGGGTTATTTAGTAAAATAAATAAAATAATAATATTATAAATGCGAAAGTCTGTTTGTAACGTTTTCATGGTCAATTCGCTGAACCAATGTAGATGAAATTTGGCAAAATTAATATGATAAATGAAAAATATTTGTTATCTTAGTATCAATTATTATTTTATCTAATATTTATTTATTATAGTTTGAGGTTATGTACATGTACAATTACTAGCTAAATACCATAATAACACATTAAAAAGATAGGATTTGTGGTGAAAATATAACAATATGCTATAATCATTTAAGTTCAAGTTAAATTAAATCATATATAATTTTTGTTGTCAAAAAAACAGACGTTTCACGAAAACGCATTCTTAAACGGTCTTTAGTTAGTAGTCTATGGCAAGTACGAAATAAATGACTAGGACATGTATTGGGAAGTTTTATTTAATTTAATCCCATAGAAATGAAGTCATACGGCTAATGAAAAAATATTTTATTTCTAAACACCATTTTTAATATTTGAAAAGTCATTATAGTTAATAAAGTCAAGTTTAATATATTTTCCGATACCTATTTTAAAATATTATGTTAACAAAAACATAATTTAAATGTAATTTTTCGTATTTTTACTAAAAACGTTGTAATCCAGCGCCGTACGTATAGGTAATTAAAAAAAAAAACAATTTGACAGTTGATTAGTTACGTATTAATGTTATTATTAAATAAGTTTTCTAACACGTTTCCAAAGCTTATAATATTTATAGAGATATTTAATTCCAGAAAACATTATGAATTTTTCATGAATATAAAATTTTTGTACTCCTTTTACTGCGCTATTTTAATATATCTTTCATGTAAGTACGGGTTATTTACTAAAATTAACATATTAAGCTCTTGATCAAACGATAAATCCTTCTGATTCTTCCCGGATCGATTTGATTTTTGTGATGGAGATATTTGAAGGTTTGGATGGTGACAGCAGCTACTCCTAATTTCAAGACTACAGTCCACGCGAACGAAGTTGCGCGGGTAAAAGCTAGTTGTAGATAAAAACAACAACAAAGGTGAAAACAATCGTTAAAGTAAATAAACTTTAAGTATGTCGCTATAACTGAGTTGGTCCAGGATTGATTAACGACCTGGGGACGTTACAGTGCAAAAAATTTACTGTACATAAATTTAATCACTTAATGCTTTTATATATATAATAAATAACGGGACTTAAATATTTTAAAAACTCAAGGGAACTCAAAACTAATTTCATCAATTATAAGTTCCATATATAAAAAAAGATATACACAAAACCAAAAATAAATAGGTATAATTTTTTTTTTTTAATATAGATTAAAATACATTTTATTCTAAAAGATTTTTATTTATACATATACTTAACCCCAACTTGATGACGTCTCAAAAAGCCAAAACCAAACTTATTTTCAATTTTATCTTGTATATTTGACCCCACTTTTCAAATAAATATTTATAGTTGCTAAGAGCTCAAAGTAATGGCGCACCTTCTCAGTTTTTACATATCATTGGCCTTTTATAAAGCCCTTTGCATTTCTCAAAAGCGACTCTCATTAGAATGTCACGACATTTCAACGAAACTTTGTAGCTAATTTATTAAAAGGTAAAGACCTTATTCTTTATGAAAATTTAACTTTAGTCTTGGAAATTTGGTCTGCATTTAGTGTCAGTAATGATTATTATATCAAAATAAGGCTTTGTAATTTCTGGTAGATATATGCATATCTCAGGTTAAATTTATAGTATTTTATGAATCTTCTTTAAGTACTAAATTCGTTTTATAGAAAAGTAGATAAGGTATTAATACAAAGGTTACAAAACAATTATTTTTGACTGGCTCGTTGGCGCAGTGGGTAGTAACCCTGCCTTCAGCGCCGCGGGTCGCGGGTTCGATTCCCGCCGAGGGCCCGCATTTTCTATAAATGAACTTGTTGGCCTTTGAGCCTGGGTGTATATTTGTATTTAAGTATGTATTTAAAAAATATATAAGTATATATTAACCAGTTGTCAGTCACCCATAACACAAGTATTAAGTTACTTACTTTGGGGACGGACGACCGTGTGTGTAAGTGCCCCATATATTTATATATTTATGTATTTATTTGTTTATTTATATATTTATTTTGGTATAATCCGCGTTTGTTAAAAAAATGTATATAATGCAAAGTGTAGGAATCAAAAACCTTTATCATACATTATACATGCAGTATTAGTTACTGTACGTAGCACAACACATAACCACGCATTACACACATTCACTCCGTAACCGAAGCATAATCAGGAGATAGGCTCCACGACAAATCGCAAAAACCTTTTGCGGATTACCATAATAAAGCAAAATAATTCTATCATGACTTTTGTACCGTGGAATACCGCATAGTAACGCCTTATTCTATAATATTTTTAAGTCCATAGTACTTCCTAGATCTACATATTATGAGCATGAATTTTACAAAAAATCAATTCTAGCTTAAATTATTTAAAAACAAAAATTTATTTATTTTTTTATCTCCATTAAAAGGGCTAAGAAAACATCACAACACCACTCAAGTTTATTTATACAGTACATTCATAATCTCAAGAGCACTGATGTTCAATCACAAGAGCGTACGTGCATATAAATGCACAAATTGATTGCAGGAAATTGCTTATAAAGATCAACACTTTAACAATGACGATGGCTCGCAGCAGGTGATTCGATTCGTTTGACATAAACCTGTCTTAACGGTCGCTTCAATTGAGCGAGCGTTAGGTACCACTGCCGTTCTATTAAGAAATATGTGACATTTATTGTGAGTCAATACACCCGTATGTGGGTGCGGCTATTATCTGACAATTGGTCAAGCTTTGACCGCTGGACGAGACACGATTAACGCATTTTTTTTCATTGCAGTTGACACCACTCGAGGCGGCTTAAACATGTCATAAGGTATTTATTTCTATTGTTTTAAGCGTGGTAACCATTTTACACTTGAATGTGATGCGAAGACATTTTTTAAACCGCGATACGTCGACATTTTGTATAATTACGCTACATACAGTCACGTGTATCGTGTTGATATCTTTATAATTTTGTTGTAAGCTTGCTCAAATAAGAGCTATTGTTTTGGTTATTAGGGATTTATTTGTGTGTTTATTAGATTGCTTGTGTTTATTGTGTGTATTGGGAAATTATTTGTTAAAATAACCAAAGAGAACGCAACGAGATAGCTCAGTATGTCGCGAAGCTGAGGTGGCGAAAGGTGGGGCACATAGTGCGCAGAACCGATGGGCTTTAAGATCTTAAGGTGTTAGAATAGGGACCCTACAATAACAAGGCAGCATCGGTACAACCCCCTATAAGAAGGACTGATGACCGCAAAAAGGTCGCGGAGAGCCGCTGAATCTAAGCGGCACAGACTCGTGTGGTGTGGAGATTCCATGAAGACACATATGTCCAGCAGTAGACAGTGGACGTCCATCGGTTAAAAGAGAGAGATGGAGAGGCTATGTATATGGGTATCGGTTAAGTAAGATGAAATACATTAATAATAATAACATTGAACATTGAATTTAGTGTTTATAGTCTTAGTCTATTAAAAACCACAGCAATCCTAAATTTGCATTCCCACTGTAATATCTAACCGCAAAATAATGAAGGCAGTCATTCCAAGCCCCGGCAGGAAGTGGTTTGTCTAGTCTAGCTCTGTCGGATCTTGTCCAATTTATATGTTTACTGGAAAACAGAGAAAGCCTGAGGCGTATGTCAACCGCTCCGTTGCAGATTATGCTCTAATCCCCTTTCTCAACTAAGCCGCTTTCATAGCTTTGTGAGACTGTACCCAGTGCCCGTCAAGTTTAATGTGTCCTAAATCTGTTTTGGTTAAGCATTGGATAAGCTAATTCCCTAATGCATCAACACGGACGCGACACCTATGAGTTGTGTTTGCCAACAATAAATAACAGGTCGTATTAACGAAAACTATTGTATTCAATCTGATACTTAATAAAAAAAACTTCATTTTTGGCAATTTTTTTTATAAAATGAACGAATTCTTTTTAAATGTCATTCATTTTTATTTTATGACGAGTAGAAATTTATTGTATGTTTTAGTATATATATGTATAACCATAGTATATAACATGAGCATCCAGTAATTTTCAATTTCCTTTTACAATAGATTATATTAGGTATATTAGAAGTTGATCTGCCGTTTTGTATCCGGCTGAGTAGAATAGTCCACCCTCATTTATAACCGAGGTCTCGTAAAAGGCGACTAAGTTAAATTGACGTCAGGAAGGCGGCTGGTCTTAAAATACTTAGCCAAAATCATTTAATGTACGAGAATGATAATGAAGATAGATTTGAAGGAGTCGCTATAAAGCGATATGTATGGTTTATTACTTTGGTAATTGTTATTTTAAATGTAATATTTTTTGTATAGAATAAAGTAAATAAATAAAATAAATCATAAAAGAACCGATAATAATATTTATCAGGAGACTGAAAACCCAAAGAAGCAGACCAATAGTAATATCTAATTTATTTAAATTGCGGACTTTCTCTAACGGAAACCTCAATATAACGAGAAGATGACTCGAGTCAGATAAAATGTCGCAAATGGTAATCGATGGAGAGCTAATGTGGGTTTAATGTAGCCTCGGAGTCACGGACGTGTCCCGACATCGCCACTCGAGCTTACGGGATAATCCTCTTTCTTTATACCTAAATCATTACGTCCTTCGGCTTTATACCAGAGGTTTCACGGGAAAAACTAATTTGCAGTTTCGTCTTGAATTGATATTTTCGTATCTAATGGAGCTCTGAAAGCGGAATGGTTAGACCATGCGCCTCTTTTGACGGGTTCGAACTCCACACAGGCATAAGTTTTATTTTATTACAACTTGTGCCTTATTGATATTTACAATTTATCTGTATATCTCTGGAGAATTCCTGATATGTTTAACCCATCAAACCTATGCCCAGCTGTATAATGATATAATTACGGGCCGTATGATCTAATGGCTTCTAAAACATATTTAAACATATTAGATTCGATGGTATCAAAATTGTATACAAAAAAATTTATAGCTTGACGGTTGCAATTAAACTGAGTGAAAAATTTGTAATATTGCTCTAATTTCAATGTGAAATCGTGTTTTAGAGCGAGAGAATACATTATATATTAATCTATATGTACTATTTGGATACTCTATTCTTTAATATAATAAGTAAAGTAATGAGTATTATGCAAGCGGAATTATGAAACGTCTAATTTTATCAAAACATACGTACTGTATTTACGTACCTTTCAACTTCATTGGAATTATATTTATATTTCGTTGTTCGCTTTATTAGAAAATATAATCGTTTCAAATAATCTCCAAAGAATTTCTGCACTAGCAACCCTCGCGGAACTAAAATAACCATGCTTACTTTATATCTTGTGATGATATTCTTTTTATAGGAGGAATAAAATCTGAATTTGTCCTGTCCTACTGCTCTATAGAAATGAACTACCAAATGAGATAAGGTCTCAAACTTATCGCGAGAAGAGTATTTCGCTTATATTTAACACCCAAGAAGCATATAACTTACTAGCTTATTAGCTTTTTACTAGCTTTTAGCATAGACTGCTGTCGCCTAATAGGTTTATAATAGATGGCGCTTTTCAATGTCATCCTATTCCTGTAGAATTAACTGGATTTCTATAGCATATGTTACCTCGGTATATAAGACATAATTCTGGCAAATTGCATCGATATAAGCGGATTCGCCGTGAAAGAGTAACAAACATACATCCATACTCACAAATTTTCGCATTTATAATATTAAAAGTAGAATTAATTACATCATTTAGCAGGTCTTTGTGAAATTATCTATAAATCTGGAAGGTATTGGACAACATTAAGACTACAACTAACAAAATTGCGTTTTTTTGTTGTACCTAACGACATAATTAACCGTATCGTGACTTCTACTTTTCAGCGCTTTTTGCTGACTTAGCAATTTGCTGATATATTTTGATTTAAAACGGGTTATGTCATCGCTTTTTTCTCTAGACCTAATTTAATTTAAAAGACATGAAAGACTACAACTACAATCCGCTATCCAGTAATCCGTATTAATAGAAACCGGCTCAACTGACTTTGTGAAACTGATTTTTGGATTAGTTTTGAACCCATTCTGTTTTTAGGGCAATTATGAATTATACACAAATAAAATTACCTTTATGGCAGCGGTTTTCACCAGATTCTCTTCTGCGACCATCTTATCATCATTCGTTCTCCTGCCCTTATCCCAGTCTAAGTGAAGTCGGCACAGCATGTTTTAAACATCTTGTTTAATGATTTGACTAACTATTTTATGACCGGCCGCCTGCTTGATCTCAAATTACCTAAGTCGCCTTTAACGACACTTTGGCAAGAAATAAGGGTGGTTAATTCTACTTAGCCGGATACCACACAGCGGGTCAACTTGCTTTATTCTCCTTTTACGACACCACGCTAAGAAATGAGGGTGGTCTATTCTACTCAGCCGGGTACCACACGGCGATCTGCAGCCATCTTATATTATGTATATTTAAGGCATCTAAAAGTCATATAGAGTCAACGATTAGAACGGAACTGTTTGGATTCAGTCATTTCTTAAAATTCATTTTTATAACTATTTTCTTCAGTTGCAAACCCGATTTACCTTTTAAAAACTACATAATAACAGATGTTATCAAGATTCGATTCCAACATAATCAAACATATGTGTATTTTTTGGTACTCATATCTGCATTGTCTAAAATAATAAGAATTGTTGCCGCTTTTAAAACTAGACGAAATCTTAATATAAATAAGTTAAAGAAACGCCGCTGAAATTCTCCAAACAAAAATAAACCATTATCCATTAACCCAATATAAGAGGCATTACGCCGGTTTAGCGTTGCGGGAAGTCAGGAAGCCCGTCAACTTCGCCCTAAATCTGTTCTGACAAACCAACCGTGAACTGGGGAAACGCTAACTACTTTACTTCCAAATCCACCTGGATGGACTTCATTGTATAACGGAAAAAGAATTGTTTAATGGACTTATTTATTCATCATTCTCACGCCGTGTGGTATCCGGCTGTATAGAATAGTACCACCCTCTTTTCTTACCGAGGTGTCGTAAAAGGCTACTAAGGTAAGTCGACCCGCCGTTTGTTATCCGGCTGAGTAGAATAGACCATCCTCATTTCTTACCGAGGTGTCGTAAAAGGTGCCTAAGTTAAGTTGACTCACCGTGTGGTATCCGGTTGAGTAGAATAGATCACCCTCTTTCTTATCGAGATGTCGTAAAATACGACTAAGATAAGTTGACGTAAGGCAGGCGGCCGGTCGTAAAATATGTAGCCAAATCATATGACAACATGTTTATAACATGTTGTACCGACCCCACTTAGAGTGGGATGAGGGCAGGACGCTGATCATGTCATAAACATGTCACATGGTTGGGTTCCGTATTTTACGACCGCCCGTCTGCCTGACGTCAACTTACCTTAGTCGTTTTTTGCGAGACCTCGGTAAGAAAGAGGTTGGTATATTCTACCCAACAGGATACCACACGGTTGGTCGTCTTACCTAAGTCGCCTTTTACGACACCTCCGTAAAAAAGGAGGGTGTTCTATTGTACTTTATTCATTTAGCATATTTTACTGTTTCTGTTACAAACTTTACTATCTCTTATTGTTTTCCCTTGAGCTTTAGTCACGTGCGCCGCATAAACCTACAGACATACACTAAAGTAATGTGCTAGGAAATTATAGATCTATAAAAATACAAAAAGAGTCCGGGAAAGCGTGTCTCTATCTCTTATAGTTAACTCACAATAATAACTTCTATCTTCCCAATTTCAATTAGAACTATTACCTCTTTTACAAATTCTGCATGTATTAGGTATGAGAATAGTACACTCTACATTTAGCATTATATATATTTTCTGTTATCGCGGATTATAGCAAAATAATATTTTCATCACTTTTGTATTATCGACCTCCGCCAAGTAACGCTTAATTCTATAAATTAATCATAATTTATAAGTCCATAAAGATAAAGTAAAGTGATAATGTAAACATTTTTTGATTTTTAATTTCGACAGATTTTTCTTTATTTACAAACAGATAAAATTGAATTCAAACAAAATAATTTATTCTCACCCTCTTCTGTTAACTGAGGGATATAAAATGTGATTGGTTCTATGAAAAACCGTTTGTTATTGTACTAAAGGCAAACAAAGTAAATGTCTTTGGGCTGTTGGTTTCGTTAGAACCGGCATAGTAGCTGTTATAAATAAACATTCAGGCCAACACCCCGTAATAGGGGTGGAATACGTGGAATAGCACTAACATGTTTTTTGCGGAAATAAACTACGACTTTCTTACATTTCAAATCGAATTTTTTCATCATTTTAGCTTTAAGCTTTTAGCCGTGTGATATCCGTCAGAGTAGAATAGATTACCCTCATTTCTTACCGAGGTGTCATAAAAGGCGATTAAGGTAAGTCGACCTGCCTTGTAGTATCCCGCTGAGTAGATTAGACCACTCTCATTTCTTACCGAGGCGTTGTAAAAAGTGACTTAGGTAAGTTGACTCGCCGTGTAATATCCGACTGAGCAGAATAGACCACCCTCTTTCTTGCCGAGGTATCGCAAAACTACTAATTTTAGTTGACGTCAGGCAGGCGGCCGGTTGTGATATACCTAGGCAAATCATGTGACAACAATTTTATAACATGTGCCGACCCCACTTAGAGTGGGATATGGGCAGGAGGATGATGATTACAATATTATTGCATCACCCACTTTTACAAGATGGTACTAATAAAAAGTAATAATTAGCCATTGAAGTGGGAGAACATCTGACTCCTTACTAAGAAACTTGTATTTTTCCTGCAGATTTTTTTTTTGGCTTGCTTTGTTATACAATATAGATACACTGTATAACAAAAATATTTAAAGATAATATTAATATTCCAGTACTACAAAAAAAAAAACAATTCAAATTAAAGGAAAAAGGAAGAAAACAAAATAAACAATTTAAGTTGATATTAAGGATTAGGACCATACAAAGGCTTCCTTTGAAGCATAAATGAACATCATTGTAACAATAAATGTACAATATGATCTTAATCTTGAGGAGAGATAAAGCGACGCGAGACACGACGTTAGCTGTAAGAGGCTTTAAAACATAAAGCATTCAGTACAGTACTAAAAATCTTCCAGTAATGAGAACAAAGCACATCTTACTTATAAACTGTATCACATTTGTCGTATTTAAATTGTATCTGTATGTATTTTTATTTCTCGCGACCACCCGTTCCCCGAATAAGCTACGCTAACTTGACATTTAACGGCAAGAATAGTGTTTTATATATTCAATAAATTAAAAGTAAATTTTAGTATGTTTTAATCCCCAATAACAACCATAAACCGCTTTTTTTAAAATAAGACCTAGCTAGATCGATTTTTCTCCACCAAAACCTCCTTCATGCTGAATTTCAAGAAGATTTAAAGATATTCCGTATAATTTATAAACTTATAATTTATAGAAGTAGGCGTTACTTTGCGGAATTCTATAATTCAAAACTAAAATTCTACATTACTTTTGCATTTGCATACATATGTTTAAATTTACAACGGATTACAGTCCTCGTCTAACTTCCGAACATTATTCGCCAAATGGAAGTCCATTTGACGAACAGTATGGGCGATCTTTCAACATCGTGGGAAATGGAAAATATGTTCCCTTTGTGAGAAATATTACAAATGTACACGTTGCATGTTGGACGTTCTATATTTTCCTTTGAAGCAGAAAATCAAAACAAAAGATGTATTGAAACTTTTATACTTTGTGTATGGGTGCTGCTATATCTACAATTTGAGGTTTCCTTGCTCCATATTTTAATGATATGATAACAGAATTTCGTTAAGAATTTCATTTTTATTTATTGATGATGACGAATATAATTTGCATTTTTACTAAAATTAAATACTTCATAAGCTTTTTAACTAAATATAATTTTAATTAAAGATCACCACTTCATGCAAAATGGAGGCGTACATTATTTAACCTATGCAATTTACGACCGGCCGTCTACCTAATGTCAACTTGCCGGAGTCGCCTATTGCGACACCTCTGTAGGAAATGAGGGTGGTCTTTTCTACTCAGCCGGATACCACACGGCGGATCAACTTACCTTAGTTGTCTTTTACGACACCACGGTAAGAAATTAGGGTGGTCTATTCTACTCAGCCGAATGCCATCAATATATAATATGTTTATGAATTCAAATCTATAAGTATGGTTAATACTCTTCTTGCTATAACTTATGGTCACGATGTTATACATATATGTCACGATACAAAAACTAAATAAAAAAGGATTCAACATTTTCATTAAGTGTGTATATACATATTAGCCTTAAACAAACATAAACCCTTGATATAAAAGGGGTTTCAATGAAGCCTTACCTATATTTGACAAGACGGCATATTAATTATTCTTTACATTCCTGGAATTACTACAGTACGGCGTTCTTATTTAAAATATTATTTTTAAGATTAAACGGATCATCATTTCAAAATTTATGAAAAAATATTAAAGAAGGTAATTATATAGAATAGTTTTGTAAGCAAGTCACATGTTCATATGAAATTTTTTAAATGAATTAGTTAAATAAGAATTAATACGCAATCGAATTCAATAAAATATACTGGGCTTTAAAGAAAACATTTTGGAAATAAACACGTGCATTTATCTGCGTCGAATCAGAGTGATAGGCCTTCAGAAAAAAATGGAGACCAACAACAAATAGTATCAGGTCATTACTTGACTTAAGATAATCCAACAGTAACTAAAAAGTCAAAATAAATAATATCACACTAATATTCATTTTACAGCAAAATTATCAAAATAATTAACATATTCATGATCATTAGTTAATTGTTACAAAATTAGTCGACTTAGGTCCGTTTTGTTTACATATTAAGACATTATATGGTACAGGCTATAAATAACAAAAAACGATAATCTCTTACAAACAATGGCGCTCGGCTGAACGTGTAGCCCGGAGAGATATAAATCTGTTCTCAGATCGTGTATTAATCGTCGTATTTGGTGAATAAATTTACTTTTGTTTGAGTTTGCTTTCGCTGTGGCGTTATTTATTCAGTAGGAGGACCCCGGGCCAGAGAGCTGATATTCCTGATGTTTACATAACATTTTCGTCCCACTGTTTGCCATTGACTTGGCGATATTTCCAAGAACCGAATTTATTACGCGCATGTTTATTTTGTATGGAACTGTTATCTTCGCAAAATGAGCATTGATATATTTTATCATGCAGATGTTTATTTTGCTATATAATTTGTATATTAATCTAAAAAGAAATTATTCACAAAAAAATGAAATGTATGAAGAAAATTTCATCATCTGTTAATTACCGATGCAAATGTTATCTTTGAAAATATAAAGAATGGCCTTTTCTATTTTGTTTTGCTACTTAATCAATATATGAGTTAAAAACTAAACTTTAAAAAATAAAATGCACGGTAAATATTTATGTATAGTAGCCCCCCTTGTCTGTACAGTGTATAATTTAAAATACAGTTACTAACCTAACGCAAAATACATGGACCCAAATGAAGAAATCTTTTTCCCGTTGAATCTCTAAACTGATTCTTTATATCAATAACAAACAAACTCTCTTCAGAACTATAAGTAATTTCAAATAAAATATTTTACCTTAAAGTAAAATAATAAATTCACTGAAGCATAATTCGAAACCATTCCTCTTGAAATTCAAAAGAAATAAAAATGTTATTTTGCTATAATCCGCGATTTAATAATCTATATTTTTGTTTTAATCGCGGAATAATATTTAAAAATAATATAAATTATATAAATAATATAAATTAATATAAAAATAATATTTTCATTACTTCTGTATTATGGACATGCGCAAAGTAACGCCTAATTCTATAAATCCTTTTGGAATGTGTGATCACACTAAGAATAATGATTTTAAACTATAATACTAACTGTTGTCAATCTTCAAACACATACAAGAAAAAGTATACTTTATTGAAAACGACTAACAGTGGAAGTAAGTAAAAAATATTCTCCGAACCGAAGTGACGATGTTTATATTTATAACGTCTCGTGCGCGCATCCTTCGCGTAGGCGATTGATTTACACATACCGATCGCGAATTTGCCCACACAATAACCATATTTTCTCTCTGCCCACATTGAGCCCTAGCTTTAAGTTATCACTACACTGCAGCATTACTTTATATCATAATACTAAAATATAAACCAATAATTTTGAATAATTTATAGCTTTAGGCTTTACTTTGTCTGCAAAGTAAAGTTAGGAATTAATTAAAAACGATATAACGATTTGCTATTTGTATAATTTAAGTATACCTGGTTTTGCTATAAAAATATGAACTAATATTCAGGGACAGAATATCTGAGTTTTAGGAGGTTTTGTTCTTGTTTGAGCTCGGTTCAGAAATTTTTATACTATTAATTGATTAATTGATTATGGTAGATTATCCTTAAGAAGAAAAAATAAGGTTTGTTTTACCATTATCCAATGTACAGGAATAAATATTATAAAGTTCAGAGGGAGACCCAATTATTTTATAGAAATAAAACAACTTACACGTTATATCTCCAGTTTGGGATTATTAGTTATTAAAACTACTTAACTATAGTCAACGATATGTTAGTTCATCGCCCCATAGCAACAAAGAGGTTAACACAGCAATGTTTGACATTTACATAGATAATTCATTATTACAGACCAAAAAATCACTTTTATGTGCATATATTGTTCAAGTATTTAATAAGTACACAAAAAAATTAATATGAGTTAAAATTAAATTATCTCTTTTGACTTCATAGAAAGTGAACCAGACCGTGCAAGTAAAGCCGACGGTAGACTCTAGTTTATAATCCTTTGCCTAATCGAACTTGAGTGTTCGCCTCATTGCCCCGAAAATCGGATCCAATCAGTCTGATGCTAAGCACTTGAATTTTTGAGCAGAAGTTTTTAGCTGAATAAAAATGTGCTCGCCAACGAGGCTCTTATATTTTTGCATTCCCATTTTTTCCCCGCAAAACATCCTGACTCATGCCTCATACTTCATTTTAATGGCCGCGTACGACAGTAGCTTGGAATACTGAGTTAGCATACAAAATTAAGAAACACTTTTACTGTAATGAATGAAGGAGTGCGCCATTAAAATAGTGCTACATAAATAATTCAGGCGTGGTTTTGGCGTCGTTTCAAGATATTTTCACATTAAATTTCATGAGAAGTTCATTTTTCCGGACAGGCGCGACTCTTGCGGTCGGCGGCGCTCCTTACACATAATTGGCCATTTTGTTATGTTTACCAGTTAGTTTTAGCCGGATAAAAGCATTAATGGCCAAATGCAAGGAAAATTTTCGTCAAAAACTGATATTTAAGACCGCGCAGATAGTTGCAATTCATTATACCCATAGCAAATAAAACATTGTAATGAAGGCTATATAGACACAAAAATTTATGGGATATGTGCGTCTCATTTCGCTTTGAAGCAACATGGTTGTTCTAAGACCATTTATTTCCCTCATGAAGGGATTTTTGGCCTATTCTTTGACTCCGTGACTGTCAATTTGTTTCTATGTCTGTCGTATCTCAGAAATTTTCGCAAAATAGTACTAACGCGCGTTGTAATATTAGTAGAGCAGAAATCTGAAATGATCGTTTCTGCTAGTTAAATAATAGAGCTAAACAAAATTATCATTTGCTAGTACAAAGTACAAGTACAACCATTTCCTTACATGTTCGATGGATTTTATATACATTTTTATCATAATGACCCGACCTTATAGTACGCCAAATTAACAATTTACAATTTCCTTAACCGTCCAAAAATATAAATATGATGTTAAAATAAGTCATATCTTAAAATTACTATTTTAAGATATAAGACTTATATTGTACTTATTTATACTACAATAAATGAAAAAAAAAACTACGGCTTTACATATATGAACGTAAAATAAACGTGAATGTATGTATGTGAAATGAATATAGGCTATTTATGCTACATTACATCCCATCGCCAAGTTGTGCTATGTAAAAAATAAATCTACTCTTAAGCCAACTATTGCTTGATTTGCATATTTTATAAACAGTAATTTAGCTAATTATTTCGTTTTACAGAAGCAAAAATTTCATTATAAAAGAACATTATTTATGAAAAATGCACATTGGAAACAATTCTTGAAACGTTCGTTCTTCTTTTGCTTGAAGATGAAACGTTATTTCTTCGTTTTCCGTCGTCGCCTTAGCCGCCGGGAATGCTGACTGGAGCACACTTCAAACCTTTTTATTTTTACACTTCTAAAGTAAAGTCTACGACTTACAAATGTTGATTTATATGTTAATGCTTTCAATCATTCTAAGATTTCCACGTTGTGATTGCACGCCTTTAAGGCAATTAATGTCAGAAATAACTAAACTGAGCCACTAGGTTTGATTTTACTATAATAAAGAGTGACCGCCGGGTTTTTTGGTCCTTCTCGGTAAGAGCAACTTAAGCTTGCCGAATCGAAAGTGCTTCTTAAACAAGCCCATTTGATGCAGAATATTTTGAATTTGAATTTCGAATGCTCTTGTAGTATTAGACAAATGCAATCTTTTTTATGGACGGCAGATCGCGATAACGTCCTAAAGAGTGAAAAAGAAAAAACACTAAAAACAATTTTCTGCTATATCACAATTATATTTACTACTTATATTTTAACATTTTATGTAAATAAATTGAATATTGAAGCCTCTGTCATATAGAAGCGTTACCAGTAAATTCTCACTTTAAAATATTCGTCAAGTAAGTCTACAATTTTTCTTAGGTTAAAATTTTTTAGGAAAAAATTTCTAAACGTTATAATTTTTGCGTTGCACAAAAGAATCAATTAACTTTTGGCAGTTAAATTTGTTTTGATTTATAAATGTACTGAAACCTATTTCAAGTAAAACTAAATACCACAATTAACTTACTGTTATTAATTAGCCGATGCTTGTGGTATTAACACGTTTATTTAATAATTTAGCGACAGTTAATTGACTTAAAGTTAAAGAGAAAAAGGGCAGCTATAGGCAGGGCTGTAGGTGACAGCCGCAACAAATAATAAGAATGGTAAAATGAAATTTATATACATACTTATTTTTGTCTAATTACAGATAACAAAGAGACAGATAATAAGTCTTATTTGCTGTCTTTTTATTTTTAGGTTTATTATTATTATTCCTACTCTAGCATAATAGCTTTATGCATAGAATAATCTTAGTTTTATAAAATTGCAGTCTTACTTTATGAATGATCTGTGAAATGTTTACTACATTTCCGAAATCATTTTAATTTTTAAAATGATTTCGGAAATAGCTGCAATGTAACGTAGTTTATCCTTTAAGTGCACTCATAAACCTATATCTTCTCTACGCAAACCGGCAATCCATCATGTTGGTATCAAAATTTTATGTTGACGCAAAGTGGATGTGAATATGATTGATGCACCCATTCCCAAGCTCGATTAGTAGTAACCGAAACTAAAGCTGTAATTGAATAAAATTACACTACAAGCTGTGTACTGATATTACTATTCGCTTTTATTTTGAAACAAAGTTAAATATATATTTAGAATAAACGATAGCGATCCAAAGAACAGTGTTTTTTTTTATTAAATACTATATTTTCTAGCTGTGCTCGTATGGAAAATTTTCCCCGCGTAAAATCCTGATCCCTCAGGAATTCTAGGATAAACTGTATATCTATGTTTATATGTTGCTCTACAACAGGGCTTCTTAAACTGTGGGTCGCGACCCCCAGGGGGGTCGCGAGACTACTGAAAGGGGCGTCGCAAAGATCTGATACTTTTGAATCATTATTGATACAACTACAAAATTAGTAATTAAAATTTTAAAATTAGTATACACACTACGTACAAATATAAATACAAATAAAAATCATACAAAATACTATTGTAGTTTTATTATAACTATTTTTTGTAAAATATTTATATGGAGGAGGGGGTCGTAATTTCCTAAGCTTGAAGGAGGTCGCTATATAAAAAAGTTTAAGAAGCCCTGCACTACAACTCTATCGTCCAGTTTCATCAAAATTAGCCGCTCTAGAAAATGTAATATGAAACTAAATACAAAAGTATTAATAAATTTTATTTTTTATATACGCGATAAGGTAAATAGGAAATGTAAATAATGCTAAATGTAGAGTGGCTATCAGTTTTCATACCCGATAAATGCAGGATTCGTAAAAACAAATGCACAAACCTCAACCACCACCAAAACAATACACGAGCACTACACACGTGCACTAACTACAACACGAGCACTACACACAAACTATCACAAACTCAATAATCATTTCGCCCCGCAAACGAAGCATCATCAGTGAAGAGATCACGACAAAATCGCAAGTCATTATAATTTGCAAATGATTTAATTATATTTACTTTATCGCGGATTATAGCAAAATAATTTGTTATTACTTTTTTATTATGGAACTTCGTAATGTAACGTCTAATTCTATAAATTATTAAACTAAACTTTCCTCAACAATTGCACTCTTAGTAAAAACTGTACACAAACCCGCTCAGTTAAGTTTAATAAAATGGATCACAACTGTTTGTGATCGATTTTTTTTATTTATTAGATTTACCAACAGCTTTAACACTTAATTTAAACACATATTCTATTATACTATTACACTAAGTCTAAATGTAAATCTACTTAAAGGTAAACACCACATGCAAATGTAACTCAAATCAATAATTATTAAAGTGAAATTTAGAATTAGAACTAATCTAAGTAAATATACTAAGTTTTTTGTGAATTTCTTTTCTAAAATGATGGAGAGATACATGGAATATATCAGGGGGATTAATATGGTTATAATTTTTTGTTATTCTGGGGATTGATGAGTTAGCGCCCAAAGCTGTAGAACGATGGGGAAAATATAAAAGGTTATTTAACGGTGTTCTTGTGTATCGCATTTTATTAAACAATATTTCTTATTAACGTATGATTGATTTAATTAAAAATTGTCTGTCATAGAATATTAGCTATCTCGCATAATGAGCGGTAGCGTATACTTATTTCAAGACTAGAAGAAAAACTGATCATGATCATTAGTTTGGTGACTTGCAGCGGTTTCTGGCATCTAACGTTAATGGAGCGGCTGAGCTATGTTATAGTTACTCTTATATATATATCGATGTTATCATGGCTAAGAACTCTATAATAAGATATTAAAACTAGTGGTAATTATGACTTGCACAACTTAAGCGTTTAAGTACCCTCAATGATGCAATATGATCTCGATTTAAAGAAGAAGAACTGGTACCTTTTTATCCTATATGTTACTATATTTATAAGCTTTATTTTTAACATGACTTAATTTGAGCCAACTAAAGCGTTGAAGTACCCTTAATAGTTTTTAAGGAGAGAAGGGATGGATCTGAGACCTACCACGCTGCTCCTGACTGATTGGTAAGTTACACATATCCCCAAAATTCTCTAGAGACATGCAGGTTTCCTCACGATGTTTTAATTCACCGAGAAGCATGCGATAAATTGAAATATCAATTAGACATATTAGTTTTAACAGAAAAACTCATTGGTGTCTGCCCGGGGTTCGAACTCGTGACGCCCTCGAAAGAGTCGCACGGTCTTACCGCTGCGACGAAAAAAGAGGTTTAAATATTAATAATTTATATATGGCTAGAATCAATAAAAGATAAATTAAGAAAATCCCATGACCACCACAGTTTCCTTAAAAGTAATAACTACGTAAAATTAGTAAACATTCAATCGCCTAAATCAGGGTAATTACGAATTCTTTCCGTGCCAAAGAATGTGTTCAAATTCTTACAATTTCCCTGACACGGAAACAACCTGGAAAGTTCGCTTAAGTTTAAATTAAGTTTCTCTATTTCCGGCTTGTAATTAAGGATTATTACAAACGTCGAATTTAATTGACTTGTAGAATTCGTTAATAATTTTAAAAGTGGTCAATATTTTTACCACGTGTTCAGAATTAATATTTACAAGTTACATTGTCATAAATTTAAACAATTCATTTTAAAATTTAGAACATTTCTTTGTATGTGAAGAATAGTTTTAGTTGAAAAGGTGGGTAGTTTGTTCAATCGAATGACACACCCAGTCTTTCTATAAAAGCCGAACGCACGACAGCTCGTGGTAGGGACAGGGTCTCGGCGATGCTTCTGCGCGCGGCCGTCTTATCGGTGACGCTCTCAAAGCCATTAGAGCTAACAGCATTAGTCATATTCGAAAAAAAAACAGCTCGCGGTATTATTCTGTTTCGGACCGCCGTAGCGAACGGATCTCTTGGTATACCAAGTATGGGTGATAGCCCTGCCCGTGACGTCAGCAATACTAACGTCACACTTTTTAAAAATAATCGCGGCGAGCCTCGTTCGTTAAATATATATTTGTAAAAGATTTTGTAGTTTTAAAGACAACTCGACATCCTCATATTTTATACTCTATAAACATACTCTCAACTCTGCTTGCTTAGGTGATGCGTCTCTTTGCGATTTTGTCGTGGAGTCTATCTCCTTTACGTGGAGGCTTCGGTTACGAGGCGAAACGATTATTGAGATTGTAGTAGTGAATGTGTGAAGTGCTAGTGCATTGTTGTATTTTTGGATGAATTTTTGCGAATCCTACATGTATAACGTCTATTTATCATTACACATACTTTATTTTATCGTCGATAGCAAAAAAGTATTCATTACTTTTTTGTATTAAATTCAAAAATAAAGTTAAATTTTACAGACACAATATTGAAAATAATAAATATAAATGTTGAAATCGAAATGCTTTTTATATTTTTATGAAGTACATTAAGCAATAGGCAAATATAGAAATGTAATAATAATCATCATCATTCTCCTACCCATATTCCACTCTAAGTAGGGCCGGCACAACATGTTTTAAACAAGTTGTTACTTATTTTAGCTAGTTATTTTACGATCGCCCGCGTACCTGACGTCAACTTATCTAAGGCGCCTTACACCTCTGTAAGAAATGAAAGCGATCTATTTTACTCACCCGAATACCACACGGCGGGTAAATATATAATAAAAATATTATATCTTCATAAATAATCATAACAGTAAATATTTATTAATTAATTTCTTTATATTAGCATTCTATGTGTAACATTGTTAATTTATTTAATAAATCTATCTTAAATGGATTTAGTTTATTACAATGTTATGTAAAATACGAAGGGACGTTATTTCTGACGAGGGTGTGTTACAAATTCCTATTCGTCATAAGTCTCCCGTACCTTCACAAGAAATGACAAAGCTGACCTGATTTCCCGGTACTTTGCAGCCCTTTAGGGAAAATCCCTTTGGGGCCATAATTTCATTACAAGTAACCTACGTTGTTAGAATTGATAGTATTTGGTTGATATCAGTGTTTCCTTCAGAAAATATTGAGTGTCCTTTCCGTGCTAGTTTAGACAAAAACATTTCAAATATTTTTTAGCTTTATGGTGTGAAAAAATTATTTATTGGTCATACTTGAGACTTTTGGAACTGTAATAGACCAGTGGTGAGATCGTGCGACTATTTCTAGAGGGTAACGGGTTCAAGACCGGGCAGGCAGCAATGATAAATGCAATTTATCACATGTCTTTTGAAGAAGGGTTACATTATGATGAAACCTGCATATATCTAGAGAATTATGGGGATATGTGTAACCTAGCAATCCGCATTGGAGCAGCTTGGTAGGTCTTAGCTTGAACCTTTTGTTGTCCAAAAACAGAGAAACGACCCATGCCCAGTAATGAGATATTAATATGCCGTTATTTTATTTAACTTATCCGAGACTTAGTTCGCTTCGGTAATACACATATGTATTTTGTTCTGTTTCTAAAACAAAATCGCGATTTTTTTTAGGTTTTTTAGCTTTTTTTTTTTAGTTTTAGTTTGTGTCACCACTATTCATGTGTTTCACTATGTGTTTCATGTATCATCACTATTGGTCCAGTGAATAGCCGCAAAATACAAACGGATTGACTATTGTACTATTAATTATGGAAGTATATTAAAAAACTTATAGAAATAAGTAATGAGAAGCTTAACTGAATCATGCAAGTATGTCATAATCGTCCTGCCTTTATCCTACTCTAAGTGGGGTCGGCACAACATGTTATAAACATGTTGTTACGTTATTTGGCTGCGTTTTTATTACTGGCCGCCTGCCTGACGTCAACTTACCTTAGTCGTATTTTACGACACCTCGGTAAGAAAGATAGTGGTCTATTCTACTAAACCGGATACCACACGGTAGATCAACTTACCTTAGTCGCCTTTTACGACACCTCGGTAAGAAATAAGGTTGGTCTATTCTACTCAGCCGGATACCACACGGCGGGTCGTCTTACCTTAGTCGCCTTTTACGACACCTCGGTAAGAAATGAGGGTGGTACTATTCTATTCAGCCGGATACCACACGGCGCACCACACATGCAAGTATGTATTATAAAAAATTTGATGTCGATCCGTTGCTGTTTTCGGAAGTGGAGAACAAAAAAACAATCCTCAATAATAACTACACATTACAATAAATACAAAAAACAAAATTCAAAAATAAATAATAAAATACAAAATTCACATTAACAAATATCGTAGACACTCGTACTAAGATAATTAAATAATAGGGATTCGCAGTCACTGAAGCCAAAATGTCTGAACATCTTTTCTCATATTAAATTATGTGATAATATTGAAAGTGCTAACATACCATTAATTTCCTATGCAAAGAGCGGTCCATTCAGTTGAGTGGTTTCATTAGCACAGGTGACTTGTAAAGCCCGTGTAATGTGAAATCGTATGTCACAGGCGCACCCCGCTTCGGTATAATGATGGTGGACCCCACTTAACAGTCCTTAAACCGCTGGATTCACGGATACATTAACTGATTACATTTCAGGGGTACGTTTTCATTGACACCATTTAAATTAGGAATGCGATTTATATTTGCAAATCTTTAATATTTAAATGAGTTAATCTTGCATGTATATATTTTTTCGAAATCTCGGAAACGGTTCCAATGATTTTCCTGAAATTCAGCATGCAGGATTTTTGGGGGAAAAAAATCGACCTAGCTAGGTGTTGTTAAAAAAATCGTTTTATCTCCGTTTTTGGGCATTAAACTTGCATTGAATATATAAAACACTATTTTCAAGTCAGCGTAGCTTATTCGGGAACGGGTGGTCACGAGAAAAGAGATCATCTATAATTTTTTTGAAGTAATTTTTATTTTGTAAAAAATTACCGAACGAGGCTCAGTCAACCAGGTACTTAATATAATACGTAAAAAATTATTAAATTCTATACTAATTTGATATAATCCGTGTGGTATCCGGCTGAGTAGAATAGACCACTCTAATTTTTTACAGAGGTGTCGTAAAAGAAAACTGAGTTTAGTTACACGGCGTGTGGTATCCGGCTGAGTAAAATAAACTACCCTCAGTTCTTAACAAGGTGTCGTAAAGGACGACTAAGGTAAGTTGTTGTCAAGCAAGCGGCTGGTCGTAAAATACTTAGCGCAATCATATTACATGTTTATAACGTGTTATGCCGCCCACATTTAGAGTGGGATAAGGGCAGCAGATGAGAATGATGATTATTAGCAGTAGTAAATCAGTAGTTCAACAATTTTTTAAAGAAATGTAACAACGCCGCCTTGCCGTTACTGCAAGCAAGCAAGCAAGCCATGACGTCACATCTTGCCAGAGCCTTTCGCGCCATTTTACGTGGGAGATGTGACAGCCGCTGTCATTAGCAGCTAGCCCGCGGATAGCGAATGAGAGTTTGCTTTGATTTCATATTAGCATTTTTTATGAAAAGAATAAAACTGATTTAGAATACTTCTTTTATTAACACAAATAGTTTAGTTACAGAAAGTAATATAAAAATTGGATAGTGTACGGGCTGCTACTACCCTGTATGATATTTGGTTGATAGATTGATAGACTGCAACTCTCAGATGATATATTTATTTTAAATTATAATAATGATAATGTTTATTTCATAAATGATTTTGATAAGTTGACCACGCAAGGCCGCTAACGTCGTACTGATTTTCAATTGATTCGATATTAAAAATATGACGATGTTGCAAATGTAAGTGTTAGCCCGTACAGATGGGGAAATATTTTAATTACTCTGAAATAAGTCTTTGATTGAAAACATGTCTCAATCATGACAAACGAAATGCGTATTCCAATCTGAGCCCTGGTGGCTCCAGCGTCTTGTTACTTCGCTGTTTAATTTAAATATGTAAATTTTATTAGGCATAATACAAGTTGAGGACTCTTGAATTGCAAATGAATGTGACATTACATTTTATAGGCTGGTAGCCAATTCGCCGCGCCGTTTCCTTAGCAAATTTTCACTTACAAATACCCTCAAGTTAGTAGCGCTTTATTGGTTACGTTTAGGTGAAATTACAAGATGTTTACTTTCATTTTGATCATTTTTACGTAATATTTGATACGTAAAATTCTATATTTTGAACAAAAGAAGAAACTTGATCACTACTGCTGTTTCATGCGTTACTAAATTATATTACTTACCTATAGATCTCTTGAATAGACCCTTATTAAACAGTAAGGAGATTGACATTATAACAAATCTTTAATATTAAAATGAGTTAATTTTGTATATGTATATAGAATATGAATTTCGGAAACGGTTCCAACGATTTTCATAAAACTTAGTATAAAGGGGTTTCGGGGGCGAAAATTGAACTACTATTAGCTAGTTTCATTAAAAAAAGGCGTTTTATCCGCGTTTTCAAGCATTGAAGAACTGCTTAAATATAAAAGTAATACAAAGGTTAATTACGTTGACAGTTGTAATGTAAAAAATGAACATTTTTATATGAGTATGCAATTATCATAATCTATAAATAATAATAACAGATTCCAAATTATGTAATAAGCTATGAAAATATTTTGCTATAATCGCGTATAAATAGTAATCTTTTATGAATAAAAGTAATTATTTGTAGTTGAGACCCTAGGCACATGGAGTCAAAGTGCAAAACATTTTTTTATCCGTTTTAACACCTCGGTTAATTGCTTCTTCAGGTGACAAGAAGACTGGCCCTTTTTTTGCAGAAAGAATCAGCTTAGTGATTCAGCGCGGAAACGCTGCCAGCATTCTTGGGACTATTCCACGTGGACGTGTATAGTCCTAGCGTGTAAGTAATTTAAAATAGATGTAACTAGAATATTTATGTTGTAAAAAAAATGTAGTTGTGAAATAAAATAATATTCGTTACTAATAAAAACCAACCGCCAAGTTAGTTTGACGCAACATTATATGATATAAAATGTTATTTTAAGCCATATTCCACAATTTGAACTAAATTCGATATTTTATAAAGCAATAGCGCCGAGTATCTTTTACGAGGCGTGTGATAAATGATATGAATTTCTATTTGTGCATAAGCCGGGCTTATGGCGGATAGACGAAGAATCTAGACGTGAAAGACCTAAGCCGTAAAACGAACGAATGATTTCATAATACCATTATCCTTACGGACTTCTGATATTTTATATCAGTAGTATGGAAAAAAGCTTTTAGAATACAATAATAGCCTAACATTTCGGATAGAAACTACGTTGTGAAATAAACATTTGACTTTCGATTGAAGCATGTAATTTCATACAATAATGATCTTACTGATCATGAATGTCGAAATATACCCAATAGTTGAACTTATATACGGCGTATTTAAATACGTTATCAGAAACAGGTAAAGCCGTTTTAAATGTACTAAAGCCCTTTAATAGCTAAAACTTTTTTTAATATTAAGTTTGAAAAAGAAACACGTGCAACTTATTGTTGAATTTATGACTGTATATCTTTTGATATTCGTCTTTTTCCTTTAACGGAAAACTTACGAATTATGATAAGAGATATCACTTTATCTTTTCTTTCCTGATTTCGCTCACTGGCTATCTAGATTATAAATCAGATAAAAAATCATGAATTAATATGAATAAATATAATAACATTGTAAAATCATGTTTATTTATTTGATCGAGTGCGTATTTGCTGTAGAAGTATTTATATCCTAAATAATTGGAATAGTAAGCAAATTCAAGCTTAAAGTAAGTTCAATTAATAGACTTAAGTTTCCAGTCAAATCGAAAATGTTTATTTGTCCGATAGCACGAGAAGTTGCGATACAGAAAGAAGTTATATATATACTATTCTAAGTTAGATAACGAAATATTTATAATAATAATAAGTTTTTAATGTTTAAATATGAATTAAACGCATTAGTTTTTTTATAGGAAACTCATAGGTTTGCCTACCCAAGAATAGTGCGGAATAAAATATACATTCAAGTATCTTTTATAAAGGCTAATAAAGAACTACCCCAAACATATTCCTTGGTTTAATACACATGTTTTGGCAGTCGTCAACCTTCAAATAAAACAAGTTTAAGCTAACAGAACAAACTTTAACGTGCCTTGAATATAACGTAAACATTACGCCGAACTTTGTTAAAACAGTATTAATATGCAATGTTATACAAATAAATGAGTTTAAAAGAGAAATAATTACTCTTAATGTTTATTGAAGTGAAAAAGTTCATAATTGCTTAAAAAAATATGTCATAAACGGTCTTCTCGAATTAATAACTTTTATCAACATAACAAAATATAAAAGACATCGAATAGGTCATGAACATAGTAGGACAAGGGCATCGTCGGGTGTGCGAAATTATCTCTCAGTGTGAAGTATTTTGTATAAGAGAAAAACGATACCATTTTTCTTTATTTGACACTAGCTGTACTTCGCCCGCGTGTAAATCAGTGTTTTTAATTAAAATTTTGATTACTAAAGTAATTATTGTGAGTTAAACATAAGAGATAGAGACATACTGTCACGGACTTTTTTGTGGTATTTTTGTAGATCTACAACTCTTCAGTAAATCGCTTCAGTGTATCTCTGTAGGTTTTCGCGGCGCACGCGACTAAAGCTCCCAAAAGGCGAGTTCATTTACAACCGCGGGAGCTCTTCAACACAATTTACATAAAATCGTAATGTAATATTAACCTAAACCTTTCGGAAGAATTGCATTACCTTTTATTGAAAACCGTACAAAAATCGGTTCAGTATATTTCAAGAAAATCGATCACATACAGACATACAGATTTTGCGAACTTTGTTTTATAATTATTATAGATATAGATTAAAGACGACGTACACGGCTTCATTACAATGAGTATTGTATTCTCTTACAGGAAACCTTTTAAGATAATAAATTTACTATATATAGTTTGTTTGGTATTAGCAAAATAACTAGGCAATTAAATAGAACTAAAACAAAAGTTATTTGTGTATAACGTTTACAATAAACCGATCGTTTATGTTTTCGCACGTTTTAGTATTCTTAAAACTGCTGCATCACAAACGCTTAATGGTTTTCTGCTGTACATCTCTAAATAGCTTAGCCGTAAACATGTTCGGCGTACCATTTGTCAATACTTTATTATAGTTATTAAACCTTGAGTAATTCGTGAAACCGCATTTAATGTGGTTAACTAAACCGGTCGTGGGCGTTCAACTATAAAAATGGAGTTTACTTAATTGAATAGTTAAATGTTGGATTAGTGGGTAATTAATGATAGTCAGTTTACTCAATTAAGAAAATCATCATTTTTATTATACTAAAACTAAGTTGTATTGAATTAAGCGATTTTGTGGTGTTAATTTAACCCACCTATGATTTGTTGTTTTAACAATACAGTATCGTACAGTCTTTTTAAATAATTACATAACTAATATAATGTATTTTTAGTCAGTTGTCAGTCTGTCAGTCAGTCAAACTTATACGATTATCAATAATACATAAATATTTTTTTTTTGAAAAAAATGGTCATACAGTTTTTCGTTCTTTTTCTCTATATCACTTTATTTATTTTTATCAATCTGCATCTGTTTTTTTATATAATTCTGCATTCATGATTTTTCTGATACTGAAAGGTGGACTGGAAGAAAACCCTTTTGGAATATATGCAACGAGCGCTTAATTTGTTACTTTAAATTGTTTTTATCTATTTGCGTATAATAAATTTAAAAAAAAATCTAGGTATTTTTTATTTTGAACTAAAAAAACCAAATTAAGGAACAATACAATCTTACGATAATGTATTGCTGATTATTGATATTTTTATATTATTAACGAAACATTTTATTATACACTAGCGGCCTGCCCCTGCTTCGCACGGGTATAAAATATATATCCCATGTCAGTCAGTGTAAAAAAAATGATTAAAATTGATCCAGTTGTTTCGATTTATTCATTACTGCCCGTGGCCGTAGCGTTAAATTTGGAGAAAAAAATTCCTTTCCCTATACCAAGAAGATTTCCTGCTATCTTTGGAATATCTAAATTCATATAGTACATTATTACTTATTTACTTTTATATTTTCCCTATGTATTTTATTTTTACAATTAATTACAGAATGTCTTAAAACAAACTCTTGAAAGAGCGACATCGCTGCTAAAGTCGAAGTGTTATAGGGCGAAGCGCGGCCTCCTTACGGCATTTTAAATCTGTAATATCTCCGAAAATTTTTCACTTAAATTACATGCTGTAAACGGCCATATTGATCTATATTAAATCAACTATTTATTTAAGGTACTTAATTGGATAAAGATTAATGCTGCATTGTATAAGAATTGCTTCAAAAATAAGGCATTATTTTTCGTAAAAAGTAAACGACAAAAAATGCTTTAGTGGGTTATCCATAAGCGATAGACATATACCATCGCGGACTTTTCTGTAGACCTTTTCAATGTGTACAAATACTTAGTACATTATTTTGATGAATCTCGTAGGGTTTAGCCTGCGTTTGCAATGTAAGCGGAAAAAAATGTAATTATTTACAGAAACCTCAAAAATTACAGTATTTCTCTACTCCGTATTGAATGTTATTATACGTACAAACCTTCCTCTGGAATAACTCTATCTATTAAAAAAAAAACCGCATCAAAATCTGTTGCGTAGTTTTAAAGTTTTATGCATACATAGGGAAATATGGACTTTGTTTTATAATATGTAGTGATTGTTATTTTCCTCGCTAGAGAGCTCCGATCAAAAATGCGTCCGATCGCTGCTAAATTCAAATGGTTAAAGGGCGAACCGCGTTTTTTTTTTCGAATTTGACTAATGCTTTTAGCCCTAATGGCTTTGACAGCGTCACCGATAAGACGGGCGAGCGCGGAAGCATCGCCGAGAGGCGAACCGCGACCTCCGATGCGCTATTTATAGGCTCGCGGCGCGGCCCCTGCATTTTAAATCTGTTATATCTTCGAAACTGTTTATTTAAATTACATGCTGTAAAGGGTCATATTGATCAATATTAAATAAACAATATATTTAAGGTTCTTAATTGGAAATTGCTTTGAACATAAGGCATCATTTTTCGTAAAAAGTAAATGACAAAAACTGCTATTGTGGGTTATCCATAAGAGATAGACATATACTATCACGGACTTTTCTGTAGACCTTTTCATGGTGTAAAAATACTTAGTACATCATTTAGATAAATCTCGTAGGGTTTAGCCTGCGTTTGCAATGTAAGCGGAAAAAAATTTAATTATTTACGACATCACGTTAGAAACCTCAAAAATTACAGTATTTCTCTACTCCATATTGAATATTATTAGACACGTGAACTTTCCTCTAAAATCACTCTATCTATTAAAAAAAAACCGCATCAAAATCTGTTGCATAGTTTTAAAGATTGAAGCATACATAGGGATATACGGACATAGGGACAGACAGAGAATGCGACTTTGTTTTATACTATGTAGTGATATTATTTATTTTTACAATTGATTAGACAATGTCTTTACATACAACATTCATAGCTTTCTTATCATTAGACAATATAAACTTGAAAGAAGGACATTTAGTTGCGCCTCCGGTCGCTGCTAAATTCGGAGTGCTTATAGGTCTAAGCGCGGCCTCCTCGCGGGATTTTAAATCTGTAATATCTCCGAAAATGTTCACTTAAATTACATTCTGTAAACGGCAATATTGATGTATATTAAATCAACAATTTATTTAAGGTACTCAATTGGATAAGGATTAATGCTGTATTGTATAAAAATTGCTTTGAACATAAGGCATCATTTTTCGTAAAAAGTAAATGAAAAAAACTGCTATTGTGGGTTATCCATAAGAGATAGATATATACCATCGCGGACTTTTCTGTAGACCTTTTTAAGGTGTACAAATACTTAGTACATCATTTTGATAAATCTCGTAGGGCTTAGCCTGCGTTTGCAATGTAAGCGGAAAAAAATGTAATTATTTACAGAAACCTCAAAAATTACATTATTTCTCTACTTCGTATTGAATGTTATTATACGTACAAACCTTCCTCTGGAATTACTATATCTATTAAAAAAAACCGCATCAAAATCGGTTGCGTAGTTTTAAAGTTTTATGCGTACATACGGAAATATGGACTTTGTTTTATAATATGTAATGATGAAAAAGAAACGTTTTGTTACTCATCAACATAAATTAACATGTTCTAAAAAAAATATTAAATATAAAAACATGTGCCCATGTGTCTCCCACAAAAAACTATTATTTCTAACTTACAAACGAGGGGTGCATAGAAAAAACACTTATTATCTTATCGCTGCGTGATGGATGGATATATTATTTTAATGGCTACGAATTGTACGGTGTCTATGATGTTTAAATATGAGTTACTAATCACACTGGTAATTTGATATAAATTTTCAATTATTTAGTGCATAGAATACCTCATATAAAAGTATAAATAATATTATATTGCTGTAATCCGTTTGATTTAATTGGAAATACACAATACACATTTAAGGATTTCACCTGTTACATTTATGAGCATTATATTTCGAAATGTCGTGATCACTTAAGCGTTCAGCTTTTATAAAGTAAATTCTGAAATATAAATAAAGTAAATTCTGAAATATAGTTACTTAGTATTTTATATTAACAAGGCAACATACATTAACCAAACCCTAAGCTAATGGGATTTAAAAAAAAAAAGGTTACCAAATTGACCTAAATAAAAACTGAAAACGATCTTTCTTTTTCAAATAAAAGACAGGTAGATCAGCTGACTGCCTGACGTCAATTTGCCTTAGTCGTCTTTTGCGAGACCTCGGTAAGAAATGAGGGTGGTCTATGCTACTCAGCCGGATACCACGCGGCGGAATAATGAAGTTCCAATCATAACAAATAATAACCTAATTTTATTAAATTTGAAGATTTTTACTTTTCTTATAAACATTTATGTGTGAGTTCTTCTATCTATATTATAGACAGGCAGTCTATATAGTATAGGCAGCAGCAAGAGTGACCACGAACGACGCATTTAAAAGCTACGACGATGGAAATATAAAAATTAAGTTTTGTAATAAATGTTAAATAACTCGGAATTGATTGCAATTATGCCACCGAAGGCAATGTTGCATGATTTTTACCCTCGTACCTAACACGTAAGGTTAGGGGAACGTTGGGGGAGTAAATGTGCTGATATCACGATTCGAATAATGCCTTAAATAAATTTTACTAACATTTCGCTACAACGTATATTTTCGGAAACCTTTCATTAAAGGGGAAGTTAAAGTTACTTTTTTTATAAAAGAAGGGGATCGGATTAAAGCAGTAAGTTAAGTACACGCTAAATAAATGGACATTAAGAAAATTATAGTTATATCATATATCTTACGTTCTAACTTTTACAGCTAAAAGATTCTTTATTGAAGAAGATATACCTAATTGTTCAGCATTTTATATTCATTATTACAATAATATTACGTCTATGTGAACTTATGACAGCATGCTTTTTGAAATCAATATTGATAAAAGAAGAATATATTTATAGAATTAGGCGTTACTTTGCGGAGATCCATAATACAAAAGTAATAATAAAATTATTTTTCTATAATCCGCGATGAAGTAGAATAGAAAATATATACCTGTAATGCTAAATGTAGAGTGGACAATCCGTTTTCATACCTAGTACATGCAGGATTCGTAAAAACACACGCACAAACCTCCACCACTGCCACCACAATACAGTTTGTGCTTGTTGAGTTTGTGATAGTGAACATATGTAGTGCTTGTGTATTGTGCTGGCGGTGGGTAAGTCTCGCCATGAGCCAATACAATTTCAACTCAAATGTTTTTCGGCAGACGAAGCGCCTATAAAGAGAAATTAATGGAATTGGCTGCGGTCTCGGCCGCGGGGACGAAAAAATAAACATGGAGGTAAGAAGCTGAAGCCATTACCGGCTCCCTCAAACGTATAAAGAATAAGACCGCGTTGAAACTATGTCTTAATACGCAATTTAGGACGGGAAATCTCGGGTCGGTGCAATAGCATAACAAATTATTGTTGCCGGACGGTCAACGGGCCCTTTACGAGGCGCTTCCCAGCATTGATGATGATTTAGATGCAAGGAATATTGGGCGGAAGAGGGCCGATAAACCGCGGGAACGTTACCATGGCGACGGCGGGAGGGTAGTCCCCAACTCCCCCGGCACTGTCTAGTTCACGGACACTTATTATCGTTATCGTAATAAATTGGTCTGGAATGCGTGCAATAACTTCAAGCGAATTCGCAATAAAATTCAGATGTGGTATTTCGTTACGATAAAAGGATTTATTACGTTTTTGCTTCGTTTGAATACATTTTTCATTTTTATGTGATGTGTATTTATACAATATATGATTTTTTTGTATAAATTAATTCATGAAATTTAAGACGGCATATTCATTAATTATCCAACGCAGCCAAATCATGGTGACAGCATGTTTATAACATGCTGTGCCGACCCCACTTAGAGTGGGATAAGGGCAGGTAGATGATGATTCATTAATTATCCATAGATTGTCTTTGCCTAGGTTCTTATTTGTAATGATTATTAAATAAACATACGGGTCACATCGCGTTATAATTGATACATCGATACAATCTATTACCTACGTGTGTTCGTATGAAATCGCGAAGCGATATAATAGGTTCGGAAAAAAAAACGATTATAACGCGATGTGACCCGTATGTTTATTTAATAATCAGTATGAATCGCGAAAGTTTAAAATTCTTATTTGTAATTATTCAAAATTATCACTTGCTAATAATTTGCTTAAGGATCCGTAGGAAAGCTTATTTTATTAGTAAGAAATAAATATACAAGTATATACTGACTGTCGTGGTTTTCTTAAACTTTCAGGTTATGATGAACTCGGTATGATAGTATGAAACCATATTAACAATGTATCTTGGCGCTAGAATCTGCCTTGATGTGATATGTATTGCCATGTTTCTATATGTTCTTATCTATCTTTATCTTGTATGTATATACATATATAAATATATTTTCTGAAGAGGTTTTGGGGGAGAAAAATCGATCTAGCTAGGTTTTATTAAAAAAAAGTTTGTTCTTGTTTTTGGGCATTAAAAATATGGTGTAATGTAGAATTGAAAGCAAAGGATTTTTTTAGCTGTCAAACGTAATGTTGCGATAGCCGATGGGTAACGGGCAGACCGAAAATGCTTAAAACCCGTGTTCGAATCCCATATGTCATCGGCGCCTTCTTTCTTTTTTTAAATATTTTTTTATATCTTTAAAAAAATTACCGAGTAAAGCTCGGTCACCGGTACTACATATAATAAAATGAAATCCTCAAAAGCTGTCCGTCTCTATTTGATCAATTTTCTCTAATAATGCTACAAAAAAGTCCGCAAGAACATATGTATCTCTATCACTTACGGTTAACTCACAATAACTATTTTTGATGTGATTTCCACGAGATCGAAGCCGCGGATGCAGCCAGTTAAAAATATTATTACTTTCGATTGTCTCCATTGTTAATGTTATTATGTTAAAGAAATCTACGATAGCTCTTTAGTAGTTGCTCAGGGCTCCGGCGGTTGCCGTTAGTTTAGGGGCGAGCCGCCGGAAGTGGGCCTCGAACGTCCATCGGCTGTCGATGGACGTTCGATGGATTCCGACATAACCGCCGCCTGTCCCCATTGGGCGGTGGTACCCATAAGGGGTTTTTTCCTGTCTAAAAAAAAAAAAGCTCTCTAGTAGTTGCTAGGCCCGTTGAATTTTTGAATAAAAGCTCTTATAGGATGTCACTTTAGTGTTTGCGGCATCAGGTAACAAGTAGACTTACAAAGAAATTAACTGGTATTCTGTGATCATTTCACATCGATATGCCTAGAACACTAACAAGTAGTGGGTTTATTACAATAGACATAAATTATAAAAGAAATTCAGTAGTATAGTATAAAAGTTTTTTCTCAAGTTTACCAAATTAAAACAGTAACACCATCTAATTTTTTTGTTGTTGTAAATATAAGTAAAACAAACGTTTTTAAAGACAACTCGTATATTCATGGTTCCGCTGCCAAATTTTATTTTGAAAATGAAACGCTCTAACTGCTAGGCTATTGTAGAATTACAATAGTAGTGAAAGTTGAAAAACATATTACAGCCATTTTTCATAAATTTTAAGTGTAAATAATAGAAATAAACTTGATACAAATTTAAATAACTCATTTAAACCATCGTAAAATATCTTCTACAACCTTTAATACAAATTAAATTTGAGTCTGAGGTCGCAGGTGTATATTTATATGTATAAAACGCAACAATAAACTCGGTATGACGCCCAAAATTATAATCCGACGACTGATGATGATATATCGACGTCGGCTCCTGTGTTGATCGTCACTTACCCTTATCACGGAGCGTGTAATTTCGGATTCATTGCCCTCCGGCGCCGAGTTTGGAGACTCCTACTTTAAAAATGTATTATATTCTTGACTAATATATTTTTAGATGTTATAACATTTGTTTTCTCTTGCAGGCCCCATATGGCGATCGGACAATGAACAATGGAATCACGCAGCGCGCCGCCGAGCCCCGACGAGTCTGGGGAGGCGGTGTTCGATTCACGCTGTGGACGATACCCTCACCAACCTTCTCTACAAAGAACATTTGCAAGCTGTCGAGAAACCGGTCGACCTCGTCCTCATCATCGTCATGCTGCCTCGGAACCTGCGCGGCCAGACGATCGAGTTCTTACAACAGCGGAGGTTCACGATTATCCCTCATCAGAGTCTGGTATAGCTGCCGATTGTCCTCATGCCCATTCGAGCAATGCCGACGATAGTCCGTGTTATGATCGATCGGACTACGAAGGCAATTCCAGTTACAATTTGAGACATAATTTCCTTCATACTATAGATTGTAACAAGCATAGATCTGATTTTACTCGTAGTCGTACACCAGAATATAGCCATGATAATGATTCTGACTGTGACCGAGGACATCCGCGGTCGCAAACAACTCGTCGACCTTATCGAAAACACAGACGAGAAGACGGTGACGGTGCTCAATCACTCGATGAACGCTGTGCTCGTGACCTTGATGAAATATTACCTGCAAGGTTAGCAGCTGTTAATTTGTCACGGGACGCACCTTCGCAATCATGGAATCGAAGCAATATTGCAGCTACTATGGAACGATTCGAACCCGTAGATTATTCATATGCCTACTATGATCATCACTTATCTATGCCTTCGTCGTCAAGGAAAGTCAACCGTCAACGCGGACGCGGTGGATTACCGCGCGATCGATCAAATCGTCATAATTTTGTCACAAGATATGGTACAGAGGAAAACATTTATGAAGAAATAACCGATGGCTCTAGAACATGCCCAAAACATCGATATGTCCCAAGACAGTCGCTTGTTTCGCTTGACAGAAGTGTAGTCGAAGAAGAAGTACGTCGTGTTGAGTCAAGACATAAAAGAATATTGGGAGAATTAAATCTAAGTGTTGAAGCAATGCTTATGCCAGAATGTGAATCCCCTGATTCTGAGAGAGCCGAAGATAGAGATAATATAGAAGAACTATTAAGGGTAGGTCCCACGGATGAATTATTATCACCAGCTAGTTGTAATCCGCCAGATTTGGATAGTGGTTTTAGTGGAAGTAGTAGTGGGGCAAGCTATGTAGGTAGTTTACGAAGAAAACCGACAGGGTCAGTTCCTCATTTACCTGCAGTAGCGTATGGTACACGAGGAGCTGGTGTACGTATTTTAGGTGCAGAAGAATGTAACTTACGTTGCCCTAAAGACGGCGTATCACCAAGGAGTTCTAGTTGTGGCGATGCAAAGGCCAGCGGGTTCTGGAATAAAAGAGCTTGGAAGAAAATTTCGGGCTTCTCAAGTTCTAACAGTATAAATAAGGCCGGTTTAACAGGTGAGATATTATTTTTTTTTTGGATCATCACATTATTCATTTTGTTAGTTTTTCTTTCACGTTACTTTTTATTTGCTGTTTTTTTTGTAATTTTTTGTTTACGCCTTCAGATAGAAAGAATAATGATATTGGTTGAATTTAGATTCTGTATTTAGCTCAATACACTATAAAAAATTGACCTTGAAAATTATCACATAAACAAGATTCTTACATTTTCACAAAAACACAAACAAATTCGAGCGGTACAAGCCATGACATCCTGTTTTGTTTGTCCACTTTCATCCGCCTCTGTGCGTTATTCAGATGGACGCGCTGCTTGTTATTTTCGTTTGTTTTGTTAACGGTGCGGCATTTCATTGCAGGTCTACTCGTTAGGTACACTTTCCGGCGTAAGTCCGGCTCGCAGGGCTCTCAGGGCAAGAGGCGTACCGAGCCCGTCAAATGCGATGCGTGCCTCTCACAACGATGTTAGCCGCTTTTACGGTAAGGCACCACAAACACTAGACATCAAAACTAATTCGTTTAAAATAGATTAGATTTATAAAATTTTCCACAGTTCATTTCCACGCATAATATTTTTTCTATTATATTTTTAATTTAAATTTGGGATTATGCGCGTCCAACCAAAACAATTAATTTTCCTTAAGAGGAATTTCCTACCTACTTTTAGTTTTTATCATGTTTTTTATTTTGATTTTCACCATCACATTAAATGTTCTCATTTTAGCACATTTAATTAAATTATAGTTTCAAGCTTAAATATATGTCTGCTATTTCAAGAAAGTCAGTAACGAGCAGCGATGAGACTGGTTTCGAAACGATTAACAAAGTCGATATAAAGTTCTCTCATTAAGGTATCGCAGATATTACTTTTGCTAACTTCGACTTAAGATAAGTATTGTTCCGCAAGAACCGAGACAATAGAATGCGCTTCCACTTAATTAAGTTTGCCGATACCTATGAACAGGCAGAACTTTCGATTAGACTTTTGCGTCCAGTTATTTTTTATTTAAATTACTTCATAATTACAAATAATAAGTTAACTTGTCTGTATACAAATCAATTGTCTTGGTTTCAGATGAAGCCTGTAGGCCAAGCAGAGCTAAATCCAGAACAGCAACAATACCATACAGGTTTTTATACCTTTTAGATTCTTCAAATCATTAGAAGGCTTTGAACAAAGAATACACGTAAAGCACTTTTCAAAAGCATTCAAATCGTATTTTCGATTTATAATATTTTCTTTGTTGCAGCTACTCGAACGGAAAACTGGTGGTGCCGATGGATTCCCTAGCACAGAGCTGAGGTATCGAGCCACCTTGCGATTCCCGCCTCCAACTCCTACGAAGGACTACTAGATTTTAAGTGTCAACCATAAACCCATATAAAAATCTATTATTATCGTGCAATTGTTACATTTGGTTAACTTTTTTTTTACATACACAAGGAATTTCAATTTATTAATTTTGTGTAACTGAAATTTGTGTACAAGCATTTCGAACGAATTTAGAGAACTGTTATCATTCGCTATGTCAATTTCATTAGAAATTTGATTGTTTAAACGTGTACTTACTCTGTATCAAAAAAATGTTTCCACTACTAACTGTGACTCACTAAAGGTTAATTTATTTTAATAGAAACATTCCATAGTCTACAGAAAGAGGTACTAATTCCGTTGCACCTCTAGGAACGTCTGAAAGACATACAAGTTCGACATTGATATTTTGTAATATTGAAGGCAATGTAAATATATTAATAATAACTTGATATTAAAAGAGGCGTATACGTTAACGTGATAGAGGAGCCTAATTCGTATGTTGTATTTTTAAGACAGTTTCATAGAAACATAATGACTACGATGTTGTTACTTATCAATTTTTAGTAGATGTTAGGTACAAAAAGGCTGACACGATTTAATCCGATTTTATACATAAAATGGCTTTTTACATTTATCAAAGCTTCTAAGTACCAATCGTTAGTGTCAGTTGTATTTTGCGTATAATATATTTTCAGTCTGAAGACGGAATTAGGTAAATACTTTGATTTTAAAATTTCTTGTTTTTACATATTTCCAAATCAAGGTCCAATATTTTATTCTTACACATCTGTAACTTTTTTCTAGCCTGTTTTCAATATTCAAACTGTTTTTGATGTTAATATTTATTAGAGGATAATTGTAAATTTTGTAAATAAAATTAAACATGGTGCACTCATTGTACGTCGTATTTACTTGTACATAAAACATTAAATATGAAATGTCGCAGTCATGTTACATAATATTTATTTAGGTTATATGTGTAAAATGCGTAAAAATCTGCCCATTAACTGCCGGCCTCTACATAGAGTTTTATTTTATGTGTATAGTCAAATTGTATGTGCATAAACACTACTAACTTACGACAGATAGATTTACTTGTTCAGAAAATATTACTAAGAAAATTTGAGATTTACATTCGAACAATGTTCTTTACATATTGTAGGCCACCCGTTTAACTTAGTCCTCGCATGCGAGTATAAGGGCGCTAAGGTAGGATGTGAACGGGTACTGGAGACGGGGATATAGAAGAGGTGATCGCCAGCACCACCCTCGGTCGCCGTTCTCATCCTACCTGCGCGTCCTTGTACCTCGCAGGCGAGGACTGAGGTAAACTGTAGACCTATAATTTAAGTACGCGTATAATATTTAATAAGAAGAAAACAATCATCGAATAAATAAAATCCATCCATTGACAGAATGGGTAAGTGAATTTATTTATACCAAGGAATGGTTTGAGAATAAAAAAATTAAACAAATATATTTGACAGTGATTGTTGAAAAAAGCTTAAAATCTGAACCCAAATGGAGAAAGGAGTTAATCAGCAAATAGGATGGCAACAATAGTAATTCAAAAATTGAACAAATCTTAACTTAATATTGTAGTATCACAATAATTATGTTGTTGTTCATGTTTTTATCACTCTAAGCTTTGCACAACTTGTTATATAGAGTTAGTCTTGGTTTTTGTTTCAATCCACAAAATTTACAAAGTTAAAATTCTATGTCTTAAATCTTATATTCCATAATGTCTCATACTTCTGTTTTATTTTAGTAAACATAAGTAAATGTATACCGTTATGTTTGATTTCTTTTCTTTTTATATTACACCTACGTTAGAAAGAACTATTATCAAAATAAAAAATGGTTGACATTATATCCCTCTAACATTTCTATTTATCTCAATGTGCATTAATCAAAACACTAAATTTTATCTACATCCATAAATATTCCTTGATGCCTCCTCCAGAACTCAATCATAAATAAATTTTACAATTTTACCTATGTACAATTTAAAAATAAATGATTAAATCAAATAACTTAATTGTACTGATGTTGTCCGCTTTTTTTATTTTATACTTTTTTGCTGTTGAAAAATTGAAATCATTGTAAAAACACAAATCATTTATTACCATTACAATAAGCTACATGTGTGTTAAATGTTCAGTAGAATTATTTCAGTTCATTAACGAAGTAAAATTTATGCACTATTTTCCCTTCCATGAGATATTTTGATACCATTTCATCACATTTCTGGCGTTTGGAGTTTACAACCACGTGCTCGGAATTAGTATATCTAATGACAGCCCGATAACATACTATATCATAGTATAAAAGCCTATACCGATATTTTGATACCCAAAAAGTACGCATAAGGCACTTCCATCGATTATCAAACCTTAGGGTGTATTCCCAGGTAAACTGCTACGATGATAGCACTATTAGAGCTCCCTAAAATTTTCACAGAAACAATTACTTCGAATACTTTAAAATATTTGCATAAGGATCCGTAAATGAATCCGACTTCTTAATGAGGATGAAGCTGTTTTAAGAAACATTAATTCCTAACTTTCTTGCTAGCTATTCTACATATTTTCGATGTTAGGTAAGGCTTAATTGTTACCTTTTGGAGAACGAGCATATTTTAAGTGCTTTATTCTTCTTATTCGACTGTCGAACTCTCTTTCTGTCTGTTCTGTATCTTAAAGCGTTGTAAATTACACACGATCTTGTGCTGTTGGCATCTAACAACTCTCTGTGATTTTTTTTTAGGTCGCGGTAACAACATTTTCCGATGCATCGCCATACCAATATTTAGCTTCAACGACCGTCGGTTCTTCGTATGTTTTTGTCCACTGCCGATTCAGTTTTGCGAGACAATGTAGGAATTTTGTTTTTTCTGGTTATCTCCTTGCATATAAAATGATCTTTTATTGATATTAAAAATTATATTTACCACAAATACTCGCTCTCGGGTACAATTGTATATCACAAATTAGACCATTGATTGAGCGCATAGGTCCTTTTTATAATAAGACACATTCCTTATGTTTACCCAAGTTACATACTTATTAAGACTTTATATAAATTTAAAAAAAACAGCCAATGTTGTCAACCTTTATTTTTCCTTATTTTTTTATATTTTCTAATACCTACTAAGATTTATTTTCTGTCTCTCTTTTATATGTATGTATCTTATTATTTGTTCCGACACTCTTTACCACTGCCAATAACACTGTCTATGGCTACGAACCATAGTGTTGATATATTTTTTTAAACGCACATTATATATTATTCTATCTCACTTACGTTTTATTGAAGCCATAATACATCCAGTGTAAATATTCTAAATACATTTTGAAACATCAGCAAGACATTAATTTTATATGTTTATTATAAGCCACTCGACTGATTTGACCTAAATAATCGATGTTACACAATTTCTTTACCTGTCTGTAATTTAGTGATCGTGTTCAAGTCAAAAGATTTTTTATTAAATAAACTCTAAAAAGTCATTGGATTGTTTGATTTATTCCTCTTTAAATCTAATATAAATTAAGCATAGTCTAAGTTCGACCTTGTTACACGTGTTCGTAAATAAATGATAGGATTGTGATAGTGAACGTGGGTAGTGCTTGTGGCTTGTGTCTTGTGGTAGCGGTGGTGAAGGTTTGTGCACGTGTTTTTACGAATCCTGCATGTATTGGGTATGAAGACGGATAGTTCACTCTACATTTAGTAAAATATATAATTCCTATATACTTTATCGGTGAATGCGGCAGCAAAATGTTATTATTACTTTTGTATTTTTATGTATCTCTGAAATATTAAGCCACTAAAATTGCTACAGTATTTTCAAGAAACTTTATCATCATCCTCCTGCTCTTATCCCACTCTAACTGGGCTCGGCACAACATGATACAAACATGTCAGATGATTCGGCTACGTATTTTACGATCGGCCGCCTTCCTGACGTCAACTTACCACAGTCGCCTTTTACGACACCTCGGTAAGAAATAAGTGTGGTCTATTCTACTCAGCCGGATACTAAACGACCAAGGGAAATTTCGGTCATCACATTACCATATAAAACAATGATTGAAATGCTTTGTCAACTTCAACAATATAACAGTCGTTCGTAAAAATACCTTCAATAAAGTCGATTTTTATCATATTTACCGTGCACTAAAAATGTGACATAATGTGAATTATAAACTATATTGTTGCTGACATTACACCTAAAGAAAATAGAATTATATAGAATATAGAGAAACAGTGGCTCCTGGCACAAAAATGCAAAATGCAAAACCTAAAAATTAATTACGCCGTAAAATAAATTGAGTCGGAAATGTGCTATAACTGAGACCGCAATATAACGCAATGCAACAAACAGTGAAAGGTAGGAGACTAAAAGAGCGATGTTGTCAGTAGAATTTGAATATAGACTATAGTTTAATATTCATTTATTACATAAAACGGAAGCCAACTGTTCGTGATGGACAATTTAAAGAGCCGGTTCATATTATCAAAGGAAGGCGTAAGAGCGATGAGCTATAATTCTTTTTAAAATAGCTAATATCCGCCTATTACAATATCGAACTAAACGCAAAGTTAAAAATATAAATGTCATTGTTAAGAACCATTTCGAAACAAATGTATGTTTTTTTAAATAAATAAATACTTATTATAAAACAAAGTCCCTAAAAGCTGTATATCTTTATGTGATAGATTTTCTCAAAATCTAGTTTTATGTAAATTGTGTTGAAGAGATCGCGAGCGCCGCGTAAACCAACAGAAATAGACTAAAGTAATGTAGCAAAGAATTGCAGATCTAATAAAACACTACATGAAAGTCCGCGACAGCATGTCTCTATTGCTTATGGTTAACTCACAATAACTACTTTTACGTTCAAAATTTCAACATGATTTCAACGCGGGTGACATCGCCAGCATATCTAGTAAACAAATAAATCTTCTTTCTGTCACTTGCCCTTATTCCACTCAAACTCACCTACCATATTTTTCTCTTTCATTCTCTTCTATCGTTCGTCAATTCTAGCGCTACTCCTTTTATATGCATGTTATGCTTCACACAATCCAATCCATCTCTTTTAAGGTCTTCTTCTTATCATATATTCATATACATTAATATTTAACACTCGTTTAGTCACATGATTTTCATCCCTCATCGTTACAATATGTCCATACCATCCCAATCTCGCATTTCTTGTCTTTTCTATAATGAGCGCAACTTATTATATATTCATTACGTATTTTATCCATCTTGTCACTACCATATATCCACCTTAACATTCATATCACATTTGCATACACTCTTCTTGACAAAACTTTATATCTTCATCCTCCTGCCCTTAACCCATTCTAAGTGGGATCGGCACAACATGTTATAAACATGACGTCAGATGATTTAGCTACGTATTATATGACTGGCCGCATGCCTGACGTCAACGTTATCGTATTTCACGACACCTCGGTAAAGAAATAAGATGGTATATTCTACTCAACTGGATACCACACGGTGGGTCAACTTACCTTAGTCATCTTTTACGACACCTCTGTGATAAACTAAATCAATAAATATAAACTTAACAACAAATAATTAAAACTTGTAAATATTACTAAGACAAAGCCCATTTTAATATATTTAACTCGGCATGCGACTAAAATATTACTTCTAAAAAACCGTTAAGACTTTTTTACACGGCTAGAATGTTTTTGTTATTCTTGTATTATATTTACGATACCAAATATTCAAAGACATCCTGTTATTTTAGGTTGTTTTTTGTTGGAACTACTATTTGGATAAGAGAAATGAACATATTCCCGTAATGAGCAAAACGTGTTGCGCCAGCGGCTTGTCAGGTAAGACATATCTTTAAGGAGCTAAGGTTATTCGATGCCGTTGTTTAAAGATTTGTTAAATATATATTACCAAGTGTTTCATCAGGTTGTTTCCCATCCATACGTTCATCCAACCGGCATAATGTTTAGTGACAGTTATACCATCTATTCATTGTATTTCGCCCTAAGCAACATATAAAAAAATCGCACAAGAAGTGCCTTTAGTTTACCCAACCCGTTTAAACGCAATTAGTCAAACAGTGTATACAAAAAAAAGTAACATTATACATCACTATTAATAAAAACATTTTTATGAATGAAAAATAGTTATTTGTGATATTATTGGTCTATCCTAAAGACTTCACAATATCAACGACTCAAACAAACACTTCTTAAGGTTTTTAGGGTTATTAAAAACTTTATATCTAAAAAATACATTCGAACTGCAGTCGTTATTTCTTTACTACCTTATAAGTTAATTAACATGCTTTACATAGGTTTTGTTCTAAATAAGATTATGACCAACATCCTGCCCCATATCCCTTATCCCACTCTAAGTGGGGTCGGCCCAACATGTTATAAACATGTTGTCACATGATTTGGCTATGTATTGTACGACTGGCCGCCTGCCTGACGTCGACTAACCTTAGTAGTTTACGACACCTCGGTAAGAAATGAGGGTGCTGTGTTCTAGTCAGCCGGATATCACACGGCTACTAAATAAGATTATCTCAAGTTAATTCTTAATATCAAATATTCACTATATTACCATTAAAGATTTTAATCGAGAAATAACAAAAGAACTATTAAGCAAATATCCTACCAATTCAAAATCTGTTACCATAAAACATTTCAAGACAGCTCGATTTATTAAGTAAATAGCTTGTTTTCGACGTGAACCTTTCATCCGTTTGGATGAATAAACGTTCCAAAATTTACCACAATGCCTTGAATGGGTATAAAATTTCTCCCTCCAGAGGGGAGGCTCAGATAGCCCTTTGTATATCTAAATGGGTTAATTGTTTAATTACCAATAAAAATAAAAACTAATATATTCAAAAGAGTTCTGACTATACAGCTGCCGCGTGTTTAAAGGAATAATTGCATACAGATTTTGAGTACGGCTAAAATTGACGGAATTTATAGCTGCTAACAGTACTTTACATAATATACTGGAACTGTTAGTGGGATCGAACGACTATTTATGTGATATCAGGATTATCGACCATATATTTTATTCAGCTATTAAATAAATGATGTATTTTTAAATCACGGATTTGTTGTAGCACGAAGAAATACAAACAATACATCATCAGTATGGAAGATCATTTATATTTATATTTTGGGCTCAAATTATTACAAAACTTACTTTCCCCAGCCCTTATCCCACTCTGAGTGGGGTCGGCACAACATATATTAGCCATGTTGTAATGTGATTTGGCTAAGTATTTTACGACCGTCGCCTTTTGCGCCACCTCGGTAAGAAATGAGGGTGGTCTATTCTACTCAGCCGTATACCACACGGCACTTACTTTATTCGCCCTTTACGACACCTCGGTTATAAATGAGGGTTGTCTATTCTACCCAGCCATATACCACATGGCACTTACTTTAGTCGTCTTTTACGACACCTCGGTAAGAAATGAGGGTGGTCTATTCTGCTGAACCGGAGACCATACGGCACTTACTTTAGTCGTCTTTTACGGCACCTCGGTAATAAATGAGGGTGGTATATTCTGCTCAGCCGGATACCATACGACACTTACCTTAGTTGCCGTTTACGTCACCTCGGTAAGAAATACGGGTACCTAGTCTATTCTACTCAGCCGGATACCACACGCCACTTAACTTAGTTCCCTTTTACGACACCTCGGTAAGAAATGAGGGTGATCTTTTTTACTCAGCCGGATACCACACAGAAATCAAACTATTACAAAACATTGTTTATATAATTATCAAAACCGGGAATGTGCACAAAATTAATTAACAGAGCACGGAATTTAATATTCTATTGCATAGCAGTCGCGTATGAATTGCAAGCATCATTAATATGGCTATAGATAGGTGAAATGTTACATCAAAGCTTTGACCGACGCGACGGCAACGCGTCTGTGTTTTGACGCCGACGAGTGACACTTTATATTATGTAGTGAACAAGCGGTATACACGCGTAAATTCAGTACACAATGAATTAATGTTTAGCGATATCCATGTGAAAAAAGGAAATCCCACTAACGTACTGCTGGATAATGATTTCAATCCGACAATTGTCACAAATTCATAATATGCCGTTCTATCCATCCATGTAAAAAAAATATTTTACACGAATAGATGAAACAGCATTGAATTAAATAAGAGACCTGTGAATAGTCATACTGCTGGATAATGATTTCAATCTGACATTTGTTTCGAATAGATAATATGTTGGTACTGTCCTCGTTTTAATTGCGCACAGCAAGGGAACGGAATTCTCTCCTGGCATCAATATTTCCCAGTTCTTTCGATTTAGGCCTTTTTAAAGCAAGAGTGAATAGGCATCTTCTAGGCAAGCGCGCTCCATCTTAGAGATAGCAGTCAAGCGCTCGCCTATTCTGCAATAAAAAATATGCTGTTAGCCCCACTGTTGGTTAGGCTTTCACAGCAACACTGGGCAGCACGGGCGAATGCAGATGCATCGTCGAGTTGAGAAATATGAAAAGTTGAATACAGAAGCTCTAGAAGGTTCGAAAAATGTGAAGTGATACAAATTAGGGAATCCTATAGTGAAGGGCTAGTGGTATGATTATGACAAATCACTACGCCGTTCGGAGGATCGTCATCAGAAAACTGGGACCTTGTCTTCGCTTTCTGTGTTATATATGTCCGTATGTGCGCTCCTTATTTTCTTTGTCATAGGAGTGAGGGATTGGAAATTAAAAATAATTCGCTGCTCCAATATGCATATGTGAAGAAAAGCGTGTGATAATTGGCATTATCAATAAAACGCATAAGTTTTGACAGAAAAACTCATCGATGTCTGCCTGGAGCACGAACTCGTAACCTACAAGAGTCCCACGGTCTTAACGCTGAGTATTTTTTTTTACCTCAGTGAAATCAATATTCAAGTGCATTAACTAGTAGTATAATAACTGTACCTTAAGCCGCTCCAATTTGTTTAAAATTATGACTACAAAGATAACCGTATAATAAGGAGCTTGTAATAGCAAACGCCGCGAGCGTTTGTTTTTGTTCAGAAACTCCGTTCCATTGTAGGTTTACTCTTATAGGATCTCTTATAACGAATCCATCTACATAATCAAGCCAAAATAAGCCCCTATAATTATAAATACTGCCGTGTAATAGATTTTCATAAAGAAAATGTTTTCTTTTATTTAATTTTAGTCTGTGAAATACCAGATGAGAACATTATAAGATTAAACACAAAATCATTAAAATGATAAATAACATGGCCGTATTTAAGGATGAGTTAAAAGGAAATATTGCTTTTAAGCTTTTTTAAGCTTTACTCTTGCTTTTAATATTATATTAAGAAATTTGTAGGGTTTTTAATATTCTTTTTTTCGTATAAGCAAGCCATAGCAGAACAGAGCTCGGTGCTCTTTTTAAGAGTTTGCGGGTTTAAAACATACTTTGTATAAAATATTGTGTTACTAAATGATCCGAGTCATCATACATTTTTCGCTGGTATAAAACATAAACGAAAACTAAAATATTACTAGCAGATTCAGTAATTTTGATTACCTTTGACATGGCTCGGTACTGAAAAGATCCATTTAAATAAAGTAAATGTAAGATACAATTTCATTAATTAAAATGTAATTTTAAATTACGCCGTACACTTAAAGCGAAAAACATCTGCTTATTCCACCATCAATTAAAAAATAATTGAATGTATAGCAGTGACATACATTCCTGTTTAATTTAAAATTAAGCAAATAAGCTTTATTTACGTCACACTGTACACATAAAAGCTAAAAGTATCAGCTTATTCCACCGTCAATTATCATTTTTTAAATCACAATTCCCTGTTTTAATGTGTCGTTACATTTATGATTTTGTTTAATTACAAGTATTTAAATTAATATAGCGACTGGAGTCTTTCTTCACTAGAGCAAATAATGTTTTCTTGAAAATCTTCCATTGCTTAGTATTTACAATAGAAAAATACTAAATTATTAATTAAGCCGTCATCATTCTCCTACCATTATCCCACTCTAAGTGGAGTCGGCAAAACATGTTTTAAATATTACAACAAAACATTACATGTTTGGTTAGTTATTTTTCACCCGGCCGCCAACCTGATTAGTTAACTTAGTTAACTTAGACAACTTAGTCGATTTCATGACAACTTGGTAAGGAATAGGGGTGGTCTATTGTACTCAGCCAGATATCTCACGGCAGATTTATTAAGCCATTATACCATCAATTTACTGAGGCCTTATATATATAAAAGTATCGTTATTGAATATAATTTCAAATTTGATTGATTAGGAACTCCTGGCGGAATAATAAGAGCAATTCGGGTTGACGTAATCTTGTCGATTTAGTGGATCTATATGCTCATAAACACATTGGTCTTTTACGAAGTTACTAGTACATTTATGATTATCCTCAAATTTTTGTACAAACGGTTTTAAATAGTTTAGTTGGGGCCCTAGTTTTTTTTTGCCCCATGGCCTTTAATTACCTAGTTACACCACGGCTTAAGCAATAACTCTTAGTAACAAATGCGATAGTATAGTCAACCGTTTTAATTTTTAACATTCAAAGGCAAAAAAGGCTTTTAGATAATCTTGGAATTGATTTCGCCGTACGTATTTTCGGTTCAACTAGAGCAAATAGAAAAGCCAAAGTCAATTGGAACATGCCCAATCGTAGTAATCTAAGTTGGTCTTGGAACATTGGTCTAAGAAAACAGCAGTTAATTTTCAGTCGGACCGTTGCATGAAGAACTTCTGATAGGTCAACAAGTAAGCCAACACTGTGTCAATAACTCAGGGGTAATCAATATTCTTGTTCAAACTTACAACAATAATTTCAACAGAAGTTTGTATCAGATGATGTTGTCAATCAAATATTAAACAAAGCAATCACTGTTTATAAATTTGTTTTGTTAATGTATAAAATGACTGGCTCGTTGGAGCAGTGGGTAGTGACTCTGCCTTCGGCTCCACGGGTCGCGGGTTCGATTCCCGCCGAGAACCAACATTTTCTTTAAAATAAATTTGTCGGTCTTTGAGCCTGGGTGTATATTTGTATTTAAGTATGTATTTAAAAATATATATATTCAAGTATATATTCACCAGTTGGGGACGGACGACCGTATGTGTAAGTGTCCCATATATTTATTTATTTTTTTTATTTATTTTTATTTTTATAAAAGAAAATTAATTGTAGGTCGATTACAGAAATAACTGAATGCAGTAAATGTCTTTTATCAAGAATTACACACATATTTATACCATTTGTTTTAGGACGCCTGAAACTATGGCGCTTGAGTGTACAATATTTATTCAAATCTTAAACATTACTTTCCGTTTATACCTTTGTTAATTTCTTGTAATGGTAAAAGAAATCTGCCTTGTCTTCTCACAAAAATGCAGCCATCATCTTGGGATCATTCCTTTTTGACATCACTCATCAGCATGTAAAATAATCAAGATATATTTAAATGATATATGTTTTGTTAACAAATAGAAAAAGTTTTTGCGTTGCAGTTCAAGGGGTTCTCTGGTTCTTGATCTCGTTTGATAAGAAATTTTATAATTATCATTCCTTTTCTGATTTTCCAAATTCAACGATGAACTTGGACCGCCAAATAATTATTAGAGACCGTTTAAACATCGATAGCAAGTCGCGCGTATTTCCAAATGTGTGGTTTACGAGAATGTTATGCGCTTCATATTAAAACTAAGTATTTCGTATTAATCGTTTAAAAACTTACAAAAATTAAATATTCGAGAAAGTTTAGCGCTAGTAATAGATGTATAATATGCATTTATATACGCGTCAATGTGCATTCAAGTAAAAACTTTTAATCTTAAAAAAAAATCAATTTACTTCATCTCACATCTGCTTGTTTTTTCCTTAGAATATTTTAATGAAATCAATGAACCGTTTTCGTTAGGGTCGATATTTTATAAATGTTGGTTTTTGTTGAAAAAAAGTTGACAGCATTATCTAGTTCGATTATAATTCTTGCGTAAAGCTGTTCTGCGCCTTTTCCTCTGATTAAACCATACCATATTTTTTTGTAATTATCGTCGATAAATTTTTAACAGCTACGGCCGAACAGGGAGAACATCTGACTACATCGTGATGAACCCTGTATATCGCTGTGGATTTCCTGCGACACATGTAGGTATATTTGTTATAACAAAGTTGACTAAACTTTGACGCAATAAACCTCACCATCTTCGTCTTCTGCTTTTGAGAAAGGAGTCATATCCCCAACAAGAAGCCGCTACTTTATTTTTTAAATCAATCAAATCAAAGTGTCATGCTGGATATATTCAAGTAATATATAGAGGAAAATAGAAATCTTTCCAACTTTGTTGTACGTCTATTCTTAACACAGGTTTTTCATGTCTTAGCAATTAGCATTTAAAAAGTAACTTGGTATTGGTTACATTTTTTTACATTTCTTACAACGCTCTATTCTGAGAATAAAAGCACATTTCCTATGTTTATATATGGGAGATGTAAGTTTATTCTTCCGACACGCAGATATGATGGCAAATACTCTATCCCTTGACAGTTATACTTATAGGATGATTACTATTATAATCCTACTTCCAGCAACATATTTTGCTTTGCTTCAACAGATATCTTTTAACAACATTAGCGAATTATTTACCGTTTACTTAAATTAGCGTTAAATACTTTAAGTGACAAAGAATTGAAAATAGAAGTGGTTTAATTAGGTTCTACATCAAATGTATTCCTATTCCGTTACATTATATGTCATGGATAAAAAAACTTTTTATATTATCTGGAGCATACTCCAAGGTTTCATTATAATTTAGCCTTGAGTCCTTCGAAGCAATTGGATAAAAGAGGCATCTTGAGTGGAATGCCTTTCGGGCTTCGTTTGTATCCAACTTTGAGGCAAAAACGACACTCGACATACATATAAGTACGCTACACGAGTTGAATATTGAAAATCTTTACAACTTTTATAAGAGTTCAATATGAGTGTTTTATTATGTACCTAGCTGTTGACCGGAACACAGGAATTCAACGAATGTTTACATAATTCATAGAATTAGGCGTTACTTCAGCGGAGATCCATAATACAAAAGTAATAATAAAATTATTTTGCTATAATCCGCGATGAAGTAAAATAGAAAATATATATAATGCTAAATCGCCTTGCGATTTTTTTTGTCGTAGAGATTATCTCCTGGCTTCGTTTGCGGGGCGAAACGACTGTTGAGTTTGTGATAGTGAACGTATATAGTGCTTGTGTATTGTGGTGGCGGTGGTGGAGGTTTGTGCAAGTGGTTTTTACGAATCCTGCATGTATCAGGTATGATAATCGATTGTCCACTTTACATTTAGCATTATATATATTTTCTATTTTACTTCATCGCGGATTGTAGCAAAATAATTTTATTATTACTTTTGAATGTTTACATCTAAAGAGATTGAACTTTGCATCTAATTAATCCGGTAAAACAGCCATATACCAAATAAAATAAATAGCATATATGCTAATACTTTAGCACACTTTCTAAATAATATTATTGTACGAAAAAAGATCCAAGATAAACCATGAAATAAATTGAAATTATAACCAAGTGAAGTATCTGACTATTGTAGTAACAAAAATTAGAGGTAATGTTTAAAAAAATGCTTGCGAAGAACTTATGTATTTTTCTTGTACATGTCGAATAAGGTATTTGTAATTAATATCCGTGAAGTATTTTAAAAGCAAGCTAGTTGTGCCATTGGCTTCGCCCGCGTAGAAATCTGTGTGTCACATTTCCTCTGAATTTTTGAACATAAAAGTAGTTATTCTGAGTTAACTATAAGAGACATGCTGTTGCAGACTGTTTTGTGGTATTTTATAGATTTTCAATTTTCTAGTACACTACTTTAGAGATTTTTTTTATGTCAGGAAAACCTCCTCTCTCCTCTCCTTTACCTCTTTAAGACATTTTAATATATAATTATAATTTAATATAATTATGCACTATTAATCTTAACCTTCCGGAATAATTGCACTATCTTTCAGTAAAACAGTACAAAAATCTACTGAGCGCAGTAGATTTTGAGAAAATAGATCACATAACAAGATAGACACATACGATACACTTTAGACTAGATATATTCACTTATTACTAGTATTGATAAAAATCACTTAAACAAAATGTTTAACCGGGATTGAACCAGTGGCTCAACCGTCCACCTCAACCCGTCAATCGTATTTTTTAAAATAAGTTTTTAAAAAAATAATGATACAGAATAATAAAATAAGTTAGCTGTAATTGGTGACGTGTTTTTGCACACCTTATGAAATAACTATACATTTTCATATATTTGAGTGCTTGTGGCCTCAGAAAATGTTACTATTCCAATATTGGAAAGATGTCAAGCAAATATACTAGTTCTCTTTTTGTCGTACTCTGGACATAAAATATCTTATTTATATTTTGGTTTGATGACAATAAATGGAGTACAATTCTTTATGTATTGTGAACTTAGATAATATTTATTATTATGAAGTTAAAATTTATGTAGAGTGATTGAAATGATTGAGCCAGTTAAAGAAAAATTCGAGTTTTAGTTTGACATAACGGCTTTTATAGCGTGATAGTACGTAGTACGGAGAATGAAGTGAAAGGCTTTACTGTCACGAGAAGATGAAAAGGCTAGGGAATATCGTCGTAAGAGTACCTTAGTGTAGTATAGTGAATGTAAGTGTAGGGTAGGGAGTGTAGTGTAGTGAATAACTGTAGTAAGGTACATTCCATTACAGTCCAAAGTTTTTAGTAACAATACAACCCAAATTTCGACCCCACCTGATAGAAACAATCTGTGCTAAAATCAATACTTACAAGGATAATATTTGAATTGAAAGTTAAATGACCCTTACTTTAATGCGTGATATAGAAACTTCTAGTTTCTATATATCATGGTTTAAAGTATACATGATATATAGAAACCGTCACTAAACCTGTAAAGTTTCAATATATCATTGTACTGGAATATAAAGTTTTGCAGCATTTTGCGGCTTGCGGCAGTTTTGTTGAAAAAATTAAAAAAAAATCTATTACAGGGAATAGAACTCGAGACCACCAGTAAAGCCGCACACTTATCACTATGCTACGTTGAGGTCGAGGAAATCTTAAAATAAATACGCATCGTCAATAATATATTTAATCAAGCGTTACTTTGCGGAAGTCCATAATACAAAAGTACTGAAAATAATTTTGCTATAATCTGCGATAAGAAAATTACATGTAATAAATGTAGAGTGTACTTTTCGTTCTCACACCCAATACGACGCCTGCCTGCGTCAACTTACTTTAGTCGTATTTTACGACACCTCAGTAAGAAAGAGGGTGGTCTATTCTACTAAATCGGACACCACACGGTAGGTCAACTTACCTTAGTCACCTTTTACGACACCTCAGTTAGAAATGAGGGTGGTACTATTCTATTCAGCCGGATACCACACGGCATTCTTTAAAACTAGCAAATGTAAAAGAATAAAACGAGACGTCACCATACGCCCCCGTCGAATAGCATTTAGATATAATATTATCCTCTTCCTGAATAATTTTATATTCAAATTCACACTCTAGTATATTTCGTTTCAAATAGCCTTATGTTCCCGACACCAAGTAAAATTCCTCCCAATTCAGTCGTCACGAAACAATTTTCATTAGGGCGCATTACGTGACTGCATTATTAAAAAGGCAAATGACACCCCGCTGTTACTCGGTTCGGGACCAAACTTTTACATTACCTCCAACAAAGTTGCGTATTCGTGTAGTTTGTACTGAACAGAGATTATTATACAAAATCTATACAGAGCATTCGCGTACAGTGCTTTACAGATATAAGATTATTATACAGGGCTTTAAAATCTATGTGTGAATTTACACACACTTCACACTTCGGGATTCGGAGGAAATGGAATATAAATATCTTCTTCTTATGCCTGAGTAGAGAATTTTGGTGGTCAATTCCACAAATTTCTTTTTGTTTCTTGATCTTTTGCAAAATATGCTAATATTCTTGACTCAAACGTTTTTTTTAAGATATTCCTCAACAATAACTTTCATTAAAGGCCTTTTCATCCAGATCTTTTTCCCAACATCTAAATTGAACGTATCCAGTCCTTTTATTTTATTTTATTTATTTTTTAAAAAGCTTCTAGCGCTTACGCCCTAACTTGGTAACAAAGTCAAAAACTTGATGTTTCATTGAAATAAACAAATAAAGAGCATCAAATATCAAACAACAAATTTCAGAAGAAAAAAAGGAGATATTGGTCTTTATTTTTTTAATTTGCACAGTAAAATTAGAATTCTGCATGTAACCTAAGTAACATTTCAATTTTAATTTTATAACAGATTTCCTCTGGCAGAATAGGTAAACGGATAGATTTAAATTAACGGAACGCTTACGTCTATTCAATTGCGGTTATATAAACAAATTCATACATTAATATTAAAAGCATTATACGACTGAACACTCAATTCAGCTTTGTTGTCAATGTAAACACTATATTTACTGTTATCTCATTAACTGAGTCCAATTAGAATATTTAATGTCGGATTTAGCTTATACGAAGTACGTTGAAATTTTGTGACTTAATTTGTTATCCAAGGTCATTTGTAAAATGGTAGGTACAAATGTCGAAATTCTAGCTTCACTAATTCGTTAAAATGGACATATAACCCATTTAGCCACTACTTATCGTTTTTATAAGTTATGATTCTTCGGCAAAGTAAAACACCGGAAAGTCAGATGGTAAATGGGAAAGACTCGGATGCATTTCCCCGTACAACCCAGAGGTATATTACATGTTTATTCCAAATAGAAACAATTCGCAACGCGTCTTAAGCCGAAGGTATACAAGAGCATATTTCCAAAAGCGTAGTTTGCAAAGAAACTGCATGAATACCCAATCTTGTTGAACTTAATGGAAAAGTTTTGCGCCTGAAGAGATCGTCTGCCATTCGCCCTTTTAACAATGCAGTCACGTAAGGCGCGTTAATGAAAATTGTTTCGTGACGTCTGAATTCGGAGCGATCTTTCCTGGTCTGATATCTACAATTTTATACAACATTTGAAAGAGAATGCAAATTGTTATAAATCCATGTATAGTAAATATAGATATATTTTCATTATATCATATAAAAAAAAACGATAATTACAGTGAAATAGTATGAAAACATTTCTGAAAAACTAGTGTAGGCTGGAAATTTGATAACCAGTTTGTTCGGCCTCGTACGAGGAATCTGGATAGATGCCAAGTCAAATACTATCTCGATAGCGGTGGCTAGTGGAACGCGATGTAAAGTGACACTTAAATTTTAGATTTCTTTACGAATTCGTGATGCCAGTGGCACTTTTCAATAATAGATTTCGGCTTCGAAAGTGCTTAGCCAATACTTTATTTTATAACATAATGTAGTTTTTTAACGATTAAATCTGGTGGTGGACTATTACGAAGTGAGGTCTGAGTTATTATTATATTACTACTAAATTAATTCAATGAAAACTTAGTTAAGTGCCACTGTTAAAAATTTCATAATATGGAGACTAATAGTTACACACTTACTTTCGAAATGGTTATTATCATTACTAAAGTATACGGCTGTATTACTTCTGTCAACTCAACACTAAACAAAATTAATATGGGATAATGTAATTGTTAAATGAGATAGGATAACGTAGGAATTGTAAATTGAATGAAGTGGTGAGCTATCGGAGCAGTAAACAATTTATAAACAATTTGAAACGAATGTATTATTCTAATTAGTTGATTTTAAAGAGATAATAGCAGATGGAATGTTTGCTGTAATAATAAACGGAAAGCGAGTGCTATCCGATTATTATTAATAACTAGCGGTCTGCCCCTGCTTCGCATGGGTATAAAATATATATCCCATGTCAGTCAGTGTAAAAAAAATGGTTAAAATTGATCCAGTTGTTTTGATTTATTCATTACTGCCCGTGGCCGTAGCGTTAAATTTGGAGAAAAACAATTTCCTTTCCCTATACCAAGACGATTTCCTGCTATCTTTGGAATATCTAAATTCATATAGTACATTTTTACTTATTTACTTTTACATTTTCCCTATGTATTTTATTTTTACAATTAATTACAGAATGTCTTTAAACAAACTCTTGAAAGAGGGACATAGCTGCTAAAGTCGAAGTGTTATAGGGCGAAGCGCGGCGTTCTCACGGCATTTTAAATCTGTAATATCTCCGAAAATGTTCACTTAAATTACATGCTGTAAACGGCCATATTGATCTATATTAAATCAACTATTTATTTAAGGTACTTAATTGGATACGGATTAATGCTGTATTGTATAAGAATTGCTTCAAAAATAAGGCATTATTTTTCGTAAAAAGATAACGAAAAAAATGCTTTAGTGGGTTATCCATAAGCGATAGACATATACCATCGCGGACTTTTCTGTAGACCTTTTCAATGTGTATAAATACTTCGTACATTATTTTGATAAATCTCGTAGGGTTTAGCCTGCGTTTGCAATGTAAGCGGAAAAAAATGTAATTATTTACAGAAACCTCAAAAATTACAGTATTTTTGTACTCCGTATTGAATGTTATTATACGTACAAACCGTCCTCTGGAATCACTCTATCTATTAAAAAAAACCGCATCAAAATCGGTCGCGTAGTTTTAAAGTTTTATGCGTACATACGGAAATATGGACTTTGTTTTATAATATGTAGTGATTGTTATTTTCCTCGCTAGAGAGCTCCGATCATAAATGCGTCCGATCGCTGCTAAATTCAAATGGTTAAAGGCCGAACCGCGTTTTTTTTTTCGAATTTGACTAATGCTGTTAGCCCTAATGGCTTTGACAGCGTCACCGATAAGACGGGCGAGCGCGGAAGCATCACCGAGAGGCGAACCGCGACCTCCGACGCGCTATTTATAGGCTCGTGGCGCGGCCCCTACATTTTAAATCTGTAATATCTTCGAAACTGTTTATTTAAATTACATGCTGTAAAGGGTCATATTGATCCATATTAAATAAACAATATATTTAAGGTTCTTAATTGGATAAGGATTAATGCTGTATTGTATAAAAATTATACAATACAAAACATAAGAGATAGATATATACCATCGCGGACTTTTCTGTAGACCTTTTTAAGGTGTACAAATACTTAGTACATCATTTTGATAAATCTCGTAGGGGTTAGCCTGCGTTTGCAATGTAAGCGAAAAAAAATGTAATTATTTACAGAAACCTCAAAAATTACATTATTTCTCTACTTCGTATTGAATGTTATTATACGTACAAACCTTCCTGTGGAATCACTCTATCTATTAAAAAAAACCGCATCAAAATCGGTTGCGTAGTTTTAAAGTTTTATGCGTACATACGGAAATATGGACTTTGTTTTATAATATGTAGTGATGATCTAAATGTTTGAATGAGTGATTGCCCTAGTAGAATGCTGTTGTTATATAATAATATAATTAGAAATTAATCTTAAAATATCTTGAAAAATATTAAATAAAAAAGTGTACGCAATTGCAAAGTTTTAACTACAATAACACTGAAAAGTTAAGAAAATAATGGTATGTTTGATATGTGTAATATAGAAAATAAAATATAAGTCAGAGCTAATTTTTTTTTTAAATAAAATCATCTGTATCAAGAATTGGTTTACTTTTACAAATGGATACCAATGTTTTTTGGATTTAAAACTTCAAATTTCATATGACACATGAATTCATCATATTCTTATTAAATAATATTTATTAAAATATGCTGTCAAGACCTTTTTCAGCTTCAATAAACTTTTTAAAAGCTCTTTTTAGGAAAAAAATAATCGCCAAGTATTGTATGAATTTCTACAAGAATTTATTTTAAATCTCTGCTAAAATATTCTGAAATTTCGATAAGAACTGGGTACTGAATAGCTCTTAACTAATAACTATCTGAGCAATATTCACGTCCCAAATCGCTAAGTTGAAATTGAGATTATCATATTCCTCGAAAGAGCTCTATAAAAGAATTTTACAATTCAGTGCAAAATATAAGCGAAATTTCTATTTAATATGATTTAAATTTGACTTCGTGTATCTAACTAATATATAAAGCTGAAGAGTTCGTTTCAATGTTTGATTGTTTGAACGCGCTAATCGCAGGAACTAATGGACCGATTTGAAAAATTATTTGAGTATAAGATAGTCCGTTTATCAAGGAAGGCTATCGACTATATAACATCACGGTAAGATGAATAGGAGAGGAGCAGCAATAAAAAATATTGCGAAAACGGGAAAATTTAAAGCTTTCTTTTATTTAGTAAAGCCTATTTAAAAAAAAAAATCTGACACCGTTTTCCATGCAGGCGAAGCTACAAAGTTACAAATAAAGATGTGTGCTTATTTGTTCTTTCAGCCCGAAATAGAACAATAACTCAAATTATATTTCGTCTTTCGTTTCGTGACATTTAAATAAGTAACGGAATCAAGGGCAGTGGAGTGGTTAAAATTTTAGTTAACGATCGGAGTTGGGAAAGAAAAAGTATTAAAGTATAAACAAAATATTCATAGTGAAATATAAAAATAAGCTATTTCTGCAACTAAATGTGTACATATAATTCGGTCCCCAGACACGTGTGTTAGTACATATGCAATTTAATTGCACCACCGCGCGAGAGTGGAGTTGTTTGCCAAGCCACAGCACACCCGTTTTAGCATTTTGGCAAATAAAGTATGCTGTCCTTTCCATTACCAAAGCGAGCTGTTTCACTTGAACACCTCTACATTGAAACTATAGAATTACAGTTGAGACGTTGTTTGCTTCTACAGAAATTAATGCCTGAAATTCCATTCGCTTCTTTAGATTTTTTGATTGTATTTTTTTTAATTCAATTTGACATGTAAAAGACAAAACTGCTATTTTTTTCAAGATCAGATCTTAGATTATATAACTTACAAGTTATGCCATCATCAAGTTATGCTATATCACTGCTTCCCTTTCATCTGAAAAAAATTCCCGAATTGAAATTTTGAACATAAAAGTAGTAATTGTGAGTTACTTAAACATTAGAGATAGATACATGCTATCGCGGACTTTTTTATAGTATTTTTGTAGATCTGCAATTAACTAGTACATTACTTTAGTGTATCTCTGCTAGTTTACGCGGCAAAAGTGTAAAGTTCTCAGCAGGCGAGTTTTTTACAACCGCGCGTCTTCTTCAACATAATTTACATTAAACGGTAATATACTATTAACCTAAATAGCCTTGTGGTATCCGGCTGAGTAGAATAGACCAGTCTTATTTCTTACCGAGGTGTCGTAAAAGGCGACTATGGTATGTCGACGCGCCATGTGATATCCGGCGAAATTTTCAGAAAGAATTGCACGGTCTTTTGGTAAAAACCGGCGACAAAATCCGTTTAGTATATTTTGAGTAAATCGATCACATACAACACAGTTTTAGGGACTTTGTTACATAATAAGTATTGATTGACTTAAGTTGTCAGTCGTAAAAGTTAAGGTCTTATACCTTTATTTTATAAAACATATAAAACAAAGGTATACAGGATACAAATTTTATTGAGTAATTTAATTATTGAAAAGTTTGAACAAATGAATTGTTAAAGTAAATACCATGCACATTTGTGTTTAAATTTAATTTGTCCATCAAAGAGCATTGTATTAATTGTATCAAAGCGTGAAATTGTATTTTACCCATGTTAACAATAATTGAAATAATTGTCATCAAAATAAACCATTGATTTTGCGATTATTAAGCAAATATAGAAGCAAATAATAAGTCAAGTGACGCTTGTACTCTACTTGGCACTTCGGATTTTTATCTTTAATATTTAAATGAGTTAATCTTGTATGTATATATAAATTTTCAGATTCAACGATTTTACTGTAATTCAGAATGTAGGAGATTTGGGAAGGAAAAGTAGATATAGATAAGTTTTATTTGAAAAAAATGTCGCTTTATCAGTCCAACCTTATTTCTTACCAAGGGGTCGTAAAAGGCGAATAAGGTAAGTTGACCCACCGTGTGGTATACGGTTTAGTAGAATAGTCACCCTCTTTCTTACCGAGGTTTCGTAAAAGGCGACTAAGGTAAGTTGACCCACCGTGTGGTATTCGGTTTAGTAGAATAGACCACCCTCTTTCTTACCGAGGGGTTGTAAAATACGACTAAGGTAAGTTGACGTCAGGCAGGCGGCCGGTCGTAAAAACGCAGCCAAATCATGTGACAACATGTTTATAACATGTTGTGCCGACCCCACTTAGGGTGGGATAAGGACAGTAGGATGATGACTTATAATCTCAGTCTTGATTTTCTTTGAATTACTTCCCTCAGTATCATATCTAAAAATCAAGACTGAGATTATATATTTTTGGAAGCTTCGAAGCGTCTTGCAAAAATTACCGCGGTAATTTTTTACTAAACTTAATTAATCTTTAACTAAACTAGATGTTTAACTAAACTAAAAATTAAATTGTTGACATTTAAGTTTGTAGTTCCTTTCTATTTGAATACTAATTTATTATATTTGGTATAACAGCATTCTTAACTAGGGCAATCACTTATTCAAACATTTAGATCATTATTAACGTATGTAATCGAATGTAGCACTCGATCCCGCTTTGTTATTACAGCAAACATTCCCTCTGCTATTATCTCATTACAATCAACTAATTAGAATAATACATGTGTTTCAAATTGTTAATAAATTATTTATGGCTCCAATATCTCATTTATTCAATTAACAATTTCTAAAACAACATGTCTCATTTCAACCATTGAATTATAGCATATTAATTTTGTTTAGTGTTGAGTTGACATAAGTAATAAAGCCAACATTTTGGTAATGATACGAACTGTAGTCAAAAGTAAGTGTTGAACTATAAGGGCCCTAATTATAAATATTTGACGGTGCCTATTACTTAGCTTAGTTTCTATTGAAATAATTTAGCATCATAATTATTTGTTTTGAAATTCAATTATTTGTTTTTCCGCCTTTTGATTTTTTACTTTGGTAACACTGTCTTGATCTGAGACCAAGGAAAAATCTAAATTTATCTTTATAAAAGTTCCGTAGTGACATTTGGCGAGTACAGATACATGCCGACAAAAGTTGATAGCGACAAATTGAAATCTATATTGGCAGCAATAGGTCGGCTTTCCTATTCATTATCCTCCACATTACCTGATCTTGAACGTCCGAGCCATGTATTTTGATGGCTCTCATGTCGGCATTCAAAATCTCAAGCTAACGCCTTTTTGGATAGCTGTGTGGTCTAGCATCAAAGACCATCTTACTGAGATTATCTATTTGCGACGTAACTTAAAGACTTAGGACAGACTTCTTGCTGCTTATCTCCAATGTCATGGATACTCAGCCTACTACGGATATAATCGTTTACAGAAATCCGCTATATTACTAAAATAGCAAAACGTACATCATTACAAATAATATCAATATTAGGCATCACGTTAGCAACTAGTTAAATTAATAATGTCACAATCATTGTGCTATTTAGTTTACTTAAACCTACTGTTGTGATAACCTTTTTAGTAATGTTTGCGCTGTCATGCCTGTTCAATTATTTCGTATCCAATTAATTTGTGTTTGGTGATTTGAAATGTTAGTCCAGCGATATAAAATGGTGTTCATTATTAGTTATCCGTCATTGTTATGTTTAGGTTTAAAAGAATGTTATGAAAACTGTATAAATACGAAAATAAATATAAAAATTTAGTTGTCTTAAATATACTCTTCTACATACATCGTAATATGATTTGATTTGATTTTCTAAATCATTTTCAGTAGCGAGGTGAAAGAATGATGTGTCTCAGTGTATTTGTGCGATTCGAAGACCATGTGGAGAAGATTAAATATCAAAAGACTTAATTTATAGAATTAGGTGTTATTTTGCGGATATCCGAATACAAAAGTATTAATAAAATTATTTTGATATAATCCGCGATTAATCATCGCGATAATTTTACACGCGACACAGGTACAAATATTTGAAATATGCTCACGTTAAGCAGAGGTGCAAATAATTTGCAGCCATTGTCTAAGCTGTAAAACTTCGGTGCCTAGTTTGCCCGCGTTCGCGAGGAGATACTGCTGGCTCTAGGCCAATTCAAGTCATATCTCGATGGCGAAATGATATAAGGTGAAGCTTAAAGTCAAACCAAATAAATCTAATAGAAATTTTTACAAAATTGATCATAAGAATGCTTTTAGAAGAGAAGACCTAAACATTTCTGACTATTGTTCAGGAAACAATACTGATCAACAAAGATCCTATTCAATAAGTAGAGATGGGCTACTTAATATAATACAGTAATATAATGAGTTGTATATTTCCGGTACAAAAATATTCTTACTCTTAAGTTTCTTAAAACAATTTTTTGTTGGAAAAAGATTCATTCTTTAGCTATGCTATATAAAGCTAATTTTAGTATTCCATTGCGAGAGGTCTCTTGAAAATTAAAACACTACACCAGCAAATAATGATATGGCATTTTTTTGCAACACTGTTCAGAATTTGCTTTGAACAACATTCATCAAATCAAACTATGTAACAACGGTATTTACCACTTGAGTAAAGCGTAGTCACGGAGTTAGGCCTATAACTTTTGTCTTCTTTGTGCTTCTCTAGCATCTGGTAAGGGTCTGCTGATTTCTGATTAGGTACTGTAGACAACTCTTTATGTATCGACTTATACAGACAAGTTGTTTTTGGATTAATTGATACGTGAATAACGTCAATCAATTAATCCAAAAAAATGAATAACGTAATAATTTCAAATAATATTAAACAGCCCTAATAAATAGTCACTGTTTTATTATATGTTTTATTATATTTGTAGAGCTGAAATATTTGAGTTAGATTAAATAGCAACTCGTCTGAATATCAATTTTCTTTCCAAGCATTTCATTTTTATGGATGTGACGTTACTTTCCGACCTTCAATAGAATTGAATGTAATAGGTACCTACGAGGATACTTTTTGCCCTTTTCGTTCGACTTTGCGAGCACAGAAACACTTAACATACAAATATCAAATAATAAAATCATTGAATATAATTTACACTTTTTCCCAGATTTTTTGTTTACAGATACAGTTAATATCGCCGCGTGGTATCCGGCTGAATAAAATAATTCAACCCTCATTTCTTACCGAGGTGTCGTAGAAGGCGACTAAGGTAAGTTAACCCACCGTGTGGTATACGGTTATGAATTGAAACATACAACTCATTACATTACTGTATTGTATTAAGTAGCCCATCTCTTCTCTACTTAATGAATAGGATCTTTATTAATCAGTACTTTCCTGAGCATAGTCAATAAAGCATATGACGTGTCAAAAAATATTTTGAACACAAAAGAAGAAAGCCAAACAAACTTCTTTAATCCTACTAGCAATATTATAAATGTGAAAGTTTGTGAGTATGGATGTATGTTTGTTACTTTGTTAAGGCGAATTCGCTGATACGCCAGGGTAACATATAGGCTAAAGAAATCCTGTTAATTCTACAGGAATAGGATGACATTGAAAAGCGCCATCTATCAACCTATCACCCGACAACAGTCTACGCAAAAGAAGTTGCGGGTAAAATCTAGTATTTAATTATCAGGTTTATACTCTTTATCTTATGAATACTTTAAGTAAATATTAATATACAAAAGTATTTTTCTATAAGGCGTCGAAATTTATAATTAGGACCTATCTTTATCTCGTGCTACAAAAAACTTTTATTTCTACCCATATTGAACATATTCAAATGTAAGGATAAGAATTTATATCAATATTTGATCCCCGCAGCACTCCTTGGAACGAATAACATCAGGAGGGCATGTATATTTGCTTCACACCTCTCGATATTGGATCGGCGAACGTATTTCACGTTTTCTAAAAGCCATTGATACTCCATTTTATGAACAATATATAGCTAAGAAAGTTTCAGTGCCAAATATCTGTGTATCTGAATTTGACAATACAAAAGCACGCGAATACTTTCCTTAAAAATGTTTTATGTACTATTTTTTTTAAACCTATTTTTCTAAATTCATATTTTCTTGATTTAGTCGTCTTAATTGATAATCATTCTAAGCTATGCCATCCGGTATTATGTAAACTTTTGTACAAAACGACTGGTGAATGATTTACGCAACCAATAGCACAGGATTAGAAATAATCACCCCCTTAAATTTATTCAGTACTAGCTTTTGCCCGCGACTTCGTGCGCGGGGACCTCAGTCCCGGAATAAAAAGTACCCTCTGTCAACCCTGCAAATATCTCCATCATTCTTGGGGTTAATTTGAATGATGCCTGATTTAATAAAGCCATGGTCATATATGACCGAAACGTCATTAAAAAATTTTACACTTCATATTATGAAACAATGTCCCCGCAGCGTCTGTCTGCTTACAATGAACTTAACAACTAATTTACGGGTTTTATTCAACAGACAGAGTGATTTATAAAGTAGATTTAAAAGTTTAATTTCATCGCAGATTATAGCAAACTAATTTTATTATTACTTTTGTTAATAAGGTTTTTTGTAAATTTATAGAAAATGATCATAAATGTTACTAAGTTTCTACTGGTTCTATATACTCCCGTAATCGTTACTAATATTATAAATGAGTATGTCTGTGTGTCTGTTTGTTACGTTTTCACGGCGAATCCGATAAACCATTATCAATAAAAATTTTCACAATTCTTCCTTATCCACACGGGTAACATTTAGGCTGTAGAAATCCTGTTAATTCAACAGGAATTGAATGACATTGAAAAATCCCAGTATTATCAGTCTATCAAAGTTTTTATAATCACGATTTTTGTTTTTGTCAAAGTCAAGTTGAATCTGTAATTTGAAAAAGGTTCTATATCAAGTTGTTTGGCTTACGTAGATAGTTATTTAAAAAAAGTTTTTATATATTTTGGATTCTGTTTACTGGATAAATTTAACAGAGTTATCAAAATGTATAATTAATATTAGTCATATGGGTTATTTACTAAAACTCCGTGTGGTATCCGGCTGAATAGAATAGTACCACCCTCAATTCTTGCCGAGGGGTCGTAAAAGGCGACTAAGGTAAGTCGACCCGCCGTGTGGTTTCCGGCTGAGTAGAATAGACCAACCATGAGGTTGGTCACGACACCTAGGTAAGGAATGATTCTTACCGAGGTGTCATAAAAGACGACTAAGGTAAGTTGACCTACCGTGTGGTATCCGGTTGAGTAAAATAGACCACCCTCTTTCTTACCGAGGAGTCGTAAAATACGACTAAGGTAAGTTGACGTCAGGCAGGGGGCCGGTCGTAAAATACGTAGCCAAATCATATGACAACATGTTTATAACATGTTGTGTCGACCCCACTTAGAGTGGGATAAGGGCAGGAGGATGATGATGGGCTATTTACTAAAATAAATAAATAACTAATATTATCAATGTGAAAGTCTGACTGTTATGTTTTCATGGTCAATCCGATGAAACAATATTGATGAAATTTAGCACAATTAAAGTCTATATGCCGAGGTAGGTTTTTCTCTTTATTTCCTGTAAATTAAAGAAGTAGGTTATATTAAGCTGTTTACATTACGTCGAAAAAGTTATTTTAATAAAGTTTTTATATGTTTTGGTTTTGTTTGGTCGGTACAACATGTTATAAACATGTTGTCACATGATTTGGCTACGTATTTTACGACCGGCCGCCTGCCTGTCGTCAACTTATCTTAGTCGTATTTTACGACACCTCGATAAGAAAGAGGGTGGTCTATTCTACTTAACCGGATACCACACGGTGAGTCAACTTACCTAAGTTGCCTTTTACGACACCTCGGTAAGACATGAGGGTGGTCTATTCTACTCAGCCGGATTCCACACGGCGGGCGGACTTACCTTAGTCGCCTTTTACGACACCTCGGTAAGAAAAGAGGGTGGTACTATTCTATTCTGCCGGATACCACACGGCGGATACATATCCCTATACATTTTCTGGAATGTGTTGAATCTGCCAATTCGCATTGGAGTAGCATGGTAGATAGGTCGCCTTCTTAAGGGAGAGAGAAGGCATTGCCCAGAATGGGAGATATGTTACTATCTCCCACTCTTTACTTACATAAATAATAAATATTTTTTTTTAATTGTACGTTACTTTATATAATATTACTTTTTCATTTAAAATTTCAAATAAATGCCTTCAATGAATAAAAAGTTTCAAACAACTTGGAAAGACGAAATATTTACTTTTGCATCCTACCTGTTAGTGTGACTCACCATTCAGTTTTGGTAGCCCGTGCATGTATAATGACTATCGAAAAGTGTAAGTTACACTATTGTTATGCCTAAGAAACTGAAATAAAAATGTGAAATTAAAAAAAAAAATCAGCTCCAGTCAGGCCTAATTCTCATAAAAATATTTGTACTACTCTTAGATATGGTAGTATATGTAATCCAGTCGCTAATCGCTTCAGGAACGGCGAGAAACGGAAAGAAATTCAAGTACCAGTATCATGGTATACGACCTTTCAACTTAAAATTGACATATCTTTTTTATTTGCTGACCGATTGAAATAAATTATACCCTATGTGTTGAGTGAGGCATTCTGCTACATATAAGTGAAAACAATTTTCAAATCGAATCAGCGGTTTCTGAGATTAGCGGGAACAACCGCACAGTGCCTAAAAAACTGGAATAAAAAATATGAAATTCTTCAAAAAAAAATAAGCTTCAGACCGGCCTAGTTCTCATAAAAATATTTGTACTACTCTTAGATATGGTAGTATATGTAATCCGGTATGAAAATCGCTTCAGGAACGGCGAAAAACGGAAAAAAATGCAAATATTAGTATCGCAGTATACGACCTTTCAACTTAAAATTGACATATCTTTTTTATTTGTTGACCGATTGAAATAAATTATACCCTATATGTTAAGTGAGGCTTTCTTCTACATATAAGTGAAAACCGCGTTCAAATCGGATCAGCAGTTTCTGAGATTAGCGGGAACAAACGCACAGACATACAGACAAACAGACAAACAGAGAAACAGACAAAAATTTTAAAAACTATTGTTTCATGTTTAGAAGCGTGTTTTGAGACGACAACACTAATTTTTTCGCAAAAATATCAAATGTACAGATTTTAACACCTCTACGATTTTATTATATGTATTGATATTCTTTGCCTAATATAACAAATGAAAGGTAAATGTCAGAAGAAAAAATAACCTTATTTGAAGGTTGTTTTTCCGATAGTCCATCTAATTATGGAATTGAACTATTGTTGTAACGCGATCAATCAATGCTCACTGTTGCATCTGTGCCATAATAATCTGCAAAACCCTTCCCCGATCCGGCGTGTAACTAAATTTCTTAACTTAACGTACTTAAAATTAAGTAGCGTTTATGGAGATTGTTTAGCTTGATTGTTCAGGTAATTCAATTAAAACTCAGAAAAAAGTTTGAACGGTATTTTAGACAGTGAAAAAACCGTTTAACCATTAAATGTGACCTTTCCGTTTATTTTCTTTATTTGGTAGGATAAATATTTCTATAGTTGTAATAAAATATTAATCAAGGTCGATATCGTATCGAGTAATACCATACAATATACAGTATTGCTTTGACTGGCCCTTTAGTGCAGGTGGCAGTGACATCGGTCACAGGTTCGATTCCTGATTCTATAAACAATCGTGCCTGGGTGTATATATGTTTCTAGATATGTAATGAAAATTTTATATTTATATATTTACCAGTTGTCTGTCACCCATAACACAAGTATTAAGTTACTTGGTTTAGGGACGGACGACTGTGTGCGTAAGTGTATCATATATTTATATTTATAAAAAAATATTACTACTGTAGAAATATCAAAAAAGTAACGACTAACAAAACTTCCAAAGGAGCTTGTTCACATTTACTGGCGGCTTTAAAATTCTGTTAATTACGTTTGAGGTCAAGCCCTGACCTGCAAAGCTAGATACTTCTCAAGTGTCGCATTTCATTTTGGGAGACAATATCAAGTATAAATCCCGCCTATACTGAAAAAACTCTCTATAAAAATTTCTACATTAATACTGCTATATCTTTCTAAATTTAAATATGGAAGAATTTTTGTTTGTTTTAAATTATCTGCGACAAACGAAATAATTCTTTTTGCAGACCTTATGAACCCATTCGGAAATAAGTTCTAATGATGTCCCGATTTACTTGAACAAATATAATTTGATTATATCGAAATATTGTTTGGAGAAAGTGGCGATGATTATAAAATAACTTGAATACAGATACTATTGATAATTAGACCAATGTTTTTGAAATTTTTTACCAATGAAAGTGTATAAAGAATTGTAGTATTATTTATCAGTTTTGTAAGGATTATTGTATATACTATTTCAAGTAGAAGAATTCCACTGACGTAAATTATGATATTCAATTCATTATACTCTATCATACATCGCCCAACAAACTCTTTATTTCTATATCATATAGCAGAATGGTGATCGATGTTGAAATCAAAGCGCTGAAACATTTCACTTCAATCTCTCACAAGTGGTTCTGTGTGAAACTTTTTAGTTTTGTTGTTGACCTGTAATAAAATATAGTGTGTTTTGTTTACCAAAATATCTTCTACCTTTGATCAAAGGAAAATGGAACTCTAATATACTTCGACCTGTTTAGTTTTCTTTTCAGTCGTAATAATATGGAAATGTGCGGCTTCTAGACAAAATAAATCAGACAGAAAAAACGCGTTTTAATTGTATATTTTGTAGCATTAAGTATAATTTCAGAAACTAGCATTTTGTATACTTATTATTTTATGTAGATTAATCCAAACTAATATTATAAATGCGAGAGTATGTCTGTTTAACTATCTTGCTGTCTGTCTTTTTGTCTGTTACGCAAATGACGATTAGCAATATTCAAATTATTCTTTATTCAAATTGCTTTTTACAAACACTTTTTCAATTACTATGAAACTACGACTGGTTCGGAAAGGTGCTTTTACCAAGAACAGCAGGAAACTCAACGGGCATTTTTTTTGGAAAATTATTTATTTTTGATAATAATTGTTTACAAATCAAAAATTACAATATATATTGTGTAGCTGGTTGCAACTAAAATTAAAGCTTACTTATTGATGACAGTTTGTATAATTGAAGGTTATTTCATATGTGTAGAATAATAGGAAATAAACTTTAAATGTTACAAACACTTTACGTAATTAAATTGTGTAAACCAGTAATTTGTTACTTCGTAGCATCTCCAAGTACATTTATATAAAAGTTTACAAAAGGCCACCATAAAGCAATTGCCTTGAAATATATTTCACTTTACTCAGGCAAAGCTTCCGGTGTCTACCGACTGGCAGCTTCAGGGATCGATCGGTCATAGCTATTGACCCCTCTCAGGTATATGATACGGTTTGCTTTTTTTTACTGAACATTGAAAAGGATTGGTGAAATGTTGCAGTTTGTGTCGAAGATCGACTGAGTTATAAGCATCGTTTGTTTGTTTTCTTCTGTTTCTGATAAGGTACTATTTTATTTGCTACTTGCGGTTTCACCCGTATGGAAATCAATGTATTTATTTGACATTTTAAACATAAAAGTAGTTTTTGTAAGTAAACCATAATTAACGCTGATATAAACTTATGTACATTAGCCTTAAGTTAATTATTATGTAAGTACTTTGCTGAAAGTACTATTTGACATGAAAAATCTTGCTATAAAGATATTTTTTCAGTAAAATAATGTCCTTTCAAAAAATAAACATGTATTTCGATTCATACGAAGCTCTCATTTTATCAACGCAAGTTTTTACAATAAACTGATATAGAGTATAATTAATTAATTATTTCTGAAATGGACAGATTTTACAATAGGAAAATGAATTTAATTTTGAATGAAAATTAGTTTTTTGTAAACAGTAATAGTAATAGCTTTAATTAACTAAGTTAATTTAATTAATTAAGTTGGTGTTTTAAGTAGACTATTTTTTTTTAAATTATGTTTAAAACACCAATCCGCATTGGAGTAACGTGGTGGATCTGACCTCTTATCCTTCGTGCTTAAACAGAGTGGAGGTCTTCGCTCAGTAGTCCACTAAAAAACTACTGCCTTAAGCTCATTATGTATCATGAAACTTAAAAATTTTTTTTAGCTAACAAAATGAAAAGGAAAAAACTTGCAAAAGGTACGTAAGTCGTTTGAGGGCTTGGGTATAAGATTCAATAATAAAATTCCGCAATCAATTTTAGCTTTGCCATTATAGCAGTTTACAAAACTGTTAAAGGGAGGCTGATACAAAAAGCCTACTATACTGTTGAGAATTATTTAGATGATAAGAATGCGTGGATATATCTACTGTCCAACCGTGTACAAGATAGTAATGACTTAATGTAACAGTCATAAGTATTTTTTTGAAAAGAGCAACCGCCGAGTTTCTTGCTGGTTCTTATTTGTAGGAACAGCTTTCCGACCCAGCAGTAGAATTGACGATTCAAAAGCATTTGTTTATAAGTTTATTTGAAGAAAGAAAAAAATTAATTTGAATTTGAATCAATATCTTATTATATAGAATATATACAAAGAGTGTACAGGTAGTACGCTTATTATAGCCTGTTTATCTTTGAAAAGATTCTTTACAAAAGATGACACAGACTCAGTAATGTGCGCGTAGCATAGTACCTCAGGGCATAGGTCGTCCGTGCAACAGTATCGTCATTAACTCCTTTGTTCTTAAATATGCATTTTATTTTCATCTTATTGTCATGGAAAATGGCTGTGGTTGCTAAGAACCAATTGTTTAAATTTTTACTTTACGCTTGAATATAAAAGTGGGATTGTTCTTCAGAATATTAAGTTTAACCCTTATGTTAGTAACCAACTTTACCGACGTCCTTTAGCAACCGGGTACCCGGGTACCCACGGTACTAAATATTAAAAATTGTGTGTTTTTTTTTCATGAAAAAAAAAATACTAAATTTTTTTCTGTAGTATGTAGTAGTAGTGTGTAGTTAGTGACAGTTGAAATAATAATAATACGTTGAAATGGTAGATTATAATTAAAAAAAAAAAAAAAAATGTAGAATTGTAAATTACATCTGAAACTAGTTTAGGGCACCTCAATTAGTATGACCTGTCTTAATTTTCCGGTGCTCCAATTCGTGATGTGTGTGTGGACAATGTTGAACTCAAATGTAGAAACAAACCGTATTCTGAACGATCGATGAACAGCTTTATTCTTACCTCGGCCGTACTGGATTCACTCAATCCATACAGTCGAAACCAGCTAAGTATAATATAAAGATCTGGTTGATTTTATGATGCGGAAAATGCATACCCTTTGCAAGGTATTATGTACACTGTTAAAACAGATAACACACTGGAAAAAATCAGGGTTAAAGACGAGTGAAAGAATTAGCGGCTCCATACCGAGGTAGTGGTACAACCATCTGCATGGATAACTTCTTTACTACTCTAGCCGTTGCTAAATAATTGTTATTGTGGTATTTTCGCATTGTTGGCACTCTAAAAATATACCTTACAATCCTAGTGTTATGTTATGGGAGCAAATAAGACACGAGAGCAGTATTCAACAGTTTTTAGATTTCGCGAAAAGGTTACCACGTGTTCTTACGTTCCGAAAACAAAAAGTTGTCATTCTGTAATCTACGATGCATTCAGATGCATCAGTTGGTGATGACAAGAAAAGAAAATTAAAAACTATAAATTTTTATAATAAATATAAAGCTGGCGTTAACATAATGGACCAAATGGTCCGAAGATACACGAGTCGACGACGATCTTCGAGATGGCCCCATGGCAATGTTCTTCAACATGCTAGACATATCTGTATCATACATGACTTATATAAATAATAAAATCATCGTTAGGAAACCGACAGGAAGTCGTCAATTTATGCGGAGCATAAGTGAAGAAGCAGCATTGCTGCTGACAGAACAGCGCGCGGCAATTCCGCAGGTAATTCATCACTTCTCAACAAAGATGGCTGCTGAAGTATCCTAGGTACAACACTAGCAGAAACAATGAATATAAATCCTAGTCCAGGGGTTCCAGATAAAACCGGAAGAAAAAAGTGACAGGATTTTGTCATGTGTGTAATAGAATGCCTTGCTAATTAGAAGACGGCGAAGAACTCGTAAGAGCTATGTTACGAGTACTAAATTAATGTCATACAGTGTGTTAAATGTCAGATTTAATATTATTAATCATACAAAAATGTAATATTTCTTTATTTCTTATAAAAAAATTGAGTTGTATCCATTTATAAAAATAATTTTTCAATTTAGTTTCTATATTTTTACTGTGGGTACCTGGGTACCCGGTTGCTAATGGGGCGATAGCTAAAGTTTAAGTTTATTTAAAAAACAAATAAGTAAATAAATAAATTTAATGCATTCATAACTGGCTTTCTTTTAAGCTAAAAAACGACGATTCGGGAGATGAAAATAAAATAATGAATTTTCTTCGAACTATTCACACAAATGCACCGCAATGGGTACCCGGGTACCCGGTTACCAACATAAGGGTTAAATCAGTTTGATTGTAGGTCTCCCTGAATTTCTTATGAAATTTATTGAAGCAACCTGTCTCGTGTTCGACGAATCCCCTTCAGAAGCTTTGAAAATCATTTTTTTCTATCTTAAAGATAAATATCGCATAGATTATAGTACCTGGTTGAGCGACCCTTGCTCGGTAATTTTTTATGAAATAAAAAAAACAAACTTCAAAAAAAATAATAGGGTAAGTGAGGTTCGATCCTAGGTATTTTAATTTCTCGCGACCACCCGTTCCCCGAATAAGCTACGCTGACTTGACGTTTAACTGCAAAAATAGTGTTTTATATATGCAATGAAAGTTAAAAGTAAACATTAGTATTTTTAACGCCCAAAAACAGGGATAAAACGTATTTTGAAAAAAAACCTAGCTATAACGATTTTTGCATGAAGAATTTCAGGAAAATCTTTGGACCGTTTCCGAGATTCCGAAAATATATATAAGCATACAAGATTAACTCATTTAAATATTAAAGATTAAATATTATCTTTCTAATACTTATCCTAATATTACGTGGATTGATATGTGACTAGACGGAGGCTAAATGAGATGGTTGGATTGTATGAAGTATTGGAATCATATAAAAGACCGCCAGAGTTGACAAATGATAAGAGAGACAACTTATGTGCCTTAATAGTACATAGCAGAAAAGCGTAAAAACACAGACATACTTTCGCATTTATAATATACTAACAATTGCCAGCGGCTCCGCCCGCGTGGAAAGATTAAACCCGTAATATAGTATTATGATAACCATAAAAATGGTTAAAGTGGGTTAACCTTAAAAGCTAGACATATGCTGTCCCGGACTTTTATTTAGAACTTTTAGAGGGGAACAATTTGTGGTACATGATTTGTGATAACTATTATTTAAATTTTGCCGTTTTTGTACTATTTTTTATTTCTGCTCATCTCCGATTCATCTTAGCGTGATGTTTTATAGCCTATAGCACTCCTCGATAAATAGACTATCTTACACTTAAAGAATTTTTCAAATCGGTCCAGTAATTCCTAAAACTAGCGCATTCAAACAAACAATCAATCAATCAAACAAACAAACAAACAAACTATTCAGCTTTATATATTATTACAGATTTATTCCATATAATAAATAAATGTAGGCAGTTATATTTGTCAGGCAATTTGTAATAAAATCAAAGCGAGGATACAAATATTTTATACTCATATATCAAATACAGTTGAGTACTAATTTCCCGCGCTAATAAGCCGTGAAGCGCAGGGCACCTCACACGATCTCCCCGGATATACTCGCCGCGCGATATATTAAACTTGTCATACTGTTGATCTCTTTTGCTTAGTTAGAATTCGGTCTAAAGGTAAGTGTACATAACCTGTGTTTTTTAATAGTATATTAATCATATTTATCTCATAATTTCAAAACACATTACCCAAGAAAGATTATTCAATGTAGCGACTTGTAGTAAAATATGTCGATTTTGTGAGACTATGCGATATATGCGATGTGGTTATTTATGATTTAGGAATGCTCGCAGAATATCCTACATAGAAATATATAGAAAAAAAGGCAGTGATTACGTTAACTTATTTGTTTTTTTTTTTAATTAAATATCAGATCTTTAACCAGAATAAGATAAATTGGTAAGTCTATATTGGTAAATTGGTAAGGCCTTATATACAATTGTTTGTGTGTATATGTTCACGGTCATGGAAATGGCGTCTGGATAATGTGCTGTGTAACCTACAAATCAATATCCAAAAATAATCCTTCTCCAAAAAGGGATGACAGGAGGCCTTTTGCCCAGATAAGAGTAATAGCTCCTATTAGTGTGAATTTACAGTGGAATAAAAAAATCGTGAATAAAGTTTTATATAAGCACACAATTTTTTTTAGTCGATTAACTACATAATGTAAACTCTGCTCGATGATTTAGACACAGATGCATGGCCGTGCGGCGGGCGGGCGGCCACACGCAATCCGACTGTTTTGTCGATTTTTGTTACCGATTAATGTTATGTTTTGATGCGCATTTTAGAAATTTTTAATTATTTTTTAAGAATTTTAGAATAGTCCTTATATCCTTGGCCCTTTTTCAACTGATTATAATTGCCATCAAATTTTAGATGATAAAATGTGTTTTACATTTTTATGAAGGTTAAAAAATATTATAATAAACATATGCGATATACAGTAAAGTAGGAAATTCAAATTTCCGCAACAAGCACAATGCATGAAGACGGAGCCGTATATGAGTACGGAAGCTGTAATTAGCTATGTAATTATGCAGGGAAGCCTGTTTGTAATTTTAAACAAATAATTATTTTTATTAAAGGTTTACTACAATTAAGTTAATACATACATTGCAGGGCTTACTTATTTACAATAATATATTATAATGAATTTTTCTCAATGCCAAATACGTAATAAAAAAATTACAATACAAAATTTACAACATTCTCTATCCCACTTATATTATAAATGCGAAAGAGTAAAGTATGGATGTATTTTTGTTACTCTTTCGCGGTAAATGCACTGAATCAATATCGATGAAATTTAGCACAATTATTCCTTTTAAACCAGGATAATATATATAGGCTATAGAAATCCTGTTAATTATTAATTAACTGGAATATGATGGTATTAAAAATCACCTTCTATATCAACCTATCACGCGTCAACGGTCCACGCGCGGCTAGCGCAAGTAGCGGCTAGTAATTTATAATTAATGTGTCAATAAACGATTTGCAACATCAAAAATATGTTTTTGTTTAAAGCGATCTCTATACTGATGCGATGAGAACCACAGTTAGAACTAGATATGTGATCACAGCTGCGCAAATTTAATTTCGTTGTTCTAGTCGTAATGCTAATGCAATACCAACATAATTTGGGAAAAGTGAGAGAGGGAAGTGGATCCCGAGTACATAAGTTCGTCTGTTTATTTTTGAAATGAAATTTGCATAAACGATAATGGTTTAAACTTTTTGTGACCAGTATTCTTTGATAACTTCCTTACGTATTATGTTAAATAATATTTAAAAAATTGTTTTCATACTAACGATGCGAAAATAAAGTTATAACCTATTCCAAATGTAAGCTGTATATAATTGATTAACTACTTAAAAAACATATCAAGACACAGAAAAAATAATGACATCTATATTATAAAAATATGTTTACTTCAATTAACTTTAAAAACTAAAAAAAAAACTATTAAAACACTATTAAAATAGACACACACGTACACACATTCAGTTAAATTTTTTTTTAATATATGTTTTGGAGCTTGACGCCAAGATTTGTATGGTAGCTAACAGAATTTTAATCCATTAAAACTATATACTTTGACGCTACCGACAAAATTATTCTCTGTACCGTACAATTATGTCAATGCGCGTTGATGATATTTCACATTATGCTTTCTGCCATTTGAATTAAAATAAATGATATATCAATACCATTAAGGCTCTGTTACACTCGGATTGAAAACAAAAACCGTCGACTAGACGTCTAGCATATTATTCCAATCCAAATTCACAATCACATAATCCGATTCAAAATAAAACCTATTACATACAGTGAATATGAAACTTTATTACACCTGAATAAAAGCTTTTATCTCGTATCAGGTGCTAATGTGGTTGACGCATGTGCATGTCGTCCTACACCAAACGTAACAAATATGACACCACAGTGTTATTAATTACATCCATATGATCAGACCACCCACAAGCATGAGATATGATTAATATTAGTACATGATATAGGACCTTTGTTTACGTAAATGCTTTATAATTTTTTTTTTGAACCAGTATTGTTTTTGTATAGAAAACGGCTATAATCACGTCTTATTCTACCGGGTAAGCCCGACTAATTTCAAGCCTATCCGGGCTTTAGAGGGCTATCAATAGGTTGACTATAAGAGCCGTGTGGTATCAGGTTGATTAAAATCGACCACCCTGATTTCTTACCGAGGTGTCCTAAAAGGCGACTAAGGTAAATATCAGGCAGGCGGCCAGTGGTTATATACCTAGCCAAAACAAATAACAACATGTTTATGTTTCATAGCAAGGACACATGTGTATATGTGAGCGCCATCAAGAGACGCCACCGAACACCGACTATAAACGTTAAATTGCAACACTTAGTTGACATGTACGTCTTAAATTTAAATTAAAAAAATAATATTTATAGTATAAAAACCGGCTAAATTCACGTTTTTTATATCGACTACGAGTTGCCGCGATGATGCGATTTAAAGAGCTTCTGAAAAAGTGCCCCGGATGGACTCTAAACTAGTCATGCGAACCTGATAGCATCAGACGTGAATATAGCCGGTTTCTATACATAAACTATAAATACTACTCAAGATATTTCAAATTCACAAATACCAGTGTAAATAAATGGAAATGGCTGTATCAGTAAAGCGCAAAAAAAATCCATCTTATTGACAGTTACATTTTGAACCAATCACAGCAGTAAGCAAAAGGGTTACGGGGTTAAGTGAAAATAAAAACCTTAGGTACTGTATATTTTAGTAAATAATGATTCATTATCCCACTCCTTCTCGAGTTGTCTTCTTTTCAATGATTCACTATAATTTTACCAAATTTGTCTTTTAAGCTGAAGCATAAAATATTAGTTTAGTGCTATTCAAAAAAGAAATTTCGGCAGCATTCTTGAGACTGTATGGTTGAAAATTATGCCTCGTTATTTTTAATTATTAATTAGTGAAATACTTGGCGTTCATATTTCTAATACCTGTGTTTAATAGAGACGTCAATTATTTTTAAAGACCTCGTTATAAAAAAACCGTTGATAATCGGACGCTATGTGCATATTACCTGCTAAAGATATGTGATAAACCAAGATGATTCGTATTCATTTCATATTAGTTCAGAAGCGACATGCTGCCACAAATATCTATAGATAGCAACGATTTCATTATAAACGTAGCCTAAAAATAACAGTAATATAAATTTTTGTATTTTTCATTCATTTTTTATATTCTTTTTCTCGATTTTAAGTTGGCAGTAGTCTACTGCACTTAAATGGCCATCCTTCTACACCATACTAAACACCGATATCGCAATCAGATTGCTTTAGAATAAAACTGGTTTAAATTTTTGCTTGCCCAGTATTTAATAAAAAAAATATTAATTTTTGATGTGCCGTGGAGGGCTTTGCAATCTATAGGCATCGACAACCGACCAATGTTCTTAGATCCATAGTTTTTATCGATGCAGATTGGTGACCGAAATATAGCATCCATAGCGTGACTATGTATGCATTAGTCTACACTATCATTAGGTAGTTTTTTTTGCAATTTAAAATTAAGTTAACCCTAATGGTATTCACACCGCAACCGGGGGAGTGTAAGGTTTTGTTAGGTTTTTCTCACTCATATATTTGACTTGCGACCCGTCCAACTTCACACGGTTTGAAGAGTTACATTGAGAGTTGGCGTTTTAGTTAAGCGGCCAAGTATTGGTTCGATGTACTCCAGCTAAATATTATCTGAAAATATTGTTAAAACCAGTCCAACCGTTTCAAAGTCTTATAAGGATATACTTTCTATTTTATATATTATGTATCTTATAATGTAATTTTAAAGTGGTCAATAATTCCGCAAGGATATACTACTATACTAATTAATGTATACTGTGGCACGTGAAGTCATTGAGCGCTTCAACAAATGCTACGAATACCTCCTACGACCTGTCTGTTCTCAACCAACCTTGCCAAATTGAAAATTCCGTCGTCTCAGTACATTTATGAGGCTAATTTAGTCTTAGAAAACCATTTTAATTGGTGGACAAAAATTAGTGTAAAGGTTACTTGAAAACGAGCTAAATAATCAATGAACATAATATTTATACTTCTTTAAATGTAAATTAAATTAAGTATCATAAATGAGTTTAAATGTATATTCAATTAAATTAAATATCATAAATATTTATAACTGTCTTAAAACTTTTTTCGTAGAAGTTGAAAATTTACTTAATTATTTAGCACAGCAATTATTAATATATATGTCATTTTTAAACATTTTAATCAATACACTCTAGTGAAACTGTTAATTTCATTACAAAATAATATCTAAATTTTTTACATATAATTATTTGCATTGTATATAAACTTGGTGGATAGTCAGACGAAATTTCCAAATTAACATCAGTCGAGTGCCAGTTTTTTTTTGCGAATTTTTAGAGATTGTTCTAACGCCATACAAAATGGCGTAACACTAACGCGATCGTTAAAAAACTCGCACTAAGCACACAAATCACCACTGCACCAAATCCGATCAGTGACAACATCGCTAGTCATCTTTGTTATTACTTGGTGCATAATTTTTTAACGCTTATCCGTTATAAATACATCGCTAAATACTTTCAATAACAAAAAGGGAAATAGCTAAAGAAATAAACAATTAGTCGTAACTAAATTTGAAAGGTTTTTTTTATTTATAGTACTATTAATTATACTCATTAATAGGCAGAAAACGTATGATTTCAAAATATCTGGAAAGAAAAACGCTTCCTTAATTTTCATCTTAACGTGGATTTTTATAAAAATATGAATAATTGATTAATAAGATTCATAAATGTATAATAAAATAAGTTTTATATTTAATTATTAATAAACTATTATATATAGGATATAAAAATTGTAGTTTACTCTATTTTCCAATCCGTTCGATGCATTATTGTACATATTACATAATCTTGCCTCGGAGCAATTTTTCCAATTTCAGTCCCATTCCACAAGCGAATTGGACGCATCCGTCGAATCGAAAAGGCTCGTTGAAAATTTACATATGTTGCAAAACGGATAGATAGGCAATCAGGCCATAGTAAACATAATAGTTCCATATGTTACTTTGTTGTTATTTTAAATATTCTTGTTATTTTTTCGTATAAAATGTGAACCTTTTCAAATATTTATATAAGATTAACATATGAATTCACTTTTAAAAGTCATCATTCAACTTCCCTTATCCCAATCTAAGTGGGTTCAGCACATGTAACAGACATGTTGTCACATGATTTGGCTAAGTATTTTACGACTAGCCGTCTCCATGATGTCAACTTAACATAGTCATCTTCTACGACTCCTCGGCTTACTGAGTGTGGTCTATTCTACATAACCGGATACCACACAGCGGGAGTTAGTAATATCAATGAATAAAATAAATTTTCAATCAATCAATGAATAAAACTTAAAATTCCTGGGTAGGTTCATGTATTATATTTGTTACTCATCACAAATTTCGATCCTAATAAGTAAGTAGTACATTAACTATTACTCGGCATATGCCGACAAAGTTGTGGAATCTATTACTATAGTATAAAGTGGGAATTGAAAAGTATAATGGATGTCAAACGTGAGAGATGACGCAAGGTGATCGAACGGGCCATCATTGAAAGCAAGTAATGGATCATAGTCGACATCACCGAGTTGCGATAAAATCAATATCCGATCTTTCATGTTTATTTTAGCACTTAATAAATAATAAAAACCCATTACTTTTAATACATTATTGATTTTATAACAAAGTAAAAAAGTAACGGCCTATAACTATCCCATTGCTGGGCGAAGGCCTCTTCTCTCCGTTTTTGGAGGGAAGGATTGGAGCTATGACATACCACGAATAGAAAAGACCACCCTCATTTCTTACCGAAGTGTTGTAAAAGGCGACTAAGGTAAGTTGACCCACCGTCTGATATCCGGTTGAGTAGAATAGACCACCCTTTTTCTTACCGAGCTATGGTCAAAAGGACTTAAAAGATTGATGTATTTTATATACAACTTTATAGTAAATCCATAGATTTTTTCCTTAATAACGATTAAATTGCTAAAATATCTTAATTCCTTAACATAATTAAAATATATTTTAAGAATAGGACACAAAAAAAATAGGTTCCTAACTATTCCTCCTCTCGGAAATGTAATAAGACAGTCAACAAACATGTTTAATATATTTTATTAAAATGTCTAACAATTTTAGCTTTTGAAGGAAAATATTTGCGGTTCTATACAAAAGAATATTTCTTTAAGCTTATATTTAATGTGAAACGTAAACTAAATATTGTTTTAAAAGTTTATATGCATACCTAACATTTTTTTTCATCTTTATGAAAACTTTCTACAAAGTGAGTCAAGAATTTTTTAAATTAGAAACAACAATTTTTAATGTTATTAAGGAATTAAAAAGATTGGATTGGGCATATTTTTTGCATAGTTCTTGTTATTACTAGTTAGTGTAGGTTTTGTAAGTAAAGAAAATATTTCCTAATTCAAGAGAAAATAATATGACCGTATCTTATTTAAGCTCAAATAGATCATCATGATCAGAACGCATTAAAAAACGTATTTAAGTTAAAATATAAAAAAAACCATCGATATGATTTGCAGCTGCTCACAAGGTGTACGAATAATTTGCTTGACAAGTAAAAATCTTCCAATTTATTTAGTGACGTTACTATTCTAAACCGATGAGCACTGTTGATAGATTTTTGAAAAAGTGTTAAATGGTTGTTTTATTTAATATTAATACTTCTATAACAATAGACCACCCTCAATCCTTATCGAGGTGTCGTAAAATACGACTAAGGTATTTTAACGTCAGACAGACGGCCTGTCGTAAAATACGTAGCTAAATCATGTGTCAACATTTTTATAATATGTTGTCCCGAAACCTACTTAGAATGGGTTAAGGGCAGGAAGATAGTGAAAACAACGACGCGAATGGAAGCCCGTCAATCGACTTTTATAGCACAATAATAAAAAATATTTTTTTTCATATAAATATTACAAGAAGTATCCCAACTTCAAAACGTGGAGAAGATATCCCTATGGTAGACGTTTCATCCCATTAAGAGGACGGGCGTCATCTTTTATTACTACATTGCAGGAAGCCCGTAAATACAAGAAATAATGCCGTGTGTACAAATACAACATTAAGTCAAAGAAGTTATTATGTCTACCTTCCTTTGGTAAAAACGATATGAATATTTTGGGTATCTTGAGTACTTCACTTATAAATATTCAGAAGTACATTCGCGAAATATCCTCGCTTTAATAGCTTATGACTAAGTGCTTGAAAGAAATTCAACCGCAAAGAAACAACTAAAGATGTATGACGCATAGCTGGCTAACATACAATCATAATTTACCGCTCAAATGAGTTTGATAGAGTAAAACAGTACGTATACAGGTACGTACGTTAACTATTATTACTGGTAATCTCTTTTTCTTTTATTGCTTATTATTATCACACTATTATTTATTATTATCACACTATATTATGTTGACCTCCGTTGATGAACCAGCTTATATTTTCCAAATAACTGTATATATTTTATTTATAAAATTAGGCGATACTCTGCGTAGGTCCATAATACATAAGTGAATGAATATATTTTTTTGCTTTAACCCAACGCGGGTTAAAGCAACCTCGCGTTAATTTTATCTCCGATACCAATAGCAAAATAATATTTTCATTACCTACTTTTATATTTCTAGTCTCGTGGCACGCCACATCAGGCATGTCAATGTAAAATTGTAGATCATCTTTCCAATTCAATCAACATTGATATTTGAAAGATGGCACCGCCATATGGTATCTGGCTGAGAAGAATAGACCACTCTCATTTCTTACCGAGGTGCCATGAAGGCCGACTAATTTAAATTGACCCGCCGTGTGGTATCTGTCCGAGCAGAATAGACCATCCTCATTTTGCCGAGGTGTAGTAACAGGCCACTAAGGTAAGTTGAGGTCTGGTCATAAAATACCTAGCCAGATCACATCACAACCTGTTCCAAATATGTTGTGCCGGCCCTACTTAGAGTGGGAAAAAGGCAATGATGATTTAAAAGATGATCTACAAATTGCAAAATTCCAAGTAAAGTAAAAAAAATAAGCTCATTACCAAGCGAAATTTCTTTCGATCTCCATTTTGCAGAGACAGATTGTCTCAGTATGCTTGCTTATATCTGCCAGCGGCACTGACACTCGCTGTCATTAATTGTTGTTCCCTCCATTCATTACGTTGAATTATCTTTGTTAAGCCACGCGCCTTTACCAAATGCTTAAATTTTTGCCTTCCTTTGCAAATTAATGTACCCGGTGTTTTCAATTACATAATTACTGTTGGCTTATTTACAAATAGCATTTATTTTTAAATTTACAACATAATTAACTAATTAGAAGATTTACTAATGAATATAAACCATGTGGTTAATCTGAGATTAATTATAAATATAAGAATTCAGTTTATAAAAACAATGAGTGAAGTATGCGATGCCTTTCTGGAGTTAAATAGCTTTGGGATAAATAGTTATGAAATAAATGGTCTAAATAGTAATATAAAACACTTTAAATTTTTTTTCAGATATATATAAAATTATACATATATAATATAACTAAAAAAAAAATTACTCGTGATAAGTGAATTTGGTTGAAGCACGTATGATTTAACGTATGCTTGATAAAATTTTTAAAATTCCGAAAGTGATGAATTACAACTAGCAACACATAAAAAAGAGTTTAATGTTTTATTTATAAAATAAATAATTATTGTTACAAAGAAGTAAAAGTATTAATACATCTTTATATAAAAAAATGGAATTTTGTAGAATATCCGAATAAACATATGATATAAATGAAAATAAATTCGATATATCGTTATAATCTAACAGAAGTAAATAAATTAGGTTAGGCTAGGTTATAGGTGTAGCTTATTTCATTCAAATCCTATCGTATTCCTACTAAGTTTGTGAGTATGGATTTATGTTTGTTTTTCTGTCACGGCGAATCCGCTGAACTATTCCTTATTATCCCTTATTATTTATTCCTTATTATTTTATTTCCTTATTATATTATTTTATACCTTATTCCTTATTATTATATTATCGCACAATTATTCCTTATATACTGGGGTAACATACAGGCTATAGAAATCCTATTAATTCTACAGGAATAGGTTAAAATTAAAAAGGGCCATTTATTATCAACCTATCACAGTCCACGCGAACGAAATTGCGGATAAAAGCTAGCTATTTCTAAGAGTCAAATCTCATAAAATTCAGCTAAAAGAATGCAATGCACACATTACTCAGAGTCAATACTCCCCATTCGTAAACTTAAATAAAGTATTACCTAGAAAGTGAATGAGCTAGATCCCATCTGCGCTATACGACGACATCCCATTGGAACCCTAATGTAACATGCATTTTTAATTTGTGTCAAGAGTCCCAAGGCGACCGCGAGGCTAATGCAACGGGCATGGTACCGGATAGCTACCATTTATGGATTGCGAGAACGTCACGCGAAGCCAGGCAATCTAAATTAACTATTTTAGTAAGGAATTGTTTTTTTATGGTACAGTGAAGCACAAAAACGGCAGTCGATTTATTTATGGCTACACCGAATGCGCCCGTCCAAGCGTGGTATCAATAGCTTCCAGTGCGATCGTCTTTTTGGTTTTCGAAACTAGTTTTTTTACTGAAAACGTATTATCAGAATATCCTATTTTATAACTATGATTCACTAAGAGTATAATAAAAGAAAAATGGGAAAACTTTTCTAGCAATGTGAGCATTTTATATGTGTTATACGACAAAAATACAAATACGAAGAAATAAGATAACTATAAACAAATATAAAAAAAAGTTCAAGCCAATTATTGGAGAAATGATTTAATTTATATAAGCAGTTACAATTTTGCATTTTCTTAGAGTTTTAGAACAACACCTTTTATTTTGTAATTAAATAATATAAATTATAGTATAGTATTGTAATTAATTTTTTTGTTGAATTTGATATTGAACAAATTGTTTATAGGGAATGTAGGCACTCGGCGGGAATCGAACCCGCGACGGCTAAAGGCTGGGTCACTTCCAACTGCGCCAACGGGCCAGTCAATAATGTTCTTAAAACAGAAATTCTGTATTCAAATGGTATATCTTTACACAGAGCAACTGATATGAATAACTATCTTTAAAAAGAGTTACTTCATAATTTAATATTTAATTTCAAGAAAACTCCGAGTAGGTACATAATTTGTATATACTTTAAAGAAAGAAGGTTGCAATAGGAAGTTTCGATTTATACAATAAATACAAGTAAAGCATTAAAATCAATATCAACTCTAACAAATAATCCCCAAAAAAATTGTTAGTAGGACTTTGTCTGGACGAGGTTTTATTTTAGATACAGGGCTTACGTCCAGTCGTCGCTACATTTTATTTCCCGATTCGCTTTGCAAAATATTTTACAAAATAAAGGTTGATCGATTTAGTGAGACTTAGAATGCAATACAGAAGTGTTTTATTTATAGAATTAGTTTTGCGGCGGTCATTAACACAAAAGTAATGAAAATATTATTTTGCTATAATCCGCGATATAAAAAAAATATTTCGGATTAAAGCAAAATATTATTTTTATTTTTAATTTTTTAACAGAAATTTTTATTGTATATTATAGTACTGCTTATTATGGTGTTAAGCTTTACGGCTTTTACAGGATTACCAAGCGGGATAGTTGCGCATGGTGTCCTATAAATGAATATAATAATTTTTGATAGTAAACTCTTGTGATTTTATGAAGCTGCGATAGCGCAGCGGCGAGAACTTTCGACTCTTTTGACGGATCACGGGTTTAAACCCGGGCAGGCACCAATGAATTTTTCTGTTCAACTCAACTGTTATTTGCGGTTTATCACGCGCTTTTCGGTGAAGGAAAATATAATTTTACCGTCATTAATTGGCTGCCAAAGCCTTATTTATTTATTTGCACCAGCAGCCCAAGCAGGTGAGATTGAGACATGAATAGGACAGCCTCCCACATACACTCCAAAATTCTGTAAATACCTTCAAAATTCAAATAAGAAATCAACGTAAATTTCAAGCCACAACTATAGAAATATATTATCCAAGTGCTACATGTAAAAGTCGTGGCCGGTCCCGTCCGTATATCGGGAGCGTGAGACCCGACGCAAACGATGAATTATTGCTTGCCATCAATTATCGGGACGACGTTGAACATTGCGCAAGGGAAAGCCTAGAAATGTCATTTCTTCTTAACACTTTAAAAGCCGTTTTAAAATAGAATGCGGTAAAATTAGGCAAAGAATCCATGAAAGAATCAAATTTTACTGAATGACATTAGTTTAGTACCACTTAACTGAAGATAAAATTGTAATATTAATGAAGTAATATATGTATTTGCATTTGTGTAAGCCTTAAACCTTTCGAGGAGGTCACGGGTTTAAACCCCGGGCAGGCGGCATTGAGTTTAAAACTTATTTGCTTAATTCATTATGTGCTATATATTTCTGGAGTATTCTGGGGAGCAACGTGATAGTCTAGCACCAACCTATCTCTCCAGTGAGAGGGAAAGGCTTGGGCATAGCCTTTCTAGCAGTGGACTCGTAACAGGCCATTACTTTTTGTATATGTATATGTATTTACAGCTAATAATATTTCGTATATGTTTCTTTTTATTTTTACTACATAAACCGTAAAATTATTTTTTACATCAAATTACTTATTGATAGACGACTTACAATGAGTGTTCCGTAATCATCGAGTGAAGCAACGTTAATACGCATAAAAGTTAACAGTTAATAAAGGAAAATAAAATATTTTCAGTCTTGCTCCATATATTAAGTTTTATGTTTATATTTACGCCTTTATACTGTAATTCGACATTGTCATGTATAAACAAATAAATAAAAATAAATAAAATACTAATTAATAATACGCAACATGGGGAGGCCTATGTCCAGCAGTGGACTACAATAGGCTGATGAATGGATGGATGGAAATAAAATACATGGAATCTTTTGACGTTATAATGTTATGTCTCTTCCAGTATGAGTAAGAATGTGACCATATTGTAAGGCGGTGTTTACATCATCCTGCTTTCACTGAATTGCTCAGCTCGGTGATAACAATGGTTGTTGTTCGCTTGCTATACGCCGCCGAACAACAGCTCACTGTTGACGTGATTAATAAGACGCGCAAACACTTTAGTGGTATTTAGAACTTGATGAATAGGTTCAAATAATACTATTTTTGGGACCACCAATTAATATGTTATCATATATATCATGGTTGCATGAAATAAGGTGGAATGGCTACACCGCACTGGAAAACGCAATGTCGATAGACCCTCTACAAGATGGACTGACGATGTTAAAAAGATTGCTCGGAGCCGCAGGATCCAAGCATTTCAAGATCATGAGGAGATCCCGTGAAGAGACCTATGTCAGCCGAGGACAATTATCGGTTGAGGAAAAATAATTAGTGAGTAAATTGTTATCGTGTATGTCAAAGGTGACGATCTGAATTTTAAAGAAACGAACACGCATACAAAGTGTATTTGTACATTTAGTTTCACCATAGCTATTTAAAGCTTTATTATTATTCTTTAAAACATAAACTCTTACAGCAAGTACAAGAAAAAAAACTTTCTACTGTATTAAGAACTCGCGATCGTGGAAATGATCAAATATATTAAACTTTTAAAAACAAACAAAGTAAAACTACTAGTCAAAATAATAAAGCCTAAAGCGCCTTAATAATGCAAACGAATAGAAAAATAACAAAAAAAATCACGGACAAATGCGCAGTGCTGATGTCACTTATCTTACCTAAAGGTGAAAAGAGATCACTCACAGCCCTGTGAAACGTAGCTAACAAAGAATGACAAAATGGATATTTTTACCAGCGTCCAGTAATATATTCGGAGAAATGTATCACCATAATAACTCAGTCCTTTGAATTGCCGACGTATTTCGCGGGGACAATAACCGTTCGTCCGCCCAGAAGGCTAAATCCGTTACCTAATAATAAATTTACAGTCTAGTGGATTTTATTTGTCTCTTCTGTACAATAAATAATAAATGTGAGCTGTCTTTATTCAGTTTTGAAAACAACAGTTATTGTTGACTAGCACAGAAAGACAATCACATAATTGTAAAAAAAATGAAAATTGTTTTCGATAAATTTGCTAGCACTAAATAAATTTATGTACAAAACTAATCTATTTTTTACATGAGGAAACCCTTCATGGGTATGCTATTTGCTAGGGGGTGGAAGAAATTATGCCGGATATTTACCGGCTAAAGCCTGATGGTGTTCCGCCTTGCTGCTTGGTGGCAATGGCACAGCAATACTGAACGCATCACGTCTACTCCCTCGTCAGCAACCTACTCCTCATACTCTTGGTAGAGCCTGGACACATTTTTGCACCACAACTGACGGAGCTGATTGGGAGCACTTAATGCATCTACCACCTCTGAGAACCTTAGTCATTTACAAAAATAACCTATTAAACGTGAAGAAACCACATTTCAGTTTCGATCAAGAGTTAATGTACAATTTTGCTTTCACGAAGTAATGAGAAATTCGCTCGCTGAAATATGAAAAACCGTAGTTGAGCAAAATATATAGAATGGCAATATCGAACATTATTGCCTAAGTAAAGACCTGAACGCACATAAAAGTCGAGTTCCCTGAATCTTAGGAATAATCAAAGTATTATTGAGCTATAAATCTTTATCGCTACTCACAACGACGCCGCAACGACCGAATATGTGAATATTTAGGTAACTTTTCTATTGGCTTATAAGGAAAAGTTAAATAATCGGGATCATAATATCTTATCGTGCCCTTTTACGAGCAACGTATTACGACCTACGAAAATATTAGGGTCATAATGCCAATTTCACACGGAGGCAATGCAGTGTGCTAAGGTAATGACAAAAAAGCTCACTGACGTTTCTACCTGTCAGTATTTCACTGATTCGAAGCTTGAAGCTTTATATCGGATTGCTCCAGTTCAAGTAAAAGAGTGCCAATATTCAAAATCCTCCAGAAATATCGATTCATACAAATTAAGTAAAATTATTATGATATAAAAATAATTTACAAATGATGGTGCATAGCGTAGTAAGAGATGAGAATTAATAAAACGTCATGATTTGCAGCGCAATATATAACGAATATCGAGGCGCTTTCTTGAACCGCAATACTCGAACTCTTTATAATAGATAAATACGTTATAACTAACGTAAACTAACTAAATAACTCATTAGGACTTCCGAATAGTACAATCATTTAACGATACCTTAATTAAATTGTACAAAATTTGGAGATACGTCCGAAACAACTTAATTTTACCCCAAAAACCAATCCAACCCTCCGCTTTTCATCTCACAGATTAATTTTAAATTGGATTAGATTAAGATCCAGCAAATCCGTTATGTTGACATTTTTATTCAATCAACTCCGGTATTTTTGTCCTTCCGGAATTAAACGTTGTAAACGAAAAATGTTTAGGAATACCGTCTTTTAATATTTTGCCTTTCTTTCACTCGAATTATTCTAAACTTTATCTTCTAACAACTACAATGTTAGATTATACTTAAAGACCCGAGCATTACCCACTGTATTCAATTTCCGGTAAGATAAACAATAAAATTTTATCCTAAAGAACCAGCCTATCAAAAAAGGATACCGATCCTTGACATCCGGGAGTCCTAGGTTAGTGAAAACCCACACTTAGCTATTCATAACTACACTTTTTGACAAATGGGGCGTGGAGTCATCGCTATATATTCTCCCTTCTTTTGTATCGAATCTATCGAACAAATATAACCAAGTATCTTTTACGTTATCACTGTAAAAATGATTAGTATATTGAGTGCACGAACTAGTTTTTTTCTTCCAAAACTTTCCGATGATCCCAACAGCAAAAACGATGAGCGATTAGTGCTGATTATGTTTATAAAGATCCTACTCCCATATGCAATTATAATATGTCCCAGTGTTTCATTTGTAATATCTAGAAAAATATGTAAGGTAAATGGCGTTTCCCGAGGCGTACAAAGAATTACTTCGGCGCGGAAACACGTTTGTTATGGTATTATTACCCTTATTTAATATCAGAATGACAAATACAACTCCTGTTTGACTGCTACATTTGGATCTGAAACTTTGGCCATTTTATTTTGCTTTTTGCAATATAGTAATTACTGTCCTAAAACTGGACAAAAGCAAAGAGGGTTAGGTACCTATTTTTGAAAAGAAGCGTTAGAGCTTAGCCTTTTATGTGTCAGGAAAACTTATTATGGATCGTCACCGCCCGACGGAGACGAGCGGTGGGTATTATGGACTTTTACAGACTAAAAACCTGACAGTTCTCTACCACACTACTGGCCGTGGCAGAGACAGGGTACCGTTGTACACATTGTCCTCATCCCCGGGAGCAGCATCTCTGAACCCCAGAGTGTGCCACCTCTGGATCGAGACGTTATATGATGCATCGACCGCCTCGGTGACCTTTTCAGATGGGAGTCCGATAAACCCCGTTTGGAACGCCCAGATGTCCCCATTAGGGCGGCAAATGACGTCCTTCGGCGAGGTGTCTGCGCCCAACTCGCCTATGGTGGATCGAATACAAGGCCTCGACTTCCCAAAACAGCCCCGCTGCCTCCTTTCACGAGATTACGTCCTTGCAGAAGAAGCCATCGCTGCCCACGATCTCTACAAGTCTAACATGGCTTGAACCAAAATGGGCAAGGAGAGATCGTGCCCCACATGTACCACGTGCTCCGCTCACTGACCCGCCCAAGAGCTTAGACCTACCACGACGCTTTTAATCCAGATTAGTATGTTACCATCGTATCAGGGATATGCTGGTCTTCCCGTGAGGTTTTGCTTCACCGAAAACCGCGTGAAAAATTGTTAAAAGAATTAAGCAAAGTTCTTATGGAGAACTCATTGTTCAGGATTTGCACCCGTAAAGTTTGCTAAATTATCTAACGAAATACGTAACATGGTAGCTAACACAGCTATCATTATCACTATTTCTATACAAATTCGATACTGGTATATTTAGAATATTTTACCAATAGTTATCTTAATAAAATGATAATCTTAAATAATATGAATAATCTTATTAAAATTTAAAGTCCTAAATCTACTAATAGTGTTTTTTTATTGGGTTTAAAGATAATTCTCAAAACAAATTTTATACTACCAGGAAACAATGCTTAAAAAAATGTAATTCTCTATATTGCGGCGACCGAATGAAGCTTCATTCGGATACAATTTAGGTAATGGGATTGCTGAGAGGTGATTTCATTTAGTCCCACATTTTCTAAACGCTTTGTTAGCCGCAAAAATTTGATTGTTTCTTGTTTTCTGCTGAATAGCTGGAAATTTCTTAAACCTTAAAGTAAATTTAAAACGTATTATTCCACGTAATTTTTAGAATAGGCTACTTCTTATCATAGAAACAATATATATTCAAAATAAAATGAACATAATAAAATAATATTTATAACAGTATCTGAGGAAATTTAATTTACTCTTAATAATAACTTTAGATGTATCTCTAAAGAGATTTTTAGATTATTATACGTAATATAATTTGGTATAATGATTTATTCGACATAAATTTTTACTACTTGAGAGGACACTTTATATGTAATGGCAGTAATAAATTTCGTATTTTTACAGTCTCAAACATTGATACTCAAGTAAGTTTAGCAAAGTTTTTTTAGATTCTAGAAAATTATGTGTTATATCGGCTGGAACAGTATAAATTCGTTAATAACTGATGTGTTGTCTTCCGCAATTAAATTTACCTTTTTCCAAGTTTGGAATTGACTTACTGCTATTATTATAATTAATAATAGGATTGTAAAACGTTTTCGTGTTAGCCCAATTATTTTTGATATTGTTACATTACAAGTAGCAAAATAGATATTTAGATTTGGTGTTAACGACATCGTGTCATTTACTCAGTCTGACAATCGTCGTGTTAACTGTTATTATTTCATTAAACTCCTATTATTTTTAAATAATAAAATTCAACTGGGAGTTTTAAACATAAATACATGATATATAGAAATTGTCCGATAAAAACCAAAGAAATATTTAATAAATATTTAAAAATCTAAAAATCAAAAGAAAAGTAACAAAAGAAAAAACCAATAAAATTACGATGGTCAAAATTCATATAATATATCAATACTAGCGGCCTGCCCTTGCTTCGCACGGGTATAAAATATATATCCCATGTCAGTCAGTGTAACTAAAAATGATTAAAATCGATCCAGTAGTTTTGATTTATTCATTACTGCCCGTGGCCCGCAAGCGTTAAATTTGGAGAAAAACAATTTCCTCTCCCTATACCAAGACGAGTTCCTGCTATCTTTGGAATATGTATTTTATTTTTACAATTAATTACAGAATGTCTTTAAACAAACTCTAAAAGATTCGAAGTGCTATAGGGTGAAGCGCGGCGTCCTCACGGCATTTTAAATCTGTAATATCTCCGAAAATGTTCACTTAAATTGCATGCTGTAAACGGCCATATTGATCTATATTAAATCAACAATTTATTTAAGGTACTCAATTGGATAAGGATTAATGCTGTATTGTATAAAAATTGCTTTGAACATGAGGCATCATTTTTCGTAAAAAGTAAATGAAAAAAACTGCTAGTGTGGGTTATCCATAAGAGATAGATATATACCATCGCGGACTTTTCTGTAGACCTTTTTAAGGTGTACAAATACTTAGTACATTATTTTGATAAATCTCGTAGGGTTCAGCCTGCGTTTGCAATGTAAGCGGAAAAAATTTTAATTATTTACAGAAACCTCAAAAATTACAGTATTTCTCTACTTCGTATTGAATGTTATTATACGTACAAACCTTCCTCTGGAATCACTCTATCTATTAAAAAAAACCGCATCAAAATCTGTTGCGTAGTTTTAAAGTTTTATGCGTACATACGGAAATATGGACTTTGTTTTATAATATGTAGTGATATAAGATACGATATTGTTTTTACATGATGATAAATCGCTTGGTATTCGCTCATATCAATGGATCAATCTTTCCTTTCCATTCTCAATCTTTCTTTTTTAATGTCTGTGAAATCTTAATACATGCAGTAAACAGTTCAAAAACTTTATTTGAATTAATAATATTCGAACAGGTAGAGTTTTCACCGAACTTTTTGGTATGTAATCCAGTGCTGTTACGATGCGAACAATACTGAGCGGTCGGGTTTCACTGACTTCACAAAGCCTTTTGTGAAGCGCGATCCGATTGAACCGGCTCGGAATCCCGATCTACAAATTTAAAATAGCTTTTCAATAATGGCGCAATATATTTTATATTACATAACGGATTAACGTTATGAATCTAGGTTATATATTATTGTGTAAACCGTCGCTTGTACTCTCGTTGCGGATTATCAGGACAGACTACGGTGAAATCCATTTCAGATTCTCAGGTACGAATAGATCTAACCATGAATGGAGCAATCTATTGATAATCCAGTCGAGATAAGGTAGCTTTCATATTATTCGATTTACTAATATTATTAATTGAAAACTATATTTATTTCTAAATATCCACGCCGTGTGGTATCCGGCTGAATAGAATAGTACCACCCTCTTTTCTTACTGAGGTGTCGTAAAAGGCGACTAAGGTAAGTCGACCCGCCGTGTGGTATCCGGCTGAGTAGAATAGACCAACCTCATTTCTTACCGAGGTGTCGTAAAATACGACTGAGGTAAGTTGACGTCAGGCAGGCGGCCGGTCGTAAAAACGCAGCCAAATCATTTGACAGCATGTTTATAACATGTTGTGCCGACCCCACTTAGAGTGGGATAAGGGCAGGGTGATATATTTATTTCTAAATATCCGTATAAAGTATCAGATTTAAGAAATTTTTATAAAGATATTTAAGTTGAAATATTCACATACTATACTTTATAATTTAATACTGCTTAAAGTCCATATCGAGGTCACAAACGGGTCTTGTACACTGTAAGTGTAAACTTCATTAAAATTTTGTTATCGGAGTAAATTGCTTCTTGTAGGGGAGACTTTTAGATCCCACTTCTGAAATAGTTGAACCCAATCGACACATCAATAAAACACTATTTAGAAGTGTAATTTTCTATTGACTAAATCCATACCTTGTTTGTAACGTGATTTCTCACCACAGTAGTATAGAGGTTTATTCAAAGTATACGAACCGTTAATGAAAATTGTCCAGTAATATTTTACGATATAAACGGGGGTCGTGTTATTAAATATCGTGATTCAATTGATCATTTATTACCTCGCTGAGCGGGCAAGCGTGTAATAAAATTTTTATTGGGTAGCTAGTGTAGGAATAATGTATATACATTAAGTGAAGCCCGCAAATTGGTACGGTATAAAATGCTTTATTCATAAAAATTGTGCGTGTATATAATAAATAAAAATACATAGGTATATTATAATAAATTATGTACCTTACAAAGATTATGTTACGAAAATAATATAAATGTATTTTGAGAAGGACGCGCACTATATTATTTAAGCTGATTTTTTAGTGTAAAGATAAGATTAGAAGATTAGATAAGGTCTTATTTTATAAGGCAGTTTTTGATACTGAATAATTTTTTTCAATTTTATTATCGACCTCCATACCAGAATCGAGCAATGTACAAAAAGACCGTAAACCCTACAACAATCGAAAGTGAATCCGCATCAGAAAAATAGTTTATCTAACCTACATCTTGATCCAGTGTCACATAACATTCCCCTTAGAATTATGTTACTCGAGATTAGTAAATAATCACTCTACTCTCCACGTTTTCCCACCTACTGCTCTCGTCCATGCCACACAGTTAAGATTAACAGCTTATAACAGCTGTAAAAAGGTGTAAAAATAAAGAAAATATCTACTTCTTGCAAAACATAATAGCGCCCTTATTTTGGGCAAGTGCATACCAACATCTAAAATACGAATGCAAAGGGAAAGACCCTTGCATTTCACCCCTTTAAAGGCGTGATGAGTAAGTAGGGTTACGTTGTCACCTTTGACTTCAAAGTTTACATATTTGTTTATAGTCTACGAACGCATCACACGAATTTTCAATAAAACGTTGAACGTTATCATCCTCCTGCCCTTATCCTACTCTAAGTAGGGTCGACACAACATGCTATAAACATGTTGTCACATGATTTGGTCATGTATTTTACGTCCGGCCGCCTGCCGTACGTCAAGTTAACTTAGTGCTATTTTACGACACCTTGGTAAGAAAGAGGGTGGTGGATTCTACTCAACCGGATACCACACGGCGGTTTCGCTTACCTTAGTCGCCTTTTACGACACTTCAGTAAGAAATGAAGATATATTCTACTCAGCCGCATAACACACGGTGGAACAAAAAACATAAAACGTAAATATATGTAAATTTGCATACATTACAATAAAAAATATATATAAAAAGACAACAGTTAATCTTAATTAGAAAACAGTAATCCTCCGTTTATGCTTTTCTTCATAAATATTGCTTATTGTTTGTTAAAGTAATTAACAAAATCCATTTAATATCCGCTACATGATTTAATAATAATTCTCTTATAATTTTCTTTTCACCCAGCTCATAATACTCGTATATTACATCCTACATTTACAACAGTAACTTCATTTACAATTCAGAATGAATGCACGTAAGGTAAATAAAGTAAAATCGGATAGAAAGAGCGCGCCTACTAATGAACTTTGCTCATTATAATTAAGCTAAAGCCTTTCGAATAAAAGGGCTTTGCAAAACGACATTTCCTTGTTCAATTACAGTGTACTGTTGCTCTTTTTTAATTGATACTAAAGTGGATTTTCTGAATGCACGTTCTCTGTTATTGTTTTTGCGTTAATCAGTTACAGGTTATATAGTTTACTAGCAATTGCCAGCGGCTACACCCGCGTGGGTAGATTAAAACCGTAATATAGTCTTTCGACAACCATAAAAGTGTTTTAACCTTAAAAGCTAGATATATGCTGTCGCAGACTTTTATTTAGAACTTTTAGAAGGGAACAATTTTGTAATACATAGTTTTTAAATTACTATTACCGTTTACTCAGCGCACGCAAGGAAAGCTTTAAATTTTGGCGTTTTCGTAATATTTTTTATTGCTGCTCCTCTCCTGTTCATCTAAGCGTGATGTTATATAGTCTATAGAGACTTCCTCAATAAATAGACTATCTTACGTTGAAAGAATTTTTCAAATCGGTTCAGTAGTTCCTGAGATTAGCGCGTTCAAACAAACAAACAAACAATCAATCAATCAAACAAATAAACAAAAAAACAAACAAACTCTTCAGCTTTATATATAAGTATAGATTTGGCAGCTAACGTATCAGTAATTACTGACGTCTAATGGCAGAAATATTTGTTTTTTTTTAAATATATTATTTTTTACATATTTCACAAATTTTACCTTAAAAGCTATTACAGCATAATCGGGCAGATCTATTTATAATTCGCATGAGAAACACTTCGTACGTTTTCGTGGGATATCTGTTGCAAAGGGTTTATATACACAACCTTAAAAAAAGTGGAGTCTATCTTCTGATGATGTTTCGTTGATAGTGAATGTATGTAGTGCTTGTGTTGTGGTGGCGGTGATGAAGGTTTGTGGGTGTGTTTTTACTAATCTTGCACGTATCGGGTATGAAAATGGATAGGCCGGTCTATAATTAGCATTATGTTTATTTATTTAAAACTTTGTTGAATCAGGACTAAGCCTTATGTATATGTACAAAGGGCGACCTTATCACTGAATAGTGATATCTCGCAGGCAACCCAAACTAAATCTATTATATATTTTATAAACTACATATTTACTAAAACTATATATACATTTTGTACTTACTTAATCTCGGATTGAAGCAAAACAATTTCATTATTACTTTTGTAAAGTTAACAATCAAATAATAGCAATAATTATTACTCCAGTATTGTTGATCTGCTGGTAAGTAACTTTAAGTCCCTTTCAATTACGCGGTCACGTACGTAATTCGGCTAATGACACCATTTCGTGACTCCTATACGAGCTTAGTGAGCCATTTGCTACGTCCAAGGTGTTAAATGGAACTTTCGTGTTTCTAAACACGATATCATCTACTTTTATATCTAAATTAACATTTAACTAGTACCACTTTCAATAAAATAACCCTTTTATAGCATTTTATTGACGTTCTTAATTCTAAGGTAGTTTTTTAATAACGGAAAGAAAAGAAAATATATGTTTTATGTTCATGGATTATGGGGAAAGTATAATATCGACCACTTATAATGTGATATATTTATGATATGATTGTGTTTGCAGCTTCGCCCGCACAGAAACCAATGTAGTTAAATAAATATTCGAACATAAAAGTAATTTATAAAATTAAGCATTACTTTCCGGAGATCTATAGTACAAAACGAATAAAAATAATATTTTGCTATTTTTCCGAAAATATTATATTGCTATCCGCGATAAAAATTGCCCGATAAAAGATTTTATCGCGGATTGTAGCAAAATAATATTTTCATTAGTTTTGTAAAATAAAAGTAGTTTTTGTCAGTTAGCCATAAGATATACAGACATGCTGCCACGGACTTTTTTGTAGTATTTTTAAAGATCTACAATTCTCCAGTACTTTACTTTAGTGTATATCTGTTGGTTTACGCGGCGCACTCGAGTAAACCTCCCAGTAGGCAAGTTTTTTTAAAAACTTGTTACATCTTTAAATAAAACCGTTATGTACTTTTTTATCTTTATTACACTATTAAGATATAAAATCCATTGTGCCGACCCCACTTAGAGTGGGATAAGGGTAGGAGGATATATAAAGGGCGGACTCAACACTAAATTAAGCGTTTTCCACCAGTCAACCTTAAGATCAAATAATTAACAAATTTAAATAGGTGCAGCAAGCAAACAAACAGAAGAAGAAAAGGCGTAAATAATTAGGAAATAACTTATAACCTAAAATTCAGGAAGAATTGTACTACCTGTAAGCAGAACCCTTACAAAAAGTCGTTCAGTAGATTTTGATTAAATCATTATGTGATTAGTCAATATTTATGACTAAATCTTATATGATTCGATATGTGAGACAGAACACACTTAAGAAGAAAAACAAAATGTTATTGAAATTCCTCAAACTCTCACAATACATAATTTATAGAATTAGGCGTTACTTTGCGGAGATCCATAATACAAAAGTAATAATTAAATTACAAAAGTAATAAGTAATTATTACAAAAAAGTAATAATTACTTATTACTTTTGTCTCACAATACAGTTATGAGTGACGTGAAAAACATAATCATTTCACTTTTAGTGTCTCAGTTTGGTCATGCCATACAAAAATTATACATATATAAAGATTTTCATCATCATTCTCCTTCCCTATCCCACTCTAAGTGGGGTCGGCAAAACATGATATAGGTAAGCATTTTGTCATATTATTTGGCTCCATATTTTACGACCAGCCGCCTACCTGACGTCATCTTACCTTAGTCGCCTTTTGGGACACCTCAGTTAGAAGTGAGGGTGATCTATTCTACTTATTCGGATACCACACGGCGGGTCAACTTACTTTAGTCGCCTTTTACGATACCTCGGTAAGATATGAAGTTGGTCTATTCCACTCAGCCGGATACCACACGGCGGGTCGACTTACCTTAGCCGCCTTTCACGACACCTCGGTCAGAAATGAGGGTGGTACTATTCTATTCAGCCGGATACCACACGGCGTGCACTTGACATTTATGTAGAAGAAAAATAAAATGAAATTGAAATCCCAATCCCAATACTCGCAATTACTGATGCCGTTATGAGTGACGTGAAAAACATAATCATTTCATTTTTAGTGTCTCAGTTTGGTCATAGCATACAAAAATGATACATATATAAAGATCATATATGAGTGAATCTGAAACGTAGGTAAATACTTGTCTCAAACTGACGCCACATTTATTACAATTATCGCACGAATGATCACGATAAATGTGTCAACAAATTGCACACGCCGTTGTCTCCAAGGCTTTATTTCGTGCGATGGAGCTCATTCTATCAGTTTCCACTACATCGACCCTGTCTTTAACGCTTTGTTTTCATGACTTTGATGAAAACAATGTTCAAAAAAACACCTGGTTTACTTTATTATTTATGAATTTCGATTTCGTTTTGTTAATCAATTATTTATTTTTATAATAAACAAATATTGGTCTTAAGTATTTTGATATTTCTCATCTTAATAGGTTATGACGATTTTGACTTAAAAATATATGTAATGCATCAATAAAGGCGTTTATTATTTTTCACACTAATAATGTTCCATAAAAAATTGTAAGTTTATTTGAGTCACAATTTTATCATTCGCTTTTCAGAAAACAAATTCCATTTAAGAATCGTTAAATAATAAAATAAAATATTAAGGGTGTTGCCCATTTAAACAGAATCATATTTTAGAAAAAATTAAGAAACGACTCCTGACAAAAGGATATATCAATTATGTCCTTTTTTGAGTTTGTAACCTGATACAAACTCCTCCTTTTATTTGAGACTCAGTTTTGGATATTAAATAAAAATTACCAATTTTAACGTCAGTTCAATTGCCTGAAAAAGATAACACAACATGGTGAAATTTTCAGTTTTTCCTAATTAGTAGAAATGTAGCTTATTATCATAAGATTAACACTAATTAAAATTTTATTGAATGCCTCAGTAGCGAGTAGTTTTCTATAGGCTTGGGTATTATTGCTATATAAGAATCATATTCGTTCCACGATATGATCGATTGTAATCACGTGATCATACCTGCTATTGCTAATGTTATTGGAATACAAACAAATGTATTCCTTATGTCGTATACAGAGTATATGACATAAAGACTACATTTGTTTGTATAAGAAATGCTAATGCTGCTAATGCTATTGGAATACAAACAAATGTATTCTTTATGTCGTATGCAGTGTATAGGACATAAAGACTAAATTTGTTCGTATAAGCAATCATTTAGTCCATTAACGTAAATAATATAATAGCGGATAGCGTTTTTGCTAATCAATGTTGCTAGGCAAAATTATTGTTATTTCAAACAAATGTAATTCTTTTATCTTATACAATATGGTCGATAATTCGGGAAGATGACGCACTTTTACGTTATTCCAACTGAAACTATATCCTAGAAATATCGACCGTATTGTATATGATTTAAGAATTACATTTGTTTGTAATAGCAATCGCTTTATTAAGTAATAATATTATAGCGAATAGCTGAATAATATAATAGCGGAAAGCGTTTTTGCTAATCAATATTACTGGGTGAAATTATTGTTATTACAAACAAATGTAATTCTTAACTCCTATATAATACGGTCAATATTTCTATCTTATAATTTAAGTTGGAATAGCGTCTTCTTTGGAACAAACAAATCTTGTCTTTATTTTAATTAATTTATTTATTTAACCCACGTTAAATAAATTTTGATTCTGTCCATGCCTAGTTTTCTAGAGACTGTTTTTTCAATACCTGCGTACCAAACGAACCTCGCTGACTTTTACGTTACTGTGGGTAAATTTTAACAAAAACTATATTAATTATGGAATGTTCCGGTGTCAAAAACTCTGGCGTACATTTCTTTTCACCTTTCGTATCTTATAAACCTGAGCTTCCTATTAATTACTAGCAGCAGTCGTTAGAGTTTAAAATAGAGAATAAGATCAACATAACCATAAAGTAATCTATACTAATATTATACAGAAGAAAATTTTGTATGTTTGTTTGTATTTTTTTCACACAAAAACTACTGGGCCGATTTCAAAAATTCTTTCACCATGGGAATGATGCATCTTTACTGAGCAACATAGGCTATATTATATAAAAAATAGGGGTCCGTAATATAAATATATAATATAAATGTATAAAAAATGTGTCATAAAAATGTCATGTAATCGCATGCACTCCGAAAGCTAATGATGATATATCTAACAAAAATAAATTAAAAGTCGGACTTAGTAGACTTTCCACTGACATGAGATCGGTATGTACGCGGGTGAAAACGCGGGATATTACTAGTATAATAATATCATAAATAAACCAATAAATCAGTTACTATAATGACACATTACTTTTACAAAAGCGATAAAAGCGATAGGGAAGCGCGCAAACATTGTAAAGTAGAAATTGTTATAGTTTTGTATAAGTGTGCTTAGTGCGAGTTTTTTTAACCTACTTGATCGAGTTAGCGTAACACCAATTTGTATGGCGCTGGAACAAAGGTCACTAGATGTCGCTGTTGCGTAGCATCATTACCGGCTTGCGTATGAGTTAGTTATTGGTATAATTGTTCAACAAATGGACTTGCGATATTCGATCATCGCTTATAATTCTAGTGAACCCTACATGTAGTGGCACATGTTGGGTTAAGGAGTTTCAGTGACACACTATCTTATGCCCATTGAATTCAGCTTTTGTCCTCATTTTTGAGTCCATCTATTCACCAACGGTCCATATACCGGTGGGGGATAGCCACTCTTCGTATTGAAAACGTGAGTAATATATAAGAACTGTCGATTCAATTTTGAGTTTAAATATCACAATATCAGATTGTACGAAACCATACATTACAGTTTTATTACCTTGTCATAAGCTTTGAATAAGTTATTGTCAGTGTCGGTAACATTCTCTTCTAATTCGTCTTTCATAGAGTTAAATATGATAATATCTTCAAAACAAGACTTACCAGACATCTTTTAGGCAAGCACATCATTTTCCTACCTTCATCCCACTCAAAGTGGGGTCGGCACAACATATTATAAACAAGTTGTCACATTATTTAGGTATTTAACCAACGGCCGCCTGACTGACGCCAACTTACCTTAGTTGTATTTTACGACACCTAGGTAAGAAGAGGGTGGGGTTGAAAACGAGTAATGTACATGTGGCATTCATTTGGCCAACTGTAGCATTTCATGACTGCTCGTGGGATTACGTCAGTTCGCAATTGTCACTCGCTCGGAATAAGCTAATTATAGACGAAATTTCCTTTCACTGTATATTACCCAATTATGGCTGTTTTCATTACTAATGTATCAACAAATTACGAAAATATAATTCTGACTGACACTATTACAATTCTTACTGTTTAAATTGCTTCATTATTACAATTGTAGTAACGAAAGAACAACAATCCTCTCAACTCTGAATTTCCACTTATATCTTTACTGTTAACGTAAATAATCACGAAGTGTTACTATTTACTTATTAAAGCCGTGTGGTATCCGGCTGAATAGAATAGTACCATCCTCATTTCTTACCGAGGTGTCGTAAAAGGCGACTAAGGTAAGTCGACTCGCCGTGTGGTATTCGGCTGAGTAGAATAGACCACCCTAATTTCTTACCGAGGTATCGTAAAATACGACTGAGGTAAGTTGACGTCAGGCATTCGGCCGGTCATAAAATATGCAGCCAAATCATGTGACAACATGTTTGTAACATGTTGTGCCGACCCCATTTAAAGAGGGATAAGGGCAGGAGGATGATGTTACTATCTACCTATTACTTTGTTACTGCTGGCAAACACTTCCTTTCTTCATGAAGTATATAAAGCATACGCTCACCGTTCTGCTGCTCTATTTCACATTGGCAATTTACCCACGATATTTTCCTACATCATCTAGCACATAAATGCATTGTAAAAATCAATTAATTATTATAAAAAAGCAAGCCTGGTCAGGGATCGAAACGAAAGATTAGTAAGGGTCGCGCGCTGTCACAGTTCAATCATCATAGTTTTATATCACTGTAGAATAGACCACCCTCATTTCTTACTGAGGGGTCGTAAAAGGCGACTAAAGTAATTTGACCCACCGTGTGGGTCCGGTGGGTATCCGGTTTAGTAGAATAGAACGGAGGGTATTCTTACCGAGGTGTCGTAAAATAAGACTAAGGTAAGTTGACGTCAGGCAGGCGGCCGTTGGTTAAATACCTAAATAATGTGACAACTTGTTTATAATATGTTGTGCCGACCCCACTTTGAGTTGGATAAGGACAGGAGGATATATTAACTTCTATATATAGGCTAAAATACATCCTAATCTGATTTTAGTTGTCATTCGCGTGCCGTAAACTGGTTACAGAAGTAATTTCCTCTGAACGATTCCTCAGTTACCGCGCACGCCCAAACACAATAACATTCCGATTGACATTTGAATCAAGATTAAATTAGCGATTTGAAAGCGAGCACCGATGTATATAAATTCTATTTAGGTGATTTTGATTCGTTTTCTCATTCCAATAAAATTATCCAATTATAGATATTATAGTATATCTATTAATATTATATTACTTATATATTATTAAGGAATTTAATTTTAAAATCAAACTTAGTAGTCAGAATTATTTACTCAAATCCGTTAGGTCTTCGATGAGTTTGCGGAACGTTAATTATTTATTTTTATTTATAAAACTTTATTGCAAATTCCAACATACACATATATCAGAAAAACATCATAAAACAATTTTTATTTAAATTTTTGGAATTAATAAAGTAACTTTAATACTATAAAATATCACACCTTCATGAAAAGATTTCTTTATGACTATTGTCTTTTAATGCCTTAACTACCTGCCTTTAATGTTTTCGCAGATAAGTACGGCTATACTTTAAGTCTCTACAAAGTGATTTTAATGTAAACAATGCGTAAATTTTATAGCATTGTTTTTAATACTAGTACTAGGAACTTAAACCAATCTAATTCGATTTCGTTGATCTAGCCAATAAATCGAGTTAAGACCAGTTTCAATCTTCAGTACTCCCGAACACTAATCGTAGCTATTCTTTTACAGAGAAAGAAATTCTGCAGAGCTTAATATTTTATTAGATACAAAATTAGATACAATATCTTTTTTTTCATCCCAGATACAAAACTAGAGTCTAGAATTAAATTTGTAACCACTGTTATAGACACTCAGACTCGAAGAAATAAACAAATTCTAAACTCAAAAGTAATAATAAAATTCTTAGCTGTAATCCGCGATAAAGTAAAATAGAAAATATGTATAAAACTCAATGCAGAGTGGACTATCTGTTTTCATACCTGATACATGCAGAATTCGTTCAAACATACGCACAAAACTCCACCTCCGCCACCTTAATACAGAAGCACTACACATGTTCACTATCACTAATTCAATAATCGTTTCGTCCCGCAACCGAATCATCATCAGGAGATAGACTCCACGACAAAATAGTAATCGTAAATTAAACCAAAAAATTATTATTAGAAAATTTTGCCCCTTGGTGGGAATCGAATCCGCGACCCTCAGAGCTGAAGACAGGATCACTGCCTGCGCCAATGCGTCAGCCATTTCGCTCGTGATCTGCAATAGTGGTACAACTCAAAAACTCAAATTCAACGTTTTAGATTTGGCACAAGCTCTTTAATATTTAAATAAGGTGTTCTTTTCAACCAATTAAATGTGTTTTACATCATTAATTAAGTTTTGATTTATCTGACATTACGTTGTATAGGTTAACGATGAATAATGTTGCTTGATTAATTACTTGAAATAATTTATGGTGAAGTCTAGACTACAGGAGGTATCGAATTAATGAACGGTTTTTAACTCAGCTTCAAGTAATGCCGTATTAATCACAATTTTGATTGATTTCGCTAAACTTAGGGCTAATTAATATAACTTTTAATTAATTAGTAAATATTGAATGTACTTATTGCTAAGTAAATTTGGGCAGCATATTAATTAAGTTTATTTTGGGACTTACCAAAGTGTACAAAGCTGACCCTGAATTTTTTTTATAGATTTTATAGATTTGTTGTAGAGGATAAGTAAGTTTTAAGATTCAAGCAACAATTGCTACAGGGTTACTGATTTTCATAATTTTGATGGCTCTGTCAATAATATATTTAGTGCAGTTTAGTTCGAATAATCATAGTGCTGTCACTCAACCAGTCAGCGCCGCAGTGATTTATAAAAGACAAAATATAGAACATGCGATTGCATTTTTACACAGCAGTCATATAATACACCAGAATATCAGTAATATTCAAACTGAATTTGAATTTGGATACAAACCCCAAACACCTAATAGAGAATTAGGTATGCCTTATGATCTACTACTTTCTATTTTCAATACATATATCTAGTAATACGCAACTTTTTCTATATTTTTATCCTTAAATTATAATAAATACCACTGCTATAAAATTCAAGCACCAAAGTAATACGTTAGGTTATGGGTCTATCAATAGTGGAATTATTCAAACGATGACCTATCTCATTAACTGGGCTACTAAATTCAATAAACTTAACTACAGTTTAAAGCTTCGATAACTCACTAGCTGACTAAGCTCAGCAGTAATTAGCTTTTGCCGTTATTTGAATTTTTCTTGTACAATATTAGCAAATGTTGATGCTTTAAAAAATATTAAAGATTGCGATAGTGATTATTGATTATTGCGACAATTTAAATTCAAATTCAATATTTATTCTTTATTTTAAGTAAACCTGTAAACAACTGCTTTTAAATCGTCAATTCTACTGCTGGCTAGGAAAGCTATTTTTACCGAGAACAGTAAAATGTAATTCTTATTGCTAATTACATTTAGTCATTACTGTCTTATACAGGGTCGAAGAAAAGTCTGGTCACCGCATTTTTATCATCTAATTACTCACATCATCTTTACAAGCTATCGACAGCGGCTCCGCCAGCGTAGAAAGATTAAAACCGTAATGTAATATTGTGATAAGCATAAAAACGGTTAAAGTGGGTTAATCTTAAAAGCCAGACATATGCTGTCGCGGACTTTTATTTTAAACTTTTAGAGGGGAAAAATTTTGTAATACATGATTTTTGAATAACTATTAACGTTTACTGAGCGCATGCAAGGAAAGCTTTAAATTATGCCGTTTTCCTACTCTTTTTTTTGCTTTTCTCCTATTTATTTTATCGTAATCTCATATAGCCAATAGCTTTCCTGCATCTAACAGTTACAGTATTTTTCAAATCGGTCCAGTAGTTCCTGAGATTAGCGCGTTCAAACAAACAAACTCTTCAGCTTTATATATTAGTATAGATTCCATTCTTTAAATTATTTAAATTTACCTTAAAGTGGGTGTCTTGTATAAGGATATAATTGTAATAAAATTTTTGCCGTTGCCCTTTTGCCGTCATGTAGTATATATTTGTAGTATCATCTACAAAATATATTTCTTGATTACTTGAAGGATAAGTTGATTGTCATATCAAATATTCAACCGGATCGTCTTAGACAAGAACTCTCTCCCAAGAGTAACCTAAGGTAAATAGCAACATTCACACGATGTAAGGCAGAATTTTGAGCGAACGAGCTCCATCTGTAGATATGAGGCAATAAATATGTAATGAAAGTAAATGAAAATATGCTTCATTGAACACCAACAGATAACATTAGACATGAGATTCAACCAAACTCTTTGAACAATATAAGTTGCCAGTGATACCATACGGATTCTCAGTTTATTCGCTGTGGGCACTGTAAAAAAAGTTCAGAGTAGTTAAGTGACAAAGCTATGAATAGTTATGAATAGCTATAAAAAAATTGTCTTATTATCGTGTTAGATAATTATTTAAAAAGAAATTGGCGCCCTAACTAAGTAACGTAGTAGCCGTAACGTCAGTTTTAACAAAAAAAACGTAACGATTAAAAAGCAAATTTGCGTAATTTCGTCAATTTTAGTGGTTTAGCCGTGAAACATTAACAGACAGACAGAAAGACAGCATTTATATTAGTATGAATTTATTGATTCAAAAGTGTTACAAAAGTATTTTCACACGAAGTTTATTATTAAGTATTAATTAATCCCTAGAAAGCGAAATAATGACAACTTCACAAACAAGTCCAAGAATCTAAAGCAAGTCTTAGCCCAACGTAGCGTAAACTTAGTTAAATATCTTATTCTGTGAGGGTAGCTATCGATTTAACTAACATAATGTACCAACTCATTCAACTGGACATCTTACTAAGGTAGCTTCGAGACAAGTCGTCTACAAGAATGAAGAACAACTTAAGAGATACAAGAGTTCAAAAAATAGATTACTTCTTCATAAATAATTAAAAGGTAAAATAATTTTCTTTAATATAAACAATCATTTACTTTATATTTATTGATAAACACCAACAAACGAGTATCTCTTCGACATAGAGGAGCTGAATAATTTAAGTATTTTATTTGTAGTCATGATCATCATCACCATTCTTCTGCCATTATCCTACTCTAAATCGGGTCGGCGCAACATGTTTTAAACATTTTGTTGCATGTTTTGGTTAGCTATTGTACGACTGCCCTGCCTGATGTCAACTTACCTTAGTCGCGTTTCACGACACCTCGCCTCGACTTTTTTCTTTGTAGTAGATTCTATTATTAGTAATTTAGATTAGTGATACTATTACTATAATATTACGTGACTAGATCTATAGGAAATATTTTTAACGTATTATTCATCAAAAGTAATTACAATTAAAAGTTATATAAAAGTAATTATATTACTGAAATAATGGAACGCCGTAAAGTAACGCCTAATTCTTTTAAATATCTTTTTATTCTTCGTCATTTATAAGTTTGTCACAATTAGATTACGTAGTTTTTTTACGTTTACTTTCTTGAATAATTCTAATAATTAATATTAGTATGTCTAAAATTAACCAATAAAGGGAACGTGATGTAACGTTCCCTATTTTCTTTGTTACGGCAAGATTTCGCTAGTACGTATTGGATTATCTGTCACTGTATTTTCCATTTGAAAATGTCTTTGAAGAAACTTCATCAGAATTTTAACAACTAATAAAAAAAACAATCACAAACCACCGAACGAATCAAGTATCTCACCAATGAAAATCGTTACAACTTAGAATTTGATTAAAAATAACTTTTTAGTTTACGCTTTGCTACGCTATAGAAATAGTTGTAGCTGATTTGCTACGAAACTCAGCTACGAGTAAAGGCGTATAACCGAAAAAATACACTCGTAGCAAATTACTTCAAGTATTTCTGTACACCACAAATTCCACTACTCAGATTTTTTTTTAATACAGGAAAAATCACCTTACGGGTACCGCCGTCCGACTGGGACAGGCGGCGGTTATGTCGGACTCGCACCGACTAAAACGACCTGTGTGGTCCACCACGCTGCCGATGGCAAGGACAAGGTATAAACTTTATTCTATTATATTTATAAATTTATATCAGTAGAATAAACTTTTTCATCAACATTCTTGCTTCAGATATATGTATTCTAGTACCTGGGTGACCGAGCCTTGCTAGGTAATTTTTATTAAAGATACAAAAAAATGCAATATAAAAAAAAAGAAAAAAAAGCACCGGCTGTGGGAATCGAACCTAGGTTTTGAACCTTTTTTGGTCCGCGCATTACCATTAGGCTATCACCGCTTTGCATCGTTCAGCTTATATTATAAGTTGCTATCTATTCCTATTTACGTGAAAACAGTGCTAAAACAAGGTTTTTTTAAAACCTAGTTAGATCGATTTTTCTCCCCCAAAATGCCGCTACCACTACCCCTACATGCTGAATTTCAAGAAAATCGTTGGAGCCATTTTCGAGATTCAGCACATATATTTATACATACAAGATTAAAGATAAATCAACAGTTAGTTTTTATATATACATACAAGATTAATTAAAGATAAATCAACAATTAGGTTGTATGATTTTCATTGCAAAATTTCATAGAAACAGTACACATGCGCATATATGAAATTACAAAAATACACAACAGCAAAATGTTTAACTAACGATAAAGTTACATCAATGGTCAAAATTGGACTGCACTGGATTCGTTAGCCAGGCTAAATACGATCATGTTAGGAAATTTGTGGCCTAATTCCGATGGTATAAATTAAGCTTGCAGTTGACTAGACCATTCGTTAGCTCTATGATTAGCTAGGTTTAGCAGTTAGTGAAGTTAGCTAAGGCTGTTTTGTGTGACAAGAATGTATGTAATTATTTCACTTAAAGAAATTTTTGGAACACTTTTATGTTGACACCGTTTTAAATATTATATGCCATTGGTAATCGACACTAATTAAGTTAAGTTTAGTAAAATTGTTTATTCCCAATCGAGGTCTTTTAAATTAAAAAAATCTACTTTATTAATAACATGAAACCTCCTTGCGATGAGATTTGGAAAATTCACTTAGGCCTAGAGGTTGTTGTCTTGACATCATCATCCTGCCCTTATCCCACTCTAAGTGGGGTCGCCACAACATGTTATGAACATGTTGTCATATGATTTGGCTAGGTATTTTACGACCTGCCGCCTACCTGACGTCAATTTACCTTAGTCGTGTTTTACGACACCTCGGTAAGAAAGAGGGTGGTCTATTCTACTCAACCAGATATCACACGGCATAACTTGTTGCCTTGACACCAATATTAAAATGATCAAATCTCAGTGAGTGCCTTAGTGTACCAATAGTATTCCAAAGACTTTACGGCATAGAAAAAAATCACCATCTGTTTTGCCTTAACTGAACTTAAGCATACATGTCACATAACATTTAACTGTAAGTAATGCTTAGTTCTATCACGAAAACTGCAGTCACGTAACAGACATATTATGCAAATTATCTGCACGTAGTACAGGTATGTTTTAACTTGAGCTAAGAAAGATTAAGGGGCTTAGTAAAACATGGAAAATTGCAGACATGAATTTAAAAATTTAATAATTTTATTACAGAACTGAACGCCGTAAGCGTCTATTAAATAGCAATGTTTTGAAAGGCGAGCACTTGCTTTGAAGTTACCCTGCCTCCGCTAGGATCTTAATTAATGTTAATCTTATGATAATAAGCCACGTGTTTTCACTAATTGGCGTAAATTGAAAAGTAGGAATCGTATAAAAGAAAATTACGTGAACGTGAGATCACAAGGAATTTATGTAGACTTTCGGTTATAAATATTTTATTAAAAACTTTTTGCTAATGTTATTAGGGATCAAAAAGAAAATATACATATATTAATTCTTGATTGATTTTGTATGAATTTTATAATATCTGTATGCGTTTTGGTTAAAATTTTGCTACATCTGATTATTGTTCGCCTAAGTAGTTTAACTCGTGAGCAAAATACTATATTAACCAACTATGAGAAAGAAATGCATCTTTTAATTTTTATATGTTGTCAATACAATCCTATTTCAGATATGTATTTTAGACGGACAGATTAACAGACCGACAGACGAACAGTCGGACAGATAAGTAGATAAAAAGACACACTTTCACATTTATAGTATTAGTATGGATGACCCAACTGTCAAAAGTGTAAGAAGAAGTGACAGCCCTCGGTGGTCCGTCAGAAAGATGGATCCCGAGCTCCTGGTTGAGGCCGCAATCGTTCAGGCGTGGGTGGCAGGGCCCACAGGTGGGGGTGTCGCCGTGGAGGTGGAGGACCTCCAGCGGCGGATGTCACTTGTCTGCGACGCCAGCATGCCGAGGGTGCGAGGCACAGGACCGGCATGCGGGGTGTACTGGTGGTCGGAGGAGCTGGCGCGGCTGCGTGAACAGTGCATGGCCGTGCGCCGCCAGTATACCCGGTACAGGCGTCGTAGACGACGCGACGTCGAGGAGGAGAGGCGCCGTTACGAGGTTTATCGGACAGCCCGCGCCTCCTTGCGGACGGCGATCGCCGAGGCCAAGAACAGGGCCCACAGGGAGATAGCCGAAGAGCTCAATCGAGATCCGTGGGGGAGACCGTACATAGCGGCACGGAGAAAACTTCGTGCACGCGCCCCCCCCCCTCACCGAGAGCCTTCGGCCGGATTTCCTTGAATCCGTTGTGGAAACCCTGTTCCCGCAAGGAGCCGAGGTAGAGCCGCCTCGTATGGCGCCTCCGGAGGAGGAGGAAAGCACTGGGCCGGGTGCGCCGGGGGTGTTGGAGTGGGAGTTAGCCGGAGCGGTGAGTCGCATGAAGGCGAAAAACACCGCTCCCGGCCCCGATGGCATCCCTGGGCGCGCCTGGTCTCTTGCCCTGGGTCCGTTGGAGTCTGAACTCAGGGCGACGTTCAGTGCCTGCCTCGAGCAGGGCCTCTTTCCCCGTAGGTGGAAAACGGGGAGACTGGTCCTGCTCAGGAAGGAGGGTAGACCGGCCGATACACCCTCCGCGTATCGGCCCATCGTCTTGCTGGACGAGGCGGGGAAGCTGCTTGAACGCATAATAGCTTCCCGCATAGTCCAGCACCTCCGGGAGGTAGGGCCCGACCTCAGTTGTCTCCAGTGCGGATTCCGCCAGGGTAAGTCCACCCTCGACTGTATCGAGGGTGTGAGACTTCTGGCGGAGGAGGCGACAACCCGGCGTGAGGTGGTGTTGGCGGTGTCGTTGGACATCGCTAACGCATTCAACACCTTGCCCTGGGGAGTGATCAAGGAGGCCCTACGCTTCCACCGCATCCCCATGTACCTGCAGCGTGTGGTCAGTAACTATCTAGCTGACCGCGTTGTCAGGTACCCGACGGCTGGGGGTGGGTGGAAGGAGCGGAGGATGTCGTGCGGTGTTCCACAGGGTTCGGTTCTGGGCCCCCTCCTGTGGAACATCGGCTACGACTGGGTGCTGCGCGGGCAAATGCTTCCGGGGGTACGTTTGTTCTGTTATGCAGACGACACCCTCGTGACTGCCCGCGCGAGCACCCACCGGGAAGCCCGAGTACTGGCGACCGCGGCCACGGCTCACGTTGTGGCCCGGATTCGCCGGCTGGGACTGGGGGTGGCCTTGGAGAAATCCGAGGCCATTTGCTTCCACAGGCCTCGGATGGCGCCCCCAGTGGGCTCCCGGTTGGTGGTGGGCGGGACGTCCATCGAAATCTCGGGTACATTACAGTACCTGGGATTGCTCCTCGACAGCCGATGGACGTTCGAGGCCCACTTCCGGCGGCTCGCCCCTAGACTAAAGGCGACCGCTGGAGCCCTGAGCAGGCTCCTCCCGAATGTGGGGGGGCCAAATGCAGGCTGCCGGCGCCTTTACGCCGGAGTGATTCGGTCAATGGCCCTGTACGGTGCTCCCGTATGGGCGGAGCGACTGACCGCCAGGTCTCTGCCTCTTTTGCGTGGGGCGCAGAAGATTCTTGCGGTCAGAATTGTACGGGGCTACCGGACCATCTCCGGCGAGGCGGCCTGCGCCTTGGCCGGGTCCCCTCCATGGGACCTAGAGGCCAAGGTACTTGCTCAGGCCTACCGGCGTAGAGTTGAAACCCGTTCATCGGGGGGAGACTCAGCGCCGGTAGAGGTGGACTGGCGGAGGGCAGCTCAAGTGGAGCTCCTCCGCCAATGGAGGCGGCGGCTGGAATCGCCCAGTGCAGGATTCTGGACGATTTCAGCTATCCAGCCCATTCTCCAGGGCTGGGTCGCCAGGAGGCATGGGGTCCTCACCTTCCGCCTGACACAGGTGCTTTCCGGACATGGTTGCTTCGGGAGGTATCTGTGGCGGGTGGCCCGGTGCGAACCGACCGGTGAGTGCCACGAGTGCGGCGCCGAATTCGACACGGCGCTGCACACGCTCGCGGACTGCCCAGCTTGGGCAGTTCAGCGGGCAGAGCTCGTGGCAAAGGTGGGGCACGATCTCTCCTTGCCCACTGTTGTTCGTGCCATGGTGGACAGGGAGCGATCGTGGGCAGCGATGGCCTCCTTCTGCGAGGACGTAATCTCGCGGAAGGAGGCGGCGGGGCGGATCCGGGAAGTCGAGTCCTTGGATCCGATCCGCCGCAGGCGAGCGGGGCGCAGGCGACTCGCCGAAGTCCGTCGCATGCCGCCCTAACGGGGACCTCCGAGCGGTCCGAACGGGGTATCGGACGCTCGCTGGAGTTAGGTCCCCAAGGCGGTCGATGCATCTGGTGCTCCCGATGCATCGATTAGCGGAGGGAGGGGCCACTGTTAAGAGAGGCCCCGACCCGGAGGTGGCGCTCTCCGGGGTACAGAGCTGCTGCTGGCGGGGATGGGGGCAATGTCTTTATAGGTACCCTATCCCCGCCACCAGCAGCGCGGTGGAGCACTGTCAGGTTTTTAGTCGGTGAGAGTCCGACATACCCGCCGCTCGTCCCCGTCGGGCGGTGATGACCCATAATGGGTTTTCCTGACATAAAAAAAAAAAAAAAAAAAAAACTGTCAAAAGCGAGTTGATTAGTCGACCAATGCTTTTACATTCAATGAGCAGTTGGGGCGTGAAGCTTCCTCAAATCCAAAAATCTTTATATAAAAACTATAACGCCCTTACACAGCTTACAGTTCAAGTTAAATTCATATTTTGATATTAATGAGGTGGGCTTCCGTAGACGCTGAATAGCTCCATTATAGAACAAAGCCCTCAGTAAATTCATGTTAACATCAAAAACAAAGACAACGTAATTGATGGGACTGATGTACCGGAAACTGATAGAACGAGCCCCTTCCTTACTTATTATTCCGTGTAATGTCGCCACTCCAGACTATCCAATGCGCAATTTGTTTAATAATCTAGTCAATCATTTTGATTAGGTATCATGTTATAAATACTTTTCATAGTATAATTTTGTGTAAATCAAAACTACGTACAGGAAAGAAAATGTGTACCTAGTAAAATTACTACTACTAACTATTAAAAAATGCTGTTATATACATTTGAAACTAACCATGTTCTTGGTGTTTTTTCTGATTTAATTAAAAGTCAGAAATATTGTGAAGCTTAAATGATGATAGGTGACTTTGCGAATAAAGACTTTAAAAAGAGTCTAAAGATCCGTTGAATACAATAGGTACAAGATAGATGATAAGTACTTTCTCTTAGACACCTATCTCCAGCAAAATCGCCTATTGATTGAAAAATCAGAATTCGAAGAACCTGCAACAGTGGATAGTAAGCCACTAGTATTAAGCAGCAGGTGAATGTGTGAAGAAAGATGTGGATGAAAATTACTTACTGTATTGATTCATCAAGCGAGTTGTTGATTACCTGATCCTTAATGTATTGAAAAAATATTAATAAAAATATATGTATTATTTATGTCACTTGTCATATTAATTTGTCTATTTACAAGCATCTTGTATCCACGAAAGAATATATACAACATTCAAACAATCTTATACATTAAGTTAGCCGAGTCTATAATTACCCGCACAAATAACTAAGCTTACGCTACATTTGGCTGACTTAAAATCTTGTATTCGTACGTTATTTAATCATCACTTTAGAGAGTTGAGAGAAAAGTTAATTAATTTATGGGGATGTAATAAAAAATTATTTTATTTTCGTTCAAGGACAAATTACTACTAAACTAGATTTATATAATATCACCTCTTACAACGGTAGTCATTAAAAATCATTGCTTTTTTATATTAAAGCAAACCTGATAAAGCAAGCTCATTCGCAATTAAAATTATCTTAATTGACGGATCTCTAGTATCGATCTCATAATCAAAATCGGTTATACAAAAACTTCTTATAGTTCATTACTTCATATGGATTTTATTTTCTGCGAAATGGAAAGAACATTTAAATCGTATAGTAACACTAACTTTTACCCGCAACTTCGTTCGCGTGGACTGTTGTCTTGGTCTTGTTTAATAAACAGTAGCTTCTGACTCTCTCCAAGCCTACAAATATCAGACCGATCCGGGAAGATGGAGAAAGATTTATCGTTTTCTTGAGAGCATTTATTGTAGTAAATAATTCATATTACTTTTATTAATTATACATTGTAATTGCTCTGAATAAATTTTATTCAGTAAACAAAGTCAAAATATAAAATTTTTCTTAAAATAACTTGTAAGCCAAACAACGTGATATAGAAGCTTCTTTAAATTATAGACAAATGTACGTGTTCTTTATATTGTACACACACTGCACAAACAAGTTAAGTCCAAACTTGCCTTTAATATAATAATTGTGCCAAATTTCATCGATATTAGTTCAGCGGATTTGTCGTGAAAACGTAACAGATAGACAGACTGACAGACTTTCGCATTTATAATATTAATATGGGTATTCAAATATTTCGAACATTTTAATTTGTTTTATTATTTGAGAAACACAAAATAGCTCGGTTTTAGGGAAATTACACGTTACAAACTCGCTATGGGTAATCTTAACGAGTGATTAATTACAATGCAAGCTAACACGCAATCGGCCTAACCATTAATTATAGTTTTAACTCGGATTAGCACATATAAATAATGGGCCCTTAGGCGACATAATCGTAAAATTGTTCGGTAAAGGTAGTGTTATCCGTGTTTTGTGGATTAAATGGCACGCAATACGAAAATATTGGGGTAATGTAGTTTAAGGGGACCTTTTCTGTTAGGTATATTAATGTTTATACCAGAATATCGAGGATATAAAGGCTAAATATCCGTATATTTAGCCTTTATATCCTTAAAATCTTTAAATCTTATACTGAGGCCGTCCTCAGTATAAGATTTTCAAAGAGGTTTACAGAAATATTTATATATTGGAAGAATGAGGGAATATTTTGTTAAAGTTTATTTTGTAATATACGAGTATATAAGCGTACAACATGTTAACTTAATCATATTGAACTTTTAATGTCTATAAAACTATATAAGTAAATATAAACTTATTTCACCCCACAAGAATATCTTCTGTCTATCGGTTTAGACTACTGACCCATTATTTTCGATATACAATCACGTTTGCCAATATACCGTAAAGGGTAATACTTGCTAACCTACCCAAAAACTGGTAACCGTAGTCAATAGAAAAAATATATTTACAATTTCGATCAAAAGATGACGAAAAGTCTCCAGAATCGCTATTATAAAGATAATAAAATATCCCAATAGCAATAAAAACAAATAGTGTGGTATCCGATGGACTAGAATAGACCATCCCTATTTCTTACCGAAGTGTCGTAAAAGGCGACTAAGGTAAGTTGACCCAGCGTGTGGTATACGGCTGAGTAGAATAGAAACCCTCATTCTTACTGAAGTGTGGCAAAAGGCCACTAAGATGAATAAGTTGTCATCAGGCAGGCGGCCGGTCATAAAATACCTAGCTAAATCATGTGACATGTTTATAACATATTGTTCCCACTCCACTTAGAGTGGGATAAGGGCAGGAGAATGATGAGTATATTTAAAAAAACTTTCAATTAAATTTTCATTAAAAAAAACATTCTAATATTTATGTAATACATTTTTCTTCTACTTCCATAACGTCCAGTGCACAAGATCAATGTTTGATGATTTTGTTTAAAATATTACATTACAAACCTAACTCTAGCTACTAAAATTCCTTTTATATTGCGAAATTTCAAAAGCAAATCAAGTATTATCCTCGCCGGACACCATGAATAATGGATAGCTACCCGTGGCCCAGCTTAGTGTCAATGAGATCACGCGCAGCCTCAATATTAGATTATTGCGAATAAATGACAAGAGCGGTTATAGATATCGCAGAAAATAGCAATCAGGACTGACGACTTTTGCTTTAAGAAAATACTATAAATAGGAAATTCGAGTAATGGCCAACCAGGAAGCGCCTTTTTGCCAAAAAACATCTTTAAATAACCGGATATAATGAATGCAGTAAATGGTTGAAATAATGATTCTTTGCACATGTAGTGATAACGTGTAGTAAAATAGTAACGGCCTGTTCTTGTCACACCAATATGCGAAGTCACCTTCTCTCCTGGATTGGATGTGTTTAGGCTAACTATGATGCTCTAATGCGGTTTCGTAGGTTACAGATATCCCGGAAGTTCTTTTAGAATGTTTAAGTTTCATCAAGTTATTATCCTTCACTGTAAATTGTATTGAATTTTAAATATAAATTAATACCCATACGTTTTAGCTCATAAGTGCTTTTCTGCATGTACTTGGTTTGGTAATGTTTTGATGAAAAGTAAAGTAATATCATCATCATTCACCAGCCCTTCAGCTCAATATGATATAAAAATGTTATAACATGATTTGGCTACGTATTTTATGACCGGCCACCTGCCTGACGTCAACTTACCTTAAGTCGCCTTTTGCAACACCTCGGTAAGAAATAAGGGCGGTCTATCCTACTCACACGGATACCGCACGGCGGGTCATCTTACTTTAGTCGCCTTGTGATATTAATATACATGTATATATATAGTCTGCTTTTATTGGAGATATTATTATATGTTTAGTCGCAGTCTCGATGGTACAAAACTGCCTGCAGCTACAGGTACCGTACTTTGTCTATAAGTTAGAGTAAGGTGTTTTAACTACGTTAAAGTTTACAAGCATTTATAAAGCACTTTTAAATGAGGTTTCCGTAAGCGGTTTTGTTTGCGCTTTGTAAAGATTCTATTACGAAGAATTTATGTCGTTATTACTCATAAAATTATTGTCTTGTTATTTGATTTTTCTCATTATCTTGAACAAAATTTTGAGATTTACTATACATTAACATTACTATAACAAGGTAATATAATCATAATATCGAAAGAAGAATTTTACTATGACCTGGGATACGAAAAAGGTGTTAAATGATATTCTGTATATATATCCTTAAAATAAATACATAATTTAAGTTGTCAATTTTTTTTCAGTTTAATTATATTAAAATAAGTTCAAACAGTATGGGGAGTGGTTCAGATGTAAGTATAAACTCGTATCGTGCGCTTCGTAGCAATGTAATAAAAAACCTCATAGCAAACCTAGGAAGTTTTTAAAATAAGCGAAATTTTTAAACCCAATTTTTTTTTTAAGTATTCTGATTTCAAAATTTAATTATAGATAAAATTATTCAAATTTAAAAGACAAGAACATTGTCGATTTTTCTTTGTGGTTTCTTTAGAATTAGACTTTAAGCAAGTTTAGAAGTTTAAGCTATCGCGTGAGGCAAGCGCAGTCTTCTCACAGTTGTTGTATATAGAAAAACCCAGTCAGAAGTTACGTCATAACTTTTCTGCTTTGCTCGATCAGCATACATCCTAAGTTGATAACCAAATAATTGTAAATATTGAAACAACTTATAAGTTGAATGATTAGGTGGACATACTACTACCTATACTAGAGTCACATACTATATACTATACATATACATACATATACTAGAGTCAAGAAACTGGATCTAAGTGATATAATATAGTGTTTCGTGAGAATCTAAAAACACCTACGTGCAACAGTGTACATGCATCGCTCAATAATGTTGAAAAGAGAAAATTATCATGTATACTTGACAAGCTTGGAAATCAAACCCGCAATCTTCACAAATGATTAGGCATTACTATCTTCAAATTAAAGCGACAACGTTAAAATGAATTACGAATTTCTTTCGGAATTACTGTCGAATTTATGTCAAATGATTTTTTTATATGCCCGCAACCAATTTTCGCAAAATCAGTCCTGAAAACTTTTGGGATATGTTTAAATTGGGCATGTGCTGAAATTCGAACGCAATTCTCCTGTGCATGAATACATACGTTCAACGCAAACATTTGCTAAAAATTTCCAGGCGAAACCCCACTTTGTTTGGCTAACTATTATAAAATTTCAGATGCAAAATTTGGTCCGCGTAGATAAGTTGGATCTTCATTGTGTTGGCCAACTTCAGGCAATTTTGGAATTGGTACAAGGTATCTTAAGATAGTATATATATCGTCACAATGTCACTTTTATTTTGTCAAGAAAGTGAGTATATATTGTAAGTAATCTAGCAAATGTATATAGATCTAGTATATGTTAGATCATTTGTTATAAAATTTCTTTTTCAATTTCGTATTAGTAAATTATTGTTAAAGATACTAACTTAAATTGCATTGTACTTCTAAATCATGTAAAAAAAATGTTTTTTGTTCGAACTCTTATTTTATTTTATATGAGGACTATGGTATACAACAAAGTAATTTTATACGAACTAAAAAAAATCTGTTTCTATTTTAAATACACATATATATTTTAGTACTCATTACTAAAAAGTCGTTAATTATTAAAACCGACCGACCGATCGAAGATCGAAATGTAGAGTACATGTACATTTCAAGTAATATAACCTCAAAATAAAACTGCCATATTGTATCCGGCTGAGTAGATTAGAACACTGTCATTTCTTACCGAGGTGTTGTATAAAGGCGATTAAGTTAGGCCGACCCACCGTCTGCTATTCGGCTGAGTAGAATAGACCAACCTCATTTCTTACCCAGATATCGTAAAGGTGACTAAGGTAAGTTGACCCACAGTGGGGTATCCTGTTGAGTACTATAGACCACCCTCTTTCTTATCGAGGTGTCGTAGCGACTAAGGCAAGTTGACGCCAGGCAGGCAGCCGGTCTAAAAATACGTAACCAAAACATGTGACAACATGATGTAACATGTTGTGCCAACTCCACTTAAAGTGGAATAAGGGCAGGAAGATGATAACCGCAAAATAAACATAAAAATAATATCTTAACTACAAAAAAAAAATTATAAAACTTTATTTTAAATAAATCGCCGTGAAATTCTTTCTACTTTAATAATGCATACAGTGGAAAAAATTTAATTATAACCTAACAAACGTAAATGTTCCCGTCCGGCTAGATGAAAAGCAAACCTACCAGTGGTAGAAAACTTACCCTGCTAACAAACATTAAAAGCTTTTATGAATACTTTACATTGAAACAAAAACATTATGTTTGTGCTGTTTAATTCGTGTAAATATGTAACAGTTTCATGTTTCACTGTCATTTAGCGCTTACGCTAAATACACAATAACAGAAATTCAGTTTGAATTTGATGAATACGGCCGGAATTTGAGATATTTGATGATTATACAAACAAATAACACATGCGGTTCATATACTGACCTAAATAGGAGTAAGCTTTACAGATATAACAATATATTTAAAAAAAAGGTATTACCTGCTATGGTGGTTTGTATTTGGGAAAATATATTTTCTACTTTACTCTAATTTTCTTTGTTCTGTTCAATCTTAGGAATGCCTTATGAACAAATTGAGTCTGAAAACACTAGAGACTGAACATTTCTATCCAACCAACCCACCACCTACTAGCAAATATATGCTACTTCTAGGTGTAAAAATAATTTTATACGACCCTTTTTTTACAGGAGGAAACCCTTCATGAGTACTGTTATCCGCTGGGGGCGGAAGCGGTTATGTCAGTCTCTTACCGGCTAAAACCCCATGCTGTTCCACCTTGCTGCTTGGTGGCGAGGGCACATAAGTACTGACTGCATCACGTCTACACCCTCGTCAGCAGCCTACTCTTGCTACTCTTCAAGAGCTTGGACTGATTTTTGCACCACAACCGACACATTGGAAACACCTAATGCATCGGCCACATCGAAGAACTTCACTCCAGCCAGAGCGTCGAATCCCCCTATTCGACGCGCGGAGGTTCTCATTAGGGTGGTAGTCGACGGTCACGCCGTCTTTATCTCGGTCGTCTACGATGGATTGGGTTGGAAGAGGTTGCCTCCCGAACGCCTCTCAGCCGCCTCCATCTGCGATATTATATATTCGCATCCTATACGACCCTTTTTTTACATGAGGAAACCCTTCATGGGTACTGCAATCCGCGGGGGGCGGTATTGCAGTTATTCCGGACTCTTCCCGGCTAAAACCTCATTGTGTTCCATCTTACTGCCTCGAGACGGAGGGCACAGGAATACTGAACGCATAACGTCTGCACCCTCGTTGGCAGTAGCCGCACGTTGCAGCTGCACCATGTGGGGCCTTTTAGACAAGGCCGCCTACATTTACAGCCGATATATTGGTAACACCTAATGCATCAGCCGCCTCGAGGATCCTATACGACCCTAGCAATCAAATGAAATTCGCCAATAAATACAATTGAAATAAAACATCTCCACCGAAGTCAAAGACAAAGTCTGACTAGCCCGTTAGCGCAGTTAGCAGTGACGCCTCAGCTCCGCGGGTCGCGAGTTCGATTCCTACATTGTTTATAAATTGCCAACATTGTCTATAAATAATTTGTTGGTTCTTCGAGCCTGGGTGTATATTTGTATTTAAGTATGTATCATAAAATTGAATATGTATTTATATATTTACTAGTTGTCTCTCACGCATAACACAAGTATTAAGTTACTTATAATATTTTGTTGACCGAAGGTCGGTAAGTGTCTCATATATTTATTTATTTATAAAGACCGGACGCACGAGATTATATTGAAACAAATTTAATTTGTTCCTAAATAATTAAGACATTATTGTAATACTTAATTTTGAAAAGAGTGGCCGCCGAGTTTCTTACTGGTACCGTTCTTTCTTCTCGGTAAGAGCACCTTTCCAACCCTGTCGTAGCTTCATTGTAATATGACGACTCCAAAGTGCTTCTAAAAGCCAATTTGAATAAAGAATTATTTGAGTTTGAATTTAACCTAGCAGTACGACGTTTGTGGGTCATGACTTCTAGAAACACACCCGGTAGCGGCAGAGGATCATTATCATTGCAACCTATACTAAAAAACATATTTTCTTAGTATCCTTTGCAACACTTAGAGACAAATATTATTATTAACCTATGATTCTATGCCTTCCTCTCCATCCTCTTGCACGCTTGCGATGCTCCTGATAAAACATGTACCGACGGTAGATATAAAAAAGGGTGAAGATTATTCTAAAAATGCAAAAAATCGAAACATCTAGAGCATCCTTAATAAGATTTGAAATTACTTTTCTAACCATAAATATATTTCTTCTTGAATGTTGTTCTCATCTCAGAATATTTTTAAAGTAATCTCGTAGAAGCAATTATGAAAAAGGCATTGCCCGCAGCTACATCGCCTCAGCAAACATAGCCTTTCATTTCATTTTCACTCCTTGTAATTGAATAACGACTTAAGCCCGACTTTTAAACAGAATTTTAAAATCTTTATCTTGCGATATTTTGTTTAAAAATATTTTGTCGTTAAAAATAAAATAATAACCACGAAATAAAGTCGCTGATGGTCTGCAATAGTGACACGACTCAAAAAATCATGTTTTGAGGTAAAACGCCAACACCACCAACACTCCACACACGCACTACACACACTCACTACCATGATCTCCACGATCGTTTCACGCCGAAACCAAAGCATCATCAGGAGGATAGGCTCCACGTCAGAAAAGTACTACGATTGGTGATACGTGTGGTAACTTGTCTGCATGTATAAGGTATGTGAATTTTGCCTGCTTATTACACTTAGCATAACTCAGATTCCCTTAACCCTTTAACAAACGCGGATTATAGCAAAATAATTCTATTGTAACTTCTGTATGAAGCATACAAGTTTCATCTTTTATCTTATTATTTATTGTGTCATTGTCACTTAAAGGCCCGCTCCACTTCTCTAAGTATACTAAATCTATGATTAATGTCAAACAAGAATTAGATTATCATTTATGCTTTGACATAAAATATTTTCAAATCTTAAAAAAAAAAGGATATAATTCCCAAATATTAATTTACAAAACACCAATTTTAAAATAAATTATGTTATTCTATCACTTATATTACTGATACTTACTTTACTCATATATGGTTACTTTTTAACAATACACGGATCTTAGTAAAATTATCTTTCTTTAATATTTAAATTAGTTAATCTTGTATATATGTATATATATTTTCCGAATCTCGGAAACGGCTCCAAAGATTTTTATGAAATTCGGCATGTAGGTGGTTTTGGAGGTTTAATGCGATCTAGCTGGTTTCATTAAAAAAAAATGTTTTATACCTATTTTCGAGAAAATACTAAAATTTACGTTGAATTCAAAATACATTTTTCGCTGTCATACGTAGTCATGGTAGCACATTTGGTGGAACGGGCGGTCTAAAGAGGTGAAAATACTTGGGTTCGAACCCCACCGTTCGTTGGGTTTTTTTTTCTATATTTTAAAAAAAATTCTGAGCAAGGCTCGGTCACACAGGTACTATCTATAAAATGATTATAAAAATATAAATGTAAACATGAAGTCTCCCGTAAAATCGTGAAACTGAGTCAAGACTCAGATTTTACGTGAGATTTTCTCAGATAGTTGTAATGAGAAGACTCGGTAGGTATTGATTTTGATTAATATTTTCATAGCTCCATATAATTGGGTTCATGTTACAAACTATATTCCACCACTCATATAATATTAATGAAAGTTCTCATTACATTAACGAGATACATCTACTTTAAATAAAAATAAAAAATTCTCGGTTTGATCAGACATTAATGATTACATAAAAATTATAAAAGACCATATAAATAATTTTATTACAAAAATAAATCTAATTTTAGTACATTTTGCGAGTTTTATTTATAACTAGCTGTCCGCCCACGAGTTGCTGTGACTCAGTCTGGTTTCAAAGTCCCATCAAAACAGAATTCAATAATTTAATTAAATTGTATGATCGCCAACAAACTGTACAGGATCATCCGCTTTGTCATTCTAAAGATTGTCTGAAAATTTCATTACAATCGGTCCGTCCGTTTCAGATAGACTCCACGACCAAAATCGCAAAGCATCTCCTGATGTTGCTTCGGTTGCGGGGCGAAACGATTGTTGAGTTTGCGATAGTGAACGTATATAGTGCTTGTGTATTTTGGTGGCGGTGGTGGAGGTTTGTGCATGTGTTTTTTACGAATCCTGCATGTATCAGGTATGATAACCGATTGTCCACTCTACATTTAGCATTATATATATATATATTTTTTTACTTCATCGCGGATTATAGCAAAATAATTTTATTATTACTTTTGGAGAGAAGAGGCCTATTCTCAGCAGTGGTTGAGTACCAAGGACATACAGACAAATATTAATTTTTATATATTAAGATATACGTTTATATACGTTTAAACATTGTAATCACCATACGATTCTGCTCTCTCTTCACAAACTCTTCAGCTTTATATATTAGTATAGATATAATGGCGTAGCAGTCTACCGTAAAAGGGATGAACAGACGGAGTGTTAAAAGGAGATTAGTCGCTAAGCTGATTTTCAATCACTCCGCTAAAGGCATACGTACTGCCAGTGTGACTATAACGTTATCCTTCTAATATAATAAATAAGAAAATTTGTGCGTTTTTTAACCGTTTGACGCTCAACGGGCTAAAATATGTACGGCATTATACGTATTGGTAGATCTTAACTTGAACTTATATGTATTTATATATATATATATATATATATATATATATATATATATATATATATATATATATATATATATATATATATATATATATATATATATATATAAATAAATAAATACATATAAGTTCAAGTTAATTATTTATTTATATATATATTTAATTATTAGTATTTATATATATATATGTCGCATCCTGGCAACCAACGTTCCATCATTAAAAATATATTGAAAATACATTGAAAATAGAAGGCGCAGCGGTGACAGAATGCAGACGGCGCATGTGAGAGATGAAGACAGATGCTTGTCATGGCGCAGTTGTGAAAACTTTTAAGAAGAATATAAAGTTGAAGATAAGCGTTGTACTTTACCATATGCACGATACCCTTATTACGCCCACTAATGTCTAAGAATAATGTCCAAGATACTGATGAGTCTACATCAGTCGTGGGATTCAATCGTGCAAATGGATGGATAGTATGAAGGGACTATGATGACTCACAATGGCGGATACTATAGGAGTTACGAAATAAAACAATTCAAACACCCAAAAAACAAAAAGAAAAAAAAAATGCAAGTGAGACGAATAATATCAATCGACCGAAGTTTAAACCCGATAAATGATGATTTTACGTCAAATTGTGGTGTAATACAGCGTTATACTTGGACGGAAAAACAAAAGAAGATACGTTTTCTGGAAATTTCTGCGGCTGCACTTATTAATTTCAACAATGATAGATCAATGGATAATTAAAAATCATTCTGTATTTGCCTGTTTTCGTGTTACGTATTTGATGAATTGTTGGAAGAATTTAAATATAGTGCAAATTGCATCATGAACGGTGATTACGCATTTGGTACAAAAATGATATATGAATGCAATGGCTTGCATTCATAACGGAGATATCTTCGCGTCAAAAGCTGCACCAGGAACTACAAGTATACTGCTATTTGAAATGAAAATTATTTATAGAGGATCGCAGATTCAACGCGATCCCAATTCAAGGATCTTAGTTGCGATCAGCAGTGCACAGAAAAATGGAGTGTCGCAAACGGATTTTGGAACCAAAAGACTGTTGTCTGTGGTACTGTGGTAAGCTCTTGACAACGACGAACAGCAGATTACAAAATATTTGTGTGCTACAGGTGTAGCAGGCCGGACGACGTCGCGAGTCGCTGCAAGGCCCATGGACCTGCTCTTTGAGGTACCAGTACAGCGTCGTGTATTCTGTAGGCCAATGATTGGTCATCGCCAACATCAAATCGCCATCAGGAACTTTCTCACAATTTGGTATGTTTTATTACTTTGATTTGTTTCTGAGCCTGGATGTTCTCTCATAAAAGAGACTATATATAGCTTATAAATTTAGTTGGGTAATAATTAATAATGTTGTCATTAATAGGGATGGCTAACAAGAATTTTTATAGTACCTTGTAAATGATTGTCAAATAAAGTAAACGGTTTTACAAGTGAAATTATAAGAAGGTGAACTGTTAACCTTTTGCCAATTCAGCTCTTTTAGTCAATAACATAATGTGTTTTATTGTCTTACAAAAATACCTGAGAGTCAAGTACCTATTGACAATGACAAGATTTGTGGTAACGTAATTTATGTTGATGTTTATACAGACGGGTTCTTGGTTCGGTGGGTCGGTGACTGTACCAGAGTATCGTCTGTAGCCCAGTAGAAATCGGCATCTGCTCAGGGTGGTCCGTGGGTACGCAGTGAGCGATAGCTCTGGGGGTCGATGACACCAGGGTATCGTCTGTAGCCCGGTAGAAATCGGTATCTGCTCTGAGTAGTCCGTGGGTACGCAGGGAGCGATAGCTCTGGGTGGTATAGTCGGGTCTAGCTGTGTAGCGATGGCCGTGAGTCATGTGGACTCGTTATCCCTGAGGGAAGACCCTTCTGCTGAGACAGAAGCGGTAGACCACGAACAAGATACCTGGGTTGTTTTTGAAGTAATTTCTGATAGGTTTCCTGTTTATTTTTATTATGTCATGGTGAGTGTCAGTCAATGGTACTCTACCTCAGTACTTTTCGTATGCATTACGGGTTTGGCATGGCCTTACATGTTATTTGTTGGGTTTCATAGTTCAATGATCTTATCACTATCACTTATCACTTATGACGAGATGTTATTTTCCTTGTTTTGTTCTTTTACTAAAAAGATCTAGACCCCAATGACGCAGATGTTGTAGGATAGGCCGAACGGAATTTCTGGGTTCGTTTATTTGTTACAGATCAACACACGGGGACGTGTGTCTCGCAGGATGGCCGTGTCGCATCCTGGCAACCAACGTTCCATCATTAAAAATATATTGAAAATACATTGAAAATAGAAGGCGCAGCGGTGACAGAATGCAGACGGCGCATGTGAGAGATGAAGACAGATGCTTGTCATGGCGCAGTTGTGAAAACTGTTAAGAAGAATATACAGTTGAAGATAAGCGTTGTACTTTACCATATGCACGATACCCTTATTACGCCCACTAATGTCTAAGAATAATGTCCAAGATACTGATGAGTCTACATATATATAAATACTAATTTAAATTTAAAGGTAATTTTTTACAAAAAAAAACTTTAAAAAAAACAATTATTTAGTTAGGGATCGATCCTAGGCATTCACATTTCTCGAGTCTGCCCGTTACCCGAATAAGCTACGTCGACTTGACAGTTATTGGCGAAAATTCAATTCAATATAAATGTTAGTGTTTTTTAATGCCCAAAAACAGGGATAAAACATTTTTTTTTTTACATAAAACCAAGCTAGATCAATTTTTCTCCCCCAAAACCTCCTACCTGTTGAATTTCAGGAAAATCGTTGGAGCCGTTTCCGAGATTCGGAAAATATATATATATACAAGATTAACTCATTTAAATATTAAAGATATAAATACATATATATATTTTTCCCCCTAGAAAATGCTCTTTTTGTTTCACCAGCAATATTAAATAAGTGATATCTAGATTTTAGTATGTCAACCATGCTATACATAAAACAACTATCGTCTATCTATACCTTCAAAAATTATATTATAGAACAGGTTATGAATATATATTTATATTTAGTTTTAGTTTAACACCAAATAGTATAATTTATTCCCAAACAGGCGGGCTATGGTGGACTTATCCTTTAGCGGAAGTCACGATTCAACTCTGTTATGAGTTCTCAGGGATCAACTTACCGAACAGAAAACTAATATAAACAGGGGAAAAAATCTACTATCTATGTCGTGATTTTTACTTTTTAAAGTTCATGCCGATGTCCCTCACCTTTATCGGCAAACGTCGATTAAAATTTTCACTCCCGCTTAATTAACTGACGACCCCTGTTGGTTTTGCAGATGAACAATAAAAAAATAATTCCCTCATCGTTCCGATATTTGACGTGCTCTTTCCTATTGAACAATTAATATTAATTTATGAAATGAAATGAATCAATGAGAATGAAAGTGGATTCCACAACAGAAGAGACCCAGAGGTGATAGGAGAACCAAAATGGGATGGATAGACTGCGTCGAGGAAGACCCCCGAGGTGTGGGAAGACTAACATCTTGGAGACGGGAGGCCAGGGACAGAGCGAAGTGGAAAAGATTCGTTGAGGAGGCCAAGACCAATAAAAGGTTGTAGTGCACAGGAAGTAAGTATATTTATTTTTGCGCTTGCTAAAAAAGAGGCAAATAACACTGGTTAGCTGGAAGAGATTCCGATTCCGGAATAAGCCCACTATTGCACATTATGTTGTTTTTATTACCTATTTTTATATTCATTAGTGCAATAAAGAGATTACAAACAAACAAAGAACAAACAGCAACAAATAAATTAATTTTAACTAGTATTAGTCAAATCCGAAAAAATCACGTCGCTATTTAGATAAATCATATTAACTTGATTGAATTTACTTACACTGCCATTAATCGTATTACTAACTTACAAGATATCAAACAGTACTAAAATGGTCGTAGAATATATTTTGTAAAAATGCAATCGTAAAAGCTATTGACTACCCGCAGTAAAAAATGACAAAAGGTAGATCCATACGTATATCTTCTTTCATTTAGCCTGTCCACTCATAAAATGAAAAGCCCACATAAAATGTGCTCACAAAGACTCCATTTGATCGCCAATGTAGGACCTGAAATTGTATTCTGAATAGCAGTTTGTAGGTAAAATAGTATATCATACGCAATTATAAGTTAAAATAAATTTCATAGCTTTTTGTGTTTTGCATTATTCAAAAGCTGGCGTTACTTCGGGCTCAAATAAACTTTATATCTTAATATTTAAATGAGTTAATCTTGTATATATATATATTTTCCGAATCTCGGAAACGGCTCCAACGATTTTCCTGAAATTCAGCATGTAGGAGGTTGTGGGGGAGAAAAATTGATCTAGCTAGGTTTTATGTAAAAAAAATATTGTTTTATCCCTATTTTTGGGCATTAAAAACACTTACATTTATATTGAATTGAATTTTCGCCATTAACTATCAAGTCGACGTAGCTTATTCGGTTAGAGGGCAGCCTCGAAAAATGTGAGTGCCAAGGTTCGATCCCAACTAAATAATTGTTTTTTTCTTTTTTTAATTTTTTTTTTTTGTAAAAAATTACCGAGCGAAGCTCGGTCACTCAGATATTATGTTTAATGTAACAAACTGTTTATTTGCAATAACTAAAAATGTTACAGCTGTAATAATATTAAATATATTAAATATAGTATTAAATATATTTTCCTAATTTCAGAAACTGCTCCAACGATTTTCCTGTAAATTAGCATATAGGGGCTGTTGGGGCAGAAAAATCGATCTAGCTAGGTTATATTAAAAAAAATAGTTTTATCCCTGTTTTGGCATTAAAAATATGGTACAATGTAGAATTGAAAGCAAAGGATTTTTTTAGTTGCCACAGGATGTTTTTAGTTGTAATAATGCTATAGCGGATGGGTAACGGGCGGACTGAAAATGTTCAAAACCAAGGTTCGAGTCCTACGTGTCATTGCGCCTTCTTTCTTTTTTTTTTAAATATATTTTTTACATCTTTTAAAAATAACCGCAATTAATAGCAAGGTTCGGTCTCCCAGGTACTATATAATTATTTATTATCAAGTTAGGGAAGGCTCTGAAAAAAAATCTTGTCTTTACTAACAAAGGCAATTAGAGATGTTGAATCCGTTCTGAATAATTTCTAGACAAATTTCACTATGCTATAGTCAGGACTGCGAATGTTACAAATATGTAGCTTCTGATGAGAGTAGCATATTAATGCCGCTCGCTGGATTAGCCATTTCTGCCGCCGCATTCAGACGTCAATTTGCCGTCGTTTCCCTGATGGGACAAGGATTACGTGTCTGCGCATATCATTTCGCAGTCGCCGTTCTCTTTTTACTATTTAAAAGTTTATATTTTTAATATTTAAATGAGTTAACCTTGTATCAAAAATTAAAAACGATTTTCATGAAATTCGGCAAATTTTTTCTCACTTTCTCTCCTTAAACCTTCCCAATAATCATCCCATATCTTTAATATTTAAATGAGTTAATCTTGTATGTATATATATAAACATATTTTCTAAATTTCGGAAACGGCTCCAACGATTTTCCTGATAATTAGCATATAGGGTTTTGAGAGAGAAAAATCGATCGAACTAGGTTTAATTTAAAAAAAACTTCTTGTCTTTTTATCCCTGTTTTCGGGCACTGAAAAAATTATAAAATGTAGAATGGAACGCATATAATATTTGTAACTGTCAATCGTAATGCTGTAATAGCCTAAAGGTAACGGGCGGACCGTCAAAGTTCATAACCCGGGTTCGAGTCCCATATGTCACCGACGCTTTCTTTATTTTTTTTCTAAACATTACTCAGGTACTCATTTAATTAAACAGTGTAATATTTACGATAAGAAAAAGGCAAACCAAGTAGCAGCACTAAAGCAATACATTCTTTATAAGAATTTGGTATAAAATTCAATATTAAAAATTGTAGCAGTAAACAACTTTGTTTTAATATGTTTGCCTTCATCCACATTATAATGATTTTTCAGACTTTTCGTCACCCGTAAATATTTCGTACACGAAATAATGTGATATAAATATATAAAATAAAAGTATATGAAAATTCACATAAATATTTTTTTTTTAAATAATATTAGTATGATTAAATTTTAATAAGCAGTGTGGTCTCCGGCTAAGTAGAATTGACCACGACTCATCTCTAACCGATGTGTCGTAAAAGTCGACTAAGGTAAGTTTGTCCACCGTTTGGTATAATTGGAATAGATCACTCTCTTTCTTAGCATTGTGTCGTAAATTACGACTAAGGTAGGTTAAGGTCAGGCAAGCGGCCGGTCGTAAAATACATAGTCATGTCATAAAAAGAGTGACACGACGAATGACAGAAGAGAGTGGAAGATGAAGACATATTGCGCTGACTCCACTGAGAGTGGGATAATTGTACAGTAATGATTATGAAATTAAAACATGTTTAAATTTTTTAATTACAATCTACCAGTATCAGAGATTACGTATTTTTTTACATAAATAACAAACAATCCTTTTTAAACAGCTATATATCCCAAAACAAAATACGTAAAACTAAATGTTAATTGCTTTTAACGTTTTATCCTTTACAAAATCAAAGAGATTAATTAAATGAATGCGTATTTGCCGAATAACTTTTCTAGTGCTCGTTGAGTTTGCGATTCGTTCCAACAATTAGTTGGATCCGAAAATCATTTCAGGCAGGTAGTACAATTTTTTATCCGTCCTCAATTAAAAGTTTTCTGTTTGTAATCTCATTCAAGGTCTTTTTGCACGTGAAAATATTACACGGGTTTTTTATTGACCTATATTAAAACATACAAATGTTTTTTTTATAAGTTGGTAACACTACAGAATTGTTTAGTAACCTAAAATGTTTAACTGTTATTTAGTATGAACTACCTTTGCGCCTAAACTAATTATTCGTATATATTCATCGAGGTGTCGTAAAATACGACTAAGGTAAGTTGATGTCAGGCAGGCGGCCGGTCATAAAAACGCAGCCAAATCATGTGACAGCATGTTTATAATATGTTGTGCCGACCCCACTTAGAGTGGGATAAGGACAGGAAGATGACAATGAATACTAACGAGTCAAACAATTTATCTAATGTCCTAGTAATTTAAGCCTATCTTAAATTACTTAGACGCTAGTGCTATACAAATCAATTTAAAAATCGAGTATAAAATTAATCTCTATGTAGTATTTTTCTCTGTCATCAAGTTTTATTTATAGCATTTAACCGTAAAGCAAAGTTGGCTAGCGCGCAATGTTTGCAGTAAAATCCGCCAACACAATGACAGCCAAACTTATTTTCACCGTTGAAGTTCTACATTTGCAATTTTCATCGCAGTAAAGCAAACAATTTGGAGCGTTGGCGGTATATTTTTAGATAAATATTTGCACATTAAGTTACTTTTTATCATTCAGACATCAAAGGCATAGTGTTGAGTTCGGTTTTCGGCACACGTCCAATTTTGGCCAGTCTCTAGAGTATTAGTGAACGGTGCTGGCTGGCCGGCTCGTGAGAGCTCAGCATTCGTAATGAGCACTTAGCTAGTTGTTGCTTGCTTTAAATAATAAAAAAAAACACATCATTTTAAATAAACAAAAAAAAAATTAAGAGTTGTATACTCTGTTGTCTACCAACATTAAGTAGCTTGTCTTATTTCTCTAACATTATCTAATGTATATTGTTGCCCTATTCCTAGACGGACACAATTTGCTTAAAAAAATTAAGTCATAATTAAAATAATGAAAAACATTTTAATAAGTCATATGTGACATGAATAATTTAAAGGTTAAAATCCAATTTTAAAATGTGAACATTTAATTGTCAATCAGCTATCCATTTAAAATAATTACGCGTTACTTTACGGAGGTCCATAATACAAAACTTATGAAAATATTAAATTATAAATGCGATTTATCGCGTATTATAGCAAAATAATAAATTCATTAGTTTTTTTTCCATTTTAATGTTATTAATCATATTTAAGTTAGAAAAGAATTAACTAGGATTGGACACTACCATAAAAAAATCCAATTTTAGTACATATTGTAAATTATGTCAATTATTAAATTCAAATTAAAATTCAAATATTCTATATTCAAGTAATATAATTCAATACGTAAACAAATACTTTTGAATTATCAAATCGTCATAAATGCTTTGACTGAGAAGAGTTACAGACTTATGGGTAAAATTGTGATATCTTCAAAGGATTAATTTGGGGAAGGAATTAAATATTGAGAGGTTGAAGAACTTTTCACTAATAACACAAATACCGATAAGCTAATATGTAATGTAGATAAAATATTAAAGACAAAGTGAGGATATAAGTATTCTATAAACAAGAATAAAAGTTTGTATTGGTTAATGTCAGTCACGCAGCCGGCCGTAAAATACCTAGACGAATCATGTGACACACTTATAACATACTGTGCTGACCCTACTTAGAGTGGGATAAGGCCAGGAGGATGATGAAAAGTTAATATTAATGTAGTGAGGCAATAAAATAATGTTATTCCGATAGAAATAATGTTACCGAAGAGGCCTGCGATGGAATAAATTAGAGCAGCTACACAAATTATTGGTGATGTATAGAGTAATAATAAATATGTCCTCAACGTCTTCAAAGTGCCGTAGATAAGCGTTATGTTATGCATCCATGGAGCTACTGAAATTCCCACATCATAAAATTGGCTCGTGGATGCTATAAAAGCGGCCATTTATTTTTACGACATCGATCCATCGCTAAATAATTGCGTTGACATAATTATTTCCTCTATTGCTTCATTTATATTAAATGTTTTTTTGTTTGTAGTTCATTGAGAGTATACATTTTTTTCGAATAGCACTGATAGTCGCGATGGCATTAACACAAAGGACGGACGAATTTAAAAGCAATGCTGACTGAGCACACTTAAATATTAGGTGCTCAGCATGCGCAAAAGTCATCCTAAACAAACTTTCTTTTAATACTAGATCATACTTGGATCCGAGTTAAATCTTCATAAAACATACATGAGTTAAAATACAAAATTATGACAATTTTCTTTATCATCATCATTCTCCTGCCTTTATCCCACTCTAACTGGGGTCGGCACAACGTGCTATAAACATGTTATAACATGATTTTGCTAAGTATTTTACGACTGGCGGCCTACCTGATGTCAACTTACCTTATTCGCCATTTGCGACACCTCGGTAATAAAGTGAGTAGTCTATTCTACTCTCCTGGATATCTTACGGTGGGCCAACTTACTTAGGTCGCCTTTTACGACCCCTCGGTCAGTAATGAGGGTGGTCTTTTCTCCTCAGCAAGATAGCACACAACTTATTTTCTTCATATTCATTCATTTTATAAGGTTCAATACATGACTCTATCACTTTATACTCCACTGAAGCACTTAAATATAATATTGAATAATGTGCCCCAAGTGCGTCTGAAAAGTTTTGCTTCTAATAACAACTATGAAAGAATAAAAAAGCCGAGTACTTTATGAGTTGATTATAATCTAATACATCACACATTACTGAGTACGTTAATGTTGAATCACGTTATTATAAGCATGATTTTTTACAGTTTATTTGGCTTGGCTTAAGCTTGGGCGCAGAAACTTAAATTTATTAAACTTGTATTTGAATGGTGTAAATGTGAGCAATTTTTCTGGATAATTATTATTCGGTTTCTTATATTTTTAAAATCGAAACTATAGCCATGTGGTAATTATTAATCAGCGCTAAATATTCAGACACTTTCGTAATGTCATATCGCAGGATAAAATTTACACTAATACCTAGTCTACATTAGTGTAATTATGAATTAGTGTAATATTTAAATATATAAGAAAAACCATAACAATCAGTAAATTATTCAAAAATGTGTATGTTAAGGCAGAATCCTTGATGTTTTACAAGAGATATCCGGACATCATGAACTATTTGAGATTGTATCATTTCGCATTCCAAGATTTTTTATATTTCTTTTTATATTGCTTTCCAAAAAATTATCTACAAAAATTCACCCACGCAGTGTATTTTTCACTTTGCATAATCGCCAGGTATCCAGAATCCGGCAAAACACTCCCGGTTTATGTCACAGAAGCTGCTGACGACGCTTTTAATTATCCCCTTAGCTCCTTAACCGTTAATTAAGGTTATTAATCCGAAGGCACGGCCACCTTGTTTTCCCTAATTGTAAGCAATTTTATTTTACTCAGCGAAACCAAAAGCTTTGTTTTCGTAACAAAGTATAACACGCTTACATATTTTAAAGGAATGTCAGGCATTTTGGAATATGTACAAGGCGGTCATAGTGTGTGTTATTTTGTAACTAATTTGTGAAATGAAATGTTGGTTATAATTAATAAGATTTTTGCAAAATACGCAATCACAAGATTTAATATAAGCACAGGGTAACACATTGTATTAAATTATTTATAGAATTAGGTTACTTTGCGGAGGTCCATAATTCAAAGTTAATGAAATATTTTTTGTTATAATCCCCGATTTAAGAAAATATATGTAATGCTAAATGTGCAGTGTACAGTGTCCCCTTCGAGCCTGCCTGACGTCAACTTACCTTAGCCGCGACAGCTCGGTAAGAAATGATGGTGGTCTATTCTACTCAGCCAGATATGACATGGCGTACCAAAATTACTTACGCTATTACTATATAAATCATGCTTAGGTGTAATTCTTCCAAAAACGATGGTTCTGATTCATGGTGCGGAAAAAGACCCAAAGTAAAGTAAATATTAACTTATCGTCAAATTTTACGTTTGTTCACTTATATATCATTTACAAGTAAAACATATTATATTTCCGCATTTACTGTTGTAACATTTATAAGTTTATATAACCATGTAATATAAAATTTCATCTCTATAAAAAATTCTACGAACGAAAGCAAATGAGATCGTCAGATAATGGAATTATTTTTTCCGGCATCCTCGGAACCAGAGTGTCGTCATTCAATTACAAGGAGCAAAAATATCAAGCGTTTACCTGAAATATTGCGGCGCGGATGTATCAATAAAAAAGTAATTTTTATATTAAAACATTTAACAATTTGTTACATTTCAATCAAAATACGTAGAAAATAATTATAATCTTTAATATTTAAATGAGTTAATCTTGTATGGATATATATTTTTAGAATCTCGGAAACGGCTCCAACGATTTTACTGAAATTCAGCATTTAGAGGGTTTTGGGGGAGAAAAATCGATCTAGATAAGTTTTATTTTTAAAAAAATGACATTTTATCCCTGATTTCGGTCTATAATTATTTTTTTTAAATTACGTTGAATACCATCACAATTTTTCGCTGTCAAACGTAAAGTCATGTTAGTTCAGAGAGGTGAAAATACCTAGGATCGAGCCCCACCAGCCCTATTATTTTTCCATTTTTCTTTTCAATTTTTTTTAAATTTTTTTTTTACATCATTTTAAAAATTACCGAGCAAGCTCGGTCACCCAGATACTTTACTTAAAAAGATCAAGTTGCTTCATTTTATAGATTTTCAATAGTTTATTTACCATATACATACATATATACGCATGTATTTGTCTCTATTGGCAACATGGGTCTAACCTCGTATTTTTTTCTAAAGAGATGAAATCTTTGCCCAAAAGTAACATAGAAGAGGCCTTTACTAAGCCGTTGATGTATAACTTATTCTAATCTGGGTACTGTATAGATTTTGCTTCGTGATTTTGTCTTGATGATGCTACACTTGCGGGGCGAAACGATTGTCGAGTTTGTGGTAGTGAACGTGTGTAGTGCTTAAGTATTGTGGTGGAGATGGTGGAAGTTTGTAATGCATGTGTTTTAGTGAGTCATACATGTATCGGGTATGAAACCGGAAAGTCCATTCTACATTTAGCATTGAATATATTTTCTTTTTCTTTGTTAAAAGGTTATTATCTATTTGGGTTACAAAATACTAGTAAACTTGTTAACCTCTCGATTTCAGCTGAATGCTAGTGTTAGGAGTGGGTTCACGTCGGTAGTATAATGGCCGGGATTTGAACCCACGACGTCTCGATCGCAAGTCCGTTACCCTTACCATTCCGCCATTGTCGTTAAATATATATTAACTTTATCGCGGATAATACTTAAATAATTTTATTATACATATCAAATCATCCCTTATATATCATAAAGTTTGGAATAGTAATAGCTATTTATATAAATCATTTCTATTGAGCTCTTGCTATAATTTCACTCCAACAGTCCATCAACGCGAATTACTGCGACGCCGTTAATCAATCAAAAGTTACGTAATATAGAGGAAACCAGTTAAAAGCATTACTTGCGTAATGAAGGGGGCGAGCTGCTGATAAATCGTCCGAAATTAATTGGTGTACATTATTCGGACAAACAAATAGAAGTCGTGTTTAGCTCGTCCAAAAGTATATATAGAATAGAATAGAATATAATAGAATAGCTTTATTCATTCACACAACACAAAATAAACAGTTTACACACAGAGAGAAGCAATAACAACAAAAAATTATATAAAACGTGAATTTAGAGTGTGTCGTACCAATGACAAGGTTCTGGCTCAGCTTAGTGTTGGAGGTAAAAAATACCAGCAACGCTGATAATCCGCCGGATCCCTGTCGAGGGAAGCCCGTATATTAAGTAGTGTTCTCTACATATTTCCTAGACAAATCGATATTGTATGCTCCTATTCGCCTAATTATTATATTATATTTAAATTATAGTAAGTATCAGTATAAATAAATAAATCATAGATATATTTATATATCAGCATGCATCTGCAAATCTTATGCAAAACGCAACCTATGGACTATACTTGTGTCGAAATTGGGTAACGATGCCTGGCTAGGTAATTTTAAAACATAAGAAAATGCAATTAAAAAAAGGAAGTAAGCGCCGTGACATGTGGGACTCGAACCCACAATTTGAACATTTTGGTCCGCCCGTTACCCATTCACCTGTCACAGCATTAAGTTTGACAGCCAAAAATATCATTTGGATTCAATTCTACATTTTAGCATTTTTTTAATGAAACCTAACTAGATCGATTTTTCCCCCCAATGCCCCTTACATGCTGAATTTTATGAAAATCCTTGGAGTAATATATATACATACAGATTCACTCATTTAAATATTAAAGAATAAATATTAAAAATACATCACTACATATTATAAAACAAAGTCCTACGTCGCGTCCATCAGTCTGTCCAATATGTGTTCGCGACAAACTTAAAAGCTATTAAATGGATTTTCCTGTAGTTTTTATCAATAGATAAAATTAGCATAAATATTAGCTAATCTAATTATAAAATGCATAACAAACCGACAGACATACCATTACATTTGTCTTATTAATAGAAATATTTTTTATTCATTTATTACAACAAATAAAAATATTCAGCATATAAAGCACAAATTAATTACTATTTCCGCTTAACAACTTTTACTTAAGAAACTTGCTTGTAGTTACAAATTACTAAGATTTAGTTTGTGGAAGAGTTAATTAACTCAATTTTGTTAGTGTAAGACTTTATGTTGCTTAGCAACGGTTGGAATGAATATACTCAGGTTAAGTTTATTAATTCAATTGGTTTCTAATGTTAGCTATGTTTTCACAATTGATTTTATGAATTTATATGATTTCTTCGTTCACATTCGAGAAATGAAGGGTTCGCGTTACTTTTGGTTCAAATCAGTAACTTATTTAGGTGCGATATATTACAATTTGCAAAGTCATTTACAAATCTTTGTGAGTGATCTTTCGTAAGTTAGTTTTGTCTCTCCCTGATAAGAGCGTGTTCATTTTACATATAATCCTTGGGATATAATGCAACCGATAACTGATAATTTATCAGAAAATCTCATTCTTAAAACCAAGTAAATACACTATCAGGTTTAATAAATAGACTCTGCAATACTTCTGTTGTCGCTTGTTACTAGGGTCGCTCTAAATTACAAAGTTCTAATTAAATAATATAATGTCTAATATCATAAATCTAATTAAGTATATTACCGATTTATAAAGATAATATTCGAGATATTGATCACGGTTAAGACTTAGAGATGCTTTTAGAAATTTACACAGGAGAAATATTATTTATTTATTGTTACAATTTCTACATTAGATGTTGACACAAAAATTTTAGTGAATTAGCTGCATTAGTTGAAAACTGTGTCACCTCCAATATCGCCCGCCTTCTAGTTTTCTGACGTCAGTCGGCCGTGGATTCTCGCCATACTTCCGACGCCATAATGACTAATCGTCATACTATTAGCCCACCACTACACGTCGCCCTAAGCCGTGGTCCTGCCTCACAGGGACCCACCCTTAAGACGATGTTTCCCGACGCTAGTAGAACTTTTGCACTCTACCCTCCGCATTTCAGAACTTCAGCGATGCTTCTGCGCTCGCCCGTCCTGCTCGGTGACGCTGTAAAAGCCGTTAGGGCTAATAGCATATAGTCAAGTTGAAAAAAAATGATGATAACGCCCGCCTATAGTATGATAAATTCATTACACTATATTTTACTAACACAGTTATATCTTATCTTATAAAGCTTATTATGTTGTGTGTCAGTGTGTGTGTGTGTGTTTATCCGTTCGTGCATGCGAGCGTGCGTGCGTTCGTGTGTGTGTGCGTGTATGAGTGAGATAAAAATGTTACCAATGATATGGGCAGGCAGATGATGATGATAAAAATATTACCAATACCTAAGTTCTGGTTTATCCAATATTTATTATAACCTTTAAAATTATGTAAGTTAAGAACAGAGTTATTAGAAACTTATATTACATGAACAGCGGAATTTTCTGTAGAACCTTTTAACATAAAATTTTATAACAATAATAAAACCAAATCGGTAATATCTTTCGGCCCAATAAAAACGGATAATCAAATGAAACTCCAAGATTACCAAAATGTAGAACACTGAAGAATTGTCGTAGCTTCTTTTGGATAAAAAATTTTGTACCATAAAGGTACATAGTTGGTTCATGAGTACATTAGAAGATAAAAACTTCTAACTTGGAATACACATAATATGTTAGTACCTGGGTGACCGAGCCTTGCTCGGTAATTTTTTAAAGATATAAAAAAGATGCAACATGGAAAAGAAAAGAAACGATGCCAAAAACTAGCTAGATCGATCGAATTTCATGAAAATCGTTTGAGCCGTTTCCGAGATCCTAAAAAATCTTGTATATATATATATATATATATATATATATATATATATATATATATATATATATATATATATATATATATATATATATTCGGAATCTCGGTACCGGCTCTAACGACTTTCCTGAAATTCTGTAGGTATGTAGGCGCTTTTGTGATAGAAAAATTAATCTAGCTAGGTATTATTTTTTAAAAAATCTCGTTTTATCCCTGTTTTCGGGAAAATGCTAAAATTTATATTGAATTGAAAAGATAATTTTCGCTATCAAACGTCAAGTCATGACAGCGCATTTGGGGAACGGGTGGTCTAGAGAGGTGAAAATACCTAGGTTCCAGCCCCATCTCCTCAACAATTTTTTTTAATTTTTTTTTAACAGACAGGCTCGGTCACTCGGGAACTATGTATTAACTATTACAATTACAATTCAAATTCAAATTTAAAATATTCTTTATTCAAGTGGACTGTTTACAGTACTTTTGAATCGTAAAATGTTTTAAAGAAGCTACCACTGATTCGGAAGTTTGCTCCTACCGAGAAGAATCAGCGAAAAACTCGGCGGCTAATCTTTTAAAAAATTATTACAATTTGATGGTTAAGTTAAGATATGCTATCACTCAAATAATCCTCAATCGTATAGTAATAACTTATTCATATCATATAGTAATAAGCAATGGTGACTTAATTCCAAACTAATATTATAAATATGAAATTCATTTTTCTTCCTGTCTATCTGTTACACTTTCACAGCTAAGCCGCTCGAGAAATATTGATGAAATATGGCATGGAAGCTTACGCTAGGCTTTAAAAAATAGAATTTAAAAACTCCTATTTCCCTTCGGAACAGAATAAAAACTGTTACACGATTGAGAATACATTATCAATTGATGAAAGTAATACAATAAGTAAAGTAATACAGTAAGATGAAAGTAATAATAATAATACATACAAGTTATATAAGTTAAGGCCTTTCTTCAAATATATCAGCTAAAAATGTTCCGTTTGGATATGGCAGAAAGAAAAAGAAACATAATTTCGCATTTCCGAACTCGTAATATTTGTACGGATGTTAGGTAAAAACACATTTATGTTCATTTAAACAAGATATGTTAAGATGCATTTATGCATATTTCATATTGTCGCCAAAAAACTTAAGTTGGATCAAACAAAGTCGCGGATAACAATGTAATAAATTGAATAATCTCGTTTACAAATTTAAGTAATCATTCAAAACGTTTGAATACCCAAATAAAGCGTTATATGCGATAAATGTTATAGTATTCCTGAAATTGTAGAAACGAGGGCGTTGAATGGAACCTGAGCTCGGACTAAAAGCGTTTATTTAGTATTCAAACTTGGTTCGAGCGCCATTCAAATTGAGATACACAGCTTTGGAAAGGTTTTACAGACGTGAAATTGTAAACGCTAGGGCGTAAGTCTGTAAAGCTTATTAGTGACTCCGTTCAGTATAAATTAATTATTGAGCTTTTGCTGATGTTGATTTCTATATATCTAATAGATAAATAAAAAAGTAAACATTTAAATGTGTATACGTGAATATTGAATAGCTGTGAGCATGTGAAAAGCTGTGATGGCACAGTGGTGAGACCGTGCGACTTTTTTAAAAAGAGTCATGGGTTTAAACCCCTCTTCCTATTTCTATTGAAACTTATGTGTCTAATTTTTTATTTAAATTTATCACATACTTTTCAGTGAAGTAAAACATCGTTAGGAAACTTGTATAATAAATTTCTATCAAATTGGAATATGTGTAATCTGCCCTCAATTCAGAGCTTTCTGTAAATAATTCTGGAGATATGTGGCATATATCCGTCCACATTGAGCAACGTGAGGAGAGGAGGCCTATGCTCGCTAGAGAGATTATAACAGGCCCTTACTTTAACGTGTTTATTGAATAAGTGAAGACTAGAAGAATCTAACGAAAACATCATTTGAAACCTGTAATAAATCTCTATAAAATTGGAATATGTGTAATTTCCCCTTAATTCAAACGTAACGTACACCCTGTTAATGTGGTTTTTAAGATACGTACAAGTACGAGTCCATATCAAATGTAAATTCAACTGCAACAAACATAAGGCACTTCTTTTTAAGGTATCATCTTTTCTCGTAGATAGGCTGTGAAAATGGAACGAGTAAGACTATAACTGCCTTACTCTAAAATATTAGCTTTCAAAAGTCGTTTACTGCGATAATTATGGACCTGTTTAAACTTTGAAACAACAACATCGCATAATGAATATATCACTTAACTTTGATTTGCCGACATTATAACAGAGACCAGTGGACCCATTATAAACTTGGGAGTAATGAAAATTATTTATAACTAGGTTATTTATTTAACTACAGGCTCCATCGATTTTCATGAAATTTAATATTCTAGCTAGGTTTCATTTTCATTTTCATAAAAGAAATGTCGTGTTTTCGAGCACTGAAAAAATTACAATATGTAATTAAATCGAGAGTAAATGAAATTTAGCTGTCAAACGTAATGCTAATGTAAACTAATGATGATATGGTAATGCTCAATGGTAAACGGGCGGACTAAAGTAGTGAAAATACCCGGGATCAAGCCCCCCCGTTATACTTTTATTTTTTCATTTCTAATATTATAAAGATAAAAAATTTTATGTTTGTTTGTAATGTTTTCACAAAAAACTACTGGACCGATTAAAAATTTCTTTCATCGTTGGAAAGTTGCATCTTAACTGAGCAAAATAGGCTATATTACATTTTCAAAAAAAAAGGAATCCGTTATAAAAATGTAATAAGGTGTAAAAAAAATGACGCGGGTAAAACTTATGTGGATATTACTAGTCTTTTATAATTAAAAAAAAATACCAAGCATGGCTCGACCACCCAAGTAAATATAATCAGGTATATATAATGAGTAAGGCGATATTTGATGGCTAATCTGAATCATTTGTACATTCGTTTTAGTATATTCATAATACTTGACCTTGAAATTTATTTTGTGTATGTATTATAAAAGTTACTGTTTATTTGATTTGATGACAATGATTTCACTACCATTACATAAAAAAAAATATATCGGACACTTACACACACGGTCGTCCGTCCCCAAAGTAAGTAACTTAATACTTGTGTTATGGGTGACAGACAACTGGTGAATATATACTTATATATTTTTAAATACATGCTTAAATAAAAATATACACCCAGGCTCAAAGAAAAACAAATTCATTTATAGATGTTGGCCCTCGGCGGGAATCGAACCCGTGACCCTCGGAGCTGAAGGCAAGGTCACTTTCCACTGCGACAACGGGCCAGTCAAAACACACATACAATATACACTCATAGATTTTGTTTCCTAGGTTTATTTAGTGTAACCTTTCGAGTACCGCGCGCACAGAACTAGTAAAGTATCAATTGGCACGTAAACCTTTTCTACGGTCCGCCGTAAAATTGACAACAAAAGGTCCTTATATAGAGATTCGTATTTCATTTAGGTCACCAGGCCGCTCGTAAAATGTGGGCTCCACTAATAAACTACACACAAAGATTTTACGCCGTTTTCAATATAAAACCCAATATTATCTAGTGATTACGGATAGATTACATCACAAAAAATATTAATATGAAAGAATCTTTGAAAGATATGCATTACTTGCCTATGAATGTTCACTTATGGATTAGCTTATGTCTTTTTTACTAAATGCCTAAGGTAAGTTGACCCACACTGTGGTATCCGGTTGTGGGGTCAGCACAACATGTTATAAAAATGTTCTAACATGATTCAGCTCATTATTTTACGACCGGCCGGCTTTCTTCAAATTACCTTAGTCACCTTTTACGTCACCTCGAGAATTGAAGATGGTCTATTCTAGCCGGACCACGCAGCGGACCAAATTACCTTAGTTGTCTTTTACGACACCTCGGTAAGAAGTGAGGGTGGTCTATTCTATACAGTCGGATACCACACGGTGAATATATCATTATTTTATATTGATGTTATAACATAGTGAAACCAAACACATTACACGTCGATTGTAGAAATCAATCAGCTTTAGCTCTAGTTGTCACTAGAGCTGAAGCTGATTGAAACTTCACTTTAGCATTATCCACATCAAAAGCGTAATGCGATTTTAAAATTATTGTTTAAATTGCCAGTATAATAATGGATACTTATATTATAAATGTGAAAGTTCGTCTATCTGTTACGGTGTCACAGTTAATGGGCTAGAGATTAATGTGTTGAATATTAATGAAATTTCTTACAATTAAAGCTCAAATATCGAAATAGCATATAACATAAAAAAATCCGGTATTCTCTTCAGAAACAAGGAAGAAATCATATACTAGGCATAGGCCTCCGCTTTTGGAGAGAAGGATTGAAGCTGCCTTGCTAGTCCAATGCGCATTGATAGTTTACACATATCCATATAGATATATCATATAGTTTACAATTCTCTAGAAATATGCAGATCTTCTCACTAATTTTTCTCTTCACCGAAAAGCGTGTGATAAATTGCAATTATCAATTAGACACATAAGTTTTAACAAAAAACTCATTGGTGCCTGCCCGGGGCTGGAACCCGTGACCACTCGAAAGAGCCGTATGGTTTCACCGCCGAGTTGGAGGCACAGCTAGTAAGATATAAAAAACGGACAGGAATATTTATTATATTTCTTTATTGCGGATTTTTATTAGTAGCAAAATATTATTTTCATTATATTACACAATGTCTTCTACATAAAAAATAATATCGTAGACCTGCATTTTTCGCCCGAACCTGCAAGTTCAGCCGAAACCGCGCTGTTGTGAGTTTAAGATCCAACCCTTCTCTCCAAAGGATAGGGGAGTTTTTTATCATAGAAAATGTTAATAAATGTATGTTCAAACGTTTATCTTTACAACCGTTAACACTTGATACAATTTACTAAAAGTTTTCCACCGCAGCTAAAACATGAATAAGTTATTTTAATTTTCTCTTGGACTTTCAATTTGTTTGCCGTCCACTCGCGACAGGCAGCGGCTACGAAGTTTGATGAAAACTTATACTTTGCGGGCACACTTTAACTTCTTTTCCTTTAAGTTAAAGTTTTCTAAAGCAACAATTTAATTTCAATTTCTTAAGCTTAAGTTTGTATTGATAGTTTTCCATTAAATAAATATTCATAGCAGATGCGGGAAAAAATAAGATTTTAATAAAACCAAGTTTTGGACTATCTATACGTTATTGGAGTTCCAAAACGATTCAAACACACATACACAAACTGTTGGCTTTATAATATTATTTTTTTTTCACAAATTATGATTTCCAACGAATAATACCTTAATTGACCTCGTAATATTATAGTTACCTTGGTTAATTGCCTCCTCAGGTGACAAGAGGGTAGGCTCTTTCGCACAAAGAATCAGCTTAGTTATTCAACGCGATAACGCTAACAGAATTCTTGAGACCAGTCCGCGTGGGCATGACTTGTATAGTACTAGCAACACTACTAGGTAATGTGTAGGACTCGTTATTATAATTTTTCAGCTCGCCTACTACTTTTATGTTTAAAATTTCAATTTGGGAAAAAAATTATGACACACTCACTGATTTCCGAGCTGCTGGCACAGCTAGTACCTTTATATAAACATGATAAACTCATTTAAACGTTAAAGATTATATACGAGCCAATAAGACAAGAATTTATACGAAAGATGTACAAAAAGCAAAATTGAATAAGTGCTTGTAAATACACTCGCTTAAGCATAAAATTCGTGAATGGCTAAAAACATTCACACGAAATCACTTTAATTCCAATTCTCGTGTAGAAACGAATACGGTCGCGTGGAATTGAATCGCTTAGCGACAATATCGTTTCGGTTCACCTCAAATTACACCAATGGATTTTCGATATACCGCCTATTTGTGAACCCTCTCAAGATAGGTGAAAGCCCAAATTGGAACCACAGCTTGTACTCGTATGATGCTGGGTCTACTACACTCACTTTATGAGCGTTGGAACGTTTTACACGAGTGATTGGTGTCTTGGCGGTCACCTTTCATCTTGAAAGTGGATAAATAAAATAGATTTCATGTAACTCCGACCAAAAATCGAATGTCGTCAATTTAAATTAATTAGATACAATAATATGGTTCAAGTATAAGAAAAAAGCAACAACTAAAATAAAGAAAAAGTTAAGAAAGCGCCGCCTTATCGAGACATGACCCGTACGATTTTTGATTATTTTAATATTATATGATAAAGTCTTCCTGTCTGTAGAGCGATATTTACTACAATTTAAGCTTATATACCGAGCCAACATATACTGAAACAAAACCCTTTGGTGAACAGTAGAAAAACAAGTACGTAGTACATATTAGGAGTATCTTAATACTAAAGTTTCCCATTCAAAGTCGCGGCTACAACTAACATAAATATATATCGACTATAAGCAGAATACGCGACTAACAATGCCAATGCGTAATAGAAATGCAGAGCTCATAAAACTATAAGTTGAGTGCGAGTTTTTTAAATTTATTCGATCGCGTTACGCTACGTTACGCTAGTAACGCCAATTTGTAGGACGCTGCAACAGCGACATCTAGTGGTCGCTGTTCCAGCACCATACAAATTAGCGTTATGCCAACGCGATCGAATAAGTTTAAAAACTTGCTCTAAGCACACTGATCGCTGGATTTATCTGGTTGAATTATGTAGTTAGAGTAAATACTAATTATGGCGTAAACTGGCATGTCTATCTTTTTTTCGACACGTAACCTCTACATTTTTTATGAATCGAATCAGTTTTTATATCTTAATCAAAAAAAATTATACGTACCTCATATGATTTTAGTTAACCATCTCTAATAAATTAAAATCATAAAACATATTCTGAGAGTTCCAATGAAATTATCTTTACTTTACTTAAAAATATTGCATCTAACTTTGTCCAACAACTTTATTACGTAGACAAGCTACGAGACTTAGTTCTATTTAGTATGCAAACTTAGTTCATACACCATTCAAATAGAAAACTGTGCTTTGAAAGTTATTTCTCGAAGTAAAAACTGTCACTTTTCTGTGAAAACTTTTACATGTGAAAATAGTCTGCAATATAAAAATAAGCATTAAAATATGATTCTTTATTAAAAACTACGTTCTATCTATCTATCTATCTAATTTCGGGGACGCCTGTCGGTGCAGGACGGGTGATCAGCTCCTATTCCGGACTATTCCACCCATTTCCCCATGTTGGGACAAGGGTTTCACAGCTGTCCCGACAGTGTCACCTGCTCTAATCTACCCGTAGCTTTTACGAACCTGATAATATCCCTGAAGGAGATATTTGTCAGATCCTCAACTTCAATTTCATCCTTACCTAGTATCTCCCATCTTACCAGCGAGTACATAGGGCACTCAGCCATAAGGTGAAGACTCGTTTCTTCCTCTCCACACTCTGGGCACGCAGCATCTTCTGTTATTCTCATTATTGACAGGTGTCTGTTTAACAGGCAGTGCCCAGTTGTAATGCCTGTTACAATTGCTACATTTTCCCTGCTCTGAGACATCAGCTGTTTAGACTTCCTTGTATCAAACGATTTGAGAAACAACTTTGCTTGTCTGAGCATTGTGTTTCTCCATCTTTTGTTAGATTCTGTCTCTATTCTTTTTTCTATCACACACTTTATTATATTATGTGCAATAGGGAGGAAGGGTTCTGGTCCTACGAATGTTTGACTAGCCATTTCTTGCCAATTCGTCAGCTTTATCGTTCCCTGCATGGCCACAGTGTCCTGGAACCCATGCAATCGTTACTTCCACCTTCTCAGCTAATTCGTTTAGTTCACGCTTACATTCCTTCACGATAGCTGAGGTTGTTTCTATGCGGTCAAGTGCTTTTAAGGCTGCTTGACTGTCGCTATATATGACTATATTATGTTCTAATGCTATTTGTGATTCTTTGAGTTTCCTGGCACACTCCATGATAGCTATCATTTCGGCCTGGAAGACACTTGTATATTTACCCAGATTTAGGACCTGGTGTAAATCTGACGAGGTGCCGTAGACAATTCCAGCTCCCGCCAGCTTCGCGGATTCTCGTCTAGACCCGTCCGTGTAGCAGATGGTCTGACTCTTCGCGCTGTTTTCCACTTCCCAGTTTTCTTTTACCCCTATGTGAATCCTATATTTTTTATCGAAGATTTTCTGTTTCTTGATCAAGTCACTTCTCCTGACGACCATAGACAGATTTTCTCCGTAAATCTTTTCTATATCCGTATGACCTTTATCTGTAAAGTTTCCTTTCCATTGTTGGAACACTTTCATCTTATACCATTGCTCTATAGCTTTTCTCTTAGCTGCTAGATCTAGAGGATAGAGTCCCACCAGAACTTCTAGTGCAGCGGATGGGGTTGTTCTCACTGCGCCTGTGATCATTAGTGTTGCTATCCTCTGTATCTTCATTAAATCCTTGCTGTTGACGCCGATGTTGGCTCTGTGCCACCAAATCGAAGCGCCGTACAGTATTCTGGGTAGAATGATAGCCGTATATATCCACTTGGTAATTTTTGGCTTCATACCCCAGGTTCTGCCCACCGCTCTTCTACATTGCATAAGTGCAATTTTTGCTTTGTTGCATTGTTCTTTGATGTGACTTCTAAACCTTAGGGTTTTGTCTAGCTTTATACCTAAGTACTTTATTTCCTTTATCAACTGTATCTCTACACCCTTTATGCTGAGTGGATTAAAGTTGGCTATTTTCCTTTTGTTTGTGAAAAGGACTAGTTTGGTTTTCGTCGGATTGAGGTTTAATCCCCTTTCCTGACACCATCTTAGTGTTTCTTTAATACTAATACTCATTATGTTCCTTATAGTGCTCAGGTCTTTCCCTGTTACTAACAGGACACCGTCATCTGAGTATGCTTGCATGTATGTCCTCATATCATTAATCTTCCTAACTAATGGATCTAGTAGGAGACACCACAGAAGAGGAGAGAGACACCCTCCCTGAGGAAATCCTCTCGTTGATTTTATTATGTGTGTAACTCCGCTTAGCTCCGCCGCGATTGAACGATGCTCTAGCATGTTCATTATCCAGCGTCCCACTTCATATGATATTCCTTCCCTACATATTGAGTTTCTTATAGCATTGCGATTTGCTTTGTCAAAAGCACCTTCTACATCGAAGAAGCAACCTAATGCTATTTCTTTGTTACATAAAGTTCTTTCTATCCTTACCACTAAATTATGGAGAGCTGTTTCTGTTGATTTTCCCCCCATATATGCATGTTGATTTTCATGCAGTGGAAGGTTGCTTTGTTCTAGGTTAGTTCTTATGTGTCCTTCGATCACTTTTTCTAGTGTTTTTAGAATGAACGAGGACAAACTAATACACCGAAATGACTTCGGTTCCTGATAGGTTTTCTTTCCAGGTTTTGGAATGAACACCGCTTTTACTTTTCTCCAGCTCGTCGGGATATATCCCCACGCCAAACTAGCATTGAAGAGTGCTAACATGTTTCCTTTAATATATTCATATGCTTCCTGTAGCATTTTAGGGAATATTTCGTCTGGACCAGCTGCTTTGTATGGTGCAAATGACTTGATACTCCACTTAATATGCTCTGCTGTTATGATATTTCCCGGGTCTGACCAGTGGTATCTGGTGCTTGGCGATATCATTTCCTCTTTAATTTCTTTGCATTCTGGAAAATGTGCTTCTGCCATTTTGGTTAGTATTATTTTGGGATCCGTAATTATTGTCTCATCCAATTTAATACTACCCAGTCTGCATGTTCTGTCTTTTGCCAGTATTCGCATTAGACGTGCTGCTTCAGGGTATTCTGTGACCCCGTTGCAATACATCTGCCAGCCATTTCTGGACTCTTTTCTGCACTTTTTACGGAATTCCGTCCTGTTCTTCCTATATTCTGCCCAGCTCAATTCATCCCCTTTCTTAAGGGCAATTCTTTGAGATTTGCGTACTTTCTTCCTGAGTTTTTTCAGTTCGTTGTTCCACCATGGTTGGCCCGTACCTTGTGTAACCTCACGTAGTGGACACGTACTGACAAAGGCATCTTTTAATGCTGTGCTTAGTTCCAATGCGCCTTCCTCTAACTCTTCTATCGTGTTGTAGGAAGTATATTTGGATCTCCATTCGCTCATTAAGGACCCAAAATTGTCCCAGTTGGTCTTCTTAGCATTTCTAATGCGCAATTTGCCAATTTTGCTGTTTATGTGGAAGGTGATTCTGCGATGATCTGACAGCGAGTCGTTCAGATCCACCTTCCAATCTTTTATGTATTTGGCCATGCCTTCCGATGCTAGAGTAATATCTAGCACTTCTTTTCTCGTGCTTGTAACGAACGTTGGTTCATTACCAATGTTCATTATCTCGAGATTGTTACTTATGATAAATTCTAACAGTGCTTCTCCTTTCTTATTTGTGTCTGTACTACCCCACACCTCATTGTGCGAGTTAGCGTCACATCCTATTATAAAATAAGTTTTCTTACCTTTGTATTTGTTAATGGTTTCTTCCAGTTCTCTAGTCGGTGGTGTGAAGTCGGTCTCACTAGGAATGTAGGCCGACATAAACGCCATCCTTAGTTTCTTTTCTTCATCTAGTGGAATCAAAGCTTCCACCGCTACTAAATCTCTGTAACATTCTAATTCAATTAGTCCTAAGTTTCTGATCCTACTACTGGTATAGATACATGTTCTGGGGACCGACTCACCGTTGTTGTAATAGGTTAGGTCTCCCCCTAAACAACCCATACCGACCACACGTCCGTTAACAACGTATGGTTCTTGTAGCAGGGCCACATCTATTTGCTTGCTGATCACATATTCGCAGAGTTCGCTCATGGCTTCTCTGCAGTGGTGCAAGTTTATCTGAAGAATCTTTAGTGTGTGTGTGGTGTGTTTTTGTAAGTGTTTATGTTTTTTGGTTGTACTTCCCATTAAGTGTGTTGTGTTGTGTTTGTTTGTTCTTTTTCCCAATACATAATGATGCCCCGCACGCCTTCGAGCACCAGCTGTGAGGCAAGGCGCTCAAGAAGTGTACGAGGCATCAGTTATGTATCGGTACTTTTGATCGTTAGTGTGCCGTGGTGGTACCGGCATCTCCGACTATTCCCTGCACGGATGTCTTAGCGGGGGGGTACTAGGGGCCCCGCCTGACGCTCCGATTGCTGGTTTCGTCGTGTCCGCATGGTTCCAGCACACGAGCAACACTGGTTGTACTGTTCTGTGCGGAGTTTGAGTCGGTTTCAACTTGACTCTGTTCTTGTGTGTCTTGTTTGGGTTTAAGTTTTGATTTCCAATTCAGAAACCTAACCTGCACTTGTGTGGCTTGGTAAAAGAGCCACACAAGACCCTCCTTAAAAAATTCATTTATTTCCCGAGGGACCCCCACAATCAGACGCTCCCCCAGAGGAAGGGGCTCTCTGACGATGAGGCTCCACTCGGGAAGTCTTAATTCTGCTCTATTACGATTTTGACCCCTAAGCAGAAGGAGAGGATCAGCTGCTCTCCTAGTGCCTGGGATCCAAATTGCCACTCTCCCTCTATCCCTTCTCATGGCCTTGATCGAGACGCCGTTGTAGAGGCCGAAGTCGCACTCCAGCAACCAATCCCTCGACTGCTCAGTGGCTGGAGTCACAAGGAAGAACCCTTCTGCCACCAGCCCCGAGGCCGCAAAGTTTAGCTTGGAGCTGTCGACCTCCTCCACGACGGCTGCCTCGATGAGGTCAGCTATTTTGTCCCTTATATGAATTGCTAGATCCCCATCGACTGGCAAACCATCTGCACGATGGATGGCCACAGCGAGATCACTCTGCTCCTTTGCAGTGCAGCGTGGTCCCGCTGTAGCCCCCCAATTGCGACGCTTTGCCGGTCGCTGTTCACTCGGTCCTTCTTCAGGGTCAGTACCCTGTCTCTTCTTCTTCAGCGGTCTGGAGGTCTTCGCCTCCCCAACCCCCGAAGAGGTGTCCCCCTCCACGGGTTGGGAAGTCGAAGGCGCGTCCGACACGGCCAACTGCCTTCTAAGTTTTTTTGGCCCTATTCTTGCGTTTTTTAGACGCCACCATCTTGAAATCGCCCTCACCCGTACCCGAAGGCCCAGGCGTCGGCGACTTCAATAGGTCCTCTTCTTCCCTCAGATGGAGGGTTCTTAAAAGTTCATCGTGGAGATTCGCTGCCGAATCTCCAGGATGCTCTAAACCGGAATGCGAAAAATTGCCCCCCCCAGAATACGAGGGGCAGCCTGAGACTGATGCTTGGGCCGTAACCCGAGCAGCAGTCTCAGGGAGGGATTCTCCAGCCGGGCTGGTACCCTCCTGGGGTAGACTATTCTTTTTTCCCGCGTCCATGTTTTTCAAGCAGGTGAGAGGATGTTTTTGGGGGAGGGATTGGATTGAGAAGGATTTGGGGGTAGAGGAAGGGGATAGCGGACGTGCGTGATTGCGTGGGAAACCGTAACCCCGCACCGCCAGATCATACTTGCTATTGCAGCCTGAGGAATAAAAAGTGTGAGCTCATTAGTGACTGCAACATTGCCCAGGGTGCACGGCGTGGACATGTATGATTCGACTTATGACAGTGCCCTGTAGCTCAGCTCACATACCTGAGCGTGACAACTGTCATCTACACCCCAAAAAAAACTACGTTAGTTAATTATAAAATATTTTTGAATAAATTTAACCGTTTACTTAACGCACACAAGGAAAGCTTTAAATTTTGCCATTTTTCCAATATTTTTTTATTGCTGCTCCTCTCCTATTCATCTTAACGCAATGTTATATAGTTTATATCCTTCCTCGATAAATGGACTATCTTAAACTCAAAATTTTTTCAAATCGATTCAGTAGTTCCTGAGATTAGCGCGTTCAAACAAACAAACTCTTCAGTTTTATTTATCAGTATGGATATAGATTGAGCAGTATTAAGATATATTTATGTCGATATAGATATATTTATATTTTACGCATATACATACGAGCAGTTTATACTACTGTTACCGTTTTTTTGCTGCTTAACACTGGCGGTTCATGTTACGTTACGTATTTTCATATAAAAGTTCTTTCAGACATACCGGCATATATTTTCTCACTACTGATAGATGTACCAATTATTAAAATACCCTTCTCTATTATTTAAGGTACTCTAAGAAATTAAAAGTAAATGAACCAACGGAACCCTTGTAAATTCTAACATACCGCCTTTCATGAATTCGCCTGCCGAGCCTCTATTTGTAAAATGTGATGTTTCTTGCATGTTGCGTACAATTTATTGAACCAATCATTCTTTACTCAAAACATACCCTTTAGTTAGATTTCCATACATAAATCCTTAAGCTTAGTCATGTAGTTTTATAGAGTAGAACAAATAAAATTTACCTAAAAATTTTAATATCATGACTATTAGAAATCAATAGTCTATATATTATTACGTATAGGGTCTGTATTAAAAAACGTGGGGACGCTGCTTTAGGTTTTACGAGACACGTTTGCCAATAGCTACATACCGCATTAGAAAACTAATAGTCGTCAAAAAAATAGGTAGTTCGGGTTAACAATAAAACAATAAACTGTGAGCGATTGCTCGGTGTGAAATTATGAAGTGAAGCCAATTTTAACATACTAAGTGAATGTAAATTAATATATATATATATATATATATATATATATATATATATATATATATATATATATATATATATATATATATATATATATATATATATATATATATATATATATATATATATATCCCACGCCTAGTAAAAAAGTAACCGAATTCAAAATTAGTCTTAGTTGAGTTAGATACATTCAAAATTCAAAATACTCTTTATTCAATTAAACTTGTAAACAAGTTCTTCAGAGTCAGCAAGAAACTCGGTGGTTGCTCTTTTCAAAATAATACTTATAACTAGTTACATTTAGACGTTTCTATCTTGTACAGGGTCGAAAAATATTTATTTCGACGCATTCTAATCCTTATTTCAATCATATCACGATACAAACTATCAAAATAACTAGTGATTCTTACTCTTACAAGTTATGGCCCTTTTTAACACTCATGAGTTTTGTAGGCAACTACGCTATGCTTTATTGCAATTTGCCTTAAAACTATTTTTTTATTAAGTCACTAATCCTGAAATACCTTGAAAGTTTTGCCCCGACATAATTGTGAAACTTTGTATACTATACTCATAGGTTCTATGTTCTTATGTGTGTTAAAAAGGGCTTAGATCTTGCTATTCAGTGATACGTCTTTGATCATCACGGCTTTCAGACATTCATCATCACATTAAAGTTCAGGTACAACAGACGGCAACGTTAGTGAACTGAATGAATCAATTCGGAGAGCTTTCGATGGGATTGTCCCCTCGTAAAAATGACACAAGGACTCTTTATAGATATTCGTCTTTTATTGGGGTCGCAAACTTCTACTAAAACTGGAATTTCGCTATTAAAATATAGCTTATCCAAGTATCGGAAAGCTTTATGCCGCATTTTTATTGTATTACGTTCAAAATCTTTTACATTAATTAATTTAAGTGGTAAGTTTACTTCTTCGTAAAAATGTATCAGATTAGTGGGTTTTAATCAATCTTTATAGTGTACAATAAAATTTTACCATTAATATTATTTTATTGGTAATTGATAACATGCATGAGAGCGAACCTTAATCAGTTGAAATAAATTTATTAATGAATAAGATAAAAATGGTATTTGCATATAAACATAAATTAATTTGCGATTGCAAAAAAAAGCACTTGTTTACAAATATACTTAAATAAAGTAGTAGTAGTAGTAGTACTTGAATTTGAATTGAATTGTAAATATAATAAACTTTAGAGTACTGTAAGAGGTTTGAATTTTTTTTAATTTTATAGCGAGAGAAGGATCGATTAACTTGAAAATCGAGATAACTATTAAAACTTTAAGTTTACTTAATATTATAAATATGAATTGAAATCGAAACAGACATAAACCTGAAACCTGACTATTTCACTCACCTGGATACCACACGGCGGGTCGACTTACCTTAGTTGCCTTTTACGACATCTCGGTAAGAGTCGAGGATGTTCTATTCCACTCAGCCGGATACCACACGGCGTCAACCTGAAATCTTACCTGAAACAAAAAATAGATGCTTTAATACCAAAATTCGATTTGGACGCAAAAGTTACCCTTAAATTTTCCAAAGGATCAAAATAAAAAAATGTATATTATTTCTATTGGACTATATGAGTTAGTTCAGACCCGAGGCAGATTGAGGTCTACATTGGTAAAAGCTTTCATGCCTGTGATGTAATAGCCGACCGTGACATTGTCCGGCAAAATTTATAGCTAAGGTAAATCCATCCCTTACACCTGCTCTCAGTTTGAAATTACTGTATCTTCCCTTGTTGCCTATTAGAGTTGATAGAATAACCATTGGGTGGAATGAAAATGATAAATTTTCGTATCAATATTTCATTTGCGTCACAAGCTACAAGAACGTATTTTGTTTTATAACAAAAAAATAACTTTAACATAATTTCTCTATAACGAATCGGCCTTCGGCATCTTTGTACTTGTTGTTAGCTTTTAGATAATCAATAAAACGATAAGAAGGACTAACTTCGTTTTTTTACGGTCATTCCGTCTTAGGTCCAGCCGCCTTCCTGACGTTAACTTACTTTAATCAAATTTGACGAAACCTCGCTAAGAAATGAGGGTGGCTTATTCTACTCAGGCGGATACCACACGGTGGGTCAGCTTACCTTAGTCGCCTTTTACAACACCTCGGTAAGAAATTAGAATGGTCTATTCTACTCGACCGGATACCACACGGCGGGTTGACTTTGCGATTTCATTCCAAAATAGCTAGATATATGTAAAGACAGTAGGTATGTAAAAGACCGACGGAAAGAACTTGCAAAAACGTAATCGTGGCTAATAAATTGTGTTTGAAGGGTATTCTCCAAAGGGATAGTGACGAGCAGAAAAATATTCTCAGTCATCGCGTCGAACGAGTGATTTATTATTGTCTACTTGACGAACTTTTAGGCGCTAGGTAATTATCTTTTTAATTAACATATATCGTATATCTATGACAAAACGTTTTTTTAGTTACTCTCAAGTGACATAAAAGTATTTAGCTCACTAGTTGTATCTGTGATTAAATTCGCGGCAACTCAAACGTAACTAGTTATTAAAACAATATATATTTCACTGTTTGCAAAAGAAACAAGTCAAGTTAGAAAAGCTTGTAAAAAAGTAACCGTGGGGAGGGGGGTTCCCCTCGCCTGGAGCTAAACCATTGTCATCGGGTCATGGCAAAAAATCATTGTCATTGACTAGACTAGAATGAAAATTGCAAGGCAATCGGACACGGATTCGGGTAGTGGATCAAATTTTATTTGCATCATTCCATCTTCACATATATACACTTTGTTCATATTGATCTAGCGTAGCAGCTAAAGCATAACAGGCATACAGAAAAGCATTCATAAATTTAATATAATAATAAACCAGACTCAGGGAGCGAAATCTTAAGATGATGGTTGGACGTAAGAGATGTTCGGGTCAGGCGTCCGACCACATGAACACAAATATCAGCCACGCATTTTACTGCGCTGGTGACCGGTGACGAGAACTTGCATTTGGAAAAACTGAGCGCGATGCTGAGCAGTGATCGAACGGTTAAAGGAGGAGAAGGTTAATAATAAAAACTTAGAATATATTAAGTTAAATAAATAAGTTAAGACGATATACAAGAACTGCACAATAGCAAGTAAATTGTAAGAACTCGATATCAAAACTTCCATGTCTAGTCAATATATAAACGGCTTCCTGCAACGGTCTTGGAACTTGTTGCCTAAGTACTTTACCGTGTACATTGAATAGAAGGAAGAGCTGTAGCATACACTGTGATTACTTCGTTGTTTAAATATTCTAATATACTGTGCTATTTATTTACCCATAATTACTAATATTATTAATGCGAAAATCTGTCTGTACGATAACGCTTTTACTGCCAATTGGCTGCACAAATATTAAAGGAAATTTCGCACAATTATAATTTAAACACGGGGCAACATAAGGAGTACAAAAATCCTGTTAATTCTACAGGAATAGCATGTAGCAACTCTGACGAAACGTCGAACCTTATACAAACTCGAGCTTATCGCGATGTGACCCGTTTTTTTTTTTATAATAATTAGTATGAATCGCGAAAGTTTAAAATCTATCTTATTCACAATCTATCATAGTCAAGTCAAATCTGGTATTTAAAGATATAGGTTATTAGGAAAAAAGTTATTATAAATTATTTTAATTAATAAAATAAAAATATACGGGAAATATGTTAAGCTTTATCATTAATACTTACGAGATTATTTTTGCTGTGTGTACATAGATAGCATTAGGGTTTTATGGGGTTAATAAGTCACGTTGAAATTATTTTTAATCAAAACTCAAACTCTCAATTCATCATCGAGATAACAAAGGTCAATATTTTAGTTATTAATTATTAGCGATGGTATTAACTTAAAAGGCAATAAGACAATTTATGCATGCCAGACTAACAGACAAAAATTCAGCTATATAAAAAAGATCAATTCTAGGATATTTGTGATACTATCGTCGAATACCTACCGATAATTCACCAAAAAAAAACCATTCATAACATATTATAATTCATATATGTGTTAAATGCTGGCACGACAGCATACCAAAATTGTATACCTATAAATATAATAAATAGTTTTATATATGTAATTTAGTTTATATTTTAACCCACACTATAATTAATATAAGCACTTAATAACTTAACTTAAAAGAAAAAGATATAAAGATAAAAATCCATTTTCTTTTATCGAATTCTTCCTTTTATTGTATTATTTATACGAACTAAATATATTACATGACCTCTCCCTGTACAAACATCAACGCCCACGAGCGTCCTAAATACAGCCATTCTCCAGCAAAATCAAATTAGCTCCTGTCATAGAAATCCTTTGTTTGTAGCTCGCAAAATTATTGTTAAAACGTTACAGGCCGTTTATAGTTTATTGCGGCTTAACATGATGATTTAACTTCAATACCCAAGCAACATAAAGTTCTGAATGGTAGGAATATATCCCGTTAAACGATAATATTCCGATGTAAATTCTAAAAGTAATTATGTAATTTTTCGCCAATAATATATACGACCCACCGTGTGCTATCCGGCTGAGTAGAGTAGACCAACCTCATTTCTAACACAGGTGTCGTAAAAGGCGACTAAGGTAAGATGACCCACCGTGTGGTATCCGGTTGAGTAGAATAGACCATTCCCTTTAAACCAAGGTGTCGTAAAATACGACTAAGGTAAGTTGACAACAGGCAGGCAGCTTGTCGTAAAATACGCAGGCAAATCGTGCGACAACATGTTTATAACATGATGAGCCAACCCCACTTACAGTGGGATAAAGGCAGGAGAATGATGATGATGAATATATCCGATTCTATTCTCTTCTATATAAAAGTAAACGAAAACTATTTTAGCTAACTGAAGTAAACATTTGTTTTCATAAATAAATAACTTGAAAAGAACAACGAATGCGATGAATAAGTTAAAAACGTTACCACTGTAAATCTTGACCTACTTGGTTTGCATATTTACAGTTCTTAGCGCATCTATTTAATATGCAAACAGCACTAAACGAATAATACTAAATGCATAGTAACAAGTTCATTCTACAAATGCTACTTGAATAAAGAGTAATTTGTTACGAAAATAATAGAGTTACTATAAGTAATAGAGTTTTATTGAGTTTGGATTCTTGTGCCGGTTGAAAACTATATTGCGTGTGTGTCGGCTATGTGCATATACAGCAGTATATGAAATATTTTTAGTGCACATGTTGTATAACAAGAATCTTGTCAACTAACGAAAAAGACATAAAATATTCTAATGGCATACACCGTTGACCCAGATTGAATCTTTGACTTATCTACTATGAAAAAGAAATAATTTAAAATTATAAATCATATTCCATGCATTATAAAAGGCATAATATATCCACCTCTACATACTTACAACTAGATTAATATAAATACATATTATATACTCTTGGATGCAGCGTGTTTCTAAAATAGTACCACAATATCTATGGAAAAATACTGCCTTCTTATCTTAAAAGTCTTCAAAGGTAACATATGCTCCTGGCCAAGATTTTTGTCTTTGAATCGTAATTAAAAATCAAATACTACCAATAAGATCACCGCGAATATTGGTTCAAATATTAATAGGAAAGATAATGATAATGGGAAGTATAAGTACCTTAAATTATAAAAGCCGACTGTAACTTTTTTCAATAGAACACAACGCTGTGAAAAGTTCTGGGAAAGTATTTTAAATTGTGAGTGTAATCTAATAGCTGAAAGCAATGGAACCCTTATAAATTTCTCCTCACCACTATTTATAATTAATAAAAAAGGCGGTCAGGTAAATTTATAAGGGCCCTTCTACGGTCTCTAGTGAATTTTTCGTGCATGTTAGATTTAAGTTACTGGTGCAATCATTCTCTTAAAGATTCAAGCGGCTCATCTCGCTGAAACGAAAGCCAGCTTTTGCGTTTATAAGGAAAATTCTTTACTTTAGAAATACATAATAGACAAACGTAATAGATAGAGTAATAGAAGAGGTATAAAAAGTAAAGAATAGCAGCATCTTTTCATCTATTTATTTTACCAAAAATAATAAATAGATTAAATAGTTAAATTTATATAAACTTTTTCTTTTTCTCTATATGACCAGTCCTCTCTTTCTTCTTCTATTTTTGTCTTTTTCTTCTATTACTCAAAGGTTACTGGAAGAGATCCCTTTTAGGGATAAGTCCGCCTTTGTACATGTGCTTTTCTGTTTTTCTTTCTCTTTTCTAAATTTATGTATAAAAAGAAAATAAATAAATAAAGAATACCCAAAATTGTAAACTTTTTTACAGCATATTCTTGTAAAAATATAAATTAAAACCTTTAAAAAATTATGTATTATTCGTGTTAACGTATAGGGACATGATGTCTCTATGGAAGTCGTTTGAAGAAATTTCAGCCTAAAGCAAAGTCCTAAATCAGGTTTCAAAATATATATTGTTAGTGAGTGGCAGAGTTACTTCAAAAGAGGCTTTATGTAGCAATTTCAGACTAAATCACAGTAGGTTGCCTACTTTCTAAGGAAGTTATATTGTATTCTTTTAAGACAAAAAATATACAAATTAATGACATTCATAAGCGTTGTATAACATTTTTATGGCTATTATTTATATTATATTTCTTTGATGTTCAACGAACTTCATTATTCCGATTTGCTGGTACACAACGGCAAACGGAAATCCCAGACCGGTATGATTTGAACTCGGAAGGCGGTATCAATGGATTGCGGAGTAAATGGATTTGATAATATCATAAGCATATAGTATGATATTATCGAAATTACAGTTATTTTCATCAACAATTTTTAATTATTGTTTATGTTTAACAAAATTCATCTATGCCTTTATATTCTTTTGGAAATAATTAAATACATATAAATTTAGGTCAGTATTCAGTAAAATATACATATATTTACAAATTATCAACCAGCATTCATAAAATGAGTAATAATATATCAATGGAGCATTATTCACATATTTTAATTAATTAATTAAATAAATTATGCTTTTAGTTTATAAAGAAAATCTGATTCTTTCGGCATTGACTGAACTTAATTTTTTCATATCGAAGCATAATCGGAGCAGTTGCGAAAGTATTACAACTTATAATATACCTATTACAACATTTATGGCTACAAACGTTTTCTTGAAAACGTGTGCATTAAATACATGTTTTTATTCTAAACAAATAACTCATATAAACTGATAGAATAGTAATATAAGTAATATAGTTAATAGTATAGTTAACTAGTTGAAAGACCTTGTAAATACCTATTTTAAGTCCATATTTACTTTGAGTTCGAGTTTAAAGTGCGGGCAGAAACTTCCCATACTAAACGTACAGTATTATCCCCAGGGCTCTCAAAACAAGTTCACAATCAAAGTAACATCATCAACGTAGCAACTCGCTCATATAATTTAAATGGACTGGCTAACCTTAGCCTTAATTAGTTTATTTAGTTTCAGTAATTACTGGATACCAATTATATCTTTGCCCGGGTCGCATTGAGATAAAATAAAGCTAATAAGATAATCGTGAAACGTGAAATCCTCACGGGAATACGTTTTCTATGACAGAGGTAATCTGCGGAAGATTTATCTTTTCTAGTATAACATATAGGAGCAACGTTAATTTATAAACATTTCGTTATTGGCCTTTACCTTAACTTACCGACCTTTTTCGTTGGTTAATTTAGAATAGCTGTATAAAGCTGATATTTTAGGAACTAATAATTAAACAATGAATATAAATACTAGTAACAACTACAATAATAAGCTGTAAGTTTTTCTATTAAAACTTATGTGTCTTATTGAAAATTGTAATCTATCACACGCTTTTCGGTGAAGGAGAACATCCTGAGGAAACCTGCATGTTTCTAGAGAATCCTAGGGATATGTGAAACCTACCAATCTGCATTGGAGCAGCGTGATAGGTCTTAGCTCCAATCCTTCTCTCCAAAAACGGAGAGACGAGACCTATGTCCAGCAGTGGGATAGTAACAGGCCGTTATTTACTTAACTATAATAATAAGTTGAGTCGTTCAATCCGGTCCCTCACTTTCATGATTGGTGTTGTCGACTCACTGAAGTCCGTCGCATACCACCCTAATAGAGTCCCCCGGACGCTCCGAGCAAGTAATAAGACACCGAGTTGGACTCAGTCCCCGAAGCAGTCGATGCATCTGGTGCTCTCAATACATCAATTGGCGGGGGAAGGGGCCACTGTTAAGAAGGTTCGGGATCCCGAGGTAGCTGCCTACGGGGTTCAGAGATGCTAGCGGGAGCAATATGCACATCACCCTGTCTCCGCGACAACTAGCGAGGTGGAACACTGACAATTTTTTGGTCGGTGCGAGTCCGACAAACCCACCGTTCAAACGGGCAGTATACATATGGCGTTTTCTTGATATAAAAGAAAGAGAATGATATAAAATTCGTTTAAGGCTAGGCAAAAGACATTTTCTTAAGAACTAAGTAAAGTTATCGGTACATTTTTAAACCAAAGGAAAAACTTAATTCTCAATTCACACTTCTAGAAATTATTTTAATTAAAAGGGGAAATTACAATAATTTGCTGACAACAAGAACAACGAGCGGAGCGCAACTGTTATAAAAAGAACCTGACAATGTTCGGGCGGCTACACAAGCATATTCTCTTTTTTATTGTCTCCCGGAAAAGACAATTACACAATTTGATAAATTAAACAATTTTTTATGAAATAAGAGGGTAAGCGTTAGTTTCTACCCGTTGTTAAACGTTAGGGCTAACTCATGTAATTTTTGTTGCTAAAACTACGCAAGTAACAAGTACAAGGTGCGTGTAGATCTGGGAATATAGGTGAGGTAATGAAAACTCCTTGAGAAACTCACTATAGTTGATCACCACACATCTGGATGGTGAAAATGGCAATTAGCTTTTTAACGTACAGTACGATGTTAAAATGTGGTAGTATTAAGGTGGTGTATATTAATGTCTAGCTTTTTTTTAGTACAGGCGTTTATAATATACTAATAGCATTTCTGAACGTATGTGTGTTTAAGGTATTTTCCTGCCACAAGAAAACAGTTGATTGAGACAGGTTGATACAGAAAGAAATATACTGTTGAGAATTACTAAGATGATAAGAATGCTTGGATTACTGTTCGACCCTGTACTAGATAGAAATAATTGTAACTTGATATAAGAATTATTTTGGAAAGGGCAACCGTTGAGACTTTTCTCGTTAGGAAAAGCTTTCTGTATCAGCAGTAAAGTTGACAATTCAAAACCACTTGTTTACAAGTTTACTAGAATAAAGAACATTTGTAATTTGAATAGAGCTGATAATAAGTATAAGTAGCAATATTTTTCGTGTTCTTAATAAGAGTATGGCTTATAACTTAAGAAAGGATTATTTTGTAAAGAAAAACTGTATTCACTGCCAAAGAAATATGTACCCATTAACAGTTTTAGCAGCGAAGTCTAAAAAGCTTAAAGAATTTGGTACAAGCTTCAGCCGTTTATGCACATTAACTGGCCCGTTGGAGCAGTGGGTTATGACCCCGCCTTCAGCTCCGCGGGTCGCGGGTTTGATTCCCGCCGAGGGCTAACATTTTCTATAAATGAATTTGTTGGTCTTTGAGCCTGGGTGTTTATTTGTATTTAAAAAATATAAAAGTTGTCTGTCACCCATAACACAAGTATTAAGTTACTTTGGGGACAGACGACCGTGTGTGTAACTGTCCCATATATTTACTATTTTATTATTACATTGTTTAATGAAAGACTTTTTTGCCGACGTGTATAACGTTATGCCAATTAGGGTTTATCAAATTTGACGTGTAATAACCTTCGCCAAAATACTTTTGTCTGTGATAATAACGCACATTTTAGACAAAACAACGTTTAACTCAATGCTTTATTGATCGATTCATGTTGATTTGTGTACTTTGCTACACATTGTCTTTAAAATAAAAATACAAAAAGAAAAAGTATAATAACTCTCAGGAAATGAGAATAGGTAGCCGAGTGCCGGCAAGGGTTGTAATAAAAGGCGGAGAATTCTCGGGCGGGAAAATGTTTTCTTTCTATTGTCGTCCGACAAAGACAATTACCAGAACAATTAGATTAATTTGAAGGTAGCGGCTGTGGTTAAGTCAATTAAGAAATGAGTTCTTTCGAATATCAAAGTCTGGGAGTGTATTGTTATAGTAACAGTGTAACAATACACTTCAGTATATTATGTATTAACGATATATTTACTTATACTTATTTAATAAATAAGAAGGGATTCCCTCAAAACTCGATTGACTTTTTAATAACTTCAAATTTAGAAACTGATTTATATGAGCAGGTTTTACTTTGCGAAACTCCATAGTAAAGAAGTTACAATAAAATTATTTTGCTGTAATCCGCGTTTGTTAAGAGAATACATACTAAGTGTATGCATAAGTAAGCAGGCAACAATCACATACAACATACATGCCGATCATCACGCGAGCGAAGCCACAAGCAGAGCTAGTTCCAACTCATATTATTTTTTGTTCATGAAAAACAAGAAATAATACGTGTTTGTACATTAACAACAACAAAAAAACACAAAAAATTAAATAACAAGTGGAAAAACATTATGTTTTAAGGTAATAATTCAAAAATTACTAAAATGGATTATTCGCTCTTTAGTGTTTACTTATAATAATTAACGAAAAATACAACTCTCGGAAAATGGCAGACGGGAAGGGTTGTACGGGGCGGACGATTGTCGGCGGAATGACAATATTTCCTTTTTATTGTCGCTTGAAAAAGACAATTACCGGAACAATTAGGGCGATGTTAGCTTTTAAAGTAAACTCTCTTAAGATGTGAGATTATTTTATATATGTAACATAAAAATGTATTATGATATGAAAAAACTTGCAACCTGCAAATTAATGGAAGCTATAATCAAATCTGTAAAGAGGCATAGAATCAATTAAGGTACTTAATATTACGTACTGGTATTAAAAGTATTTCAAAAAGTATTTTTCAAAAGTAAAATTTCCTTTCGCTATTAAAAAGAACCTTTTTTGCAGCAGCAGCATTTTAAATGTAACATATCAAAAAGTATTATATCGTCACACCAGAAATTTTGTTAATTATTACTACTAATTATTAGGATAATTTAAAATCCTCCTTTAAACAAAATCCCAGTTAAATTATGAATTAATGGAGCAAATAGCACAGTGCTTAAAACGGTTTGGACAATAGGAACGTAAATAAAAAACTTAAATAACTTTCGTTTGAAAGTATGTATACTATTTAAGGTAATACATTAAATGCCCTCCATTAAGTTATTGCAGTGGTTAAGCAATTAGCCTGATTCGAAAACTGCATGAGTAATCAAAATGAAAATTTCACTACAATAGATACGCAACTTCCCATCAAATATTTTACCCAATAATTTCAATTCTAAACAAACGCCGTGTGGTATCCGGCTGAGTAGAATAGACCACCCTCTTTCTTACCAACGTGCCGTAAAACGCGACTAAGTTGACAAGCCATGTGATATATGTGCCAGAATATACCACCCTTTCCAAACAGATTTTTTAAGAGTTTTCACAAAAGAGTTTAATATTTAGGAATAGTTTTGAATATTTAGGTAGTCTAAAATGTATCAACTGTGTCTTAAACAAAAAACTGTCTAATACTTAAGTCTCAAATTTTTGCTATTAAAAGTACGGTACTAAAATTAAATGTAAAGGCCTGGAAAAAAATTTAAACGCATTTTTAGTATACAGAAAGACGTGTCTAACTACCGTGTGGACTAAGTGCTACTACATACTTCCTATTTTCTTTTTGTTCATTGACAATGGATGTAATGAATGTGTGAAACAAAACAAATGTCTCAGTATTGATTATTACCCGTGGGGTTTTCTATCTTATTAGAGGAAATCCAAGTAATCAAATATTTTCATTTTTCTATAATACGTAATAACGGAAAATCTAAAGAGTGTTACATGTAATGTATTATTCATTTTTATACTTTATACATGCGGGATTCGTAAAACGTTTATCAATCACTAACCAATTAATTGCTCAATTTAAATACTTACTACTACTTCCTTAATAAAACTTTCATGTTATTGATTGAAAAATTTTTAATAACTCCTAATACACATGTTACGTCTACTCAGCATTTGCCGCTTTCCCAGACTCCATACGACACAGGAGGTGTATTGTTCCAGCCTGGGAAAGAAACTTCGTTGAACGTGGCCTTTACCCAACCTAACATCGGTGGGAACGGGCGCTAGCATTTAAGAATAGTATTAATAACATATATATATAATCTACATATTAAATATAGTTTAAGATAATTATTGTAATATATATAACTCCATAAAGAAGTTATTGAAATACGAAGTTTGTACCCGACAGTCGCCCCCCAATATATAATTCGCATTATTGAAGTTAACGCTGAAAAATTGGAAAGCTCGTATTCGAGTATATTGTAGTGTAATATAAATGATAATGTAAGCAAATTTCAGGCAATTTCCATAAAAAGATATTTAAGTATCTTCCTTACACTATCTAGTGTAATATCTTATGTCGTTATGAAGATTCATCTCGTACCTCTTCGCCCCTAGTATCTGAATGTAATATGTAAGGTATTACAAGATAAATCCGAATATAATGTTGTGATTTATATAAAATGTGTTATGTACACTTTACTGATATAAAGAAACTTAAACTAAAGTATTATATAAGTAATTTATAGAATTAGGCGTTACTTTGCGGAGATCCATAATACAAAAGTAATAATAAAATTATTTTGCTATAATCCGCGAAGATCCGTTCTTGGCGGATTATAGCAAAATATTTTTATTATTACTTTTGTGTTATATAAGTATTCATAAATTCATCATAAATATATTTTTTAAATATATAAATGTAGGTTAAAATCATAGTTTGAAATATAACCATTAATATCAAATTTTCTTAATTTTGAAAGGTATAAGATATAATACTGTAATTGCCCAGAACAGTCTCAATTTTTATTGCAAAAAGATAATTATTATTACAATCAATTATCTTTTTTAGCCGTGTGGTATCCGTCTGTGTAGAATTTACTACGTGTTGCCAGATATTTAAGGTATAACAATAAAATTATCAGCAAGGTGTGATTTAAAGGTATAAGATCATAAAGGGAATTCGGCGGATACGTGGAAATGAGAAATTGCTGATAACGATGTTTGAAGTCTCCTTAGAGACCTCATTGTCCTGATTTATTACGAAACGAACTGCCGTGTGTACCATCGATTAGGTGCTTTAATGTATTTTCGATTATTCTAAAGTTATTACTTTAAAAAAATTATATAATGGAAAAAATACTATCATTATTTCTTTTATATTTATGGACCTCAGCAAAATAACGCCTAATTTTATTAATTACTAGTAATCACCAGCAGTTTCGCCGGCGTGGAAAGATTAAAACCGTAATAAAGTATTTTTACTGACTGGCCCGTTGGCGCAGTGGGTGACCCTGCCTTTAGCTCCACGGGTTCGATTTCCGCCGAGGGCCAACATTTTCTATAAATGAATTTGTTGGTCTTTGAGCCTGGGTGTATATTTGTATTTAAGTATGTATTTAAAAAATATATAAGTATATATTCACCAGTTGTCTCTCTACGTACCATACCATAACACATACCATAACACAAGTATTAAGTTACTTACTTTGGGGACCGACGACCGTGTGTGTAAGTGTCCCATATATTTATATTTATATTTTGACAACCATAAAAATGGTTAAAGAGGGTTAATCATAAAAGCTAGACATATGCTGTTGCAGACTTTTATCTAGAACTTTTAGAGGGGAATAATTTTGTAATACATGATTTATGAATAATTTTCACCGTTAACTTAAAGCACGCAAGGAAAGCTTTAAATGTTGCCGCTTATGTATTATTTTTATGTGATGTTGTATGGCCTTCCTCGATAAATAGTCTATATTACACTCAAATAATTTTTTAAATCGGTCCAGTAGTTTCTGAGATTAGCGCGTTCAAACATACAAACAAACTCTTCAGCTTTATATATTAGTACAGATTTTTTTTTTACAAATTGTATTATCCAAAGAACAAAAAAACACTTTTGTATTCCATAATAAAATAAATTTTGAAATGAATGTATTATTTTACAGTCAAGCCGTGTGTTATCCGGTTGACTACAAGTAGAATAAACCACCCTTTTTCTTACCAAGGTGTCGTAACATACGACTAAGTTAAATTGACATCAGGCAGGCGGCCGGTCGTAAAACAAGTAGCCAAATCATGAGACAACATTTTTATAACATGTTGTGCCGACCCCACTTAGAGTGGGATAGGGGCAGGAGGATGATGATGTATTATTTTACAGTCACCGATTTATGAACTTACAATGTAAATAAAATATTTATATGTTGTGTTTTGAACCATTTTTTTATTGTAATATCACTTTAATTTATTTATGGAATTATATTATGGCAGATCATTTATAGATAAATCTTTTCACGTTAACAAGAACTCATTAGTAAATAAATCTCAAAGGAGGTTTTCTCTCTTATATTTTTTTATATGAAATGTCTTATGTTTTATTCATTCTACCTACTGTTTGGGTCATAGAGTTATTATACTAGAGTAGGGATGCTAGCCTAAAATGTGCCCTAGCACAATAAAGAGAAAGCTAATGGGACTGTATTTATCTTTTTCTCTTTTTTACCTGTGATTAGACAAAGATAAGTGTAGGAGTTTCATCTTCGCTCCCATTATTTTTTGTAACGCTCTCACTTACAAGCCTATGTCTATCCTACTCTATAATAACTCTATGGTTAAGGCATTTGCTAGCGTCACTGTTATCTTATTACAGATCGGGATGATGGTGAAGCTGCGTGGATATTTTTTTTGAAGACTACAAGGGCATGTTGATATAAATTTTGATTACAAAGATAACGCTTCAGTTCTATACAGACGAACCACTTTTACATACTAAAAACTAAAAAATATACCTTATTTTTTCGAACTTTCATATAGTTATTTTATCCATTAGTTAGTTATTTTATAAAAGCATTAAAAATTTACTCGAATTATGTTTTTCTAATAATCTTTGCCGATCATCGGTGACCCCCATGGCGCAACGGGTTAATTTAATGCCGGTTACCGGTGACATCCAAGGCACTACTAGCAAATTTAATGCCGTTTACCGGCGACACCCACAGCGCTACTAGCAAATTTAGTGGCGGTTACCGGTGATGCCCATGGTGCTACGTGAAAATTTAGTCCATGTTACCGGCGACACCCATGGCGCTACTAGCAAATTTAGTGCCGGTTACCGGTGACACCACTGGCGCTACTAGCAAACATAGTGTCGGTTACCGGTGACACCCATGACGCTACTAGCAAATTTAGTGCCGGTTATTCAACGTATTAAGTACCATTTGCTTTTACTTTAGTGGAGTGTTTTTAGACAAGTTTCTGTCAATCAGAGATGAAGTGTAATGACCATCCATTTTTTCTTTGATTTTTCGTGTTGAATCTTTATTATATCCTTTAAAATATTACCGAGCAAGGCTCGGTCACCCAAGTACTAATATAGTAATAACATACTCCTTTATGCCTAAATTGAACTTTTACTTCGTCGTTATATAAATAAGCCAGTCATGCACGTATTATTTTCAACTGAAAATAATAGCCAACTGTACTATTGAGTGGTACAATTAAAATAACCGGGGAAGCGCACAGTTGCAAGTGAAACGAAGTGAAAAAGAATATTGTACTCTAAAGGAGGCAAGTGCCCAAGATTGTCACCGTGTTAACAAGCTATTCGGAACTCTTTCAAGTTTGTTCAAGGGGTTCACTTTATACGTTTCGTACACAAGAAGTATAATTGCATACTCATCATGTTAAAAAAACTGGTTTTGATTGAACTCATTTTTAACAGAATTTAGACGTATTGTATTTAAATATTTATATGTTGAATTATTATGAGGACCTAAAATTTTGTATATTTCCTTAATTATTATATAAAACAACCATAGCTCATAATAAAAGTTGTAGAACACCTAATTATGAGCTATGAATAAAAAACTTTTCGTTATTCTATTCAGCCGAATACCACACGGCGGGTCAACTTATCTCTCATCACTATCACAAATTACAATATAATGTCAATCAAATATGAGTTAGAGTGATGAGCATCACTAGTGATCATCACATAGTATGCAATATTATATTAGAAGTTGTCACTTACTTGACCGTTGGGGCTTTCATCCTTTACATTAATAACCAGTATTTTACACGCTGTGGTGGCATCGCCTAAAATAAACTAATTCAAAGTTCTCGCCATCCTTAAAACTTTTACGTCTTTCCATCAGAGTCATTCTACGCGACAGGAATTCAAGATCTCGCTGACACAGTTTAAAAACTTAAAACCAGTTGGAAGTGGAAAATTGAGTTTAAAGTGCAAAGTGTAGCTAAGACAGCTCTCTGTTCTACAAATAAGTTTCATGATGGGTCAGTGTTTTTACAAATTTTAACTCAAACTATGAACTGTAATTTAAAATTTGAAACGTTAGCTAAATCTTTTTTCACATTTTGTTTACATTCGAAAAAGTCTTTGTAGAAAAAACGTCAGTATGCGGGACTCTATCCCTTGTAATGATGTACGCTGTTCTCGCCTCAGCGGCGAAAATCGATCTAGCTAGATTTTATTTACAAAAAAAAAATATCCCTGTTTTTGGGCATTAAAAAATACTAAAAATTATATTGAATTCAATTTTGCCATTAACTGTCAAGTCAGCGTGGCTTATTCGGGGAACGGGTGGTCGCGATAAACGAAAATACCTAGGATCGAGCCCCAACTACTCTATTATTTTTTTCCTTTTTTTTTTAGTTTCTTTTAAGTATTACATTTAGCTAATGTAAGTAATTCTGTAAGTTTTATGTTTAAGGCTCTGCGCATGACTTTATCTGTGAAGACTTTAATACCGAGATAAAAAGTAACCAAATCTGGACTTTTAATTATTTCCATACTAAAAAACCACACCGATGTATATTCATAAATTAATGATATAAGTATCAATTTTGTTTTATTTGACTATAAAATACATACATTACATTGCAGATCTTTATACTAATCTAGGGTTTTGTATACTCGCCATAATACCTATTTTTGAACGTTAAAAGATCTAATGAGTATGTGAAATAGAACAGGTGTTGCAGTTATGTACTGGGATATTAATGGCCACTGGATGTTTCATTCTTTGTTGTAGGAAATCTTAAGGCTCTTATACCAATAGAAGGCGTTGTTACATTTGTACACGATATTTTCTGAAGGAGATCCGTATATAATAAATATCCTTTTGTTATGATAACATTACTTAAGAAGTTTGTTATTTCTTTTATACCATAGACTACTGGAAACTTCCCGCTGAACAAAAATAGAAATATTAATAACATTAAAATTATAAGATTAGTACATACCGCCGTGTGCTTTCCGGCTAAATCGAATAGACCACCCTCTTTTTCACTGAGGAGTCATAAAAGGCGACTAAGGTAAGTCGACGTCAGACAGGTGGCCGGTCGTAAAATACCTAGCCGAATCATGATTAAGACGTAGAACATGTTACGCCGACCCCACTTAGATACGGATAAAGGGAGGGGGAAGTTTAATATGCTATTATATAATATAGTTATATATATATATATATATAATATAGTTGCAATAGCATTTGGTTATTTTAATTGAAACAAGCCTATCTTTGAGGGGCGTCGTCAATGCTTTGAGTTAGTAGCAAAAATAATTTATATTTTCATTCACTCGTTCGCAACAAAAATATTTGTGTGACAAATGAGAAAGTAATCAATCGACTCCACCCGTGGCACGATTTGAATTCTGTCAATGGCAGATAATAACCTGAATTTTGAGGGTGTTTGGGGTGAGGAGTGACTGATAACGTTCGACGTGGCTCCTCAGGGGCCTCATTGAGTTGATTTATGATGTTAACCGCTGGATATACCGCCTATTAGTTATGGGGATTGTCAGTTACTCGGATACTTAGTAGCTTGTCAATTTGTATGACTAATATATAAAGGGGCTTAGATATAACGATCACCTACGTGTATTTCCTTATTTGCTTAACGCCAAAGACTGAAACAGACGACAGACCTATAAGGCTTAGAATTTGCCCCATCCGAAGAATAACGTTATGTTGTATGTTTATCGACTGGCCCGTTGACGTAGATGGTAGTGATTCTGCCATCAGCGCCGCGGTTCGCTGGTTCGATTCCCGCCTAGGGCCAACATTTTCTATACAAGAATTTGTTTGCTCTTCGAGTTAGGTATGTATTTAAAAATTATATATGTATATATTGACCAGTTGTCTCTCACCCTTAACACAAGTATTAAAATTGCTTACTTTGGGAACGGGCGACCGTGTGTGTAAGTGTCCCTTATATTTATTAAATTTATACATGGAACATATAACTTTTCCGGTTGGGGCGAGATGACCGACAGCTTGCATTATAACTTTTAGCTTATATGGTTAACTATTATCACCAAAAATAATGATTGTAACTTGCTATAATCCGCGATTTTAATAACAATTTTGTAATACGGATATTCGCAACGTTAGTTAATTCTTTAAATTACCTAATATCAACTGTGCCAACGGTGTCTGTCGCCCGCTTGGAAATCAGTGTCACAAACAATTTTCCCCAATTAGAATTTTGAACATAAAAGTAACGGTTTGCTACTATAAACCTAAACCTTCCAGAAGAATTGCACTTCTTTTAGTGTAAACCGCACAAAAATACGTTTAATAATTAGTAAATACGATCACATACAGACAGACAGTTTTTGGGAACTTTATAATAAGTATAGCGATTTATAGAATTAGGCGTTACTTTGCCGAGGTCCATAATACAAAACGAATAAAAATATTATTTTGCTATAATCCGCGATAATTTTTGTAAGTATAGCGATATACTAAAATCTTAAGATTTTCGTTTCGATTATTAACACGATTGCCAAGTAATTATAAGATATACTAAAAAAAAATTAGATAGAAATTATGCTATAAAAGCCATAACTGATTTTGCACCGTCACCGGGCAAACCGTGCGAGCGCAGAAGCATCGTATAGAAATACGTAAAGTATGCAAAGCGGAGCGTTGACAGCGCCATAACAAAACCAACGTCAACGAAACACTATGATTAAACTTAGTTCTTCTTCTTCTTTTTCTTTGTCAACCGATGGACGCCCATTGCTGGACATAGGTCTCTTCATGGGATCTCCATACCACACGATCTTGTGCCGCTTGGACCCAGCGGCTCCCCACGACCTTTTTAAGATCGTCAGTCCATCTCGTGGGGGGTCTACCGACACTGCGTTTTCCGGTACGGGGTCGCCATTCCAACACCTTGAGACCCCAACGCCCATCGGTTCTACGCACTATGTGCCCCGCCCATGGCCACTTCAGCTTCGCGACCCGCTGAGCTATGTCGGTAACTCTGGTTCTTCTACGGATCTCCTCATTTCTGATTTGATCACTGAGCGACTCTGAGCCTTCTTATGAGGCCCATAGTCAGCGACCACGTTTCAGATCCGTAGGTCATCACTGGCAACACGCACTGTTCGAAGATTTTGGTCTTCCAGCACTGAGGTATTTTGGACGAAAAGATCTCGCGTAGCTTCCCAAACGCTGCCCATCCGAGTTGGATTCGGCGGCTAACCTCTTTCTCGAAATTGGACCTACCTAATCGGACTGTATGTCCTAGGTACACGAGGTGTGTTCAAAAAGTATCGCGAATTTTGAATTTTCGCGAGTTACATATATTCCAATTTCGATTTTTTTGTGGCGTTATGTTGGTACATATGTCTCTCACTTATGCTGACAAGTTGGACCATTTTGAATGTTCGGTTAATTGTTGACAGCTGCTTTGCTTGCACGTGTTTTGGTTCGTCTTCGATTTTTACCTATTCAAAAAATGGAACAGGGAACCTGTATCAATTTTTGTGTGAAAAACGAAATTAAGTGCGCGGATGCATTCCGAGTGTGGACTGTGGCATATGGAGAAGCTACTTTGGACAAAAGCAACGTTTATTGGTGGTACAAAATGTTTTTAAAAGGCCGAGAAGATGTGAATGACGAAGAGCGTGCCGGACGCCCGAGCACTTCAACAACAGACGAAAAAATTGATGAATTGAAGAAAATAGTATTGGCCAATCTTCGAATCATCGATAGAGAAATTGCCGAGGACCTAGGCATATTGATTGGCTCGTGCCATTCGATTTTAATCGATAATTTGTGGAAAAACAAAAATTGGCTTTTGCACCTCGATAGCGCCCCTGTTCACACATCGCTGCTTGTACGCGACTTCTTGGCCAAAAACAACAGATCAATGATACCGCAGCCACCGTATTCCCCAGATCTGCCCCCTGTGACTTTTTCTTGTTCCCGAAACTGAAGAGGCCCATGAAAGGACGACACTACGCCACGATTGACGAGATAAAGACGGCATAGAAGGAGGAGCTGAACAAGATACAAAAAAATGATTTTTTGAAGTGCTTCGAAGATTTGTAAAAACGTTGGCACAAGTGTATAATATCCCAGAGGGATTACTTTGAAGGGGACAAAATAAATATTTACGAATAAATAAATAATTTTTGAAAATACACAAAATTCGCGATACTTTTTGAACACACCTCGTATATACTCGTCTACAATTTCGAGTGCAGAGTTCTCAACGAAAACCGGGTGGAGCGGAACATGTGAGTTCGACATGATTTTCGTCTTACTCATGTTCATTTTAAGGCCCACCTGTTGAGATACTCTGCTGAGGTCTTCGAGCATTGTGTTAAGATCCTCCAGAGACTCTGCCATAAGGACTATATCGTCGGCAAATCTAAGGTGAGTGATGTACTCGCCGTTAATGTTGATGCCGTATCCGTTCCAATCCAAAAGCTTAAAGACGTCCTCCAATGCAGCGGTAAACAGCTTTGGGGAGATGACATCTCCCTGTCGCACACCTCGCGTCATTTGGATTGGTCTCGTAGTTCTGTCTTGGATACGGACAGACATTGTGGCGAAACTTAGTTAAGTTAGTTAATTTATACAACATTTCTCGATGTAGGTTAGAAAATTTAAATACACAGTGATGCCGAACTCAAAATGTTGAGTTATTTTCATGTCATAATGTGGAGCATTTAAATAAAAGCATCTCACGATCCCGTAACAATATTATTCAAATGTATCAAAAAGAAAATAGCTTACAGAAACTATTTGATTTGTACAATTTCACTGACAATGATAAAGGTCTACAATGGATCTGGCAGTCCGTAATGTGAAAGTGAAAAATGGCAAGTCAATACATACCGTCCTCATGTCGGATTAGATTTCTGTTATCATCGAAATGTTGCTATGAAATTTTGTTTTACGTAAACTTAACACGTGATGTATGTATGTGGAAAAATATATTCGTCTATCGAACAATTTTTAGATTTTGGTAGTAAATTTGTGCAGTTTTAGTATTGTAGTGTGATGGTTTTGATGGTTTACTGTACTGTTTACGAATGCTTTGGGCAGGAACTTGACGGGTGATCAGCTCCTGTTATGACCTTATTATTCTCCTGCCCTTATCCCACTCTAAGTGGGGTCGGCAGGACATGTTACAAACAAGTTTTTAAATGATTTGGCTAGTTATTTTACTACCGCAGTTTGGCGTAGGTGGCAATTAGCCTGCCTTCAGCTCTACGGGTCACTTGTTCGATTTCCGCGGCGAATAACATTTTCTAAAAACAATTTGGTTCTTCGAGTCTGCATAGATTTGTATTTAAGTATGTTTAAAATTTTATATGTATATATTGTTGTTACCCATAACGCATTTTTAATTTTTTTTTATTATTCTGTAATTAAATGCTTATTTTGGAAACTGACAGCCGTGTAGCTAATGTAATTAGCCCATATATTTATTTACATATTTATTATTTATAGATATAATCTCGGTTTATAGAAATTAATATTGAAATTGTTTTGTAATATGTATCTCCGTAAAGTAACGTCTAATTCTATTCTTTTAAGCGCTTGACATTTTTATAAAATACTCGTAGCTATCTGACATAGTTATGAAGCCCAAACCGCTAGTGGTCCTACCACAAAATAATCGACATCTCCTACCGTTTTCTCAGCTAAACTTGACTAAAGCGATTCCATTCAGAGCTTTGACTGCATTGAATTCCTTCCTCAAGGATTCCTGTGCTTTGTGACGCTGGCCCGGCCTCGACGCCGGTAATGCAAATGGAGGGTACGATTGCCTCTCACAGCTCCTATTCAGGACTTTAATAAAGCCTGAAGTTCTTAGATGAAATGAAAAATTCAATTAAATGTCCTTGTATTCAGCGTCTTATATTAAATACCTATTTAAGTATTAAATACGTTTTATCTTCTTTTTAGTTGAAGAATGATTACGAATTATTTAGTTTAGTGAAGATAGATTATATGACTGTTTATTTGCCTCATGTTACTATAATATAAGCGGCGAGCCTCGAATGCAACTACATCCCATAGCTATATCCGAATATAAATCTCTGTGACTTCGACAGTATAAGAGTTATTATAAGCGCAACACTGGTGTTAGATATGTTGTTGTTGTATCACCTTATTGTACACAATTTTATAAAAAATAAAATAAAAAAAATAACAAAGTACAAAGTAAAAAAAAACAAAATTTTATAACAAAGTAAAAAGTAAAAAAAAATATGTTCAGTTAAGTATAGAAATTATCGTGTTTTATAAAAAATGATAAGTAACTAATATATCATTAATCAAACTTAGCTATTTTAATTATTATTT